>OW052220.1:243948468-245148468 GCA_932526605.1 Nephrotoma flavescens | reverse complement strand
GCGAGACACTTGTAACGTTTGAGCATGGGGTTTTGAAGTTTGAGAATGTTGCAACGTCAATTCAAGTTTTATTATTACCACAAATCGCCCATTTGCTGTAAGAATGACACAATTCAAAAATTTTTCTTTTTCAGTAGAGCGATTTGAAAATATCACTCAAAATTGTGTGTAAACGGCGTTTTTTTTTTTCAAAAGTAAATGCATTCTGATTAGTACGAGTAAAACAAAGTTTTTTTTCTATTCCTACAGCCTCAACCGGATCTTAATTTTTATAATTCTTAATTATTTTGCAAATTTTCTTCGAATAGTGTCCAATATCTTAAAATATTAATTTCTTTCGCGAATTGAGTGATTTTTTTATATGGAATTTTACCTAATTTGCTAGAAATAACTACATAAGAGAGAGTATGTTTTGATACAAAATAATAAAAAAATGAATTATTGGGAATCACATCAGTCACAACTCAGAATTCACTCATTTCTAAGATATTCGAATCAAACGATTTCCAATAATTCATATTTTTATTATTTTGTATCAAAACATAATCTCTCTTATGTAGTTATTTCTAGCAAATTAGGTAAAATTCCATATACAAAATCACTCAATTCGTGAAAGAACTTTTTAAGATATTGGGAACTATCCTATAAGAAAATTTGCAAAATAATTAGGTTAGGTTAGAGTGGCTGCTATCGCACACTTAAGCCAATAGTGGCCCATTGTGATACCACAGGATCCTATCTCCCCTTTACACCCGCTGAAACCTTTCCAGAGCTACTTATGTAGCGCAAAATATCTCGCACTCCACAGCCCGCGAGTTTCGAAAGGCTATCCATACCGTACACACCTAGGTACTTATGCCTTCTGAATAATAGTGTCAGACACGAGCACAAGAAGTGATCTACCGTCTCTTCCTCCTCTTCGTCCTAACAACTTCTACAAAAGTCATTCGTCTGCAGACCCAGCCTTCTCACAAGTTCCCCAAAAAGGCAGTGCCCTGTCAGTATCCCTACGACCAATCCTATATCTCGTTTTCCCAGGGATACTAGTGCTTTGGAGCGCGGCAGGTTCAGTTTTGGCCAAACCTGTTTCGCTACCCTGCACGTGAGGGTGTTGGTCCTCCTCTCGTTTGTCAAGGCGATTGCCTTTTTACTGAGCGCCTATTTGAGAGTCGTACCGTACCTAGCTAGTTTGTCTGCCCTGCAGTTTCTCGTGACGTCCGAGTGAGCAGGACCCAGATTATCTGGATGCTGAAATACTCGCTCATCTCATTAAGAGATGATCGGCAAAGCAGCGCCGCCCGTGACTTCAGACAAACCGCCTCTAGTGAAATGACCGCCGCCTGACTGTCGACATATATTGCAATATCTTACACGGATACTACGTAATGTTTCAACCATGTCACGACTTCGCCTATCGCCACCACTTCAGCCTGGTACACGCTGCAGTAGTCAGGGAGACGAACGGAAATATTAATATTAAGCTTCTCACAGAAGACTCCGGCTCCTACCTTGCCGTCTAGCTTAGAACCGTCCGTGAAAAATTGCAGTGCCTCGTTTTCCAGTATTGATCCGTTCGTCCAGGATTCTCTCGAAGGACAGATGGTCCGGAAACCTTTATCGAAGCACAACGTTGGTTTAATATAATCTCGATTCACCAGTTCTTCCCTTAGTGATCTAACTATCGTCTAGTGTCCCGCCTGAAGACACTTCCACTGAGAGACAGCCGAGAGTCTCGTAGCCACATTGACTGCCATCTGCGTACAAAATTCGATTGGAATAAGGTGGCACATAACTTCTAAAGCGCGTGTAGGTGTTGACCTAAGCGCCCCGCTTATAAACATGCAGGCCGTTCTTTGCACTTTTCCATCATCTTCAAGTATGTTGCCTTCCCCAGAACTGGCCACCACACGCCCACCCGGTACATCAGCACAGGTCTTATCACTGCGTATAGAGCCACCAGCTCTGGTTTCAGACCCCATCTTCTTAGTAAATAGTACCAGCTCTGTCTTGGAAGGGTTGATCCCTAATCCACATTTGCTGGCCCATTTCGTAACGATCAGGAGTGCATTCTGTATAGCATCCCTAATCGTGTCCAGATATTTGCCTGAGACAGCTATCGCTACATCATCTGCATACGATACAACCCCTATCCCCTCTCTCTCTCCAGTTCCAAGAGCAATCCGTTCATCACAACACTCCAAAGAAAGGGGGACATTACACCTCCTTGCGGAGCTCTTTTAACCACTCGCCTTCTAATGGTGGCCTCCCCTAGTTCCGAGGTAATAATTCTGCTTACCAGCATCTGGTTTATCAACTTACTTATGGGGTAGTCCAAGTTCAAAAATACAAATCCTTCCATGATCGCCTCCGTTTTTGCATTGTTAAATGCACCCTAAATGTCGAGAAATGCTACCATACAAAATTCTTGCGAGTCGCAATCGAATACCTACATCTACCAACCTTTCCAAGGTTTTCAACAGAAAGTATGATAGAGTTAAAGGCCCCAGGCCCTTTGGATAAGCATGTGAGCTCTTTCTCGATTTCGGGATAAACACCACTCTGACGTCTGTCCATTTCCTAGGAATATAGATAATCCGATCCGGGCCCGCCGATTTATAAGGCTTAAAACCGTTCAGCGCCCACCGGATGTGCTCCCTATTCACGATGCCCTCCATCTCTATTGAAGGTGTTACTCGATGAGCAGCTCCTAGCTCCATCGAGTCATCAAAGCTTCCCGGAAATGGTTCTCGATGAGGAGAACCAATGATTCCGAACTTGAAGCTGTCCATGGCCCGTCCGGTCTAATTAAATAACTAGGACTGGTTGGGTTAGTAGCTAGAATTAAAAGCTGTCCTACATGCTGCAAAATAATTAAGAATTATTAAAATTAAGATCCGAGGATGTAGGAATAGAAAAAAAATTTACTAATCAGAATGTATTTATATTTACCAAAATTTATTATTCGATCTCTACTGAGTGACAAAAAAATGTTTAATGCTGATCGATTACGAAAGAAGAGTATAATGTAAATGTTGTGTCGGGAATATTCTTTTCAAAAGAAGTGTTTATTCTATCACTTGAATAGAGTTACATAAATTTCGCTGTGCTCATATACAAAGGAATAGTGAAAGAATAGAATAGTAAATATCGATCGACCGATCGAGTTTTTGTTTTCTGATCAGTTTTTTTGTAAACTTGTTGTTAAAAAAATGAAATTGAAAAATTAACGCGCCATCAAACCTAAAATTTAAATCAAATTTTCTTTGTTAATTCGATTTCAATGTTTTTTCTGCATTTTAACAGTCAGATTAATTCTAAAATTATGACGAATTTGAAAATGGTCTATCATGAATACTTTTATAGAAAAGTGTTGTTTATTTTTCAATCAAACTTAAAATGAATTAATTAATAAATCATTTGCTTAACTGGGCAGAGCGCCCGAAATTTTTTCAAATTCAGCTTCACAATTTTTTTTATTTTAATTTGATTTTAATTTAACTTTTGGATACTTAAATTTAGTTTGCAATAAATAATAGATTAATCTTAAACGCAAAAATGTTCTAATTAATGTAGTCATTACGTAGAATTAAGCGTATATAGACTTTAGATTCATAAAATGAGTCAACTGCATGTAAATTAAACTGAAATAACTATTAAGTTGTTCGTGTAAAGCGCCAGAGTAACATTTATTTTTTTAACGAATATTAAATTTGTTAATTGTTAATTAGAGGCTCAGGGGCATTCGGGTAATTATACTTTACTTATTTAGACATATTTAAATAATGACTTGTAGCATGTTTTATAAATTCAAATCTTAATGTTATGATTGAACCAAACGTATTTTTGTTGAGTCCTGAAGAATTATTATAATAATGCAGTACCCCACCTTAGGCTAAGTTTATTGCGAACCTTGAACTTACAAAATATTTTTAATTAATGTGCTCTGGTATCATTACCTCTGGTACGGTAACTCCAGAAAAAAATAATAATTCAAAGTTGCTCGTTGCAAGATGTATATTGCCTAAATTTTGGGGTTTGCAGTTGCAATTGTTAAAGTTGAAGCTTTAAAAGCGCGCGGTTCATCATACACGTACTATCACACTAATTTTTGTCTTACAGACTATCGTAGCTTACAATACAGCAAATGCAATTTCGGAAAATAAAAGCTGTAATTAACGTTAACGGAGGTTTGCGGTTAGACTTTATATCAACGCAAGACGGGCTACTTATCTCTGATCTGCTTACAACTAGGACAGATGCTGTCACTGCCTCTCCATGATGGCTACCGGTAAAGAAACCCCGTAAGATGGTAGGTTAAATATGTAAAAACTATCTTCTTAAGGAGTTTGAATAACAAGCCAACCTGAATATAAAAGCCTAGGATATCTTTGGAATATCAACAAAGGCCTCGCTCATGAATATAGTATTACGTTTAAAATAACGTATGTGTTCAGTCTCAAAGTAACAGCCTTACTTCCTGATGGAAATACCTCATTAACTCAAAATTATTTTCGAATCAGTCAATTTTTAAGTGACATTCGGCAAAGGCGCCTTTTTCTAAATAACAATAGGACAGACACTACCGAACTAACATTGCTGTATAATTTTATCAAATCTTTGTGTTGAAAAGATATTTTTAAAGTATTACGGAAATCAAAACAAGTATCCCCAAATAAAACAACGATAGGTATCCCCAAACAAAAATGTAACGACGCGTTTTACGATGGTCCCGAAAATTTTAAAATTGCATCCAACAACAGTTACTTCCAGGAACCAGCTATGTCACAATTTTAAAACGACAATATGCCTGTAGAAAATGAAACTTCATACTTGCTTATATAGAACCATTAAAATTATTTCCCTTAAGAATCTCTTAAGAATGCAACCTGACTCCGATTTCCCAATACACATAAACCGGTCAAACTCGTATATAGAAATTTTACGAAAAAAAACGTCCATTGTGAATTATTTCTCTTTTTACGCTTTTGGCAGATGTACGACCGCAGATGTGGACGTTCTGCCCCATCAAGAAATCCCTTTAATATTGACACCTACGTACTAACTACAACTGTGATTCAAATTGCAGGGTAAAAGTCGAAGCCTAACTTTCGGAAGCCTTTGAAAGAGCATCAAATCAAGCTAATAATATTTGAATTCTGTATTGTAACATAGTTTTCCTTTATTAAAATGCCTTCGATTAGAATCAAAACCTCGTCATCGTAAAAAACGCAAAAGGGAAGATAAAATAATTAAACAATTGGGGTCGATGACAATGGAGAAGATAAAATTTTCACTTTCTTCACACCGAACACTTACAAATCGTAGATTAAGGGAGATCCAGAACTTGGGTGAATGGGCGCACAATCAGTAACAAATTCCGTGAGGGGAACTTGTAACCGCCATATAGCGGGTCCGTAGGTGGCGGAACGAGGAATGCTTGTATGGAACAACCAAAGAAAAACAAAATACCTAGGCACGAAAATTGATGCCAATGCAAAAGCAAATACCACACTCATGATTTTAATTAAAAAATTTGTTCAAAAAGTTTAAAAAATCACTCGATCGATTTCGACTTGTTAGGTCATTATCAGGAAGTAGATACTCAGTCGACAAAGTCGTTTTGAAAATATTCAAAAATCTAATTTTTTGCGAAATAGAAAAACAAGTGTTTTAATGTGTTTATTAAGTAGTGGTACTTTACTTGCCACTGTGCAACAGGAATTGCATTGTCGAATCCCTCAGTACAAATTCGACGAATTCCTGTTATGTTGACGGAATTGAAAATTGAATTTACAAAAAACAGTTGCTGTGTTCATCACGAGATTGCTTTGGTAAATTTACAACTTTTTTGCTGGTATAGAATAATTCTAATCTATCAGTAGTTTTAATGTTCACCACCAGAACAGTTTTATTAAATAATAAAACTAATAAATAAAATTTTTGGTTGTGCTCAAAACACAATATTTATTCGTATTCAGAATGGGAATTGCTTGCAACAGTAAGACTCCTCATATTACTACTAAATCGAAAAACAAATTTATTTGAAAGTTAGCGTATTAAACATAAGTAGTTAGTATTTAAACATAAACTTCTACAAATGCAACCAATTTCAATTCCAAATTCAATTCGTTGCTCATTTTATTTATAAAAATAAAAATTGAATTTTAGTTCTAACGGTGTTATGACACTGGGCTGAAAAATGTGCAATAAAAAACGTAAATGGTAACTAGGGCAGAAACAACAAAAACGAAAGGGTCAACATTATTTTTAAAAAGTCAAGAGCATTTTGTTTGTAAACAAACTGTTTATGTGTTTATGTGCAATTGCAACTAATATCATTATCTGTCATAAAATAAAATATTCTCGTAGAATTTTAAGACGAAAAATGAGAAAATGAATCACGAACATACTATCTCCACTGACCTAAGAAAACTACCTCTGAAATAAAATATTTTTCTAGCGAAATTATGTAAGTCGAGGATCGTCAGGATTTGAGTTCGGATATCTCTCCAATAATCCTAACGGCAAGTGTACTTAATTCCAAAAGATAATAATCCAGGCAGTACCAATGGTAAATAATGATCAAATGGTAAATATTAGTGTTAGTCTAGCCAATAAACTAAAATGAATCTTCCCTGAACAGTTCAATCATATACTCGGGATCTTCTCAAACCTGAAATTAACACTATAACCACTGTTGCGGATGACACATCTGCCAAGGCAGTAGGTGACACCAACCAACGTTTATTTTACAAACAAAAGGCTAAATATTAGACCAGTGTTTACGAACAATCAAGAAATATCACACGTTAATAGTGTCATGTAGTTTGGCAGAACGTTAGATGAAAAGCTTCGATGGAAAGCTGATATCAAAAAGAAAATGGAACAATTAAAATTAAAATAGTTAAAAAATTGTATTGGTCGCTCGGAACGTACTCTCATGTATCTATACAAAATAAACTTCTGCTCTATAATATTATAACCTGTTTGGACGTATAAGGGTACTGAGAAACATTGCCAAAGCTGTTGCTATATTAGATACAGCGACTTCCAAATTGTCAAAATTGAAATTACAAAATTCGAAAAACGTGAATGAACAACGACTAGTTAGCTGATGGACAACAGGAGCATAACTCTAATACTTAAAAGGTTTAAACCTTTTGTTTTGAGTTGGTGTAGCATAATTCAAAATAATCACTGACTCGGTTTGCACAACCAAACAACAATGCCAACAACAAGTGGACCATCGATGGATGAACTCCTAAATTAAAAGAACAGTAAATTTAAGTTAGAAAAAGTACTGAATTGTAGTTGCATAAAGTACTGATAAAGTCTTAAAAAAAATTAATACTGAACAAAATTTTTTGCGATCACAGGAAGTAGACCCTGGACCAACAAACGTACAACGTGAGGCCGAGTGTTGTAATGCAGAAGAATAACTTTATCATGCCTTTTCTCATATTCCGGTCGTGTTTCTCGTAATGCACGGCTCAAACGAATTAATTGTAGTCTGTACCGCATGTCCGCAATGGAATCGCCAGATTGTAGGAGGTCGTAATACACAACGCCTCTTTGTTCCAACCAGATACACAGTATAACCTTCGAACCATGAATGTTCATCTTTGGTGATGTTTAGGTCAATGGCAACAATTTGCTGGGCAAAGCATAGTATTTTTTTTTCTCTTGGCGATATCGTAGAAGACCCACTTCTCGTCACCAGTCACTATGCAAAGTAAACAATTCTTTCTCGTTTGCCTTTGAAGCAGCTGCTCCCAAGAAAAATATCGCCTTTCCACGTCTTTTGGTTTCAATTCACAACGGACCCAATTGCGTTGCTTTTGAATCATGCCCATAGATTTCAATCGTACAGAAACTGTTTGCTTTGTCACCCCGGCCCCAATGTACCGATACTCTTTTTGCGTTTGAGTCGAATATTCACCGAGCAATGCCAAATATGTTGTCTTCTAGAAAACATTAAGAATGGCCTAAATAAACTGATTTCATATACCGTTAAGCGTAGACATCTCTACGATGCCTTCTCATTGACCATTGAACCGCCATAACACTTTTTACTATAGCAAAATTTTAGAATTAAAAAAAGTGTATGTCTGCCCCATCGCGTAAATATGGTAGCTTCTAGAAAAGATTAAGAATGGCCTAAATAACGTGATTTCATATACCGTTAAGCGTAAACATCTCTACGATGCCTTCTCATTGACCATTGAACCGCCACAACACTTTTTACTATAGCAATATTTAAAAATAACAAAAAATCTAAGACTGCCCCACCGTATAAATATGTTGGCTTCTAGAAAACATAAGAAAGGCCTAAATATCCTGATTTCATATACTGTTAAGCGTAGACATCTCCACGATGCCTTGTTATTGACCATTGACCGGCCATAACACTTTTTACTATAGCAAAATTTTACAATTAAAAAAAGTGTATGTCTGCCCCACCGCGTAAATATGGTAGCTTCTAGAAAAGATTAAGAATGGCCTAAATAACGTGATTTCATATACCGTTAAGCGTAAACATCTCTACGATGCCTTCTCATTGACCATTGAACCGCCACAACACTTTTTACTATGGCAATATTTAAAAATATCAAAAAATCTAAGAGTGCCTCACCGCATGAATATATTGGCTTCTAGAAAACATTACGAATAGCCTAAATAAACTGATTTCATATACCGTTAAGCGTAGACATCTCTACGATGCCTTGTCATTGACGATTGAACCGCCATAACACTTTTTACTATAGCAAAATTTTAAAATTAAAAAAAGTGTATGTCTGCCCCACCGTATAAATATGTTGGTTTCTAGAAAACATTAAGAATGGCCTAAATATCCTGATTTCATATACTGTTAAGCGTAGACATCTCCACGATGCCTTGTTATTGACCATTGACCCGCCATAACACTTTTTACTATAGCAAAATTTTAAAATTAAAAAAAGTGTATGTCTGCCCCATCGCGTAAATATGGTAGCTTCTAGAAAAGATTAAGAATGGCCTAAATAACGTGATTTAATATACCGTTAAGCGTAAACATCTCTACGATGCCTTGTTATTGACCATTGACCCGCCATAACACTTTTTACTATAGCAAAATTTTACAATTAAAAAAAGTGTATGTCTGCCCCACCGCGTAAATATGGTAGCTTCTAGAAAAGATTAAGAATGGCTTAAATAACGTGATTTCATACACCGTTAAGCGTAAACATCTCTACGATGTCTTCTCATTGACCATTGAACCGCCACAACACTTTTTACTATAGCAAAATTTTAAAATTAAAAAAAGTGTATGTCTGCCCCACCGCGTAAATATGGTAGCTTCTAGAAAAGATTAAGAATGGCCTAAATAACGTGATTTCATATACCGTTAAGCGTAAACATCTCTACGATGCCTTGTCATTGACCATTGAACCGCCACAACACTTTTTACTATGGCAATATTTAAAAATTAAAAAAAGTGTATGTCTGCCCCACCGTATAAATATGTTGGCTTCTAGAAAACATTAAAAATGGCCTAAATAAACTGATTTCATATACTGTTAAGCGTAGACATCTCCACGATGCTTGTTATTGAAACCGCCACAACACTTTTTACTATAGCAATATTTAAAAATAACAAAAAATCTAAGACTGCCCCACCGCATAAATATATTGGCTTCTAGAAGACATTAAGAATGGCCTAAATAAACTGATTTCAAGTACCGTTAAGCGTAGACATCTCTACGATGCCTTGTCATTGACCATTGAACCGCCATAACACTTTTTACTATAGCAAAATTTTAAAATTAAAAAAAGTGTATGTCTACCCCACCGAATAAATATTTGGCTTCTAGAAAACATTAAGAATGGCCTAAATATCCTGATTTCATATACTGTTAAGCGTAGACATCTCCACGATGCCTTGTTATTGACCATTGACCCGCCATAACACTTTTTACTATAGCAAAATTTTACAATTTAAAAAAGTGTATGTCTGCCCCACCGCGTAAATATGGTGGCTTCTAGAAAAGATTAAGAATGGCCTAAATAACGTGATTTCATATACCGTTAAGCGTAAACATCTCTACAATGCCTTGTTATTGACCATTGACCGGCCATAACACTTTCTACTATAGCAAAATTTTACAATTAAAAAAAGTGTATGTCTGCCCCACCGCGTAAATATGGTAGCTTCTAGAAAAGATTAAGAATGGCCTAAATAACGTGATTTCATATACCGTTAAGCGTAAACATCTCTACGATGCCTTCTCATCGACCATTGAACCGCCACAACACTTTTTACTATAGCAAAATTTTAAAATTAAAAAAAGTGTATGTCTGCCGCACCTCATAAATATGTTACCTTCTAGAAAACATTAAGAATGGCCAATTGAATCGCCACAACACTCTTTACTTTTTTTAGCAAAATTTTAAAATTAAAAAAAATCTATGTCTGGCCCCACCGCACAAATATGTTGACTTCTAGAAAACATTAAGAATGGCCTAAATAACATGATTTCATATACCGTTACGCGTAAACTTCTCTACGATGCCTTGCTAATAACTATTAATCCTCACTACACATGATTAGTGTAGATTACATTTAATCAGAAGATTTATGTATACAAAGATTTTGTAAGGTTTTTTTTATCAATTTGTCGGAAACTTCACGCTACGATATTTTGATATTTCGAATTTTTATTTAGAATACCGTTTTCTCAGTTTTAAATTTGGCAACATAATGTGAATAATTTTTTTCGAAAACCATACGTATCTATTCCTTACTAATTTTCTAAATGTGTAACAAAAATGAAAACAAAAGGATTTGTCGCCTAATGACTGCTCTCGTTCGAAGATCGGGCGTGTGCCATACATCATATACGTTTTTTCTTTCATGAACATGTCTTAAGCAAAACATGCATGACAAGTCTTCGATATTTCTCATTCTATAAACTAAATTTAAATATTAAAAGTCATAGCTAAACAATCGAAATGGAAAAAAAAATCCCTTTAATTTCAGGATCAGTTTTTGTCCCTAAGCCGTAGCAATTATTATGAATTTTATTATTTTTTGTATATGGTATTATCATTTTGACTGTCGAATTGGTAAGTAAAAATTTTTGTAATTGTTTTATTAATAATATTTTAACATTACCAAAATGTTTAATCTTTTTTATTGATAGTACAAATTAATTCGGTCCGTTGTTTAAATTTTAAAAATGCATTTATTTTAAAATAAAATGAATGAACAGATTAATTAAAATATTGTCCATCGCTGCTTACGACTTTTTCCCACCTCTCAGGCAATTTTCGAATCCCGTCTCGGAAAAATGTTTCGTCTTTTGAGGCGATCCATTGAAGCCAATTTTCAATTTCTTCGAAAGAAGTGAACCGGTGACCTTCCAAATCGTGCTGCATCCGTCGGAACAACCAGTAATCAGAAGGAGCAATGTCCGGAGAATATAGCGGTGTGGTAAAATATCACACTTGAGCGTTCCCAAATATATTTTTACGCCTTTTGCAACGCGAGGCTGAGCGTTGTCAAGCAGAAGAATAACTTTATCATGCCTTTCCTCATATTCCGGTCGTTTTTCACGTAATGCACGGCTCAAATGAATTTATTATAGTCTGTACCGCACGTACATGTTCGTCTTTGGCGTTGATTTTGAGGTCGATGGCAACGATTGGTTGGGCAAAGCGTAGTATTTTTTCCTCTTGGGGTTATCGTAGAAGACCCACTTCTCGTCACCAGTCATTATCTAATGTAAAAAACTCTTTCTCGTTTGCCTTTGAAGCAGCTGCTCACAAGAAAAATATCGCCTTTCCACGTCTCTTGGTTTCAAATCATAACGGACCCAATTGCCTTGCTTTTAGATTTCTATCGTACGAAAACTGTTTGCTGGGTCACCCCCAATGTACCGACAAGCTCCTCTTGCGTTTGAGTCGAATCTTCATCAAGCAATGCCTCTAATTCATTTTTTGGCTTTATTAAGCGAGGCTTATCTTCAACACTGAAATCAAAATTTTTGAAGCGTTGAAAAAAATCTCTACATGATTTATCGGTTAGAGCATTGTCACCGTAAACTTCCACAAGCATTCGATGTAGCAGCAATTTGTAGTCCCAATGTATTTGACAAAGAGTGAAGATAAATTGTATTATTTTTACAAGAGAGCCTAATATTACATCCATTATAGGAATATTATTCTTAATTTAAATAAATAAGACGTTAGAAACGAATATTAGTCCCATTTGCCGATAAATTCAATATATGTGCTTCGCTTGACTGTGGCTGATGTGTCAGTAGTGTCACCAAAGATTTTCCTGCTGGGTTTGTAAAAAAACTATGTATCTGGGCTGGGATGTTGTACCATCACTTTTTTCGACTTTCGACTTAGTTTATGTCTCAATTTTCGGGAATCAATTAACATTCTATTTCATGTAAACAATTATGTGTTTTATATCGCTATTTCAACCTCTTGATATAACTGTACGCTTTCTCTCCTTTCTACATTTCGATAAATGTATTACGAAAAAATTATTTGCTAATAATTAGAGTCGATTAATCTAGTAGTCTTAGAAATCGTAGAAAAGAAATAGTGTGATGTTTTACTCGAGCAAGCTGAGAACACATTAGAAAATGTGTAATTTTGGAAGTGAAATAGGCTGTCATTTTACTCGTAAAAAATGAGACATAAACTAAGTCGAAAGTCGAAAAAAGTGATGGTACAACATCCCAGCCCTGGATTTCTCTTTTCTTCTAGTTTTTGAAAAGCAAACTTGATCATTTTTTAGTTATTGATTGAAGATCTAATAAAGTGCCTAAATATAGAAATTCAGCTTGTATTCAGTTTGAGCTAGGTTTAAACATTCATTGATATTAGTGATCTAACACGAAATGAACTTATGCCCTAAATTATAGATCTTTTGAAAACATAACCCTAAATTTCAATTATGACTAACTAATAATTTATTTATGACATACATTTTCCATATAAATTCATATCATTAGCCGCTGTTCTTTGTTATGTTCGTTAAAAATAGAGGCGCTGCAATCAATTTTAATTAATTTCTCGTATTCGTTTCTTCAAAAGTTTAACAAAGTACATTGCTAAATCGCCACTTAAAACTTAATAACATAAATGTTTTCCAAGCAGTATTTGTATGAATTATCTGCCTATTATTTTGATAAAAAATCAATTTCAACACGAATGTTTTGGTTTTCCCTAAGAATTGATTAAATGTTGTTTATTATTTTCACCGACGTATTATACAGTACATCGTTCGCCGGACAAACGGGTATTAAAAATTATCGACCAATATACAGATTGAAGGATTTTAAAATTTAAAATATTTTCACTAAATAGATAATTGAAATTCTATGCCATTTAATTCACAGTTCAATAAACCCACACAAATAAATCTAGGTTAGTCTTGATCAACCAGCGTAAATTCGATACACTCAACTTGGAATTGGTCACACTTTAAATTCAAACCAAAACCACTTTCGTTTTCATAATACACGCAGTGTTCTTACATACTAAAAATTATTTAATTTTAAAATTACCTCAGCCCACAGGCATACCACCAAAGAAGCACATGTCATTAGCAGTGGATAGTATGCAGACATTAAATTTGAAGCCCACAGGGGTTGTAATACTTCCTAAAAAATTAGAAAAAAAAAAATAATATAAATTACTAAATATTGAATATTTATTTTGTGTTTTGCAATACATACCGGAGTTGTAAAATATGCTCCACGTAACAATGCGGCTATAAAAACGACAAAATACAATAATTTCTGTGTTGTAAGCCGGCAGGCGCGTAAAAATGTTGGCTGCTTTAGGCGTTGATACTCGGCCGCGATACATATCATAAGTTGGATGAGTGAGACGAGTGCAACAAAATAAAAAACAGACGATATTCCGGCATGATAGGGTAAATTAAATCCGGAACATTCTTCTCCACTATAACGTATTTCACATAAGCATGTCCCATTAAAGCATTCACCTCTTCCGGAGCAATATGATTTGCCTTCGGAAGACAGTGTGCTGCCAAATATAGCCGAGGAACACCCCATAAGAGAATGCAGTCGTGAAAGCATAATCAATTATTTTCTGAGTTCTGAAAACGAAAAAAAAAGACAAAAAGTATGAATAAAAATTACACAAATACAAAAATAAAATTATATATTGTTATCAGCTTCAAAACAAAGTATTTGTATTTAATTTTGATAACTCAACCTAAACACATTCAACCAGTTAAAATAAGCGACGTTTATTAAGGCTTAAAAATCAGTGGTCTATAACCATTATCGCTGAACACTTGAACAAATTATATAATAAAGTAAAAGGTTGATGTTCTCGTTTTTGAGTACATTCAATAATGTAAACCGCGTGGCATTATCATGTTTGAATAAACCGAGAAATATCGCGATAATAATATGACATGATTCAGCACAACCGCTACCCCTCAACCGTTTGCACCTAAAACCAATAATGATTGATTCATTAAAATTGTGTACAGGTATATCTTATCATTAGAATGATAATAGTATTAATCACAATTGCAATCCAAATTGATCTGAGAGCTCAACTACCAATCAATATAATTATCATCAAATAAATATATTTGGCAAATACTAAACATATTTGAATCGTATCGTTCGCAATAATTTTGCCATTTTTTATTTATTTAGGTAGTGGATTCGACCATCCTGCAATGCATTCGTTATCGCACAAAATTTACTTAACAATTATAAATCGAATGGATAATTAATAGGTTATATATTTTGATCGAGTATATAAAATGGAGTCGTAAATATCGAGCGTATAAATTAAATCAAAATTGAGCAACCAAATGTGCTGATCTGATTTAGTAGTCTAAATTTGCAAATTACTATAATGAGTTAATTTTGAAAGGTTCATTTTGGGTTGAAGAATATTATAGAGGTTGGTCAGAAGAAGAAGAAGGAAAATGATTAGTGGAATGAATATGAATGAGCATAGCTTCTAAGAAAAAGAAAGTACAAAAAGAAATCATTTATCTCGAAAAATAATTTAAACAAAAAGTTGGGTGAGTATTACGGAAAAATTAGGAAATGATTCAATCTTGTTTTTTGGCCTGAGGCTTTGGCTTTAGTTGTTACAATTTTTGTACAGCTTTAATTTTAGACACGTGTTCCAAAAAGTAGCGGATGAATCACGCTTACCATTAATTGCATTTACCGAGAAATTTGATTAAAAATGACTTTTACACGACTACTTGGTACACATGCTAATAACGTAAGTCATTTAAATTTTTTTTAAATTTATCTAGTAACCTTTTCTTAAATACCTGCTGCTTAGAAACAATTCAATAATTTTCTGCATGTGAATAATTTTTTACGAAATACATACAGGGTGCATTTTCACATGTTGCAGGTCCATTTTGTTTGGCCGTCATTTTGTTTTGGATGACATTTGTCAGTTCGCATTTGGTAGTCGTAGAGAGTGGTCGATAGGTTAGGTTAGGTTTCAGTGGTTGCTCTCGCACACTTAGGCTAATAGTCCATAGTGATACCAGAGGAATCAACATCATTAAACTCCCTTTAAAACCATTTAGTGCTACTAATATATCGTAAAAGATCTCGCACATTACAGCTTTCGAAATCAGAGAGGATGTTCATAGTGTATTTGCCCAAGTGATCATGTCTTCTGCTAGCTAACGCAGAGCATGAGCATAAGAAGTGAATCAGAGGCTCCTCCTCCTCGTCCTTGCAGCTTCTTCAGGTCATTTGCACCCAGACTCAGCCCTCTCGCATGATCTCCAAAGAGGCAGTAATGACACAAATCTCGCTTCCTTAGTGTGATTAAGATCTTGGAGCGATTCAAGTTCAGCTCAGGTAATACTTGTTTTGCTACCCTGCCAGTCAGACTTGCGAGCCACCTCGCATTTGCCTACTTACATATTCTCTTTCTCAGAATGGCCCGGAACCCAGACCAACTGGATATTAAATAGTTCACTCATCTCATTAAGAGATGTGTGACAATCCAACGCAACCCTCGATGCTAGGGCACCGAATCTAGTGAAAGAATGTTACATAAAGATAACCAGGTTGAAGTTATAGCCTGGTACGCACTGCAATAATTAGGGAGACGAAAGGATATACCCACGTTTAATTCCCCACAAAACACACCAGCTCCCACTCTACCATCGAGCTTGCTGCCATCGGCGAAAAATTTAACTATCCCGGCCTCCAAAGGGGACCACTCTTCCAATCCTCCTTAGAAGGGAGAATCACCTTAAAAAGCTTGCAAAAGCACAACAGGGGTGTTATATAATCCAAATTCACCAGGTCATGCTTCACAGAATTGTCTATAGTTGAGTGTATTTTTTCAGGCACTTCCACCCCGAAACCGCTGATAGCCGGGCGGCCGTATTGACCGTCATTTGCTTACCCAACGAGAGAAGGTACATCATGACTTCTAAGGCACTAGTGGGTATCGTTTTCAGCGTCCCACTAATGAGCAAACAGGTTTCTCTCTGCACCTTCCCCATCATGTTCTTGTATGATAGTTTCTCCAGAGGTGGCCACCACACATTCACACCATACTCAGTGCACCAGCGCCGGTTTCAGACCCCATTTACTTCCAATGACAATTTTGCAAGAGTATAGTGTCGTAACAGTGACCTTCTTCACCCTTTGTCATTCATATGCGCCTACCAGTAAATGCCAACATAGTAGCATTCAGACTTGGTGGATCCACTTAAAGGATTTTATATCTCTTAGTGAAAAGAACCATGGGCGATATGTTGTACCATCACTTCGAATCGAAAAAAATCGAAATTCGAAGAAAGACGATTCGAAAAAGTGAAAGTTGTATCATTTCCGACTTTTATCGTTTTTTAATCTTGCAATACTTTTTCTATAATGAAATGTCAGCTACATTAATTATTACTTTGGTTTTAAATGATGAAACTTTATCATTTATCGAGATTCGAAAATGATATAACATACCGCCATTCGACTTTTTTCAAATTTCCCCAAACGACATCTACTGGCCCAACCCGCAGCGATTGATAGCGCATTCTGCATCACATCCCTAATTGTATCAATGTGCTTTCCCAAGACAACTACCGCTACGTCAACAGCAAAAGCAACCACTCCTATTCCTTCCCCCTCCAGTTCCAATAGTAGTCCGTTGATTAGAATAACATCCAAAGGAGAGAGAGGACACTTCCTTATGGAGTTGGGAGACTTCCCCCATTCCCATAATAACCCGTCTGCTTTCCAGCAAGTGAGTAATGTAATTAGCCTGGTTACAGGATATTCACGTTGTTGAAAGCGCCCTCGATATCGAGAAACGCCACCAGCGAGAATTCCTGAAAATGTAGTGCCGTGTCCACGGACTTACCCTTATGGTACGCATGTTGAAACTGTGCCCAGTTCCTGGGTACAATTCGCGAACGAATATAGACATCAATTAGCCTTTCCATGGTTTTCAGCAGAAACGATGACAGAGATATTGGTTAAGTCCTTAGGGTTGCTGTGCGAACTTCTAGCTGCTTTCGGGATGAAAATCACCCTAGCCTTTCTCAATTTCTTCGGGATGTACCCCAGCTTCAGACATCCTTTGAAGATATAGTCTCTAGCCAGGGAAGCAAGACCTCCGAGTTATTCGGAATTTCTGCTGGTACAATCCCATCCGGACCAGCTTACTTAAAGGGCTTACAATTTTTAATAGCCCATTTAATCACCGGTGGGATCTTCCCGGGAAATGAGTTTCCATTAGAAGATTAAGAATCTCAGATAGTCTGGAACAGCTTCAATTATATTACGCCTCCACGAATCCCTTTGCGTCTTCCTTGTCTTTATATTCTCTGAGGCATTCCTTATAGAAGTCCCAGGCTTGGCTTTCTCTCAATCTTTTCGCTCTATTGAAAGCAGACCCGCAGACTTTTTAGCACTTTGCAAGTGCCGAGGTTCACCAAACAGGTTTTCGCTTTTCCCTCAGCTTTGTCAATGGGCAGGCCTCCCTCATACAGGTATTGCAAGCCCTAGTAAGAATATCCACCATTGAGTCCAGATAACTATCCGTGTCGGGGAGTCCTGGTTGGCACAGTGGTTAAAGCTTTGGCGTTTGGATCGGGAGGTACTGGTAAGGTAATTTTCATCAACAAATTACGATTTGTGATTAAAAGGAACCCAACTACGACCCCTTATCGGCATGCAAAACTCATGGGCCGATACATCTTGCATGTCCAGTACTATAGGCTGGCATGGAGCTATGCAATGCGCATATGGTAACTTAAATCAGTCCTATAGTCGTACGTCTTTGATTTGGCAATAGCTGCGTAAAGTAGGACGGGAAAATGAATCGTGAAAGAGCAGGGGGTGCTTCGGCCTCAGAACCGAAGGCATGGATTAAAAAAAAAAAATATCTATATACGTGATATCCTGTCCTCCTAGTCCCACAAACTAGTGGTCGAAAACAATTGAATACTTTTGAAAATTTGCATATGGCATGCATATTAGTGTTTATCTCGACTAGGCGACAATTAAGCCAACGTACATCAGAAAAGAGTAATGCCGCAAAGCAGAGGTTACTGAATGCCCAAGTACCTCTTATCGGCGCCGTCCACAAGAATTGGGAAGTCTCCACTATGTTTGTATTTTTACCCGTATAAAATTCAATTGACACTAGAGTTGCTTGAAAATTGCCCTGAACGGCAGCGAGATTGGCGTGCTCAAATTTTACAACTCTGTATAGACGAGCACCACCATTTTTGATAAAAAACATTGTGAGCGATGCGGCACATTTCGACTTGGCTGGCTTTGTTAGTAAACAGAACAACCACTGTTGGGGCACTTAAAATCCTTAATTGATGCACAAAAGACCACTACACCCTCATAGAGTATGCAGTTTCATTGGGCCATATTACTTTGAGGATGCGGTTCCAACAAAATGGTGTCCCTATCACACACAGCACGTCTTACGATGCAAATTTTTGCGAGAAAATTTTCCCGGCCGAATAATATTAAAAGACGGTGATATCGACTGACTCCCACGATTCCCTGATTTGACCCCTCCCGATTTTTTCCAATGTTGGTACTTAAACGGAAAAATGTGCACCAATAAACCAACCACAAGTGTTTAAAAGAGTTCGTCTTTGCGCCACGGAAACATAACCAACATTATAGTCCATACATAATGTTATATATAGATTATAAAATTGTATTTCATTTAAAAGTTATTAAAAAAAACATCGAAATGAAACACAAAAAGCACCTTGTACTATTCCTTATCTTTTTCCTAAAAGTGAATGAAAAAGAAAAAAAAATAGTTTTTATCATTTTTCTTGGTATGTTGAAAAAACGACTAATTTATGACAAGTCACATTAGTTACTCAAATGACTTGTCCATAATGACTGTCCTTGTTCGATGACAAGTATAAGACATGTCAACTATGTATACACTTCCTCAATCATGGCAATGTCCGCTTACCGGACACAACATCGTACCAACGCTATGAAAATGTTTAGCCCTTTGAAATTTTCAAATAAAATCTTCAATGTCTTAAGCGAAACATGTATGACAAGTATTCGATGTTTCTCGAGAGAAATGAAAAATTGCATTTCATTTTAGTTTTATTTGAAAAAAATACAAAGTTTTTTTTTTTAATAAATTAGGAATATTATGCTTCATTTATCTCAGACAAGTAATTTAAGATGCATCCCAGATATATCACATACAATTCATCGCAGACATGTCACAAAAGATTCGTCTATGAGTTCTCACTTACATACGTACGACTCATCTAACAGACGTTAGTCACAAACTAAAATTAGTTGACTGTTGCTAATAACTTTTCTGTAGGACTATAGCACAAATAAAAATGGAGCGTAAATATTGTGGCCAATACCCAACTTTCTTTTACGACAAATGTATATAGATCTCGATACACTACATTTAGTTTCTAAAGCGAAAAATTTGACCTACCGAAATTGTGACAAAAATTGTCTTGTATAATCAAAAATGACCAATCTGTTTAAACTACAGGGATAAAAGATCAGCACTTGTTAAAAAAAATTTCATTGCAAAATTTGAAAAAGACCCTACTGAAGCTGGTCCTTCTGATACACAGATGCCTACCATATCTCGCAAGGAGATCCCAAATCATGGAAAAAACTGTATTATGAAGTTTTATTCCAAATATTCAATCCGCCTGGTCTGTAAATGCCGAATTTTAGTGAAATACAGTTATATCAAAGCTCGTCATATGGGGCACTTGCATGCGACAAACATTTTTCTTCTGCAAAATGAGAAAAATCTAAAATTGACTTTTTAAGACAAGAAAAGAAATATATACCAACAAAATTTTGCAGAAGATTTTTAAGTCACTATACAGCAAAAACCACTATAAAATGTTGTCATAAAAATAAATGTTGCCATAAAATATATTCGATCCGAGTATTTTTATGGCAACATTTTTAAAATTAACAAGAAAAAAAATTATTCCGTATTTATAAATGTTGAGGATTCATAATAAAAACAGACGCCATAGAAAAAAATGTAAATTTCGCATTTAAATTCATTAAAAATAAATTAATAAAGATCCTATAAAAAAAAATTACGCCATTACTATATATGTTTATTTCTTTCTGGCATATTGAAAATTTTTATATAGCCGGATCCTTCTTATTTACCTGCAAAAATTTGTAGAAAAAAACAATTTTCTACATGTAAATGCCCCAATATTCGGTCAAATTTAAAATATGATATACAGGGTGTCCCAGAATTTGACGATCAAACGAAGCAGGGTGATAGGGGAGCTCATTTCCAACAAAAACAGCCAAGTTAAGTTTTTTCGAATTGTTGATGGTTCAAAAGTTATTCAACTTTTAGTATTTTTTTAGTGAAATCGCAACCCACTAAAAAATAGTCGACGGAAAATTTATTGGTCCATTTGAACTACCACGCCGGATCAACGGGGAAGTCTATCTAAGTTTTCTAAAAAAGCGACTTGGATGAGATAATTGATGACGTGTCTCTACAAACACGTGGAAAAATGTGGCTGCAGCATGATGGAGCTCACCCTCACTATGCACGAGTAATAAGACAACACCTCAACGTAAATTATCCAAGCTGCTGGATTGGATGGGGAGGGCCTATTGCATGAGCACCTCGGTCTTCTGATCTAAATCCTTTAGACTTTCTGTGGGGTTATTATAAATAGATGGTTTATGAAAGAGTAAACCAGACCGAACAGGAGATGTGGAGAAACGTATAATAGAAGCGTGAAATATTATTAAAAATAACGAATGTGCGTTTCGACGGATTAAGTAAATTATTATACGGCGATGCTGATTATGTATTTTGACAAATGGTGGACACTTCGAAAAAAAATTTAATTATTTTATGTTGTTTTATTTTTGATAGAGCATCCATTTTAGAACTCGATATTTTGTTAAGTGCATTTTTAATAAACACGACTTACTTTGTGAAAAAATTGATAAAAAACATTCTGTTTTCCATTTTAAAATCTGCATTAGAGTCGCATATTTTTCTGATAGTGGGTCAATTTATTGTTATACATTGTTTTCCCGCTGGTGTCACTTAAACATAAACTAAAATTTTTTGGGAAACAAAATTACTTTACAAAACGATTGTTTTTACTTGACAGAAGATAATACAGCGTATAAAACGATTTTTTTGGAAAGGCGCACTCTTCGAGATCGTATTAAAAAAAAGTTAAACAAAAGAACTCTTAGTTTTTTCTAAATTAATTTTTTGGTGGGTCCGCATGCGATTTCACTAAAAAACACTAAAAGTTGAATAACTTCTGAACCACCAACAGTTCGAAAAAACTTTCGTTTGATCGTTCAATTCTGGGACACCCTGTATACTTTTCAAAATATTTTCGAAAAACGAAAAAGGTTCTATGAAGCTGACACTTCCGGTCGATCACTGAAATCTCCCGATTTATGGTAAGGTTAAGTATTAAGTTTCACTGCGATCAATCAATCCGTCTGACCTGTAGAGAGGAAATAGACATTAAAACAAAAATCTTGAGATCAAAAATTTTCATGATTACTGTACAAAAATATACGACTTTTATCAAAAATCGTCCTTTCCGCTTAATTTTGCAAAACTGATCTTAACCGATATTGTTGCAAATTTAATTTAGAATCTTTTGCGCCTTTTCTCATAATTGAGATACGTTTCACAATATTTGCAAAAAACGTAAAAGCTCCTATGGAAAGAGCCACTTCTGTGGCACTATTCTAGTAATTCCGGGGGAATAGGGAATTGAGGAAAGAATTTATATGTGATTTCTGTTCAAATATTTTTTTTTGACCTACTGAGGAAAAAAGTTTGTTGTAGATATTTATAAATTTGAAATCACCAGAATAGTGCCACGCGTGGCAACAAAATTAAGAACATTTTTTTTTGTGACATTAGTGACATCTAAGTTTAAGTAGTATAATTAGAGGTACTTTTAAGACAGTTTTCTCATATTCCAGATTATAGAAGTCTAGAAAAGAACCGTCGAGAATATTACTTCTGTATAAAACCAAGGGAGTCTAGAATATTCGGTCGGTATATAAATACTAGGAAAATAATAAATGGTGTTGAGTGGAAATAGTCGTGTAATTAAAAATTGCAAATAATGTATTAAGTGAATTAATAAATACTACTGTGGGCAAAAAATAGTAAGACTGTTCATAATTTTAAAATCCTTTATTTATTTCTCCAAATCTATTTCGTCCCCCTCATAGTAATCCCCCCCGGCCTCAATACACTTGTGCCAACGTTTTTTCCAATCCTCGAAACAGTTGTTAAAGTCAATTTCCGGAATAGCCTCCAATGCGCGTAGCGATTCACGTTTAATGTCTTCAATTGACTCAAAACGGTTTCCCCGGAGCGGTCGTTTGAGTTTGCTGAACAGCCAGAAGCCACATGGAGCTAAATCAGGCGAATACGGTGGTTGCGGAACGATATGGGTGGAATTTTTGGCGAAAAAAATCACGTAAAACCAATGCAGTATGAGAAGGTGCATTATCGTGGTGCAAAAACCAAGAGTTGCCGACCCATAATTCTGGCCTCTTTTTACGAATAGCTTCGCGCAAACGACGCACAACACTCTAATAGTATTCCTTGTTGACAGTTTGGCCGGTCGGAAGGAATTCGGAGTACACCACACCTCGATAATCGAAGAAAACTGTCAACATCACCTTGATTTTTGTGACTTGCTTTGACGTGGTTTTTTCGGCTTCGGCTCACCTTTGGCACGATATTCGGCCGATTGATCGTCTGTTTCCGGGTCGTAAGCATCGATCCAAGACTCATCACCAGTTATAATACGTTTCATGACATCCTGGTAGTCGGAAAGCATTGTTTCACAGATGTTAACGCGACGCTGTTTTCCAAAAAAATTGAGATTTTGGAACCAATCGTGCTTTCACTTTTCTTAGGCCCAAATGATCTTTCAAAATGGTTTTCACTGATTCTTCCGATATTTCAACGATGCCAGTAAGGTCTCTGACTGTTAATAGTCGATTCTCGAGCACCAATTCCTTGATTTTTTTAACTTGTTAATCATCAGATGATGTTGATAGTTGTCCTAGACGTGGTTCGTCGTCAACACGTTCTCGACCCTCTTTGAACAATTTGTACCAATCAAAAACAAGTGCTCGCGACATACAACTATCACCGAAGGCTTTTTGCAACATTCTGAACGTTTCGGCACCACAAAATTGATTCCGTACATAAAATTTAATGGAGCTTCTTGTTGAATAATTTCACTCATTGTAAAAATCGCCGAATGCACTTTTTGTACTTCAGAAAGACAAGCGTATACTAAACACTAATGATTATTTTGATGTGACATTTGGCACAGATGTCACTGACAGTCATACCAACAAAGAAAAAAAAAATATTTCGAAAAATATTTCGCGCGAAATTTAAATTAAAGTCTTATTACCTTTTGCCCACAGTAGTAATTCTACAAATTAGTTATTGCTGTGATTTAGTGTTGGTAAACTAAGAGTGGGAAAATTATAATCGGAATATTTCGGAAATATTTCAGTAGTGGCGTAAGTATTCCGTAAATATTATTAATAAATCAGAGATTATTTACGTTATTTTCGCGAATATTCCGGAAGCGGTATAAATTACGAGAATTAATGTTAACTAATACAAAATATCATGTAAATTAAAGACCTCGGAACCAACCGGTCCTGAGTGCACCTGGCACAGAAATTTATAAAGTTCGATTATTCTACATATGGATAGCAGTATAGCACCACACCACTGTATATTTTATTTCATTATCGCTATGAAATTATTTAATACGCTTTGATTAGTGCTCCAAATTTTCTTGGAGTGGGAGGGAAGAAAATGGATTCTTGAGTCATATGCATTGTTGTCTTATGGATGTCTGACAACCCGATAGTTATAACCAGTTAACGGTGGCTTGAAGAGTAAATTAATCAAGACAGTTCGAAAATGTGGTATAATGCTGTCTTCATTTTGATGATATTGATATTTATTTAGTGTCTTACATCACAACCTGTCTCTTGTCTGGTATCGTTTATTTACGAATGCATAATTTGTTTTCATAACACTTGTTACTTTGGCCAAGCAAATCGCTAATCACTATATATACATATACATATATACAAGTTTGGTACGTAATTATATGCGAGCAATGTTAAAGTTAAATGAACTTTGGAAACGCTAAGAAGAAGACGATATTCAATGATTTGAATCAATCAGACTCATTGTTTCTTTAGTAGGTGCGCATAACTTATGCATCTGGTCACGTGCACTTAGCTATATAAAACCCATATATTTGACCACGTATATGTTTACCTTAATGACATTATTTTAACAGATTTATAGTAGAATGAATTGTATGAATATTCACAAAACTAAATTTGGCACGATAATAAAATTTATTCCGTTTATATACAATAATAAAATACATTTGATTTATTGTTTGGCTACAATTTTAGTGGTGCGGTAAAAATTATTTATAGAATTTTGGATGGTGATTTTGGATTTTTTCTTTGTTGCAGATTTATTTAATGATTTGTTCATCTTTTCGTTACTTTTCTACTATTTTAACTTGATAGCAGTGAGTCATCCCACCAAAGTTAAATACAAAATCCCACCAAATTTAAAGACAAAATTTTCATTTTAGGTATAGTTGGTGAACGCCATATCTTAAAATGATAGGTTATATATGAGGAATTAGATAGAACCTGTCGGAAAGAATTCCATAAGTTTTTTGCTCCCCATTTAATATTTGGCCTAAATAATAATCTTTATACTCATATCTACCCCAAATACTATTAAAAGTCTGTAGAAGCTCAAACGGAAAAATCCTTTTCACTTCGTGGCACTCCTCCTAGCAAAACTATTTATACACCGCGCCGCTTAATTACGAGGCATATCTCGTTTTGCTGAATAGAACTATTTCGCCACCTACAAATTAATTTCGCAAATCTCGAGATTTATCGACGATCGATAAATATCGAGATATCTATCGACGATCAAAAAGAAACGAAAAAGATATTAGTCGGTTCTAGATGTTCAAGAGACACGGTCTCATATATAATAAAGTGTGAAAGTGCCCAACAGTTCTCCACCATTAAAAGTTGTGAACTACACAATTAAAAACAAGATTATAACTAAATAATAAATAAATAATCAACTTATTATAATAATAAAATAGTGAGTGTTATTAATCATTAAACTTAAATCGTGAAAACCCGGTAACACCGCTATAAATCCAAGACACTTAAAATTTGGGCTATATATTCATTATGATTTCAACTCTATGAAACATCATGTTATTTTTGAATTATCTTGCAAATTTATGTATGATGTCGGTGATAACCACCGGGCACCCTTTAAAATTCGCACCTATCGTTAACAGCAAAAATAAAGTGTATGTGCCTATTTTAACTAACGTGAAGATTCTGTCTGTGACATTTACATAAATCTGTTAAAAATCTAAAAGTGTAGAACTTTTCACAAATATCAGTTAAAATCAAAAAATGTAGTTGAGCTTATGAAAAAACAAAAGCGGCAAAAAGAATAATAAGAACAATTTTTCCAATTCTAATAAAGTATGAAAAGTTCCGAAACAAACAATACGTTCGTGTGAACTGTCAAACACTGGTTTTTCAATAATTCAAAACTGCTGTACACAACAAGAAGAAGTGTATAGGTGATTTTGACGACCATTAACGATAACCCTAGAGATTGTTAAGCTAATCTGACTAGACACTCGTAAAGTACAAGTCTTAGGCAACGTTGGTTTTTCGATAATTCAAATCTGCCATTTAACCGTCGTCAAAATAAACTATACACTTTTCCTGGCCGATTGGTGCTGAACATTGCCTTAGGCTTGTGCTTCGCGGATGCAGATTTCAATTATACCGCCGTAAAACTAGTGTTTGGCAGATCCCGCTTCGAAAATTTTATAGATACTTTTGTGTTTTAATAGAATTTTCTAAAATTTCATTATTAGTCTAATTTGTTGATTTTGAATGTTCATAAGCTCAGCTAAATTTTTTAAATTATATTTTAACTGAAATCTCTTAAAAGTGTATATATGTTACACTACACGCTACCCGTACTTTAATGTTACTGTGGACGAGGGTGGTTCAAAAACGTAGATAAATTTGCTAAACACTTATCTATTAACAGAACTAAGGTACTGGATATACATTGCTTCTAGGAAGGAATTACTAAATTTTCATGAATCACGTCGACAATACCAAAAAAAGTCACCGATCATATTTTTTACACCACCCTATCTCATTTTTGAAAAATCCGAGCTTCTCATGTATTCACGAATCATTTAAAATTTTCACGTATCTTAGGCGATTTTGAAATTACAAAACAAAAAACAATTTTCACTGACATTTAATTCAGCATTCAAAGTTGGCTTAATGCCTTAAAATAATTTGTTTTAATGTCAAAATCTTCTTACTATGCCTTAATTTGGCTAAATTTCAATTTTATCGAACACAAAAGATTTTGATTCAGTTGAAATTCCCAATTTTTGATTTCTTTTTCGGTCTCTGTCGATTTTCAGATTATAAAGCAACCCATATAGTTAAAGTGTGATGAAAGACAAAACTTGTGACAATTAAGAGGTTATTAACCCCACTGTCTTAATTAAAAGAACATCGTTCTTACGGGGTTACATCACACATAATAACATATATTTATGTACATGCCAAACTTATGTGTGCGTGGTCAATTAAGTGGACGTGATATATTAATACACCAAGTATCGATTCGATTTATTGATTCGTAGCTTGTTGTGACCAATTTCCACGCTGTTTTTCTCTTTCCTTGGTGAAATGCAAGTAATTAAAAGGTACAATGAAAAATATTTTGTGAGAAAACCATTATTTTTTATGTATTTTGGCAAACATTCGCATTTAATTTACTGCCAATTATTTTACATCACAAACGTATGTTTCTTAGCAAACCATGTGAATCATTGCCACATAATAATTTATGTCTTTTGCTGGGTATTCGATACTATCGTGTACCGCAATGTGAATGTTCTATATAAATGTACATCAATGGCACTGTGCCAAGGAAATTCCGCCAATTTACTGTGTTTCTGCCGGTATAATTGTTGCTTTATATGAAAGTACAATTATTTTATGTTATAAAGCAAAATGCACTTATTTGCAATTAACTATTGTTGAAAAAATTTCCCTAAATGTAACGATCATTGAAAAAAACTATATACATAATATACTATAGGCTATACTTAGTTGATACGAGATAATGTATGAGTAAACTTGGAGTTTACTAAACGATTTTGTTTTAATAAGCTCAATGCTGAACGCTTAATTGATTTCAAGGAATATTGTTTTGAAGTGTGTGCCTATATGAAAAATTTAATAAATTCGAGTATTATCTAAAGAAATTATTGTATTATTGTAAATATAAATTTAAAATTTTGCTGATATAATTCGTGGACAATACACAGAACTTCAATGAATTGCTATAGATCCTTCATGCAGTCCACTGGAAATTACCTTCGATGCAAATCAGCTGCAACTTCATCGACAAAACTATCAAAATAATGATTCGAATAAAGTACGAGATGATCTGAAATATTTCAGTCATTTTGCGATTGTTTTATCATTCGATGTCGGTGGTCTATAATGGCAAAAATCAACCAACGTGAAAGACGGGTCCACCATGATAACGGGTTTGTACTACTACTATTTACATTACTAGTTAAATGGCTCAATGCTGAAAAACGGTCCGATTTGTAAGAGAAGATAGTGCTCGTCCTGACCAAAATTTACTAATCGCAGTTTGATTTGTTCCGGTGTATTCATCAGATCCAGCTCCTAGCGATAATTTTCTTCTTCTTCAAAATGTGGCTCGGTAGACAAAGATTACCATTTTGAAGAACAAAACAAGCTACAATCAACAAACTATCACGTACTACAAGTTGAACGAGTTAAAGCGCTGAAAAGTGTATCAGCTTAAGAAGTGCCGAAATATGTTGGAAAACTAACCTGAATTTAACAAAAAAATTTACTTATTTCTATATATGTTAGACTCAAAGCATTTCAGAATGTCCTAGGACAAACGGACGCAAAAATAATAATTTATTGATTATAATCAAATTAAGTTAATCCAAAAAATGTGGATTTAAAATCCATGTCGGATTTACCCAAGTTTAAAATAGGAAACGTGTATTTATCTAAAGTTCGGTAAACTTAAGATTGGAAAACTTGTAAACGTTTCCCCATTGTAATAGAGATTTACTTTCTCGAAGTTTAATGGCGTTGAAAAAAGTTAAAGGATCAATATCGTCAATCTTCTTAAAATCCTCAAATTCATTGCGCAACTTACTTGGTACGCTTTGGAAAATGCGGAACTAAACCGTTTGATAATTGGAAAAGGATCATATATGTTCCACAAGCCTTCGATAAATTGATTTTTTTCTGAAGTTGAAAATTCAGTTTTTTAATCGACTAGACAAATCTATAAAACAATTTTGTCCTGCTATTTCAACATTTGTAAGCCACCCAAAAGACATGATTTCTGTGAAGCACTATCGTCCAATTCATTTGGAAGTAACATAAAAATCATAGGGCGCCGAATATGGAGAACGCATATCGTAATTCGACTAGTTCTGCTTTGGTGATTGAGATTTCGTGTTATGTGATATATTTTGTACACGTTCCCTGCTATATTTAAAATATAAGCAATCACCCTGACCTTGATTCAGCTGTCTGCTAATAGGACATCGTGGACCATATCCCCTAGTCAACTCAATCGGACGATCTGGCTTCCATTAATCAAAAGCGGATGTCCGTTCATTAGCTGATGGTAGTTATCGAAGATACATCGTCGCTATAAACGAAATGCAACTTCACTTCGGTTTCCACACACGGCTTCCCATTCAACGAATCGAATCTCCAACTGATATTCTTCATTCTCTATTGTTTCAAACAAATACAAACCGGGCCACTTTTAACAGCTATCAAAACCAAACTCCTCTATAAATCTATCAAAATTTTTGATAGGTGTCGTTCCAAAGATACCGTTAAATGATTGAACTGATAAAGATATTGATTCAGTGGCGTTAAACAAAGACGCTTGAGTATCATACAGCCTCGGGATCCGTTCATAACTGCATATTTTAAAATTGCATTTCTTTAAACGGCATATTTAAAAACTGCATAAGGTACAAAATTGCATTTTTCAAAACTGCATATTTCAAAACGGCATAAAATACAAAACGGCATAAGGTACAAAACAGCATTTTTCAAAACTGCATATTTCAAAACGGCATAAGGTACGAAACGGCATAAGGTACGAAACGGCATAAGGTAGAAAATTGCATTTTTCAAAACTGCATGTTTCAAAACGGCATTAGGGTTAAAACAGCATTTTTCAAAACGGCATTTTTCTAAACGACATATTTCAAAACGACATTTTTCAGAATGGCATTTTTTAAAATTGCATGTTTCAAAACGGCATAGGTACAAAACGGCATTTTTCAAAACGGCATTTTCCAAAATAGCATTTTTCAAAACTGCATTTTTCAAAACGACATTTTTAGAACTGCACAAGACAGAATGAAATATTTTAATCGATTATGAATCTAGAATTACCTTTTCGTTAATTTCTGGAATATGACCAACAGGTACGGTTATTTATTACACGATGAAATTTGAGATGAATGAAATTTGTGAACGATTCTTGGATTAAATTCTAGGATAAAGTCAAATGAAAAGGAACTTGACTATTTCTTAGTCGAGTAAGATTTAATTTCACATGTTAAGGTTTAGTATAGGTATGTTATAAGAAAGGACCTTCATGGAAATTTGAAATTATTTGAAGATTTAGTATGCATATAATATTCTCCTTCACCTAAATTTTTCTACCTATGTCGTTTCGAAAAATGAAATTTTGAAAAATGCCGTTTTGAAAAGTGTCTTTTTAAAAAATGTCGTTTTAAGAAATGCAGTTTTAAAAAATGCAGTTTTGTACCTATCTCGTTTTGAAACATGCAATTATGAAAAATGCTGTTTTAAAAAATGTCATTTTGTAAAATGTCTTTTTAAAAAATGCAGTTTAGAAAAATGCCGTTTTGTACCTATGTCCATTCGTACCTTATGCCGTTTTGAAATATGCAGTTTAGAAAAATGCAATTTGGTACCTCATGCCGTTTTGTACCTTATGGAGTTTTGAAATATGCAGTTCTGAAAAATGAAATTTTGTACCTTATGCCATTTTGTACCTTATGCAGTTTTGAAATATGCAGTTTTGAGAAATGTTGTTTTTAAAAATGTCATTTTAAAATATGCAATTTCGACCTGGACCCTACAGCCTCGTATAGCCACCTAAATTTTAATGGACTAAAAACTATTTTCGAAATACATACCTTAGGTACCTAAACCAATTTAAACTGGTAGTTAGCGAACAATAAGCCACTCTCTATGGCCGAAATATTACTGTTGGCGTTATGTTCAAATTTCTAATGGTTACTAACCAGCAAAAAACTGCCTAGTTTGAAAAAATTAAACGAGTTCGTATGTTTCAAAACTATTCACTGCTTCTAAATTAAATGCCATACTAATAGATTTATATACTCCAAGGAAGTGAAAGAAGAACGTTTGCCACATATACATTTTACAACACTCGTATTGCAACCGGTGGATCCGGTTGCATTTAACTTAACTACAAAAAATGGCATATGTGATCATAAGCCGATGAAGTGAGTACAACTTTTATCTTTTTCTAATTTATAATTTTAAATAAAATTAAAACATGCCTATCGGCGTGTAAAACTCATGGGCCGACCAATCTTCCATGTCCAGTACTATAAGTTGGCAATGCACAGATGGTAATGTAAATCGGGCCTATAGCCGTACGTCTTCGATTTGGTAGGAAATCGCGTAACGTAGAACGGGAAAAATGAACCGCGAAAGCGTTGGGAGCGCTTCGGCCCCAGAACAGATTGCAGGGATTAAAACAAAACAAAAAAAAAAACCAAGCCAAGCAAAATAAAACGAATAAATTATCGTGAATGATGATGATTGTTTACTTTATGCATGATGCATAAAAATGTAAAAATTTGTAGTTACAAAGGGCATCGAAAACCCGCTGTGGACTCCGTGATTCTCCAATTGTTTATTTTGACTATGGACCAATTCTGTTATTCACGAAAAATTGATTGCAAATATTTTTTGCAAAGGGAAATTTTTTATCGTGTGGTTGTATCAATCATTTTGATTTCTCCGATAAATTGGAAAGAATTGCGTGAATATCAAAATATTACGTCTACATTTGGGTGCAAAAAAAATCCAATATTTGTTTAATTTTTTTTAATGCAGATTCAAAGTCTATTTCAATACCTATGCAGTGTGTACCTTTTTTGCACCACCAAAGTGATTTTTTGTCAAATGCATATAGCAGGCTTTCAAATTAAATTCTAAAAATAATTCAGCAAGATCAACAGCGCTGCTGTTTTCTACCTCCTTTGTTTTTAAGTAATGGATAAAATAGTTCGTAAATTTTATTTGGTTTTTGTGTGGATTTTGTCGCCAATTAAATTGTTGGTGTTTTTGTTTTTGAATATTTTCAGGGTGCGAATTTTGGCCGTAATTTGACACATGACTCATGAGAAATTTGTATACGTACAGTATACAAATGTCTCATGACTTATGAGTCAAATTATACCCAAAATTTATACCCTTGGCATTGGTCTTCTAACCTGTCTAATTTCAGTCCTTTTTTGATTCTGTGCAAAATGGTTACATTTTTATTGAATTTTGTGTACCTATGATTTTCAGTTTTTATGTGAGGAGAGAAGGATCGAACGTCGTAGAGGAAAGATGTGTTTTTGTCTCTCCTCTAAATAAATAAATAATTTAAATGTGTTTTAATAAATTAATTAATTAACTAATATTATATAATATATATGTGTTCAAATAAATAATAATAATAATTTTAATATTAATAATAATAATTGTGTGTTCGTAATAATTAATAAGTTAAGTGAAAATGATCGATCATTTACACTTTGAAATGTGTGTACGCGTTGTTTTTAGTTTTAAGTTTAATGTAGTTTTTTGATTAAACAGTTAACTATTTTTAAAAAATAATCATATAATAATAATTAAAAAGTGCTGTCCAATGGATGAAATGTTTTTATATACATTAAACCGTGTTGAAATATTTGTAACGGCATATATTTCTACGCGAACTTTATGTCGTTTTAATTTTTCGATATCTGTATATGTATATATTTGCATATTCAGAGAAGAAAATGGAGAGAAGTATCCTTTTAATATATTTTATTATATACATAAATGTTATATGGTGATTGAATGGTTATATATTGTGGGTGTGTGTGTAAATACAGTGACGCTTCGGTAAGTCGAATTACTCCTTAAATCGAATTTCGATTTATGGTAGGAACATTTTTCATCAGTTTCCTGTTTAAAAAATATATATACATATATATGTTTAATATCTAATATGTGTACATATGCTCGGGTAGTTCGAATGAAATTGGTTTTTGATTTCTTTTATTCGAATTTTCTCTATCTTAAGCATATTATTTTACAAACTAAATGGATCGACTTGTAGAAGTTTTACTGTATAAGTGTACTAGGAAGAATTCAAGGTGTTGGTGTGCGAATGGATGTTGTTTATATGTAAATAATAAATTTCTTTATTCTTGAAGCTCTCTTCGCTCTCACTATTCGTTTTGTATTTACACACAACGATAATTGTCTTAAACGTATGGAAAGCAAATGTGTGTATGGATGTATAGATGTATGATCCACGATATCCCTTTTTCTACCAAAAAAAATACATAAATTTGGCACATTAAAGTATCAACCACACAAATGTGCGAGTATAAAACATAGTATGTAATGTCGTTTTAGATAAAAAAATTTCGCTTGATTATGTAGGTTGGTTCAAAACACATATAAAAATAAATTTTCTACAAAATCCTTTGTCTTATACCCACACAATTGTGTGAGCAGGCAGGAAAATTGATATGGAAAAGTTGGAGGGTATAATATTGCTCATGTAAATGTAAATTCAGTGACGACAACATACATGTGATTACGGTTTTTTTTTTATTATTTTTTTTAAATAAACAGATAATAAATGTATATTTTTTTTTCTAAAAAAAAAAAGCTTATTTAAGTTTCATAAGTATAGTTGAAGAAATTTTTTAATTATTTTCTTATTTTCAGTTAAAATCAAACAATGTTTTACTTAAATAAATCATTCAACAATCTTGAAATCCACATCAACTAAGAAATTGTGACCTTCTTCAATTTGTAACCAAACCCATCAACTACATATTTCTGATAAGAACAGAAATATTTAACACTTCGTTTTTTAACTAGCGGAAATCGTGAAATAACGAGAAATAAGGTTGAGATTTAATTTTGATTTGTAATTTAGGGTACATCGTCTGTTTAAATTGATGAATTCTTGAGACCACAAATGTTTTTGAAAGTTGTGGATCGAGGAGGCATTGCTGTGATATCGTTGATAGTGATTTGTGAGCTGAATTTCTTTGTATATATCCCTTTCTCAACCAAAAAAAAGGGCCATTCAAGTCCAAACCACATAAATGTGTGAGTAAAAAATCATCATCATCCATTACATGAGTTTTTGATAAAAATTTCGCTTGACTTGAAGTACAACCAATACAATTGTGTGTATAGGGATAGTGTTTTTCTTTTTTTCGGACGAAAATAAGTGTTAAAGGAATGCACAAATCTGTAAGTTGGTTGAAAACACATACAAGGGTAAATTTTTGACATGGTACTTTTGCCGTACCCACACAATTGTGTTAGTGGGTACTTAAAGAGATATACAGATATTTAGACGTAACAATTATTTCATAGTGGCTTCAGACAGGTACATATTGTTTTGTTGGTAAACATATGTATAAACAATTTTACATGTTTTTGCTAGCAATGTGTTATGTGCTGTGGTTATTGTGTGATTATGGTTTTATGTTATATACTCATAATTGTTCTATCCCTATTTTGCCGTCGTTTTCAAAAATATATCTCGACGGATTGTTTTCTCAAATGTTTCGACCATGGAATGAAACGTGGGGTGTACGCAACAAAAAAAAACAATTGTTTAGTTAAACCACAGATAAGGATTACTATCTTAGATGATGATCTTTCCTGCAGCCGCGACGTGTGTGAATCGGGGATGTTTGATTTGCATACCTGGTTGTAGTGGGGTACGATGGTGTTTGGAGCGGAGGAGATGAGATGCCTAAACTATTTAATGTATAGCTCTCGTTCATTTTAATGTGGGGTTTCATAACAACTGTTTTGTGTGTTGGATGTGTGTTTAAGTGTGACACGGGCGAGGAAAGTGGACGTATGCTGCCCGTTTATTGTTGTCGATCGTTTGGGGGTGTCTCTTTCTCTTGCGTATGTATTTGTAGTAAATGTGGGTGTGTGCGTGAGGGGAGTGTTGTGTTGTGTTTGGTGCGGTTGCATATCTGTATGTGTGTATATGCGGTCGGAGGCGGTGTTTTTTTTTTTGTTTTTTTTTTTGTAAAAGAGTTGTTGCAGTTTGCTAAGGTCAAATTTATTTTCGCGTTTTTTTTATAATTTTGGTTTATTTATTATTTTGAACGGTAGGGGTGGGAAGAAGTAGCAGAGCGGGAGCGGACAGAGAGGGATTTACTCTTGAATGTTCAGTTGAGGATCGTGGAACTTACGGACATTCAGTTGTATACGATGGGTTATAATAAAACTCAATTTTATTTTATTGCTAAGAAAAAAAAAAAACTCCATTATTTTTATAATAGCCTTCACTTCAATCGATCTGGCATCGATTCTACTAATGTTTTCGTTGTTTTTGTAGGAATTTTATGTCATTCCTCAATAATAGCTGATTTTAATTGGTTTTTTTGTTGAATTGAATGATTTTCTTTCATTTTCCTTTCGAGATTGTTAATTGGATTTACATCTGGGCCTTGAGGGAGGGGGGGAGTCTTAGTCCAATCACTTTTGGACCCTTGAAAAGACACCATATTCTAACAATCCATGCTTTATGTTTAGGATAATTGTTCTGATAAAAATGAAAAATATTTTCTATATCCAGTTTTCGAGCCAATTCTTATAAATTTTCCTTTAAAATGTTAAAATAATTTACCTTGTCGATAATCCCATCAATAAATCCCAAATGACCAACCCCTTTATGACCCATAACACCCCAGAACATTACACTATTTCCACCGTGTTTAAACGCTGGACATACATTTCTAACATTACAATCTTCACCGCGTTTTCTCAAAACTTTTTGTTGTTTTTTACCTCTTTGAAATATGGTAAATTGACTGTGATCGACAAAAATCACATTTTTGCAAAATTCAATACCTTCATTTTTATATTTTAAGGCAAAATCTACTCTTCTGTATTTTCTTTACTAATAAAAGGCTTCTTCCTTGCTATACGTGAAAAATAACCATTTTTCTTACAATTCTTTTAACTGTAATGGGATTTATATCTTTACCATTAAACCTGAAGAGCATTTTAGTTAATTCTACTTCAGTTAACTTAGGATTTTGTCTTATTTCGAGATTAATGAACTTTTCATTTGATGGTGATATTTTTCTCGGACCTTTTGTGCAGAGGTGTATTTTGTTTTCGGCCTTCTTTAAAATATCGATCATAAATTTTTGTCCTGTTGATTTACAAATGTTAAGTAGAAAATCACTAACGATCATATTAACCGACGTACTTTTAACCATTTTGAAAGAATACAATCAATTAAATTACGAGTGTGAAATAAAATAAATATTGAACTGCACTGATTGAATAATAAACAAAAAGCAAAGTAGAGAAAATACGCACTAAAAAATTATAGCTCTTCCGTATGCTCAAGTGTTTTTCCGTGAAGTCGTATACGACTGAATTAGCCAGGCTACACACGATTTCAGCTTCTGATTTCAAATTAAGTCGTCATAGATTTTTATTGTTAATTTAGACCCTTATTTTATATTGAAACACCAAATTTTTTTTTTTGTATTGTTTTGTTCTGTTCTATTTCTATTTTTTCATTTTGGATTCAGCGAAAAATTTAATGTCACAGTTAAAACGGATATTGCAGGTAAACGGGGAAAGAAAGGAAGGTGAAGCCGGACTTATGTAACCACATGTACCATGTGTGGCATGGCTCAATGTCTGTAAGTTTTGTGATCTTCAGATTGGTATCCTTTTTGTTTGTTTTTGTTTTGTTGAATTATTTTTTTTTTGTCAGCTGTCTAGGATGGTTGATGGACTAGGATTGTAGGGAGGATCCGGGGAGGTTTTCGTTTTCTTATTAAATTTCAACACTTTGATAGAAGAGACGTGCCGTGTACGAATAAATGTTTCTGGCTGTATGTGTGTATATATGTATATATATATATACAATATATGTATGCATGTGTTTACATATGTATGTATACATGTATTTATTAGATGCACAATTGAATGTTTTTATTTATAATTATTTTAGTTTATTATATTATTTTATTATATTATATATGATTATGACTTTTTTTTTTTTTTTTTTTTTTTTTTCTTTATTTAATTAATAAATGTTCATATTATTTAGGTTTAGGTAAACAGCAATATATTAATTTATTATTTAGGTAAACAGCAATATATTAAGACATATACATAGGCTTGTGAAATAATATTTCTTTATAATATTAATTGCTGATTGTCTAGTTTAGACTTGTATTGTCTTTGTGTTACTAACCATCGTCTTTACCTAGGTGTATGTAATCGGGCCGACTGAAACAATCAATTTTGTTTAGGAAGTCGAAAAGTATCAATATAGTATTCAATTTCAGGTGATTTCCAGATACATGTGAAATAATAACATTTTTTCTTAGGTTGCTGTTTTAAAGAAGCAATTGTTGATGATGAATACCATCATTATCCATTTAACCTATTAAACCTCTATCCTTCCCCTAGTAGACTAGTTTTGTGCTGTTTTTCTGGACCTTACTTATATTATGTGTAAGTTAATTAGCAACTCTTTTAATTTTCATTACTATAATGAATTAATGATCACTTATTTGATACACATTAATTATAAAGTATTTGCTAGGGTCAGTGAAAATTGCCGAATTTAATTGTCATTGCGGCGTAAAACAAACTCTTTTCCGTATTTCTTTCTAGATCGATAAAAATTCAAATTTTTAATGATTTTAGATAAATTTTTATTTTCTGTCATTTTGCGCGTGAAAATCATGTTTTAGTATCTTGTTTTTATGTATCTTAATAACTTGAACCATGAAGAGTAAGTAATAAGGTTGAATATATTGAATACAATTAAGTAGTCAATAATAATCATACAGTTTGTTTTCAGGTTTAATAATTAATATATGTTTACTGAGTTATTTGGCTAGTTTGCAGTGGATTTATTAAATGCTAAGGGGTTTAGAGAAATTATTAATAATTTAATGTTAATTATTAATATAATCCAAATTATTATTATTATAATTCAAATAACTATGGTTTCAGGAAATTATATTGTAACTTGTGGAGTTGTAGAGGATTAAATTAATAAATATTTATATTATTTAGGAAACCGGTAGATTAATTAAGAATTAATTTCAGGAATCTTTAGATGGTATGAATTAATATTTCTTTTAAATATTAATTGCTGGTTGTGTAGATTAGAATTGTGCTGTCACTATGTTACTAACTAGTGGCTTTACCTAGGTATTTGTAACCGGGCTGTTTTAATGTATTAATATAGAATTATATTACAGAAATTTCCAGATGCACGTGAAATAATATTATTTTTTCTCAGGTTGCTGATTTAGTGAGGCAATTGTTGAAGATCAAAGCAATACCATCGTTATCCATTAAACCTATTAAACCTTTATCCTTCCTCTAGTAGATTAGAAGTAGATTAGAATTGTGTTGTGCCGTACGATCGCTAGGTGTCTGCAACCGGATCGTTCCGTCCCAAAAAAAAAAAAAAAAAAAAAAAAAAACCTTTCCTATCCTTCCTATTGTTATGTGTAAACAGGCTGTAGGAATAGGCCCGGCGTTATCCGGGACTCTTGGCTAGCACTTGGTTCTACAGTCCAATCAATCAATCAATCAATCTATGATTTTCAGTTTTTATGTGTGTTGTGCGAAACTTGATTTTATGTACTTTTTTAAATTTGGTTATGTTATTGATGTGTTCTTTGTATCTTATCTGAAATGAGCATCCTGTTTGGCCTAAGTATCCCGACTTAAAGTTGTATTTAGCTTTACCTGTGTACCAATGTTTCTCTAGACGGCAAGGTAGGAGCCGGAGTCTTCTATGAGATGCTTTTGCCAAAACTGACAAGACCCTGCGTTTTTGAGGAACTTGCGAGAGGGCTGGGTCTACAGACGGATGACTTTTTAGAAGTTGCATGTACGAAGAGGAAGAAGAGACTTTAGATAACTTCCTATGTTCGAATCCGGCACTATCATACAGAAGGCATAGGTATTTGGGCGTGTATAGTGTGGCCAGCATTTTAGATCTCGCTGACTGTGGAGTGCGAGAAATTTGCGGTACGTACGTAGCTCCGAATGGTTTTGAACAGGGGTAAAGGGGAAATGTATCACAAAGGGGCACTCCTGGTCTAAGTGTGCGGAAGCAGCCACTTCAACCTAACCTTGGCCTAAGTAAAACACACATATATGGTGGATGTGGTTTTTCGGTCTTGATATGTTCGGCAAAGTTGTTTATCTTGGCTTGCGCAACAACTTTGCTGAAGAAATCATAACGAAAATCTTAATGGTTCAGGAGCTATCAACCTGAAAATGAGAGTATGTTTTAACTCAGAGCCAAAACATGTCGAAAGCGATATCTCAAAAATGAGGACTAACTTTGAAATGGGACTAGCACCACTGAATTCAGCGTACTCGAATTAGGTTTACCCCCTAATTATGTAAATAACTGCGAACATTTTTGCCTTCATTTGGGTTGATAATTTAGATACTAATCGACTAATCTCGGATGAATACTCAAATTATTTGGTTATTCCACAACCGACATAAAGATTCAGCGTCGTTTAATTTTGTATAACAATTTTTGGATGTTTGCGTATGGCCTTAATTATTATAACAGGCGATAGTAGCACAGTTTTATACTGTACGATAAAAAAAAAGTTAGTCGAGTAACGAAAAAATAGGAACATTTAAATTAAAATTGTGACTGGCTTATCAGACAAGTAATGTGAAATTTAAAGAAAGTGATAATTTGGGAGAAATTTTTTAATTGATTGGCAATGAATCGTGCCCTTTAGTTTTTTTCATATTTTCACTCTAATTATTACATTCAGAAGAAACATTATATTCTTACAGAATAATTTGTCACGAATTATGTAGACTATGGTTTCGGATACATATTGCATCTTGTGTAATATATTCGTATAGTCGATAAAGCATTAATATGAACAATAAACAATCAAACCAAAAAAACACAATTTTGAAAGAATTTTCAAAAGTATTTTACAATATTATACTTACCAAAATAAAACCCATATCGTTTGTTTTGTCTTAGTGCGGGAATATCTGGTTCAGGTATTCTCGGTTATGTGATTCTGGAGACTAATGGTATTAAAAATAGAAATACAAACGAACTTGAATTATTATTTGAAGAATGCAATACGGAATTTTATATTATGATTTTCGAGAAATGAGCATGATAATAGAAGTATAATCAAATATATATTTTACTTGATATATTTATGCATGCACCAATTACCATATAAAGACGGTTGATTTGAGAAACCTATAGTAGAATTTCCTCGTGGTACCAATCAACCATTATTTTAAACAAAACAAAAAGCCATCGAACAAAATACATAACAAATTTGCATATTTAAATTTTAAATTATTCAACCTTGATAGTGTATATAGTTGAACAGTGGTTGTGTTATTGTATTATATTTAGCATTCAAATTCGCTTATCAATTTAAAATGTTAATTATTTTTGTTAACTGTACATGCCCGATTGTGTCTTTCCGTTTATTAAAAGTCTTAAACAAATAGATACGAATTAATAGTTTGTTCCATTAATATTTCGCAGCCTAAGCGAAACTAAATAAACACAAATTACAATTTAATTATAACATTATTATCTTCTGTTGTGGTCAGTCAAATGAATAATTGATGATATCATGTGAGTATATAGAACTATAAATATAGTTTTATATATATAAGAAACATGTGATTTTGTATCCGAATTATTTCATAACAAACGGCGAGCGCCGTTCTTTTAGGTTTATACCCCTGTTTTTTAAAGCCATTAATAATTGGTTTACTATCAAAAACACAAAGACTAAAATTATGTACATGTTAAAATTGAGTAAAATTTTAGAAAACATTACAGATAAACGTTGTATCACACTATATATTATCAACTAAAACAAATTTGTGTTCCCGCATTAATTCATGTACCCTCAAAACTATGTTTAATATGAAATTTTAATAATTTTCAATTATTTCCTTCACAAAACTTTATAACTAGCTTTTTCCGTGAATTGTCACTATAAGATGAATTCATCATTGGAAGGAACCTATACTATTTGTTTTTTTATATGTCTTCCTAAAATAATGCCCAAGTATATCACCAATGAAAATAAATAAACGCAAGCGAACATTAGCCTCCATTATTACTTGGAAGAGATTGTGAAACCTTTTTAAGTGTATAAAGGTCCTCTTTTAATGTTAAAGGGCTGTACAATAAAATATTCCAAACACATTTATGTACATACACGTATATAAAACCTACCATATCTTATATAAAGTCTAAAAATAATAAACAAAGTTGAATGACATTTCGATTAAAATTTTCGTATATCACATACACAAAAAATAATACATACATATGTTTAAAAATTTTACACTCTTCAAAAAAATTAAAGAGACATCTAAACATTTTGAAAATTTTTAATTGCTACTAGATGAAATTTTAAAATTTTGTTCATTTCTCCTGAGTAGCAGGTCCGCTATCGCGTCCATCATTCAAGCCGTATACATACGTTGGATAAAAATCCGGGATTTTTCTATCCCATCGTTTTAACCAATTACATCACGTAAATTATACAACAGCCATGCCTCTTTTCATACAAAAGAGTTGAAAAAAATTTAAAAAAAATCTCGGATGTAAAAATCCCGGATTTCCATCCGACGTATGTATACGGCTTCAAAGAAAAATGTTGCAGAATCACATCGAATGCTTGTGAAAGTCTACGATGAGCATCACAATGCTATGAGTGGTTTAATAAATTCAAAAGTGGTGATTTTGATGTGAGAACCGAAGAACGTGGAAGACCACAAAAAAAGTTTGATGATAGTGAATTGCAAGCATGAGGGTGACGCTCAAACGCAAAAACAACTCGCGAATCAATTAAATGTGTCACGAGAAGCCGTATCCATACGTTTAAAAGCCATGGGACAGATCCAAAAGCTGGGAAAATGGGTTCCGCATAAACTGAATGAAAGGCAACAAGAAAATAGAAAAATCACTTACGAAATATTACTCGCCAGTGGCACTATTCTGGTTTTTCCTGTGAATAGAGAATTGGGAAAAATATTTTCATAATATTTTTGTCTAAATTGTGTTTTTCTGACCTACTTATTAAATAAGTTAGGTGCAAAAAATTTCAAAACAAAGTGTATTGGGAAACTTTTGTTCCACAAGATTTTTATAGGGAAAAATATTTTCCCATTTAACTTTGTTTCGAAAATATTTACACCAAACTTGTTTCCTCAGTAGGCCAGAAAAATACAATTTAGACAAAAATACTATGAAAATATTTTTCCCAATTCCCTATTCCCAGGGAAAACCAGAATAGTGCCACATATACAAAAGAGTCATTTCTCCATCGAATTGTGACTGGCGATGAAAAATGGATTTATTTTGAGAATCCAAAGCGCAAAATATCTGCTCTGTATTTCTTGGAATCAGAAGAGTGTGATTTGCGTGAAAAACGACCAGAATATGATAAAAGGCAACATAAAGTAATTTTGCTTCATAATAATGCACCATCACATAAAGTCAAACCGGCCATGGAAACGTTGGAAGCACTATATTGGGAAATACCTTCACATGTGCTTTACTCGCCAGACTTGGCTCCGTCCGATTATCACTTATTTGCATCGATGGGGCACGGGCTTGCTGAGGAGCACTTCACTTCCTACGAAAATGGTTTGATAACTGGTTTGTCTCAAAAAGAAGGATAGTGTTTTGGCGTGGCATCCATGCATTGTCAGAAAGATAGGAAAATTGTATAACTAATAATGGGCAATACTTTGAATAAGATACTCTTAATCATTGTCATACGATGAACGTGTATTTTTTACTAAAAAAACAGGTTTCATATTTATACACCTGGAGTGACATTTTGAAATATCACATTTTCGATACTTTATCGAAATGTATGTCTCTTTTTTCTAAACTGAAATTGGCGACTGTTTCGTTTATAAATTATTTCTTTTCTATTGCTATCACGACCTACTAGAATAAATGTGACAATATCTCTTTCTCTAATTTCGTTGAAGTATCGTAGACAAATTATTTGGTGATATAAATCGAGTAGATATATCACAATTTTTTAATCTATCAGGCTTGAAAATGAAACAAAATATGAAATAGTATCCCATTTTATTCTAGAAAAACGAGACATAAATTTCCATAAATTATCGAAAATGTGATGTTACAAAATGCCATCCCTGCTATATTAGTGAACTACGGTCGAGTGAAATACATCGGAAATAAATCAAAGTAGGGGAAGTAGGGGCTGGTTGTTTTTTTTTGCAAATACAAATTTTTTGGATTTTATCTATTGAAGATCATTCAATGACAAACAATTTACTTGAATAAGTGATATCAAAGCTACAAAACGTTATATAAATAAAGCCAATAATCCAGTAGGAACTGGGCGAAATTGAGGGTTTTCTTAAATTCGGTAGAGTTACTTTTTACCCCAACCTCGGGTTTGAAAGTAACAACGTTACTAAAATGACAAATGTCACAATGTTACTAAAAAAATACAAATGTTTAGAATATCAACAAATACATTTAACAATAAGCGAAATATGCACGATTTTTTATATAGGGTTAGCCAAATAATTTTTTTTGGCCAAATAAATTCTCAATATTTTTTCAAATTTGTTTTTTCATTGTAAAGAACAATCCTTCCGATTAATTATGGAATACTATTTCATTCATATGATTGCCTTGGCTGGCCTTGACGTACCCCATACGGTCGGTTCAATTTTTGAGCACATTTTCGATGGTATGCGGCATTATGTCTTCATTGACAATGCGAATATTATTCTTGAGAGCGTCAATCGTTGCTGGTTTATCGGTGTAACACTTATCTTTGACGGCACAACAAAGATAATAGTCCAACGGCGTTAAATCACAGCTCCTAGGCGGCCAAATCACATCAGCATTTCGGCTGATAATTCAATCTTGGAAGACATTGCGCAAAATATCAATTGAAACGTGTGCTGTGTGGCACGGAGCGCCGTCTTGTTGAAAACAAATGTTGCCTATGTCCTCCTCTTCAAGTGCCGGGAACAAAAAATCGTTTATCATGATGCGGTAGCGCTCACCATTGACAGTAACGGCGGCTCCTTGCTCATTTTCAAAGAAAACTGGCCCAATGATGTGATCGGACCAAAATCCGCATCAAAAAGTCACTCGTTGAGGATGCATCGGCTCCTCTACGATCACGTGCGGGTTCTCCGTGCCTCAAATGCGACAATTCTGCTTGTTTACATAGCCGCCAAGATGGAAATGCGCCACATCCGAAGAGATGATTTTTTTTTGCCAAAATCGGCATCTTCTTCAAGTCGATCGCAAGCCCACTCAGCGAACCGAAAGCGTAATGGGTGGTCTCTTTGCTTCAATTCCTGAACCAATTGAACTTTATACGGTGTCATACCAAGGTCTTTATGCAGAATTCGTCGCAATGTTGTGCGTGAAATGTTCAATTCTTGAGCACGATGACGAGTTGACGTTCCCGGCGACTCACGCACATTCTCGGCTACAGCATCAACATTTTCGGGTGTATGCTTGGTTGGCTGCTTGGGTCGTGTTGGTGTATTAATTAGCAAGCCTGTTTCTTTAACTTTTTTCACAAAATAACGCACATATGGAGCTCCCGGCGCTTCGTTTCTTCCGAAATCCCCACGCAATTTTCGCACACATTCTGCAACAATACCATGATTTCCGAAGTAATGTTTCAATATTTCCCAGCGTTGTTCAAGCGAATACACAACCATTTTCATTCAGCGGAAGGATAAAACTAACTTTCTGTCAAATGAAGTGACATAACCCTTACCATACTCAAAATAACCGCTAGTTCAAAAAAAAAGTTGGATGGCCCACCCTGTATATGCCTCTTTAAATATGCAAACAATAAAAATCCAAAAATATTATAAAAAAAAAGCTTACTTACATGACGATTGTGACAGTTTTTTTATAATAACGCGTTCAACGGTAGTTTACAAAAAACTGAATTGAATGATGAAATAATTTTTTTCACTATGAACATTTATCTCTTTCGCATGTTTTTATACCTCTGTTACAACTAATTCCTATTTCCCCTACTTCCAGAGTACGGGTTTTGTTCGAAAAATGAGACTTGAGAGTTGGAGTTTTGCTACTGTTTCGCAAACTTAGTAATAAAATTTAATATTTACATCTAATGCGCTTATGATAACACAACAATACTCCCAAGTCACGGTTTTCGAACAAAATACGTATACAGGTGATTGTAAGTAGTTCTGACAGTTCAATGGTATACAATTTACTGGTTAGTTGAAACATGAAAAATATTGATTCAGTAGTTGAGAATACCTACAAGTACAGAGTGGCGCAAAACCAGTTATAGTGTGAATGTTTTTAATTATGTTTTTTATTTGTATTTTCAGAATTTTGTAAAGAAGACTTGGAGAATTTATAATGGAAAAATACATAACAACGAATTAAAAAAATTGAATTTTATAATGAAAACCAACGGTAATTTATTTTGACGTAGTGCTGCTTATCGACGGTAATTTAATGGGCGTTCTGTACCATATAGACCAACACTAAACTGTTTGGTAGTGTTAAATATCAGACGATGTTATTTTGCAAATTTTTTAAGGCCATCCGTGTAAAATCGTCCAGAGCCGTGGTTCCAACAAGATGGACCTACACCTCATACTGTAAGCGACACAAAGGTTCTGAGTCATCTTTGGCGAGCAAATAATTTCGAAAAAGAATCAATTTCAATTGGCAACCGCGTTCACCAGATTTAATCGCTCTCGGCTGTTTTCTTGGGGCTCATTTGAAAGAAACAGTGTACGTCAGTACACACTAGCGATCATAACACTGAAATTTTGAGAAAAGTTATGAAAAATGTGTTAGGTGTGAAGCAAAAAATAGCCATCACTTGCAAAATATTATTTTTCACGTGCAAATAGAAAAAAAAATTAAATAAAAAATATTTTAAAATTCACACTAGAACGGTCTTTTTGCGCCACCCTGTACTTGCCAGTAGCATACTAAATCCAATTCGGATAACTTTTTCCGGATAATGAATTTCAAGATAATTAATACTTTACGTTAGGTGCTTGAAAATCATATCTTGAGAACTACCTTTTGTAATAAGAATAGTTACTATTTAGTTTGTTTGCCGTCATTTCGAATCAGAAATGACATTTAAATGTTTTTTAGATTTTTTAATGTAATGGTCATTGAAATAAAACAATGAAAATTTACATTTCATTGATTTTTTATCTTAGGAATTGTTCAAATTTAGCCTAAATAATTAGGTTTAAAACGTTTTGTATCTTCAAATCCCATAAAAATTTTGGAATTCAACCTAATACATTCCGTATAATAAGGAAAAAGCTTAAGATGGTTGATTATAGAAAAATTTTGTGTCACTAGCTCTCCAGAGTTAATTTCCTGGAGTGGAGCAACGAGCATGTATATTTCTTAACTTAATTTCCTATGAATTTTTCACTTCTTAATCCGCGGCACTAATTTTCTCTTCTAGGATTGATTTCCCTTAAGTTGTGCAAGCTAACTTCCTTTAATTATAGTGTTGGAAAATTGTTTTATTATGCCAAAAAAAATCAGCCTAAATATTTTAAAAGCTTGTCACACACTGAAAATTCCAACTATCTACTGAGCAATTGGTATTGCTATTGATGATGGAAGGCTTTGATTAAATTTTCTGAGACTTTTACTAAATAATCAACTAGGAACCTTTATTATTGAGGTGGCTGGTAGATTTGGATCTCTGGATTTAAACAAATTGTTATTGAGTACAGTAATTTACAAAAAAAAATACTGTCAATTAAATCTTAAAATTGTATGTAAAAAAATTAAACACTTTTCCCAAAATAGTAGTGTCACTTTACATTTTATTAGGAGTGTAATTAATAAACAAACAGAGCAAACGTATTATAAAAATAAACATAATAGTTTTATGTCTAAATAATATTAGTTTACATATTTAAAAAATCTACATGTAAATCAAAAAACATTCTTAATTTTTTTTATTGTCATTAATTATTTGAGAACCGCAATCCGCATCTATAATAAAAATTTCACTTAAAAAATTGTCTTTTATTAGACGATGACTGAATTTAGAAAAGTGCCGTAAAGTAGACGGTTGGAATGTGAAAGAATAACTTGTTTTATTTACTTTAGTTTAGGTTGTGTGCGAAAATAATTAGGAAGAGTACAAGCCACAGGACGCGTAGACTTGAATAACGAAAGGTGGTTAGTCACAATCACGATCGCGTTTGCCTTCTGGTATAAACATCAATTCGCACGGCATTTGTTTGTCAATTCAATGAATTTATGGGAAAATCAAGTAATATCTTCCGCTGAAACAATAAAAATAATTGATAAAGTTTATGTTACGGCAAATTTATTAAAACAACTAAACATAAAATCATCTAAATCATCAAATAAATCCTCTAAAATCAATAGCAGAATCGAAGAATTAACTTTTGTTCTTTCATATAATTCAAATGAATGAATGCAAAATTTTGAGAGATGTTTCGCAAAATTATAATAATTCGCTAACTCATTGTGTTTTTATTTTATATATATGGATAAATTATTTACCATTTCCTTGCAGTTCAGTCGAACTGCCTTGGTAAAAGGCCGAGATTAGATGATCGAATCTTTTAAATAAAGTATTCAAAAATTTTATTAGTTCGAATACCCTTGGTATTTTTGATTGATTTAATAAAATCACTATTTCAATTAGAACAACATTGTTTGATTTATGAAAATCAAAGTTTATGAAAATCATTAAAAAATTTAATCAAATCATAAAATAATTGATACGTCTTTAACCGTCGTATTATTACACAAACTATAAAGCATTACGATATTGTAAATGTGTATAATATTTACATATGAATAAATAATAATTTATTTTGCTTATATTAGTGACTAGTGATCCTCAACCATATGTGGTCCAAGCAGAGAATTGCTAATTATAAATAAATGTTTTATCTAATAATTTATTTAATTTAACTAATTAATTTATTAATGGCATGGCCATTCGATGGCTAAAAATCAATCCTCAACTTTAAATGAAATTCATTAATCTTTATTTGAAAATACAATAGTTTTTCTGTGGCTGACTGGAGAGCTGCCATTGCTCCTGGATGTTTGGTGGAATTTCAGTCTTTATTGTGCCGGTTTAGATGTTCAGTGATAGCTGATTGGCCACTTTGTAGAGGGTCCTAATTTTTTAGTGCCTCGATATTCCTGTGCACGAATTCCAGTGTATTTGAACAAAACAAGCATATGATCACTGTTCATTTAGTCAAGTTGGTTTTCTGTTCTTTCTTCATTCGACCGTCCCGTGACCTTGTGGATTTTCTTATGACGAAAGAACGTACTTGATACGACTAGGTTATAGATTATAGCCACTTCCGTGAAGCGTTGCTATTGTTGTTACTCAGCGGATGCAATCTGTACGGACCAATATGTGAAGTGCCTTATTAAACTGGTTTAGCAAAATTCGGTCAAGTATTCTAAAAAAGAAAATTCAGGTCAGGTCGAAATACTATGAAAAATTTTAATTTTACTATTAAATTAAAGACTGTAGAGTACTTGATTGAAATTTGCTAAAACACGTAACCTGTCGAAAATCTGTTCGTATATTCAATTAACACCACCTTTTCACCTTAGCCTTTCATTTGCGAGGGGGTTGAATTGAACCACTAACTATTTTTATTCAAAGTGCTGGGTAAAAAAAGAAATGGTTTTCAGAAGAATACCTAATAAAATATGGAAACAAGGTTGAAGAATTGTGTGCCATGGATGAATATTTAGCATTCAACTTTAAATGTCTGGATAGAATTCAAGAATAACTCAAACTTTATATTTAGAAGAAACTTTTTCTTAGCAAAGCTTCAGTCCAAAAGTTTAATTAAGCTACGCGAGAAATTTATAGGATAGTCCAAAACTCTGAATTCCGAAAAAAATTAATTCCGTGTTTTGATTAAAAACTATTTTTAGTCGGGAATAAATACCGGTTAAGCAATGCAATGCCTTGATAAGTGTTATAGAGACTTCGCGCCTTCGAAAGCAACCGTCAAACATTGGTTTTCTGAATTTAAACGAGGCCGTACACATCGATAATGCTGAACGCTCTGGTCGCCGGAATTCGGGAGTTATTCCAGAAAAGATAGAAGCTATGAAAGATCGTAAAGTGAAGTTGTGAGCTGACAAACTTAAAATATAACAAAAGGCAGTGTATACACTATTTTGCATTTGACCATAAGAAAGACTAGCGCGTCGATGATTCAGAGTGATGTTTGGAGCTGTTTAACGGTATTAAACAGGATTGTTTGCGTTAGTATGTGATAGTAGATGAGACATGGACCCACCACTCCACTTCGGAATCAAAACGTCATTCAGCTGAGTGCACAGGAAGCAACCAAAAACGCAACTGTCGGCCGGTAAGGTTTTGGTTTCCTTATTTTGGGCCGCGCAAGGAATTTTATTCGTCGACTATCTCTAGAAAGGAAAGATCATCAATAGCGAATATTACATGGCATTATTGGTGCGTTTGAAGGAATAAGTTGCGAAAAACGGCCCCAAATGCAAATGCAAACGAAAAATTGCTATTGATGAAAGGTCAATGCAACGTGTCAGAAGTCGTTGGCTACGATGTCAAAATTGCATAAATTGAAGTTCAAATTGCTTCCCCATCCACCGTTTTCCCAGCCACTAATACCTTTTCGCAGACCCAAAAAATGGTGCATAGGGAAAGAGATTTTGCCGAATATTTTGAGGCCAAAGACAAAAAAGGCATCGAAATGTTGGATTGAATGTATCAGTCTTGAAGGAAACTATGCTGTTGAATAAAGTCGAATTGTGCCAAAAAAAAAAATGTTTTTTTGATAGTTAGCCTCGCGAGATACATGACCGACGAGTTATATAGGGTTTTCCAATAGGAATGATATGATTTTTAAGTGACGTTTCGGCCATTTGTAATATGTCATGATCTGTCATTTTTTGTTTCATTGTATTCAGTCATGTTTACAATTTTACATGGTGAGATAAACGCAAGAACAACGTTTACAAATTATTCAGGGCCCCTATTATGAAACCAGTCGCATATCGCATTTTTGCGATTTTACGGATCCGATCCGCCGCTTGGGTTTCTATTATGAAATGCGATTATCGCATTTCCTATAGCGAAATTTTTATTGGGATTTTTTTTTTACGTGTACAACTTCTGACATTTCTTATAATCTATATTAACGTTTCGTAATGATTTTGCATTTATTTACTCTTTAAATAAATTTCAATATGGACTGTGTTTACACATATTTAAATAATTGTGAGGATGATGAAGAAGGACGTCAAAACCCTTAGAATTATGTGAGAAAGTTTATATTTAATTTTTAACAACAATGACAAGATATTTATAATCCTTTTATATTTAACAAAATAAAAGTTTATCATGTATGTGTATTAAATAATGCGATATCCGACTGCTATTGATCATTCGCATTTCAAAAATATAGTTTCACAAAAATCCGCCGTAGCTTTTTATAATATGGCGTTCTCATCCGACTTAGAGCGCATTTTTGCGAAAATCCTAGTCTATAATACCAAAATACGATATCGTATGAAAATGCGAAATCGCATTTTTTTCATAATAGGGCCCCAGTTTTATTATCAAAATAATCGTTCTCGTATTAATCGTTCAAGTGTGCTCGCTATTCGTCGAATTGTTGAAAATTTTGAACGTACATTTTCTTTACATAATGTTCAAGTGCCAATAAGACGAAGAAACGCTCGAAGTAATGCAAATATTGCTGCCGTAACAATTAGTGTACCCTATATACATATTCAGATTTACGCAGCATTTCTTGTTTACTTCAGTTACCTAAATGACGAGTTGTAAATAGCTAATTAAATTAAAGCCGCGCTCAATGATGATATTCGCAGAAATGTACATAACTTTGCCCTTCAAATATAAATCGATAAACATAAACAATATCTATACACAATGTTGCAAAACACAAATAACATTACTTCTCTACTATTATTATTTATAAATCATAATAATTCCTAAAAGTTTTAAAATCTCTCTAGTTATGCTTGTGCAACATAATAATACAAAAATATAAATAAAATATGAATAAAATATGAAATACAAATGTTTACGTTGATGCGGGATAGGAAATGAGAAAATGTATACAGAACAACGAACATGATTCAAAATAGTTTGCTACTTTATAATGAAATCACTTGACACGACGAGAATATTATTTATGTACAAACATAGTTACCTTGTATAATAGAATATTTTTAAATCGCATAATATTCAACTGGGTAGAATAATAAAATTCAAAACAATGTAAAGTGCTTCAATTCAATTTGCACAAGCTATATCCAATTCAATTAGGAGTTCCAGTACACATTCTATTCGCATAGTAATCGAAAATTTGCAATTATAATTGAAATACTTAATCAAACAAACAATTTTTTTTTAAATAATGCTTCAAGGTAAAATCATATATGAAACACAACAAAAATCATTACATAAAATACTAAAAAACACTGTAATGAAACTTTCATTAAATTCTAAATCGAATTTATATTTTGCTAAAGCAATTTATCTATATTATCAACGAAGTGATGCACTAACCTTCTTTAAGAATTTTGATCTTCTTAAAATTTGTATCATGAATTAAAGATTTCGTGTTTGGATGATAATTGGTTTTAACCCCATTATACCGTCTCACACAACTGACTATAAAATCCAAATATCCTCTTTGTTCTCAAATTGATCAAAATGGGTTAAGATGTTTTTTGTAGTACATATATAAAATAACAACAAAAAATGAAATGAGAACTTATGCTTTAAGATAATACATTCTTCGTTTTTGTATTTGAATCTGAATATGTTGACATAAAGACAGTCTTATCTTTATATAATACTCGTGTACGCTATATATTTCCTGAATGCTGCTGTGATTTTCAATTTGTTTACTAAAAGGCCTCATACATATAGCAGAATATATGCGAAACTTTTCGTCTTAACCAAATTATTTATGTTTAGTTGATGTTATTTACTAATAATAATTGTACACACACGTGTAAATGGTTACTCATACGTCGTTCTTTGTTTTGCTAGTTTTATTAGAATTACACAAAGCGCTGCTTAAAACTGATTGGGGGGATTACTACACGCGAATTACGATTTTCTACAGTTTTTGAATTCATTGAATATTTAATTGGTTGCAAGATTGCATCGTGTTGTATTTTACAATATTGTAAAAAAAATAGGACTAACTAAATTAATGGCTATTCTTCTTACCAGTACCAGTTCTCAGTTAACGTAAACAAAAGCTCTATAAACTGCAAACTTAGTCCAGATTTATCAAATCGACGTTTGGTAATCTTTTGGAAATTGATAAATTTTAAATTATTTTGCATATTTTAATTAAACATCAGACACGATTTATTAGAATAAACTATGGATAGGGACAAAATTGCAAGAAAAAAAAATCCATTTCCATTATTCCAAAAATTAAAATTTTTCAAAATCCCAAATTCCAAAATTCCATTTTTTCCACAAAAACAAAATTCCAAAACTTAAAATTCCAAACTTTTATTTGTTGATCAAAATAATGATTTAATCCAAATTTGATAAATATTCGGTTGCATCCATTAAATTTTGTTTTTTAACACACGTTCAATTCTTTTATACAGTGTGGCCAAGATCAAAGTAGTCCCGTGTGAGTCAGAGAAAGGTAAATTGATATTATATTTTTATTTAAAAGTAGTATAGCTATTGGTCAACAGACAACAACAGGGAACACGTTGATGTCCCTCTACATGACGCAAAAATAGTCGTTTGGTGTGCAGGGCCCCACTTTGGTGTATGTAACGGAATTGTTACAACCATTGATAGCGCAGCTGACGGAGGAAGAACGAAAGTATGCGTTTTTTCAGCAAGATGATGCTACAGCGCATACTTCACGGTTTTCGATGGCATACGTCCATGAAGCTTTCGGAGAAGAGCGTACAGTTTCCACAGGTTTATGGCTTCCCAGACCACCCCATCTGTTTACCTACGAATTTTATTTATGGAATAATTTAAAGGGTAAAGTGTACTGCAACAATCTGCATACAATTGAAGAATTGAAAATAAACATTCGCAATACGATTACGGAAATCCCAAAACATGTTTCCCAAAACATGTTCAGACGTACTGAGTTGTGTATCGAAGTTCATGGTTAACACTTTCAACACTTGCTGTGAACTATTGAATGTAATATTCTGTATTTACTATTTTTAAATAAAAATATAATATTAATTTACCTTTTTGTATTCACACGGGACCTCTTTTATCTGGGCCACCCTGTATTTTATAATATTTTTGTTAAAAGGTCTTATTACTTTACCTGCTTACTTTTATATTATTGTGCGAGAGGACTATTTCTGCTCTCAATTCTTCAATAATTTTTTATAACCCACTGTTTTTATTTCTACAATGACTTTTATCCGTCTATGCCAAGCTTCGACTGAGTTTTGAGTCTTTGGGTAACTGCTTATAATTGACTCATTTATGGACCAGAAATATGGGTTATATGATATTATTGGCTGTTTCGTCAATGAAATATTTTTAAAATTTTTTTGCAACTTTCTTCACATCAGCATCGTCTAATATGCGCTCGAATTGTTTGAAATATCGGGGATGCCACCCGGCCCGACTGGTAAAATAGCCAAAGCTTTAAGCATTCGAAATACTTGTCCTTCAATAACCCGGTAAATATTGAACGGCTGATGGCACACGGGGTATCACAGAAACCGTATTATTCTTCGTTTCTTTCCCCTTTACCAATAAAATTAAAAAATTGCGGCGCAGATAAAACTGGGTTTACTGGTAAAGGGGGAAAGAAACGAAAAAGTTACCAGATAAAAGTTACCCTAGTGTGGATATGCACAACACTTGCCTAAAAATTATTGGTCCGCGATGTAAAAAGTTCCAACCAATATGCATACGTGAATGCGATAAAAATTTGAAACTGGGAAGTGTTCCTAAAATGATGGTTTTTTCATCATTATTGAATGTTTTTTCTCATAAAACCAAAAGCTCGCCCTCTAAATATTTTAATTCATTTGGTAGGCATATTAGTCCCGTTCTTGCTCACATTTTCAACCTTTCCTTTGAGCTGGGAGTTGTGCCCGATCGACTGAAAACAGCAACTATAATTCCCCTTTTCAAGAATGGTAATCGCCTTGATAAAGGTAATTATAGACCTATTGCCTTGCAGCCAGTAATCCTACAAGTTCTTGAAAAGGTAGTAAAAAATAGGGGTTCCAGTTTCTTAGATCCAACAGGTGTGCTGAGTATTCATCAACATGGTTTTTGTCAAGGTATGCGTACCGAATCGGCGTTGTTGGAACTCCAAAATACAATCAATATTGGTTTTGCTGATGACATAGCTCTGGTTTATTGTGGGAATTCTCCCAGTAACGTTAGTTCGATGTTATTTCGACAAACATTGCCTGATTTTAAGCCGCAAAACTAAATTTATGTTGTTTAAATTGTCTGGTAGCTTTAATATGTCTATTTTGCCGCGAGTGACTAATTACAGCGGGTTTGAATGTGCGTCTATTGGTTGCCACTCTGAGTGCTTTGAGATCGAACCATTTGACTCGTTTAAATATCTTAATATTCAATTGGACACTTGTCTTAATTGGAAAATGCATGTTAATTCAGTCAACCAGTATCTGTCATCAACTGCTAGAATTTTCTAGCAGTAGATGACAGATCGTGACTATTGTCCTACTCCGGTTCTAAAAATAGCTTACCATGCACTAGTTATGGCTAAATTGGAATATGGATTGTCGTGCTGGGGTGGTTGTTATGCTGCTACTTTGTATCCTTTATATGTTCAACAGAAAATGATTTTGAGAATATTTCTAAAGAAACCAAGAACTGGACCATCTTGGAATTTATTCTTTACAACAAATATCTTACCGTTAAAACATTTGTATGTTTATAAGGTTCAAGAGAGTTTTTCAATCAACATAATCGAAGTGGTCAACATATAATGAGAAGCGATTTCCGGTACAATTTTGTCCCTAATGGGTCTGACAGGGTGCCTCACGAGATTTAAAAATGTAATTTTTTAATGGCCCTTAGGTACATTCCAAAGTCATTCTAAGTATTTTCTAAGCATTTAGCATGAACTTCAATGACATTATGGTACACTGTCTAAGACTAAACGAGTGTCCCTAGTAAACTATTTAATTTTCTAATGAGTCTGACAGGGTGTCCCATGAGATTTAAAAATGCGATTTTTTAATAGCCCTTAGGTACATTCCAAGGCATTCTAAGTATTTTCTAAGCATTTAGCATGAACTTCAGTAACATTGGTACACTGTCTAAATCCAAACGAGTGTTCCTGGTAAACTATTTGATTTTCTAATGGGTCTGACAGGATGTCTAATGGGAGTCCAGCTATGGACACTCGTTTTGGTTTAGGCAGTATGCCAATGCCATTGAAGTTCATGCTAAATGCTTAGAAAATACTAAGAATGACTTTGGAATGTGTCTAAGGCCAATTAAAAAATCACATTTCGTCTAAATTATGCAATATAAATTCGCCTGAATGTTTACTTACACCAATACTATTACAATAAGTTTGTTGTTGTTGTATTTTTTGAATTAGTTTGGATAAACTTCACTAGCATCTTATCTTAAGCAAACTAGCCACATATACAGTTTCTCTTAGACATCTCTGAGATTTGGGCAATTTTTTTACAATGATCAACCCTTTAGTTAATTAAATTTTCCTTTTCATCGTCAACGACAAATGGGTTCTGGTTATCGTATTGATATAATGGTGGTGTCGTTTGATAGCTCCTATCTTAAGCGAACTCGCCACATATGCCGTTTCTCTTAAACACCTCTGAGATTTGGGTGATTTTTTTTACAGTGTACATCCCCTTATTTAATTAAATGTTCCTATTCATCATCAACTTACAAATGGGTAAGTATTTTATTAATATAAGGATTGGGCCGTTTGATAGCTCTTATCTTAAGTTGGCCACATATACAGTTTCTCTTAGACATCTGAGATTTGGGCGATTTTTTTTAAAGTGATCATCCGCTTAGTTAATTATTCCTATTCATCATCAACGACAAATGGGTTCTGGTCATCGTATTGATATAAGGGTTGGGCCGTTTGATAGCTCTTATCTTAAGTCAGCTAGCCACATATACCGTTTCTCTAAGACATCTCTGACATTTTTCTGAGATTTCATTTTTTTTTACAATGATCATCCACTTAGTTAATTAAATTTTCCATTCATCGTCAACGACAAATGGGTTCTGGTCATCGTATTGATATAAGAGTAGTGTCGTTTGATATCTCTTATCTTAAGCCAATTAGCGACATATACCGTTTCTCTTAGACATCTCTTAGATTTCAGCAATTTTTTTATACAGTACGAGTTTTTTAAATTTCTTAAACGGTCGTATAATCTTTTAAAACCAGTGGATGGTTGAACGAACTTTGAACATTTACTATGATTTGTTGGTGATTTTTACGACGTTTAATTATCCTATTCAAAATCTATTGCCAAAAATATTTTTTAATATGTAGTATAAGAAATTAGATGTACTCTTGAGTAATGTTTGGGTTTCCCCATAATTGGGTTTCGTAATAAAATATTTTTACAATTTATAATAAAATGTAAATAATTATAACATTTCGAATTTCGTATTCATCTATTTTTATTTGTCATTTATTTCCGAAGTCGCTAATTTAGTAATTGCGTTATTAACTGTTCATAACAAAAATTTTTAATAAGCCTAACATTGCTTTTGCAAACTGTTTTACTAATACATTTTTGTTATTTCGACAAATTTTATGTTTTGTTATTTTTTAATTTTGTCGGAAACTTCACAGTCGTCAGAATTTTTATAAAATATTGCGTATAATATTAATAATTATTTTTTTTAATTTTCTGTCATTGTGATTTTTCAATATTATTTTTAGGATTTGCAAGATTTCGTTACACGAGACGCCTTTGTTATGCGAGAATTTATAATGCGATATTTTATAATGCGGGATTTTGTAATGCGAGATTTTGAGGTGCTCCCTAAAAATAATTGACCTGTATTTTCAGAAAGTAAATCAAATGTTAGGATACCCTCCCCTCGATCATGTTTTCAAAATGTTTCAAATTAAATGATATTAGTACATACAGCACACAGTATCAAATCGGAAACTAGCTACTAATAAAGCTATGCTTATAAGTCGCTAGTTTCCGGTATAATATCGAGTGTTATATGCAATAATAATATTTAGTTTGGAATAATTAGAAAATGATAACTTTTGCATGGTTTTTGTAGCTTGTGCATTTGCAACTAAATATTTATTCTGTTTTGTTAATGTTAACGAACGATTAAATTCGATTTGCAATAATTTGGGTTGTTTAATCTTAACTAATTTACAGGTCACTGCCTGCATCGCCTTATTTAAATAAAATTTGCATAACTAAGGTAGTAAGATCTAAAATAGCAAAATATCGATATTAGTCTTCTAAATTAATTTGCATACTAGTTTCGTAAATCTATTATAAATTCTTGATTAGTTAATACTAGTTAGTTGCGCGATAACTTTATATAATTTTAATTGATTGTGCAGGCCACATCCTTATGTCACTGCAGGTGAAAATTGTGTTAGCCACGTGCCATGAAACAAGATACCAATTATATATCCATCGACATAATCTCACATGTAATACACGAATACATCATATTATAATTATTTCAGCTCAAAATCAACTCAATTTAATTTTAATTTTATTGATTTCATTAGAAAAATATTATTTCTATATCGTACCCGGCTTGGCATTATGAAGAATTGACAAAACGAATAACAATAATAATAAAATCCAATTTATATGAAAATTATATATGTTTATATCAAATGTTGTTCGTACGTCACGCTTATAAAGTAATATTATTTAGGTACCTACACTCAAATAATAGAAATTATGTTTATTTCATATAAAAATCAATTGGCAACAATAATGCTTATCTTCTTATTTGTCTCGTTAGGTTGAATGAATATACATAAATTTGAATTAAAATACAAATCACTCATGCACCGCAAGCTTGAAACAATCGTCAATATAATAAATAAAATATGTATAAAAAAAAAGTTCAAACCCATCTTCAGGCATCGCATTATAAAGACTCAATACTCTGCTTTAGAATTTTACTTTATGAATTTGGATTTATGGAAATTAGTAAATTTTTAGTAGCTTGCATATAGAATTTCAATAATAAATTCTCAATTAGGAATAATATCAATAATAAATATTTTTAATTAGATGAATAAATTAATTTATAACATACGCACACATAGCTCAATGAGTTCAATGAATTCCGAAACCTCGAGCGACTTACCCAGAATATCATTAAATATATACAAATTACAATAACATAGTTGAATTGTTTGTTGTTAGGCCTCACCTGGAAGTATAAAAATAAAAAATATTAGTTTATTTTAAAAATAGCTTATTTTAATTTTTGGATAATATAAAATAGACATATTACTGGATAGTTGACCTCTTTTACAAAATTGTTTATGTTTTTAATCTGTTTCCGTTCATTATCTTTGTTTCCTTAAAACCAAACAGATGGTTTATTCTTATGTGTACAACAATAATCCCAAATCGTTTCGGTTATGGTTAATTTCCGTTAAACAAAAATTAAATAGCGCAGCCATTATCTAAAAATTTTGGTTTTCGCAAGTGTTCCTGTAACTGAGATTCACGAGATTATTACATCTTGAAAACGAATTTGATTGTAAAATTCAAAATAACGTTTTAATTTTATATATTTATGATTTTGTTGTTTGAGTTATAGCGAAAATATTCGCAAAGAAGTATATCCGATTCTACCTCGGAAATAGAAAATTCAAACAAGGCCAAGCAAACTGAAACCGGTCAAATGTTATAAAGTTTACTTAGTAAAGATTACAAAAAAATGCGGCACCCATAACACTTCCTCCTGCACTCTAAATAATCGAATAACTTTCTACAAACAACTCAACTTGGGGCAAGATTTTCAAAATATTGAAAGTCCAAAACCTGAAGTAGAATTATTTATTATTACGTTCCATTTCATTTTATACAGACGTGTATTAGGACGTGTATATATATAAATAATTTAATCATGATAGTAATAATTACACTGACAAATAATAGAAATATCGAGGAATGAGGTGGGATGTTGTAACATCAAAATTTTCAAAATTGAAAAATATCGATACGTCGGCACAGAATTTACGAAAACGACATAACTCCATTTTTGTATGAATTTCTTTCGACTCGACTATTTATCCTTCTACATAAAAATAGGAGTGGTAAAAATAGTTTAGATATGTAGATAATAGATAGCGCTAGTAGTTTTCAAAAAAATTTAAATCGATTATAAAATCTTCGCAGAAATGACAAAATTCAATTTAATGCCAAAAACTTCCCAATATCTGGATCGGCATTTAACTTTTTCGCTGTTGGAATTGTTGTGCTACAATAATGTATGTATGATGAATACATAACCTACAAATTATGCATTTTTTTTTTAATAACCATTAAAAAAGAATTACACGAGAAAATTTTGGAAACCGTGAATAAAACGGGCATGGTGGATTATACGGCGAATATTCGGCAAAGGTTAAATGTGGGTGGGTCATATCCAATCACCGACTTCTTGGATCATTTATATGTAAACTATTTCGAAATTGAATGCTGGATTGTGACTTTAATTCGTAATGCTCGATTCGATGCTAAAATTGACTAGATATTGGAACATGCTGTAATGGGAAAGCAACCTTTCTTCCATTTGCCATCATATCAATAGCAAATTGAAAAAATTGATTCCCTCTCGGTTCGTTCGGAAGCTCTCACTGGCACTGTAAAAAGAAACCAAAGCTAAAGCACAAGAAAGTGGTGAAAATAATTGTAAATAGTACAAATTAGGGAACCCATAAACATTTTTCCTTTTAATAGTCAACCGATAAAGTTGAGAATCCAGAATAATTCGCATTTATGAAAATTAAATTTTTAATTAAAAGCCGGAAATTTCCATAAATCAACAGTTGTTTCATTTTTAAAAATTTCAGGTAAATTGACGTACTGCCAATTTTGGTCGATGCAAACTAAGTGCGGATTACCGAAGATTTACGTGAAATCGCCACATTGATTCGCTTTACATCATCAAAAAATCCAATAGCGTTTTGCCGGTCTTTAATCGCCAATTGTTTCGTTGAGTGTACGGTTGAAATGAGTATAATCTGCATTTCCGGTCCCTGGAATTCTTCGACGAATTCAAATAATTGGATTGCCTCGGCTGAATTGAGCCAGGATGGACTGTCGATGTGATAGATTCTGATCACGTAATCCGTGGAACGAAGACAATATTTTTACTAGATCTGGGCATATTCGACCAAAAATATTTGATAACCGTGCAACAGATAGTATATTCTGTGCCCGTGCTAAACTTTTAGCCTCAATCGAATCATTTTCATTAATAATAATACTCACTGTTTGACAAATAAAAGCGAACAATTTGACAGAAGTCGAAGAGAGAGAATTTATTTTTACACTTCTAAAAACTTTTAATGTTTACAAAATGATTTTTTATTCAAATTTAGAGCCATCTGTTGGCGTACGTAGGAACTATTTTAGGAGTATTGACAAACAAATGGTTTCTAACTGATCGATTCTGTAGTATACTCTGCGTCGTCGGTATGTTGTACCATTTAAGACACCCCATTAATACGATAAACTTTCACTCGTTCTAAAGTAGACAAATTAAAAATGTGTCTAAATAATTTCATTTTTAAGCACTGAAAATCAGAAAAAATACTACGTAAAAAAATAAGATATCCCTTTTTCAACAAAAAAAAATGACTTAATTAAAGTCCAAACCACACAAATGTGTAAGTAAAAAATCATAGCATGTCAAAATAAAAAATGTCACTTGTTTTGAAGTACAACCAACACAATTGTGTGTATAGTTATAGTGTTTTTTTCGAACGAAAATAAGTTTGAAAGGAATACACAAATATGTAAGTTGGTTCAAAACACATACAAAAATAAATTTTTGACATTGTACTTTTGCTGTACCCACACAATTGTGTTAGTAAAACACTAAAGGGATATAGAATTGAGCGCGTATTTTAAATTAATTAGACAAAAAAAAATTACAACAGAACAGCAATTTGAAACAATTGTTTTTTGTTTGAAGGAGCATAGGAAAATGATCGCGTTTTATTTCTCAACATAGTCTTCTTTAAGCTCGATACATTTAGTTCAGCGTTTATTTATTCCATCCACGTAATAGGTTTTCTCAAGGCCCTCAAACTATTTTGAGCCCTATGTGTTTGTTTCAGCGATGACCTCTTCGTTAGACACAAATCTCTTACCGCCTAGCCATTTCTTCAGGTTTGGAAACAGGAAACAGTCGCGGGTGGCTAAATCTTTAGAATATGATGGATGGGGTAGCAGTTCTTAGCCCAATTTACTCGCCGCTGATCGTTTTACCCTTTCCAAGAAAAATCGATGTGAATGACACCGCGTGCATCCCAAAAAATTGCGGCCATGACCTTGTTGGCTAGACTTGTGCTGGTACCACCACAACGGAACTCAACCACTTCTGTATATCATTGAAATTGATGGTGCAGAAGTCCCATAGTATATATCAAGCCGTTCCTTGATCGTTGATGATTTTATTTTCGCAAAAAAAAAATGCTTGATCAGCACAAGAAATTAACTTTTTCCATTTTCGTTAAAATTCACGAGGTTGCCTGCTTTCAATGACTGTCAAACATAAACTAAATGATGCAGTTGACGGGGGCAGATGCCGCTCGGATGCCACTAAATTACAATCTGACTTGGATTCTTAATTTTTGTTGTGTAGCAGGAATCATTTAAAGTTAAATATTAAGAAGTGTGCTATTTTGTCTTTTTCAAGGAAAAAACTCTTGATAAATTTTGATTATAATATTAATTAGCTCGGGTTACCCAAATCACAGACTGGGAGTAACGTTTGACCTCACACTGTTCTATCCTGCATATTGATAAACTAATAGCAAAATCGTCATCTTTGTTGGGTTTATACAGTCTCTTGAATGCTTCAGGAGAATATGAATGTTGTGCTATGAATGGTTTTGGGCTGGAGTCGTCATTGGACCTACTTTTTTGAAAATGAGGCTGGTCAATCAGTTACTGTTACGAGTTCCACCTAGAATCGATTATATTGATGTGGAAGTCATGTGGTTGCAACAAGACGATGCGACAGCCATACAGCCCGTGAAATAATCCAATTACTCTATGAAACATTTCCTGGTCATCTAATCTCTCGTTTCGATGATCAAAATTGGCCAGCTAGATTATGCGTTTTAACACCATTGGATTCCTTTCTAAGGGGGTATTTCAAGTCAAAGATCTATGCCAACAAACCGATATCTAGTCGTGCATTGAAGGAAGAGATTCAACACTGCATCAACGAAATTCAGCCACATTTATGTTGGTCATGGAAAATTTCGACAAAAGAGTGCGTATGTACCAGCAAAGCCGTGGAGGTCGTGCTATGTGCTATTCCATACATAACCCTATCTTATGTACTTTATGTTTAAAAAAAAACAGTTGAAAAACAACTGTGTTTTCTATTTAACTCAAATCTTTTCAACTACAGGTAACCCTCCAAGAACACGGTACTTGAAGAACACGGGTTTCAAAGAACACGAACACTTTTCCTCGAATTACACGGTTTCAAACTACACGATTTTCGAGTAATTCTTTTGAAAATGTTTAAAATACATATTACATCGCCTGAAAAGTTCCCGGACTGATGGTGCCACAAACTTAAAACCCATGATTTTTAAATTCTACCAAACTTCCCTGTTAAAATTTCATGACATTTCGATCATTAAGTTTACAAGTTACAGTTGTTTTATCGTGACATTGCTTTTGTTGTTTCAAAACAATAAAAAAAAGAATTTCTTGTGTTGACTAAACATTGTTCTTTGATGGGGAAAATACCGTTCAAGCAAAGCAGTGCCTTGATAAGTGTTATCCGAACACTGCACCAGGAAAATCAACCACCATTTACTGGTATGCTGAATTTAAACTTGGGAGTCTATTATGAAATATTTTCGACCGCGTTTTTTTCGACGTTGTCAAAATTTGGTGTTATGAAATACAGGGTGGCTGAGACCAAGTGTTACCAAATGAAAACGCTGTAATTTTTTTAATTTTGATTATTTTTTATTGAAATTTCGTGGAATATGTTGAAAACATATTACATTTTATGAAAAACATGTTACTGCTCGATATGACCTCCTTTGGCTCTGATTATTTGATTCAGTCACAACACGAGCATTGAAGGCATTGGCCGAACGTGATGAGATTCCAAAAATTGTCTTTTCTGATCAGAAAATTTTCACCATTCAACAGCATGTGAATAAACAAAATGATCGTGTTTGGTTAGAGCACAAGTCCAACGATAATTTGGACACAAGAGTTGCCATGCGCAAGCAATCACCAGTTTATGTTATGGTTTGGGCTGCAGTGACTGCAGATGGACGCACTCCTCTGGTTTTCATCGAACATGGAGTCAAGGTAAACCAAGAGGTGTACCGCCAAAAGATCCTAAACGATGCTTTGCTACCTTGGGTACGTAAACACTTTGGTACGAACCGTTGGACATTCAGACAAGACTCGGCACCGTCACACAAAGCTCGAACGACACAGCAATTTTTACAAAATTGCGTTCCGTGGCTGATTTCGTCGAAAGAATGGCCACCATATTCACCAGACTTGAATCCCATGAATTTCTCCATATGGTCCATTTTGGAGAATAAGGTGTCCACTAAAAAATACGAAAGTGTTGATGCATTGAAGTCAGCTATTGTTCGAGAATGAAATAAAATTCCGCAAGCCCACGTTCGGTCAGCTTGCAATGCTTTCTATGGAAGACTGAATCAAATAATCAGAGCCAAAGGAGGTCATATCGAGCAGTAACATGTTTTTCATAAAATGTAATATGTTTTCATAAAATGTTCATAAAATGTAATATTCCACGAAATTTCAATAAAAAATAATCAAAATTAAAAAAATTACAGTGTTGATTGGTAACACTTGGTCCCAGCCAATTATATAAAAATTAGTGGGTATTTTCGACTGCGCTTTTTTTTCGACGTTGTCGAAAATTTGGTATTATGAAATATTTTCGACCGCGGTATTTTTTCGACGTTGTCGAATTTATGTATTATGAAATACTCGACGCGTTTTTTTTAGATAACGTCGACTATTTTACGACAGTTCTTGATGTGTCTCCGAGTACATAAAAGAAAAGTGTTAAGTGTTGAGAAATAAAAAAAGTTTGTTAGTAAAAATAAATTAATAATTTAAACTTATAAAATTTTAATTAATAAAACTTAATTAATTTAAATTTAATAAAAAATAATTAATTTAAATTTAATATTTTTGATAATTTCCAACAATAAATATTAAATTTAACAATAAATTATATTTTTTTTATCAAAATGTGAGTATGATTTAAATTTTATAAATTTTATAAAACACTAATATGTTTTAGTTTGTTATAAGTACATATGTACATATAAACAATAATTTTTTTATGTTTTATATATAATTTTCCTTATAGGAAAACGAATTGTCGACATCGTCGAAAAAGTCATAATAGCGATTTTAGACGTTGTCAACTGTCGACGTTGTCGAAAAAAATACGCGCGTCGAAAATTTGTTTGACACAATGGATCAAAAAAGATAACACGTCGATCAATCCGTGCACCAGACTATACGCCAGACTCAAATCGGTAACAACTGAATGGCAAGAGGCCGGTGAATCTCGCCCGAAACGACCAAAAGCACAATAGTCGGCTGGAAAGGTTGTGGCGTCTGTATTTTGGAATGCACATGTTGACTACCTTTACAAAAGAAAAAAAGATCAATAGTGAATATTATATTGGGTTATTGGTGCGTTTGAAGGAAGAAACCGCTAAACAACGACCTTCAATGAAGAAGAAAAAACTGCTCTTTCACCAAGGCAATACACCTTGGTCACAAGTCGATCGCAACAATGGCAAAATTGCACGAATTGCACATTGAATTGCTTTCACATCCACCGCATTCGCCCGATTTAGCCCCCAGCGATTATTACTTGTTTGTAGACCTAAAAAAAGATCCAAGGAAAGAGATTTGGTTCCAATGAAGAAGTGATGTCGAAACTGAAGCTAATTTTGAAGACAAATATAAATCGTTCTACAAAAAAGGCATCGAATTGTTAGAGGCGTTGGACTGACTGTATCGCTCTAGGCGGAAATTATGTTGTGTTTTCTTTACTAAACCGGGAACTTTTCAGGCGATGTGTTAAATATTATTTCTGTGGCAATTTAACATAACTACTTAAGTCGAGATAAGTGGTTCTGTTGAACTATATTCTAATCGGTAGACACACACAACCGCTTATGTTTGTTGTAGGTGTTTGGTATTTATTGAAAACCACTTAATTGATAATTTTCGATATTGTAGCATGAAATAAGTGATATTTAAAACAATAGTTTTATTTGTAAAATCAGAAATAAATTTAGAATAAACACTTATCTTGAAATAAGTTTTTATTTTAAATTTAATTTTGCGGTTGGTATTTACGTAAATCGGTATAAGCGTTTTTTTCTAAATGCTAATTAAACATTTTAGGAATATCCGGTGGACCCAGAGAGTTACCTGCTCTGGGTGGTTGAAGGTGAATAAACGTAGTTTAAAAACCCTGATACCATGGATCCAAAAACAGTTTAGTTATGCCCCATCATTTATTCACAAATTAATTTAAAATTTACATTTAGCCCCTGAAAAGTAGCTAAAAATAGATAAGTGATTTTGTTGAATTGCCACAGATATATGTCGCTGTCTTTTATTTTGTTTTTTGTATATATATGGTATACCATAACAAAAATAAAAATTAAAACGAAACGTTTTTATTTTCACACTCCCGTTTTTTGTAGTCTCAATGAGCACGGTGTCAAAGAATACGTAGCCAACTAATCGAGTTCTTAGAGGGTTACCTGAATTATAATTTTTGTGTTATTATTATTATATTAATTGAGGTTATTAGCATACTTATATATAAGACGTTAGATTAGATTTTTTGGCACGGTGTCGCATTTGTCCGTTTTTTGCGAACTTCGAAAAAGTATTCGAAGTAAAATCAAATTTTATCATTTATTCATGAAACTACATAATGGTGTTCCTCGACATTACGTTCACATTGAATTTTAACCCCTTGGGTACGGATTTATTTGAGAAAATATTTGCATGTGGAACGGAAATAATTTTTGGTTGCTTGGAGTAGTATGTAAAGGCAGTACATTTTACGTAAGAATGTATTTATTTCTAAAATATTCTTGACATATGTAGTATTAAGATGTCTTCAACTAATTAGAATTGCAAAACAAAAATAAATTAATAACAACAAAATAAAACTAAATGAAATAAATTCAAGTTATAAAAAAAACAATTACTAATAATTATGCAGAGTGTGATATTTTTCAAAGTAAGTAGGTAAATGCAGTGCTACTTTGCATTGTTTGCACTGCCACGTAGTCTCTTTCCTAATATTATGCTTATAACAAACACGGCACCTTTTTCCAGGCTGTTGCATGGACTTAGTTGACGGAATGTTCTCGGGAAAGTGTGTATCGCTACTTGACGGACGTCCACGACGTTTATAATTTGGCAATGACAATTGCTCAAGCATTTCTTCGGCAATAGCTAAACGAAAGGAAGTAATGCCTGCTTTGGTTGTGCAGTTGATTTTAGAATATAAAACATGAGCATTATAAAAGGCCATATCTATTAGATAAAAAACATTTTCTTATAACCCTTTACACATTTTCTCATTACTGGAAAGCACGCTAGCAATTGGTCTTGTCTATCAACGCCTCCCATACCTTTATTATACTCAAGCACACATGCCGGTTTTGTAATATTTTCGCTATCGCCACCTTCATTTTTTCTCCTTTTGCCTGTGTCTATCAAATCACCATTTGAATGTTTCGTGCTAAGTATGTGAACGTTTTTTTTTATCTCTCCATTTCAAAGCCAATAAACCGTGACTGGATAAAGTTTTGACTTCTCCTTTTTTCAACTTCATTGAACAAAACACCTTTGGCATATTCTTCCTGTTTTTCCGAACAGTTCCAACAGCATTCGTATCATTTTTTACTAAGATCAGAAATAAATGTGGTGATGAATAAAAATTATTCATATACAACGTATAACCTTTTTTTTAAAATAGGCTGTGCCACTTCTATGACCACACTCTCAGTAGCAGGTATATCACTTCCCCGGATTTTATCCTTGCCAACATAAATTTTGAAGCGAATACAATACCCTGGTGTAGATTCGCAAAGTTTATAAAATTTTATGCCAAAACGAGCTTTTTTGGAGGCAATAAATTGAATAAAACTCAATCGACCTTTGAATTTCATTAACAATTCGTCAATAGCTACTTCACTATCAGGAGTATAAAGGTAACAAAATTTATTAGAATTTAATTTGAATTATAGATGGAAGATTTGCAAGAATCGCAACAATCAGTTTCGAACTTAATGAGATTATTGATTTGAATAAATCAGTCAGCTCATCAGGCCGCGGCGACTGACGTTGATATTTTACATAGGAATATTGTCTATATATAGAACAATACCATGTATATGTAGCACTAGCGAATTACTACCTAGTCTACGGAATTCGATTCTTTCCTATTCTCCATCTATACTTCATTTTTACCAATTAACTTTTCGTTGTGTACGAATTACTTTTATAATTAAAAAATATAAAATATTTAAAAAAAAAAAAAAAATTATTATTTAGGTAATCCACTATATTTCTAATCTTTCTTATTCTGTAATCTTTATTTTCCTTTTTATTATCCGTAAAATGTAGAAAGCTTGAAATATCAATCAAAAAACCTATCGCGCGGCATAGTGCTGGTAAAAATTGGAGTACTTATTGCATATCTTTTTGACCAATACATATGGATTTTTAGCTTATTCATTTGCGACATCAAGATGCATAATGCAATATAAGCTTTCATTTCATCAGAACTTACAGGAAACCACCTTTGGTTTTTTTTGTTACATAACCTTCTTTTTCTATCACTTGTCTGGCATATCTATTCGTCTCTTCTACTAATGTGTCCCAAAAATATTCATTCAAGACTTCTTTCAAAACATCTAAAGGCGTAGGATTACCACCTAGTCTACGTAGGTTCAAAGGATTAATTCCAGATATTTCAGAAAAACTTTTTATATCGACTACATTTTCTTTTTCTTTCCAAATCCATTCCTCTGATACTGGTTCACGAGAAGATTCACTATCACTGCTCGATAGAAGTCTTGTGCGTCTTCGAAATGTTCGTTTTATATTACAATTGTCATCATTTTCTGGTTCACGAGAAGATTCACTATCACTGCTCGATAGACGTCTTGTACGTCTTCGAAACCTTGATATTATATTACAATTTTCATCATTTTCTAGTTCAATAACATCTTCATCACCTTCGCTTTGTATTTCATTGTAATTGTGAATTTCAGAATCACTAAATAATTCTTCTTCAGATTTTTCTACGTCACTTTCGCTATCACTATCATAAAATATATTCCTTGCTTTTGACATAATGGGGCAATGTATCGCGAATAATGTTCACCCAAATACTGTAATTGCCTCTTCTATTATGAGTGATACAAAAAAATGACTGATACAAGCAACAATGAAAAGAACAGAATTGTACCTAACCTCAAATAACGTTTTAGACACGTCATCTGTTGCTAGGGAAACCAAGTGAATGACGTATCTTAGATGTTAAATGTACCTAAAAGTTTAATTTTTGGTTTGACGTCTTAGACACGTCATCCGCTCTTAGGGGAAAAAAGTGAATGACGTGTCTCAGACGTCAAATGTACCCACCCAAGGGGTTAATTTATATTTAGTTTTGAACTATTTTGTCGGTTAGGTTTCTCATATTTCTCTTCTAGTGCGGTAAGTAATACTAAAATATAACAAAACAAAATTTATTACATAACGGATCAATTAAATTACATAATGGTTCTTGGACATTACGTGCCCCTCCTAACATATACAGTTCGTTAAAACCACATGTAATATGAACAGCACGCACACGATAACTTTCAAAACGAGAAATTTCCGTCTCAAATTGTCCAGTCAGTCGACAGTAAACAGAAAACTACTTACCAAATCTTCCATAATGTATTGCCCGTCTTCCTCGTGTGTAGTTTATTCACCACTTGAGGGCTCGACATTAAATGTTTTTAAAAATTTTAACTACATCGTAAATAATTCCTATGGATTAAAATCGAACATAATGACATGGTCTATACACTTAAACGGGACGGCATGTAATTACAACCGGTAACCAAAAAATACGGCAACAGTATCATGTAAATATGTTAATTGTGGATGGCTGATGAAACCATGATGGACTTTAGATTTTTATTTAGGAACTTCCAATATTGAGAACGGTGAACTATACAGCGTTTTAGCACTTTAACAAACTACACTTAAAAAATTAATTGAGGACATGTTTTGACTCGACATGACAGTACTTATTTACTTTTTTATTTTGACAAATAACCTACGCAGTTTTTTTTTTTCATTAGCTGTGTTGATTTTCGAATTTTTTTCGAACTTGTACTAAAACACCTAACTTCTCTTGACTTAAGGATGAAACACACCAAGCAGCAGCAGCGAGCAGCAAATTTAAATTTTGGTTTATTCGCTTATTTAATGATACAAAATCATAGTTTGCGTATAAATATAGGTATTTCCATTAAAGGACATTAAGTATTTTGTAAGCAGCTTCAATTTGCTGCTCTTTGCTGCTACTCATAACCTCGATAAAATTTGCACAATTCAATTTTACTACTAAAACAACTGCTGCGCTGTTTGGTGTGCACGCCCATAAGCAGCCGTTAGTGTGGATTGCTGGAATTTGTTGCGCTGCTCTTGGTGTGTTTCATCCTTTATAGAAAAAAAATTTTGGAACACGATTTTACAAGGCAGTGTCCTATATTGATACTATTTAATATTTGGTATTAGGTATGGAGTGGATTGGTTTTTGAAAAAATCTGAGGTTATTTTTATGTCTAATGGAAGTATTTTTTTTGTTGTTATTCATTTATAATGCGTTCATAATATGCGGTTTTCCTCTATCAAAATTGTTATGTCGATCAATAAATAAATAAATAAAAAAAATATATTTAAAAAATACTTTTTAAAAAACCACGCTTATATTTAAAGGCTCTAAAATGTAGATAATACAATAAAAGGCTTTGAAAAGTAGAAAATAAAATTTTTCTTCCTTACTCCTATGGTATATTTATAACAAGTAGAAATTTAAAATTAATATTACTAAAAATATAAGCGTGGGGCGCTCCTTTACGGCATTAGTAATTTAAGACTACTAGACACATGAAGTAAAGTCTTAGTAATGTCTTTTAGTAATACTAATGGAACAGTCTATTCTGATGTATTCTAAGAATAGATTTTTTGCTGGAGTATTTCAGTATTAACGTAAAAATGATATATTGAGAGATAGTATATACATTCAGAAGGAGCGACTCACGCTTATATTTTTAGTCACATTAATTTTTAATTTCTACTTGTTATAAATATACCTTGATAGGAGTAAGGAAGAAAAATTTTATTTTCTATTTTTCAAAGCCTTTTATTGTATTATCTACTTTTTAGAGCCTTTAAATATAAGCGTGGTTTTTTAAAAAGTATTTTTTAAATATATTTTATTTTCTACTTTTTATTCATCGAAAATTTTTAATGTCCAAAAATGTTAGAATCTTGTATTGTCATCGGAGTTAAGCCTGCAGAGTGCAGACACACAGAGTGAGCTAATATAAGCGTGGTAATAAATAAATATCAGGCACATTTATGTTGTTATTATCAGTGGCATTTATCAGTGCCAGGTAGCAAAAAACCATCAATTTGCGTTATGCCACAGAGCATTAATGAAATAATTGATGTTCCGATAGAATTTAATTTCCCGGCTAAAGTGCCGGAAGTTTCACTCCTTTATTTAAATGATGTTTTCCACCCAAAATTACTTTCAAAATTCAAAGAAACCGAAATTCACTAAAATTAGTTTAAAAATAAACAAATTCCACTCAATTTCATCCACATTTAAAGACTACTCAAGCTTCTTAGAAAGAGATGTATTGGCTCATTTCTTAACGTGTTTACCTGTGGCACTATTCTGGTTTTCCCTGGGAATAGGGAATTGGGAAAAATATTTTCATAGTATTTTTGTCTAAATTGTGTTTTTCTGGCCTACTGGGAAAATAAGTTTGGTGCAAAAAATTTCAAAACAAAGTGTATTGGGAAACTTTTGTTCCACAAAATTTTTATAGGGAAAAATATTTTCCCATTTAACTTTGTTTCGAAAATATTTACACCAAACTTATTTCCTCAGTAGGCCAGAAAAATACAATTTAGACAAAAATACTATGAAAATATTTTTCCAAATTCCCTATTCCCAGGGAAAACCAGAATAGTGCCACTGGTACATATTTAATTATACACATTTTAAACCTTTTTAAATGGAATATAATGGATTATTATTATTACATTTATAATATTATAATCTCACACGAAATAAACTCACCACAAAGTCCTTGGCCATGCCCTATGCCATTTAAAGTAGAAATCAAAATTGTAAACAATAGCACGATGCGTCTTTGAGGCAACAAAAACCGCTCGCGAATATGATGCCAAATTTAATTTGTAAAATTAATTTAAATTTTTTTGAACACATTAACCTAAATGACATGACCGTTCTATGTCGATATAGGTATACGTATATGTACACGCATCAATAATACATGACACAATAAATCCAGATTTATTCCACCTTTATTGCAAAGTAATTATATCAATTGTAACATAAAAACCCTAAATCGCGATCAAATAGATAATTAATCGAATTAAAAATTTTCTCGTATATACGAGATTTCCTACGGTTTTAAGTATACGAATATATAAATTCAAATTTAGAATCGTGAAATTAATTACGTATTGTTGTCTCGATTTATTATAAATAATTGCTTTGCAATATAATTTAAGTACACATGTACCGACAATATTGATAAAATATTCTTTCATAAACAAAAGCAAGTTTTGTTATCATTTAATCTAAAGTAATTTCGATATGAATAATTCGATTGAAAACATGAAAACATCCCTGCATATCTATAATAAACAAATGTAAATGCACTAGGTGGTTTAGGTGATTAAACATTCTAGTGCGGAAACCATTCGGCCCGATTAAAATGTAAATACTTACTGCGTACTTACTTGTGGCACAAATAGAAAAAAAATATTTTTCTATTTGATTTTCTTATCTCACAGCAAAATAATTGCGTTCCCCGTTCTAGGCTTATCAAGTACTTAGTTGTGCAATTAAAATATGGCGGTATCTTATCAAAACACTATTACACAAGTATATGGATAATATGTTGCTTTATGGTTAAATCGAAAGTGCCACCAAGAAATTGAATATAGCCGGATGAAGCATTGTAATTTAAATTCTTAACCATGAATAAAATTATTATTTCTAATTTATGTACAAGAAATCAAAACATCTGCTAAGCCTCGAATATTTTGCATTGGAATTTAATTTTCTTTCTACCATAAGAAAAGGTATTGAAGCTTACCTTATTTGCTTGTAGGTGAGTGAATGCTTATCCCTAGGCTAAATGTGAATGTGTGTGTGCCTAATATGGGAACGGCTTAATACGTTGAATGCATATTGACTTAATTATTTAATATAAACTAGCAAATATTTTTGTTGCTAATTTTATACTTAAACTAGTTTTCTTGAATATTTGTCAATATTATACGTACACAAATTTTGTACTTTGTACAAATTTGTAAAATTTCCAGATTTTGAAATAATGGCAAATTAATAGAGTTAAGTAAATAGTATACCGGAATTTTATGAGCAGTTCTGATGTTGACAAGTGGTTTTATAATTACGCAACCTTCCATTTATTTTTACAACAAAAAACGATGTACTGAAAGTTGCCTGTGTATATTTGTACGTGCCAAATAATAAATAATAAACATTTCAAACGTTGTTTTTAACGAAAAAAAAATTGGTGTCTGTATGAATGAGCTCGCGGGATGAATAAATAATTTTTCATGAGAATTAATTAAAGGGTGTCCCAATAAGAAGTTCAGATTTAAAAATTTAATAAAACAAAAACGGCTTAATATATATTTCCAAATTTATTTTTTTGTTTGAAAGTACAATCCTTTTGGTTGTTTATGGAAAATGATTTCATTTAAATGGGAGCCGCGGCTGGCGTTTGCGTACTTCATTCGGTCGGTCCAATTTATGGGCACATTTTGGATTGTGTGCGGATCTATTTCGGCAATGGTTGCTTCAATATTGGCTTTCAAATGCTCAATTGTTTGTGGATTGTCCGTATAACACTTTTCCTTCACGGCACCCACAAATAAAAATCCAAGGGCATCAAATCATCACAGCTCCTTGCCGGCCAATTTACGTCACCATTTCGACTGATAATGCGGCCATCGAATTTTTGACGCAGTTTCGCTATTGTAATGGCCGATGTGTGGCATGGCGCACCATCCTTCTTGGTACCAAAGGTCGTCCAAATCAGTAGCTTCAAAATATGGCCACAAAAAAGATGTTAACATGTGGCGGTAGTTGATTTCGTTGGCCGTAATGGTCGCGCAGGCCTCATCTTCGAAGAAATGCGGCTCAATAATACCACCACGCCACAACCTACACCAACAGTAACACGCAATTGATGCATTGGCTTCTCCAAATAGCCTTGTGGATTTTCTGATCCCCAAATGCGACAATTTTGTTTACGAACCCACCGAAATGAAAATGCGCCTCGTCCGAAAAGATGATTTTTTGAGCAAAATCGTCATCAATTTACTTAATAAACACATTTTTATTAATCGCTTGTTTTTGTTTCGCAGAATATTTTTCAAAAAGTTTAAAAAATCACTCGACTTGTTAGGTCATCATCAGGAGTATCTACTGAATTGTATTAGTAAAAATTGATCGAGTGATTTTTTAAACTTTTTGAAAAATATTCTGCGAAACAAAAACAAGTGATTAAAAAAATGTGTTTATTAAGTATAAGTGTGTTTCGCCAAGTGCCTACGGCAAATAGCGTAAAAAGTGTCATCAATTTAAGTTGGCCGCAGGCCCACACAGCGAATCGATATCGAAGCGGATGGTCACGGGGCTTCAATTGCTGGTCCAATTTAACTTTATAGGGCTACAAACCAAGATCTTTATACGCAGAATTCGTTGCATGGAAGACTGGCTGATGTTCATTTCCGATACACAATGACGAATTGATGTTCTCGGCCGTTGGCGCACATTTTCGGCCACCGTGGCGATATTTTCGGCTAAACGAACACGATGAGCACGAGTAAGGGGTGGGATTGCCGACTAGGTACCCGTATCACGCACTTTGTACACAAGCTTCTTGATACCGTTGGGTGTGTGTCCCGTGTTTTGACCAAATTTTGTACGACACTTTCTTGCGTTATATCCAACACAAGAAGTTGAAGCGTTAAGCGACTTATTTCGTCAACTAGAAATAATATACTGAGTTTCTATCAAAGAAAGAATGACATTAGTTTTGCCAGAGCCAAAATAACCGATATGTCAAATCTGAACCGGTTATTGTGACACCCTTTAAGTAGTAAATTAAACATTACATTTGTTTTAAGATCCTAATTTATTACTTTGGAAAATGAAATCAAATTAATTTTATAAAAATTATAAATATTAGAAAACTTATGATATTTTATGCAGGGGGTACCTATTTTTACAGAATAACATATATGATATCATATCAAATATGATATACATATTGCGCATTAATGAAATATTTTATTTCATTTTTATAGAAACATAATGAGTTCAAGACGTCGTATACTGTAGAAGAGGCCGCCGAAATAATTTTATAATAGCTGGTCAGATTCGGAAAATGGATTTGATGAAGATGGTGAAGAAGAAGATATTTACGAAGAAGTGGTGATGGAAACAATCGCAGAGGGCTTACATGAAGATATGGAACTGGAAGTTGAACATGAAATTGTGTCTAATGATGTAAATGAGGCTTTTGATATTGCAAATATGGAAATCGTTTTTGCCGAAAGTGTGCCTGAATTTAGCAATACAGTGATTGCTTTGAACAAATTGTGTGAACAAATTATGTCACAAATTGTGTGAAGAAAAAAGGATTTTAAAATATGTTCAGAGCAACATACATTTTTAGGGGCCTCTGATGTTACGGAAGACCAAATAAATTTAAGTACACCATTATCATTTTTCAATTATTTCTTCGACAGTAGTCTAGTGGCAAATATTGTTGAAGAGACAAATTTATACGGATTTCAGAAAAATCCGAATAATAACAAATCATTTAACACCAAAGATGTGAAGAATTTTATCGGGATATACCTGTTTACTTCAGTTGCACAAATCATCAACAATCGAAGATATTTGCAATAGAAATTAGGTAATGCCATGGTCCAAGAAACAATCCCATTAAGAAAATTTGAAGCAATTAGACAAAACATTCATTTTAATAATAATGAGAGAATGCTTCTTAGAACTCACCCAGACCACGACCGATTATACAAAATGCTCAACAAGTTAAATCTAAATTTTCAAAAAGTGCCTTTGGATTGGAATGTTTATCGGTTGATGAACAAATGCGTTCAACAAAAACTCGTTCATTCTTGAAGCAGTATATGCCTGCTAAACCTCATAAATGGCGATTTGAAATTTCCGTTTCATGTTGAATTTCTGGTCTTGCGTATAATTTATTCATAAGTACGCAGATCTAGTAACAGTTGGAAGGCCAGCTCTTGATATTATGGACCTAATAGACTTAAAAAGAAAGAAAGGTTCAGTAGCTCAGCTACTTCTAAAAGAAATTCAGTTAGATATAATATACACAGTGGTCTGGAAGGTGGTTTAGGTTTTCATACGATAACGAAAAAAACTGAAATGGTAGAACTATGAAGTACCTGCCCAGAAAACAGGAAAACTTTGCCCTGAAATCATAACGGTTCATGTGCTCAAAATATTCATGATTAATAAATGTTAATAAATGTGTCTAACATTTTTATTAATATATGTTTTCAATTAATATTTCGTACATTGATTATCACGACGCTTAGCACCATCGAGTGTGTATACGTATGTATATGTATACATGTTTGGGAAACCGTATTATACGTATATATGTGTGGAAAATCGTGCACTGAAAAAAATAATATTTTCCATATATGTAGTTATATTGATTTATCTGCAACATTTGACCGATTTGGAAATAAATATAGAAGCATATTCAAAAAACTATACAACTTTGCTCCACTTATGTTTCCAAGAAGTATCTCGAGGAATTCCTCCCCTTGTATTCCTGACACAAGTTCGAAAACAAGGGCAGTGTAAAATTTAGAAATATTAGCCAAGCGGCTTCCTGAAAAACAGTGAGATCAGATGTGTGCTTCTCTGCTCGACGAAAAATGTAGTTCTTCAGCGGGTGATCCCAAAATGCCTGTGGTTTTGTGTACAAAAGGTAGCACAAAAAGAGTGTTTATGAAAGAGGTGGCAGAGCCAAAGATTTTTCCAACTGAAGCCCTCTACATAGCCATCAACTCGATTCTAGAGCGTCTGGACGGGAAATGCTAAAATTGGGTCACCTTATTAGACAAAATTGTGGGAGAAAAGCAGTACCAGCGTTCTTTCAGAAGAATTGTCAGAAAGAGCTAATTTAATGGAAGATTTATACAAGCACGATATCTTGGATTTTGATGTAGAAAAAAGTTCTGTCAAGGAAAAAAGACCTGTTGTCTGGGGTGACACAGAGGAACTTTTAGAGAATGTAGTGGATATACGTGATTTGATTGGGAACTACTCAATCAAAGTTATGGCGATGGCGGGATAGGGTTTTTCAATATTTGTATGCCAATTATTCCGGAAAATTACGTTTCTGAAAGTCTACAAGAAGGAGGGCCATCAAGGAAGAAGAGCAAAATTCTCAAGTGCACGCATAAGTTGATTATGCTGGGTATTGTACCGCGTATCAAAGAAACCTACGAAAATTTGAAAATATTATTTGATCTCACAAAAATCAATAATATTTCCATGAAATTCGTGTCTGACTTTAAGCTGTTACTTCTCGTTAATGGCCAACAAACAGCCACATCAAGTTTTCCGTGTCTTTATTGCTTCATAAAATTGCAAGATTTGCGAGATCGTAAGGATATCGAGAATATTGCAGATGACAACTCGATAGCAAATGATCACAGCGACACAGACATAACAGATTATTCCTTGGCCTCTAAAAGTTACGGCGATTTGCGCCACGATTATGATCAATTTATATCACTAGATGGAAAGAAAAAGAATTACGTTCCGTTACGAGTAGAAGTACAATCAACCCACCTTTATTCGATGAATCTGATGACATCAGAGTGATTCAAAAATGTGTTGTGCCAGAGCTTCATCTGCTGCAAGGATTCGCAAACCATATGTTCTGGAGATGGCTTGTGCCGCACTTGGGCAGAGAGAAATACCTTCTATGGCCCCAACATCTGGGTGTGGTCTCGAAAAATTACCATGGAGAGGCATTTGAGGGAAATGCTTACAGAAAATTACTCCAGGAGTCCGCGAAATTATTGGATCCTGATTTCTGTAGGGTCGTGGGCGCAGATTTGTCACTGCTTCTATTCGTAGAAGCATTTAGAGCCATGGACGAAATTGTAAAGTCGACTTTCTCAATAACGAGGATCGAGTCAGATTTAAATAATCACATATCAAGTCTCAAAAAAGCTCTCGCTACTGTCGATGTGAGGGAAACATTGAAAATTCATATAATTTTGAGTCATCTTCAGGAATTGCTTGGATGTTTAAGTTTTAAGTTAGTTACGTTTTAAGTTAGTTATACAAATAAATCTTCGCCGTTCGATGGTGCCACCAGTAAGTTATGGTTAAAATTGTCCGATGTAAAACGTCATATCATAAGGTTGGACGTCTGCGTCAACAATATAACTTTAAAATCTTAAGGATTTTGTATCAGCATCATAAATTTTTTTCTTGTGAAAATGTCGAGACGAATAAGCGTCATTAACGGGAACTTTTGATTTACTTCTTTAATTTGAAGAAATCTGGAGTTGAGGCGCGCCGGCGGTTGCTTGTTATCGAAAGTGGTTTCGAAAGTTTAAGAAAGGTGAATTTGATGTCGAAGAAAAAGAACTTTGTGGAAGGCCGAAAGTGTACGAAGTCACGGAATTGAGGGCTTTATTGAATGAAGATTCATGTCAAACACAAAGGAGAACTTACATTAGGAGTACCCCACAAGCAATTTCACATCGATTAAAATCTTTGAGTGATTCAAAAGAAAGGAAATTGCTTGGGAGAGATGTTGAACGCAATTTTTTTCATGATAAATGCTGTTTGCCAGAAGTCACTGGTGATGAAAAATAGATCCACTACGGTAATCCAAAAAAGTTTAAATGTATATTCGTGGGAAAAACTCATATTGTGTATTTGGTGGGATCAGCTTGGTGTCGTGTATTATGAGTTAAATAAACTAAATTCGAACGAAACCATTACTGGGGCTCTCAACCCCACTACTACTGCTAATCCACATGTTGTGGCGCCGTACTCACCAGGGTGTCTGGCCGTATTCAGCAGACATTGACACATCTGATGGGACGCATGGAGTGTCTGAGCAGCACTTCACATCATATCCAGATACCAAAAATTGGATTGATTCATGGATAGACTCAAAAGATGAAGCGTTCTTCCGACGTTATACTCGTATGTTGCCAGAAAGATGGGAAAAAATAGTGGCTAGTGATGGACAATACTTTGAATAAAACATAACCTACCGTTTTTTCACAATAAATGTCCAATTTTTGATAAAAACGGCGGGGACTTTTTTGTATACCCAATAGTTCATTTCTTTGTGTTAATTTTTTGCTAAAGACTGTAATAATTATTTCAAGTGGCATCTTGGGGTCATCTCATCTCATACTGTATAATATTAGCGCTCTAAAATTTAACCAACACCATTTAACCCAAAGGATGTATGTTCGCAAGGACCCGACAACATACCTAATTATCACGATAATAGTACAATATGAAGTTTTCTTCGATGAATTTTAATTTTGATTTCAACGAATTGTTTGCACGACGAGCACGCTGAATGAAAACGCTGATTTCATAAACCTTCGTACATCTTAGAATATTCTGCATTTCATTCAGTTCTAGAAGGGAGTTTAAAGCTTTGAAAAGAAAACATTTTGAGCTCAAATCGCAAAAATGAATGGATTCCCAATTCTCATAAATGCCTACCAGAATTCTACTGCCTTTTTTGTTTATAGATCATTTTTTCAGTCCATTTACAAATCGACTTTAAATTCACTTGCCACTCGTATTCACTAGTCATTTAACCTTTTCATAGTAACAAGTCTTTGATTACTTGTCTCGCCTTGATAATATTAAGTGCTGGATCTGATGGGATTGATCCTATTCTTATTATACTAAAACTGTGTAATGAGTTTAGTAGCTCCACTTCCATTTTCTATGAAAGCTGGCAGAATGATAAGTTTCCAGATCATTGCAAATTCTCTTATTTTCTCCAATATTTAAAAAAAAGGTTCACTCAGAAAAAAGATTACTACCAAATACTTAGTTAAAGTAATTTAGTTGTTTTAACACAAAATTCTGAGCTAGATAAACCAAATCTCTTGTTTAATTTAGAAACTTGGTATTTTTTTACTTGGTTACTACAAAAAGCTAGTGAAATTTGAGTTACCAGGATGTTGGTACGTAGCTTTGTTTAATTTAACCAAAAAAAATTTGTTAGGTGAACAATATTCTTGTTATAACTAACCAAGTATTTTGGTTTATCTTAATTAGTTATTTTGACCTATAAGTTTTGTCATATAAACTAAGACTTAAATTCTCTTCGAATCAATAAAATTCGCTAAAGCATTGTGATTATACTTTGAATGTAAGTTCAAAGTATTTTCATTTTTTTTTGTAGTTTGATCATTGCAATCTGATGAGACGACCGAATTTTTTAATACAAAAAATTCAACGTTTCATTAGTTCGAAATCAAACTTCCAAGGTATTGGTTTGGTAACCTCACCTTGATGTAATGTGCTCAACCTAATACGTTTGCAACATTTATAGCCATTTTTGTTACATTTACTAAGAAAGTTTGGTAGAATTAACTAGTAAAATAATAATAACTATAGTGAAATAATTTCTTCCCTTGGTTGATTTAACAAAATATTTGGCCACCATTACCAATTTTGTTCAACTTATATGATATCCATTAAAGTAACCATATGTTTTTGGTTAAATTAACTAAGTTAATAATTAAATAACCACGATTTGGTTATTTTAAATTAAAATTTTATTCAACTAAGATCTCGTTCGTTTTTTAACTAAGAGATTTGGTTGATCGAAAATCACCAAGATTTTGGTAAAATAGACTCAGATTTTTGTTTCTTTTGACCATGTTTTTGGACTAGAATTTTATTAATACTCCAATGGCCTACCAGAGTTCGATTGAAACGAGATTTTTCGCTTCCGTATATGAACCAGTTTCGATGCCATCGATGACATCGCAACACTCTAGACGTCTTTGAAGAATTCAACTTTATTAGATTCACGGAACATGACGTTCTTAATTACATGCTTCAAATTGAGGTAAGTAATTATCGAGGAATATCCTTTCTTTCCGCATACCTAAACTTTGTGAAGAAATGGTTCATAAAGTGTTAAAATTCCACATTAAACCATTTTCTTATCTTCGGCAAAGCACGGTTTTTATCCAGAGAGGTCTACAGTTACGAACCTTATTAACTTCTATTGTATCTTATTTGATACTTTAAACTCGAGACAAAAACAACTTGATGTTGTTTATACAGAGTTTGCGATTGTGTTCGATTATTGGGGTATTTGGTGTGCCAATTCATTCCCATAGAGTGGTTGCACTCTTACCTTTCGGACTATCGGCAAACTGTAGGACTTCTAGTCATTTAGGCCCTTTGCTATTTTCAAACATGTCGATGACTGCTTTAAATTCGCAAGCTGCCTTCTTTTCGCCGATGACATAAACATTTTCGCTCGAGTTAACATCGACGAATCGTTAACATACGAGTACCTCTTAATGTGAGTAAACGTTTGAAATTTGGGGATGGAAACAAAGGGCCGAATGTCGAAGAGCCAAATGTGTCGAAGGACCGAATGTGTCGAAGGGCCGAATGTGTCGAAAGGCCGAATGTGTCGAAGGGCCGAATGTCGAAGGACCGATTTTTTTTTGTTTTTAGAAATATAATTTTTTTAAATTTGTTGTTTAATGGAATATTTTGTAAATTTTTTTTTATGTTTCTGCCTTATCAAGATCGCTGTAATATATTAAAAATAAAACGTTTGGACTATCGACGGGATTTGAATTTCATTTGTCGAGAAATACGTTCAAAAGAGATTTAATTTAATTTTATAGTAGACAATATGTGTATGTTCATGAGCGTTGTCTTTGCTATTATTTTTTTTCCCATTACCGATTGTATTACTGTAGGTAAATGAAAACAAAAATCAACGTTATGAAAATGCACTATGAAATTTCCAAAAAAAAAATGGCGATGATTTCACTTATCATGATGGGGAACCTGACGAAAGTCCCCAATCTGCGATGAGTATTTTGAAAAACGAAAGTAAAATTCATTAGAACGTGAATGAGTTGAACACTCGAGGTAGATAAAATTGAGCTCACTCGTTCCGCCGTAATTGAAGTGTGTCAAATAAAAAATTCTTTAAAGTCATGTCCGAGCTATGGATCAAAGAATGATCGCGTAAATGTTTTAGTCATATTGCATCGGTATGAGCATCGAGGAATAGTGATTAATCATGTCGATCTCAAAAAGGTCAATCCAATAACAATATCAAATCGGTGGATATAATCGAAAGTTTTGAAAATTCCCGTGACGAATTGTTGAAAATTTGGAAAACCTGTTCAACAAACCGAGGCGAAAGTTCGAGCAAACATGAAGTTTTTGTTTGAGAAAATTCGTTCGTGACAATGTGGTCGAGTCAGAACAGGAACCATTGGTGTTGTAATAACTTACAAGTTTGTAATCCAAACCAAAACAAGAATTTGCTCAGATGGAGCGTTATGGTAAACAATTTCTCGTGACAATAGAAATTAATGGAAAACCTTTAAAATTTTTATTTGACGCTGTATCAACAATTACCATGATTGGTAATTCTGGTTATCGAGAATTAAACCAAGCGAAAGTAACGATCGTGAACACAAGCTTGAGTCCCAGTGCGAGGTAAATTGGAAGTTATTGTGATTTTTGAACGTTCAGAAGAAATTGCCACTACTTGTGAATGCAGCTGATGGAGCAAATGTTTTAGCAATGAACTGGTTCGATGTAAGTATTCGGTCTTCAAATTCATCGTATTGAAGCTTAAAATACGGTTGGGCTAGCTAGCGCAGCAATAATATTTCAGCGATTCATTGAGCAGAAGACAGCGAATGCGGAGTTTATGACATGTTACTTGGCCGACATAATTGTAACAGGTCGAACCGAAGAACATCTCAAATATCTGGAAGAGGTTTTTGAACAACTTACTGCTTCCAACTTCTAATGTAATATGAGCAAGTGAAAATTCTTCCAAACTAAAGTGGATTATTAGGGCGTTTTGGAAGAATCTGTAATCAAACCATCATTCGAAAGAGTTCGAGCTATTGAAGAGACAACCCGTCCAACAAACTTGAAATAACTGCAAGCTTTCATTGGAAAGGTTAATTATTATAATCGTTGTTTTAACAATTTTTGCATCACGTCCTGAAGTTATCTCTATAAGGATTTTATTTTTTAGAAGTTCTGGATCACGTATTGTATCGAAGATCACGGTCTATCAACAATTTTTGAAATTTCAGATAAACTTTTACGTTCATTTTTCAATTTAGTGCATTGTTTAAATTCAAATCCAAATTTAGAATGAGAAACATTCATGTTGTTAAATGTATCGAACTTTCTTTCACCGTGTCAAAATCTTAACTACTTAATACGCATTGAAAAATTTACATACATATGATGTACCAAAATGGTTTCAAACTTTTCTGTAGATTAATAGCCTGGACATACTGGGGATTAGATAAGCATTATGGGATTAAATGAGCAAATTAGAGTTTTTCCATAGATTACTTGATACAATTATTCTAAACTAGTTTAACTAGACCGCAGTTTGACCTGGCTATTAGGTTAAAAAGAAATGATTAGTTTTCATGAATCAGCACTTAATTTACTGCTACATTTGATGTAATTTTGGGCTCAATTTATACAAAATCTGTACGGACAACTTTTTGATACACTATAACTACTCAAGTTCAACCAAGAGTAGGTGGACAAAGATCTTTGTGAACCAGGCTGTTTTCGTGCGAAATTTCTCGTCTGGTGCGAAGTGGATTGAGGCAGACATCAAGCAAGTTGACGTGTAGTGCATATACACACAATGGTTTGGTGCGACGTGATCAAAACCAAACACAGGCTCAAATACCTGATCCTGATCCATTTGTTGTTGCTGGATCTTTGAACAGTAAAAAACAAATCAACATCAATTATTATCGAGTACAGTTGCTAGAGCCAGTCCCACACGATCAATTCCTCAAGAGGGAAATACGGACTCTGTAGCTGGTCGAGAGTTACCTCGGTGTTCAGCAAGAATACGAGTAACTGTGATAATATTTGGGGGAGGGGGGACGTCTTCGAGGGGGGGGGGCCTCTAACATCGAGGAGCAGTGGCACGCTATACAGTCAGCCATAACCACCGCTGCGTAAAATACCATCGGAAGACCTCCGAGGCCCCGCAATGATTGGTTCGATGACCAATGCCGTAGGGTCGTCGAAAATAAACGAACGCTTCGTGAAAAATGGTTGGCTCGCTAGAAGCACTCTAGCAGAATATCTCCGCGCTAGGAAAGCCACGACTAAATACCTTCGACAAAAAAAGCGCGAACATATGAGATTATGCATCGAAAACATCAGCTTCCAAGCGGAACTAGGAAACTCAAGGGACTGTTTTGCCAACGCCAGGAATCTCACTAAAGACTTCCACCCAAGAAGTACAGCCATCAAAGACGGGAATGGAGAGTTGAGAACAAACGTGGCTGATGTTCTCTCAGTATGGCAAACCTACTTTCAAAATCTGCTAAATCGGAATGACGACGTGACCCCCATTAGAGCAATGGCCCCTCCAGGTGAAGAGGTCTTTGTCGAATATCCCACAGTGGAGGAAGTAGACGCAGCTATTAGTCGATTGAAAAACGGAAAGGCACCCGGTCTCGATGGAATCCCCGCAGAATTGATTAAACTCGGAGGCGCTACTCTTGCAACAAGTCTATACGACCTCGTCGTTTGTATTTGGGACCAAGAAGAGCTGCCTGAGAATTGGAAGACCGTGCTCATATGTCCGCTGCATAAAAAAGGCGACCGTCTTAAATGTGAAAACTATCGTGGCATAGCCCTATTGAACGCTGCTTACAAAGTGTTGGCTAATGTTGTTCTTGCCAGACTCATACCTTTCGCCGAAAACATCATTGGCGACTATCAATGTGGTTTTCGACCCAACCGATCAACCACGGACCAGTGTTTTACCATGAGGATGATCTTGGAAAAATGTTGGGAGTACAACATAACCATACATCAACTATATATATATAGACTTCAGGCAGGCATATGACAGTATAAACCGCGACAACTTATGGGCCGCGCTCATATGCCTAGGAATCCCAGAGAAACTCGTTTCGCTGTGTAAATTAACAACGTATGGGTCTGTATGTAGAATCGTAATTGAAGGAACTGTGTCAGACTCCTTTGAAATAACATCTGGCGTTCGACAAGGTGATGCACTCGCGCCTTTGCTGTTCAATTTGGCGCTTGAGTACGTAGTGAGAAAAAGCAACATCGAAACTTCGCGCTGTATATTTAATAAATCCGGCCTAATTCTTGGATATGCAGATGATATCGTGCTTCTTGGCCGAAGACCTAGCGATATCAAAGACAGTTTCATACCGCTCGATCGCTGCGCAAGAAGACTTGGTTTGGAGGTGAACAGCAGTAAAACCAAATATCTAACAACACCCAGGAACATCTCTAGTGCAAATCTCGGAATTGACGACCACAATTTTGATGGTGTCGAAAACTTTAAATACCTCGGGTCAGTTATAACATCATTGAATGAAATGCAGGCAGAAATAAAAGCCCGAATCGCTGCCGGACAACGAGTTTTCTACGCCCAATCAAGATTATTGCGTTCGAAACATCTATCGCAGTCGTGCAAGCTCGCACTTTATAAAGCACTAATAAGACCTGTGCTGACTTTCGGAAGCGAGAGCTGGACCATGACCTCTAATGATTGTAGATTGTTATCTACATTCGAAAGGAAGGTCATCCGTTCAATTTTTGGTCCAATTAAAGTTGCGAACAACGAATATCGGATTCGTATGAATCACGAAATAAAGCAACTCCTCGGAGGCAGCGATATCATCGGATTCATTAAATCCAATCGAGTGAGATGGCTCGGCCACGTTACAAGGTCCCCACAACAACGGATGATAAATAAAGTGTTTCACCAACAACCAGCCGGAGTACGTCGTAGAGGAAGACCCCGACTACGCTGGCGTGACGACATTGAACAAGATCTGCAAGCATTAGGATGTCGAAACTGGAGGACGAGAGCAATGGATCGGGATGGATGGAGGGCCATTGTGCGGGCGGCGAAATCCCTTCATGGGATGTGAAAGCCAGAGAGAGAGAGAGAGAGAGAGGACGTCTTCGTTACTGGAAATTTGCATTCCTCTGCTTGAGAAGAACATAAGTAATTCGCTAGACCAAATCAAATACGTTTTACGTATTCGTACAATACAATTCCGCGGTTCCACACTTTGATTCTTTCGTCGTTATTCTTTCCTGGTTTCCTTCCCGTTTACCAACAAACCGTTTTTAGTTTTTGAGTGAGTAGTGGGGAAAGAAACGAGGAAAGAATCACGACGAAAGAATCAAAGTGTGGAATGGCGGATTATTATCATACATATATCAACAAAATAGACAATTTGATTGCGATTCAGAAAATTTATTTTACATACCTACCTACCATCAAAGATTAGTCACCATAGAGAAACGTCATTCAAATTAATTCGAAGAATATTCGATGGAAAATCAAAATGTCGACATGCTTACCCCGCGACAATAGAATGTTTTAGCCCAACGAAGTATTAAAATCTCGCACTAGTAATAACAAACTGTACAATAACGCAGGGAAGGGGTCATCAGACAGCATTAAATTATTTTACTTTGTACCTACATACATATACATAATTATATTATTTCGTACGTATAAATTACCACAAGATTAACAATAAACACTATTCATGTATATGCCGTTGTATTATTGAACTGTAACAACATTTATTTACAACACTAGAGTATAATAACCACAAAGGAGTACAAATGCACTTATGAAACTTTATACCGAACAGTTCGTGTTTTAAGTACATTCGTTAATGTATGCATGCAACAACATACCAATACACATTCGAAGAAACGTAATTATTACGCTATGTACTGAATGTACTTAAATCCATTTATTATTTATGTATGTTCAAAATATTTTAGTGCAAATGAGAATTTTGCGATTTTATTTCTTATTATCGCGAGAAACGGAGAGGGTTTCTTTAAAATGATTTATTTGAGTACTTATTTCTTTACCTAATAATAACCCTTCATCCAAATTGCTGTGATTGATTTATTTATACTAATTTCACCACAAAACAAAAACTGAATTAAATAATACGATTTATTAACTTTATATAAATCACACACTACACACAAAAATCACTTGCGATAATTTAAAATCAAATTTTGTTGTTTTGAATAATTTATCTTTCTACACTAAAAAATTTTCACAATTTTTTTTCGTTTCACTTTATAATTTTTCACGTATTTTATTTATAAACACATCACTAATTATTTAATCATTCGCAAAATTGTTTTTCTTTTTAAATAAAAACAGAATTCAATTTTATATTTTGTTTTTTAAACTTCTTTGCACTACGTTCACGATAAAATCACCATTTTGATATGTCACAATAGATTTTTGTATGCAATAAAAACATTTGAAAATTTATTTCATTTCGCGACTGGGAAAAAGGTTTTATTTTTGTTTACTAGAGCTATCTCTTTTCATCACATTAGAGTTGGCGGCTTTAATTCAATATTTGTCTCTATCGTGTTGAATATTGTAGTATTGTACTAGAGCGATTTGGTAAAATTTTCGACCATTTCGAATTCTGTATGTGGTATTCCAATGGTAAATAGAAGTGCTTGGTAAAATATAAAAAATTAATTGTCGTGTTACAGAGCTCTCACAATAAAAAAAACTTTTCCTTTTGCCTTACAAGTTTGTTTGAAAATAAAACTTGAGAAAAAAAAAAATTTTCGTTTTTACCTTAAGAAAAAAGTTAGCAAACTCTAAACTTTTGCCTTAAGAAAAGACTAATGAAGTTAGCCAAATTTCAAAATCAGGGTTTTTGTTGTCATTTTCCAGACAAAACGCCTTAAAAAGCAAATAAGAACTATTTTATCGGTTTGATATATCTTAAAATTATAATTAATAATTCAAAATACAATTTCAAAAATATCATTAGTATGAAGATAAATAAAACGAAGTAGGTTTCAATTTATTTTTTTTTTGCTCATTGCGAGAGGTACTCTTAAGGTAAAAGTTTAAGGCAAAAGGTAAAGGCAAATATTTTTTCTATTGTGAGAGCTCTGTTACTTTGGCATAAGTTGAAACCATTCTGGAATAGAATTAATTTGTGCTCAAAGTAACAACCAAAGATATTTTTTAATTTATTTTTATTAGTTGGTAACAATTACATTTTGAATTTGAAAACAAAGTAAAAATGCAACTGAATACATTCAATTGAATAGTAATGTGCTAGAACATTATTGAATATTATTACAAATCGTAACTAATTTCTCGTGTTGTTTAGAAAAATGCGATGTCAAAATAACAAAAATCACTTTTATATTTTTATTGCCAACATTTAAAAATAAAAGTATTCAATAAAACTTCCCTGGTGGTGAACATTAAAACTACAGGTACAATAGAATAATTCAATACCAGCAGAAAAGTTAGTTTAAAATAATTCCAATTTGGAATTACATATATGGGATTGTTGTTGTAAATTTCTCAAAGTAAGACAGCAAATATGTACCATAATATTAAATAGCTTATATCCCTTTTTCAACCACCAAAAAAAATGGCTCTATTAAAGTCCAAACCACACAAATATGTGAGTAAAAATCAACTTTCGAGAAAAATAAATTTTTGACCTGGTATTTTTGCCGTACCCACACATTTGTGTTAGCAAATACAAAAGGGATATATAGAACAGACGCGTTCTTTTTTCTCTTATCTTATTTCATTTCCGTAATCAGATTTTCTGGCATAGGTGTCACTTTGGTCGTTTCTTTTGAACTTTTTTCGAAAAATTGCCGTTGATTGTTTTCGTTTTTGTTTTGTAACTAAGCTAAACAGTTGAATGAGTTAAATTTAGTTTTACTTTTTCACCAGCTGTGTTGATTTTCGAGTTTTTTCGAACTTGTACTAAAACAGCTAACTTCACTCTTGTCTTATAGAAAAATAAAATTTGGAACACGATTTTACAAGGCAGTGTCCTATATTGATACTATTTAATATTTGCTAATACTCTTAGTATGTTGACCCAAATGTATGCTTCCAGCGTTTAAAATTACTCTTCACTTTGTTTCTATTCATATGAATTATTCCTGTAACAAATTTTACTTTTCCTTTTGTTTCTTTCGTTCACAGAAAAAAAAATTTTTTATTTGTAAATTTTCATATAAGTGAACGATTCACAAAAAAAACAAAATTATCGATCATCGAACAGAACGGAAAATGGAATAGTCTATTATTTTACTCGCTGGTTATTGAATAACTCACAAGTATTTGAATATGTTGATGATCTTGTATTTGATAATGAATATTGATATTATATTTCGTTTTAATACGCAGAACTTGCAAGAAATCATTACAGTTTGTAGTAAATGCAAGAAAAATTATTAAAAATTTAATTTATAGATTAAAAAATGTGATATGATCATTTAAGTTTACCGATTCTTTTGTTTTTGTTTGTGTAAGGGAATAAGGTACATTTTGCAAATGTAACGAAACAAGGAAGATCCGTTCATTACAGCATGTTTTAATACGGCATATTTCATTACAGAATATCACACTACGGCATGTTTCAGCATAGTGTGTTTCAATATGGCATAAGGTACACTATGTATAATTTGTACGTATAATTCATTTATGTCGTAGAGTGTATGTATAATTTTTTGTTTTGCGATTCTATTCATCTTTTTCTATTCTATTCCTATATTCTAATTTTTGTCTGTATATAAAAACAAAACTAAAAATTCCGTTGTAGCATTGAATAGTAAAAACATTTTTTGTATGTTTTTATAGTATTGAACAGAGAATACATTTTTGTTTTCTTTATTATACACCAACTGATAAATTCTTCACACTATATTTTGTTCTGTATTCACTGCTCTGATCGATCAGTTGTAAAAAATTATTATTCGCTCAGCAAATAAGGAATAATAAATTTTAAAGAGCGAGTTTTTGAACGCTGCTTATAACCCTTCATTATTGCTAAAAAAAGTTTAATGTCATTTGAATATCAACCAACATAAATAAATTTTAAATTTGGTAGGAAATAAAGTGTCAGGCAAATAAAGAAGATTTTAGAATTTCTTGAAGAACTAGAAACAATTGTCACACCGAGAGTCAAATGGCAAATCTAAACATATGTATGTACATTGATTTATATATATGTATTATATTGAATATCAAAAATTTATAACTATTTTACAAAATATTGTATTCCTTTCCCGGCCAGAATTTTTTTTTTTTGCTTCAATTTAAGTCTTTAACTATGGTTATTTACATACACATTTGTATATGGTAACAAATGTGTATGTAAATAACCATAGTTTGTAATGGCGTTTTGTTTTTTCATGATTCTCTTTCGTACCTGTTTTTACGTACACAATTGTGATTGCGGGCCAGCAAAGGGATATAATAAGTATATATGTAGGTATAAAAATTTTCATAGAAAATTTAAAAAATTGTGCGATGTTGCATTCCACGCTGCGAAATTAGGTTCGCTCGTGGTGGTAACGGATATGCGCATCCACTAGTGTAGATTATTTAGAATTTAAAGTTTTTACTATTATCGGATTTTTGGTCATAAAAAAGAGTAATTTACCTATACACAATCAATACCATATGGAATTTTAAAAGTATAAACAATGGATCGTGTGTGAAACAGACTGAATTCCACCGTTTTGAAAGAAACCTGCACCGTGGATTACGGAGGGAGCTAGACTCTGCGTTTGGAAAGAGCAGGTACCATGATTCTTAAAGAAAGTGATAAACGATTAGAAGCAAGAATACAAGAGATGGAAAACGCTTACAAGGAAAGTAATATCAATGTTGCTGAACAGGGGAACAGTCAGAAAGTATATACGTCGGACTCATACGAATGGAAAAGAGAAGCCACAAAAAATGCAAAATCAGCAATCATCTGTAGGTATTTCCCAAAACTTGTTTAGCTTTTTTTAGCACTTTGAAAATACATTTTTGGTACAGTTCTTTTATCATGTATGCTGGGTAAATCAAAAAGCATTTACAAGAACTTTCTGTTCTCTATTAGTCTTCGAAAAAAACTAAAAAATACTTAATATTAAAATATGCTATATAATAAAATATTTTTAAAATTAAACATTTTGTTTTACGAAGCATGCATGATAAAAGGACTGTACCAAAAATTTATTTTCAAAGGGCCAAAACAAGTAAAGAAAGTATTTGGAAATCCCCACCCACCAATTGTGTCTCCTGAACTCAGCCACAAACAGAGGAATCCCAACGCTCTGATAAAACTTAAACGCTAATGAAGGCTAGTAAATGTAAATAAAATTGAAAAGTACCCTCAGAGATTCAAATCAGATGCAATACCAAACAACGTTGATGTACATTGTAGTAGGGTAATACAAGGTATTCGTATGAGTATTCCAACCAAAAAGCTACAACCATCCTACCAGCCAGACGAAACAAAGGTAGACCTATTTTCTAGATAACCTTTCTTCCCTTGTTCATGCAAACATTCGATAAAGAGGGAGATATAAAAGAATATTTATGAAATTAGATATATCATAAATAAGATACAGATTCAAGCCTTAAACAATTATGGCTACTTCCACAATGTAAAAGATACCACTTATATGGACCAGGTAAGCATCGAACAAAGGAATGTAACAAAAACAGAGAAAATCAAACAAAGTGTGTAAACAGTGACAAACCACGTTCCTACAGAGCCCGTTGCAAAAGTAGTTCAGAAGATGTTAAATGAAAAGGAAATACTGTTCGTTTACGTGTCATCAAATTTAGAGGGTTGTTATATATCCACTCTGCGATTATTTTGACGTTTCTTCAGTTTCAATATGGCGGCATCATAAAATTTGTTGATCGTTCAAATTTATTTATATTTTAATATTGTAAAATGAATAAAAAACATTGTAGTTTTGATGTTTTAATTTTATTTTGGAGTTTGGATTTTTGATTTTCTCATATTTTTGTGATCCTTTAAAACAAACGATTTTTCAAGTGATTTTCTAGATATTGACAGGCATCTTGGCAAATTCTGATAGAAAGAGAAAGTAGATTGCATTGGTAGGTGGCGCCCAGACTTTTCAATATAGGAGAAACTACAATCATTCCGCCAGTTTACACGAGTTGTGATTCAACCAAAAATTTCTTCTCTTCTTTCTCCCCTGCATATAAACTAAAATTTTGTTTATAGGCAGGGGAGAAAGAAGAGAAGACATTTTTGGTTGAATCACAACTCGTGTAAACTGGCGGATTGCAATTAATCCTATAAGCACCAGACTTGGAAAGGCGGCGATCAACTCTAGGTTTAATGTTTTTTTTTATTTTTACAAATCAGTAAATACTCCTGATGATTACCTAAAAAATCTAATTTTTACGAAATAAAAAACAAGTGTTTAATAAAATGTGTATATTAAGTGTAAGTGTGTTTCGCCAAGTGCCTACGGCAAATAGTGTAAAAACTACTAGAATATATTTGAACAACATCTATTTCACTTATTTTCGTTCCAGACGAAAATAAATTATTTGGTGATAGAAACGCAGTAGAAAGGCTGGTCAATGATATAATAATAATTATAATTGAAGCAGACAAATTTTTTTCTACAGAAACGGGAAGAAAATTTCGATAAATTATCGAAAAATGGTGCTGTTAGATCATTACGGCCCTGAGTTTTCAACATTAATGTAAAGCAGATCCGCATATCCCTTTTCCGGCCAGTAAATTTTTTTCCCTTCACTATAAGTCCATTATACACAAATGTGCATGTTTTTAAGCATAGTTTGTAATGTTTTTTCTTATGATTCTCTTTCGTACAAAATTCTTACGTGCACAATTGTGATCGCGGGCTGGAAAACAGTGATAATTGTTAGTTGAAGTATAGTTGAGGGGATAAATTAATTTTAAAGAAATCGACACGACAATGTTTCTATTATATTAAGAATTGTTTTGTATTATGGAAAAAGCAGTAATTTCTACAAAAATATCAATACCTATTATGGGCTATTGATAAAAATTAATTTATAATATCCCTTTTTCAATCAAAAAAAAAATGACTCAATGACCCAAACCACACAATGGTGTGAGTAAAAAAAATCCATAGTATGTAATGGAGTTTTTGATAAAAAATTTCGCTTGATTTAAAGTACAACCAACACAATTGTGAGTATAGTTATTTTGTTTTTTTCGGACGAAAATAAGTTTGAAAGGAAAACACAAATGTGTAAGTTAGTTGAAAACACATGCTAAAATAAAATTTTGCCGTGGTACTTTTGCCGTACCCACACAATTGTATTAGTGGGCAGCAAAAACTATATTAGTATTAAACCTCTAAAGCTGTCATAACAAATAGATGGGGAATTTTAAATAAAAACTCTCTTAAAAATGAAAAATAATTTATCAAAGTTAAAGATAAATAAACAAAGTACACGCTCAGGAGAATGAAAATTAATTTTTCTGCCACATTTACGAGATGACAGAAAAAACATAAGAAAAATTATTTCCATAGCATTTATGAGTTTTTTCGTGTTTACGTTTTTTAGGACTGCATACATACAAACCGTACTTTTTTAACTTGCCTTCGACTTGGCCATGTATACACGCACTGCAATCATTTATTTTGCATTTCGACAATTTGTCGTTTATTCCAATTGGAGTATTTTATGTTTACCAAAATTATACCATTTAGAAATAAATCGAATCACTTGACCGCAATAAAATAAAATTTGAATAGATAAAATTCATAATTCACTGAAAAATATTGATCTTCTTAGTTACCCAAATGAACCTACAGATTTCGAAGGCATAAAAATGTGACTGATTAAGCGCTACACCCAAGAAAAAATACAAGATTAGATAAGACCTGAAAAATTATCAAACTGAACTAGATTAGGGAGAGCATCAAAGACCCGGATGAATTTATTTTCAGTTTTTATTTACAGCAATATTGAATTAAATTAACAAATATACTTAATGGTTGCTTTCATTCCAGCAGATTGTAAATTAAGAATAATACACTAACATTTCTAGGCATTGTAGAACCTTAGTCCCACATTACTGGAAGAACAGAAAAAAATCATAAATTTGTTGTGACTTTTTGCAAATTACTTGTTTATTCTAAATTAAAACGGTGCATATGATACATACAGGAAATCTTTATTAAACTGCAGCCTTTTCTACTAATTTAAACCAATGTCCACATTCACAACGTTTTGGACTGCCTTGATGTAACCACATCCATTGGACGTGAGTTTGATCTTCATCACCTAAAACCGAAATAATGTACAAGAAATAATGTTTGGTACCTAAATCTTTAAATTTCGTGATCACTTACATATACAACCAACTAAACGGGCATCGAATGCCGATGGAATACAATTTGGTTTGTCCTTTGTTCCTGCTTCACGTTTAAACACTTTCATATCAAAGGGATTTTCATTGCCGGCTTGTTTCGCGAGCAATTCACGTTTTTCGATACCCGTTGCATGTTCAACTGGATCATTCATCACTGAAATACATAAGAAAAAGCCATTAGTACCTTTCTCCAGCTAGCAAAACGTCAAAAAACCCGGAATGTCGTTCTGTCAAAAAATTTTATGTAATCGTTCTAACCAAAAAATAAATTTTAAAATAATTTTAACTAAAAGTGTAATGTGCACATAACAGATTATTTAAGCAAACACAAAAATTAAATTGTCTATCATTGGAATGGTTCTCCGAAAAAATCGACCCCGACATGTTACGTAATTTCAAATGTGTGATATTGGCCAAAAACTTAATCGGTGCGGCATCAATTATGTATAAATATTTGTATAAATATCGTGATTTTATTGTATTTGATGAAAACTTACTCCGGCAAAAACGGACTGGTGTAATTGTGACATTTTTACGGGCAGCTGCCAATACAATTCTTCCACACAAGGACGCCATTTTTCAGAGAAGAAAATTTGTAATGCAAAAATATTTTTTTTTCGTATTTTTCGACAGATGAAGTCTACGCGACAGCGACACTACAGTAAAATGTACTAAAAAAAAAGTAAAAAAACACATTTGTGGAGAGAATTGATTTTATTGTTTGAGGTGAAGCTAGCTGCAATCTTTATTTAGAATATTTTAGTACACTGTAAATTATATTAAATACAAGATGGCACTACGTATTTGGTTTAATAAAATTTTTTAATTAGATGTCGTTACAGGGGATAAGTGCATATGCATAACAGTTTTACGTCATCCAGGGGATTTTAAATTCACTTTATATGAAAAAATTTCGATTCGTTTATTTTGCCCAAGATTTAAAAATAAACCAAATATATAACATTTTTCCACACGGTTGGTTGTTTTGAAGTTGTATTTGATTGGTTGTAATGTAGGTGTTTCGAGCTCACCATTTTAGTTAAGGCTGTATGATACTCGACTTGTCAAAAACGATGTTTAATAAAAATCATTTTTTGACCATAAAATATTTCCAATTGACCTAATTCTTTCTTTACTATGAACTTAGATGCATAATTGAGCGATTACTACATGATTATCCCAGTAAAATGTTTAGTTTGTCTACGGTTAGATTTAAAAGTTTATAATATTTTTGAAACGCGCAAATCAATTTTTTCAATATTTTACTTCTAAACAGCGAAAAAATTTTGCATCAAGGTGTTAAGGAACATAAAATCGAGGTATTAATACATGATTATCTAGATTCGTCTTGAAATGACGTAGAAAATGAAACAAATTAGTTTAAAAATGATAAAAATTGCGATTTTTATCGATCGAAAAATTACGCCAAACGATAACTTTATTGTTTTTACGCCGCAATGCCGATGACAAATCACGAATTAAAATTTATTGTATTATTAAGGCTGTAAACAAATTTCTTTAGTATCGATATTTAAATATGTCTAAACTGGTTCGTTTCTTTAATAAATATGAGTACCAAAATTTTATATGATTCTTTTATTAAACGTTACTTATATTGTTTACATGTGTAAAATTAATTAATAATTTACTATTTTTTATTATTTCTCTTCTAAACATTGCATATTATAATAAAATCAATCTCAACTTATCTTGGACACAATTTAATTTCGTGATTTGCCGTCTAGCGACCTTTAATGTTTCCAAAAATAGTCTGGATTGCGGCGTAAAAACAAATAAACTTATCGTTTGATGTAATTTTTCGATCGATAAAATTAATTTTGTCATTTTCTACGTCATTTCAAGACTAATCTTGATAATCAAGTATTAATAGCTAGATTTTATGTTTCTTAACAACTTGATGCAAAATGTTTTCGCTGTACAGAAGTAAAATATTGAAAAAATTGATTTGCGCGTTTCAAAAAAACGATAAACTTTGAAACCTAACCGTAAACAAACTGAACATTTTTTTGGGATAATCATGTATTAATCGCTCAATTATACGTCTAAGTTCATACTAAAGAAAGAATTAAGTCAATCGGTAATATTTTATGGTCAAAAACTGATTTTTAGTAAACATCGTTTTTGACAAGTTGAGTATCATACAGCCTTAAGTCAAATACAATATACAAAAATTTGTAATTGATATCCTTTATGACAAAAGGTAACATGGATTCTGAAATTTTGAAAGTGTGAATGTCGCTGTCCTGAAGACAAGATCCAATACTCTATAACGATTATTAACAATTGTGTTTATTTGGTTTAAACTATAACCAAGCATGGCGTCCACAAATAAGCTCAAGCCGGTCGATCACCATTAACGTCGTATCTTCGCTGATTGTCGCATTTGGGGCTCAGAAAAGCCAAGAATGATTGTCTTGTGTTAATTGAACTTTAAAAGCCTTAAGACTTTAAAAGCATTAACTCTTTATGCAAAATACAGTGGAATGTTTAATTCAAAAGATCGACGAGTAATCGATAAACCTGGGTTTTCGTGTCTACAACAGCAATATTCTCAATTGTTCTAGAGCGACGCACACGATTTCGATTCTTCAAATCGCTAACTTGTCCCACCAGTTTCACTATTGCCGGCCGAGAAGGTGCTTCACGACGACCCAAAAGTGCTTTAGTTTTGCGAACTGTGAGTGCTAAATTTTCACCATTTTGGTAGTGAATTTTTACAACTTCAATGCGTTGTTACAGCGTGCATCGTACGATTTTTAGTAATGGCGTAGTTTTTACTTGTCAAATGTCAAAAGATGACAGGTTCAAAATTGACAGCTGTCCAAATAGCAGGCTATTCAAAATGAAACCTCTTATTGAAAAACCCTGTATATTGTTTAACGAGTTGTATGTCTGGTGACCTAATATAATTTCCGTACCCGATGAACAAAAAATATATCTGTTTGGGGGTAATAAATGAATTAGCGTCTTCACACAGTTATACCAGATTATTCCCATTAGCATTAATCCACCACACTGATGTTTTGTGATGGGTTCTTTAAGATATTGTTTGGAAACGTTATCAAATACAAATATGTTCAATTATCGTAACGAAGAAGCGGAGAAAGGCAATCATAAGTTCAGAACTACTTCGATCACCTTTGTGGGAATTCAAAGCGTGTATTCTGTTAAAGAATTTTATTTTATTTGTTTTACTCAAAACTTCTTCTAATAAATAAATTTTTTTAGAAATTTTCAAATATTAATATAAATGTTCAAACTATTTATGGGCCATCGAGTATGTTTTGTTATTTTGGCATACACTTCACTCGAACCTCTCCCTATACAATAAATTAGCCGCCCATAAAACAACAAAGTTTAAGTAACACTGCCATTTTATTGTGATATGCATCTTACACACATTTGTAATGAACGGTAACTACGCGGAACCATCACCCTCCAAAACATACGTTACCATAACAATTCCTGTATACAAAAAACTCAAACATTTTGAGTCGTAAACATATTGTGCCACGATAATCCTTTTATACGGTAAACTATTTATTACCAGGTTTTATTTTAATTAAATTTAATTAGAAACAAGCAAACATGTCAGTTACAATAACATTTAATAATTCAAAAAATGAATTATTCAAGTTAACCGATAATTACAAAACGTTACATCGGAAATTAAAAATTAATTGCAAAATTGAAATGTGAGTGCGTCTAAAAATTGTTGCTGTCTGTTCAAATTAATTTATTTAAACAATTTCAGATGTAAAAGTGAAATAACGAGTGAATTGATGAAATCAATTCGAATATTTGTGATAGCGGGTCCCCAAGAAAAATTTACCGAAGATGAACTGAAAACGCTAAAGGAATTTATTGAGGGTGGTGGAAAAATGCTTATACTGTTGGGTGAGGGTGGTGAAAATTCGTTTAATACAAACATAAATTTTCTATTGGAGGAGTATGGGATAAATATAAATAGCGATGCCGTTATTCGGTCGCACTACTATAAATTTTTCCATCCGAAGGAAGTGGTCGTCAATGGTGGTATCGCACCAGATAAAATGATGAAATTCCTACATGATCACAATAAAACAGAGGATACACCGCTCTCGATGATCGATGAGAAGTATAAAATTGAGTTTGTGTATCCGTATGGTGCATCCCTTAATGTTGCCGCTCCGTCTTCGGTACTCTTAACAACTGGTTCAGTTGCCTACCCATTTAATCGACCTCTAGCCGGATACTTTACAAATTCTAGTAATGGTAAAATAATCGCCATTGGATCCGGTCACATGTTCACGGACAAATACATAAACGAGGAATCAAATTCTGGGATTTGGGACTACTTTTTTCAAATACTAACCGCTGACGAGTTCAAATTCGATCGGCTTGATTTTACCGATGTCGAGATTAGCGATTCAACTATAATTCCAGATACATTGTATTTATCGGAACTTCCCAAAGCGTGCCTAGTCGAATCGATCGATTGTGATATACCGGCTGATTTTAAAAAACTCTTCGATATGCGACTGCATTCCATCAATATGAATTTACTACGGGACGTGATAAATACGTATGCCAAATTAGGGATGCAGTATGAGCCATTAAAAATTATTAAACCGCTATTCGAAATACCGTTTCCCCCACTTCAATTAGCTGTATTTCCACCGGTATTCAGTGAAGTGCCACCACCCAGTTTGGAATTATTCGATTTGGACGAGGCATTCAGCTCGGATCATTCACAGATGGCGCAACTAACAAATAAATGCCTAATTGCAGCTGAAGAAGATCTCCACCTAAAAAATGCGGTCGACGACAAGGAGCTGGAATATTTTATAAAGGAATGTGGTTATATATTGAATTTAAATCAGCACGATAAAAATATGTCGGCCAAAGAAATTTTGAATAATATTGCTGTCAGTATTGTGCATTATAAAAAAATTGATCGAGAATAAAACTTTTGTCGATATTTTGTAGTTTAGTAAAATGTTTTTCCACATACCGATAGCTTTTTTCACTCTTTTATTAGCTTGTGATTATCGTACCTATGTATAATTGAATAAATCTGGTAAGCGGACTTTATTTTGCCATTCAGCAACAAAAACACGTTCCTCATTAACCCGGTCATTGTCAAGTTTGATTTTTACTGTACTCAAAATCTGATTCGGACTAACTTGAGGTTGGCTTCCTCAATCCTATTGCCGACAAGGTCTTGACATCATCACTTTTAAAATTCATTTATAAAACTCGTTCTTAGCATTGTGATTAGTGCAAAGTAAATCATCTGCTCGGCGTTATTGATCGCAGTTTCGTGGTGAGAGTGCAGAGCTTTGTGTTCACAAATCTCTGTAATTGAGGTTGGTTAGTTTTTCATGTGAAAGCGGAGTCATCTCCAGTGTAGCTGAGGGACACGTGATTTTCAATTTTACAGCGAGTTTTTCTAACCAAACTCACACTTAGTCAGAGTAGGTATAAAGCAGAAGGACTACAATTTTTTAAAATTTTTGGTTATTCTGGGTGATAGCTGCAAATATTACTTTTACACCGACGTGAGGTTACCAAAACGTTGTGAAATACAATAAAATTCGAGGTATGCGTAGCGAAAGATAATAATTCGCTAAGGCATAGACAATTTCGCGCAAAATATGTATTATAAATGTCATAACAGGGTATCATGACACTTTTTATTATCGTGATAGTGATATTTTTTCGGGCTCCGATAGAAAGCTCACTCAATAGTGATAGTTTAGCTAGTTTCAGGCTATCAACCAGTAGGAGGATATCTTATAAATACATAAAAGTAATTTTAAAATTTCAGGCAAAATATTATAAATGTCATGACAGAATATCATGACACTTTTTACTATCACGATAGTGATATTTTTTCGGGCTGGGATATAAAACTCTCCCGATAGTATGATAGTTTAGTGCTGCCATTGCGTTTTTCAGGCTGATTGTAGAGCTAGAATGTTGATGAATGTCGATATAATGGTTTGAGTGGATTTCATGAGATTTGAGGGCTGTGGAGTAATTATGGATAAAAATTACGCATTTGTGATGGCAATGTGTTTGAATTTGATTTTCTATGTACAATTGGTGGAGATTGGGTTAATTTAATATTGGTGTTGTCATGGTTGGACGCGAAATTAGACATTTTCTCGTTTGAGATATAAGTGTAAAGCTTTCAGCAGCTCTACTGGACTACTATATGTAATACTCAATAATCTCGAAAGACTTCATTTCAAGCCTCTAACGAATGTTTCTAATACTTTATCCCTTTATGATTGTGTCATTTTGTCCTTCGCTACTTTCCCATTTATTTGCATTGACGGTAGAATTTTTGGATAGAGGACTGCTTTTAATCTGGCCATTTGGTATTCTAGTGTTTCTAAACCACATTGATCCGCATACTGCATTGTCTAAAATGTTTATATTCTTTCCAGCTTTAGAGTCTGTTATATGATTTTTCAGAAGCTAAATTTGTCTGCTTATCCCGAAAATTCTCGTAAACTTTTCAAAATATCGCTGAGTCGTAAAACGAGAAGATCGTTTACATATCTAGGTCTATTTTTGGTCGGACTCATTTTGTGCATCTGAAGTACGTTGGGTCAATCGCTCATACGTTTTTTGGTTCTGTTGCGTAACTATTTGGGATGACATTGTCTAAAGTTGCTTTAGGTCAAAAGTATTCATATTGTTTTAATATTTTGCGAATACGTTTTATAAATTTCTAGGAGCTGAAACTTTGCGAAGTAATCCGAACATCGAAATGATATTCCGACTTATAGAAACGATAAATGCACTCTTAGCAAAACAAGAATGTGGTCTAGAAGCTATGTAATAAGCGACTAGATACACATAAGAACTCACGAATGCACTAACATCAATGCTATACTAAACAAATGAACAGAACATTTAGAATTGACGCTATTGAACTTTATGCTAAATCTAATTTATCCAAATCGCTATTCATTTGCATATATTCAGGGGCAAATGTTTTAATTCTTTTAATTCTAATTAAATTAACTGAAATAATTAAAATAATTAAATTTGGAGGTCATTATTACAAAATGAATTTAAATACATATATGTATTTGATATTTTAAGAGTTACATATTTGAACTCAATTTATTTATTACCAAATCTAGTTGTGTTAAAGCAACAGATAATTCTGCAAAATTACCATCGTTCTCAATATTTTTTGTGTTAGCTAATTAGTAAAAAATCTAGTAAACAACATAAACCACCAATTTGGAGAAAACAAACGTGTTTTTCTATTAGATAGGACCTAGTAGCATCTCACAATATATGACACTTAGCATTCTGGTTTATAGGGAATTCCCGAAAGAATTCAGAAAACTGTACGATTGACTTGTAGTACTCGAAGTCAAACTTAGTTGTCCTAGACACCCCAATCCCCAAATTTGGTCAAAACAAATGTATTTTTCCATTAGACAGGGCATAGTAGCATTTCCTATATATCGACATCGCACAAACAACACGAGATGTAAAGAAACGTGAAAATAAACAAAAAAAGTAAAATTGGTGCCTTCTTCACACCTTGTATCAAAACTCAACATATAAATTAATAATAAATTGACTAGCACGGTTCAGGTGCTAGTCAATTTGTGTGAAGTTCTTGGACAAAAGTTTTTGGACAACAATTTATGCGAGTGTTCTTTGTGAAGTTTTTGGACACAATTATCAGGTATCCACGGATGTTCTACTAATCCGAAGGATATGCAGGCTGGCTGTATTGGTGAAACTTTAAAAATTCGATACAAGAGCCGTCATTTTGAGATAGGGCTAACTGATTTAAATAGCTCAATGTATCCCCTTTCGAACGTATATAGTCACTATGCGAGCCAATCTCTGAGATTTTTACTATTTGGTTTATCATTTTATACAGTATGGTATGTGATTTACTTAAAAATTTATAATAATGAGCATTTTAGATTTTATAATGTCAAACAGTTTCTTTTGTTTTTTCAATATTTATTATAATTTTTTCGAATTATTTTAATATAAAATAAATACACTGTTAAAATTGCAAACTTTCATAAATTTTTGTCCAAGAAATAAAATTGTGTCCAAATACTTCACAAAGAACACTCGCATAAATTTTTGTCCAAAAACTTTTGTCCAAGAACTTCAAACCGGTAGCACCTGAATGGTTAGTTGGGTATATAAACTCTATTGGTAAATTATTGTAGTATGCGTCGGGTTTTAAAAATTTCATAACAAGCTATGAAAAAAAACTATAAGTTAAGTTTTTGTTTTTTCCTAGAATGAAAAACAATTAAAAATACAATTTTAAAAAAATGAAAAAAGTATTTAATTATAGAAAATAAATAATATCAAAAATAAAATTGAATTAAATATTTAAATATTAGTTGTTGGTGTAGTTGTTGGTGTATATTATATTAAAAAGCTTGGTGGAGCATAAAACCTCCAAAACTGGTGATCCCGACGTGATAGGCGAACATATAATTTCGGCCGATTACAAAGCATCAACAGTAAAATTATGGCCACTCTCAATTACGGCCGCTCTTAATTACGGCCACTTACAAATACGACTGATTTTTGACGAAAGGAATGGAGTATCGGCATTTATACAGAACCTTTTACATCATCACCGTGAAGATCTTTGCATCATCAGAGACCGAGGTGACACCATAAGTAAAGTGTTTCTGCACCGTTGGATTATAGGAAATTAATAATAAACACAAACTGTGCGTACCCAATTAGTTATTTAAGGTACTAGTTTCAATAAATATTTTTCTTTTTTTTCGTAAAGAAATGTTTTATTTTTAAATTTATTGTTAAAATGTGTTTCGCTTTTTCGGTATTCGTATTTTCGGTATTCTTTTTAATTTTTGCTTTCCTGTTTTGGCGTGTTGTGCAAGGTGTGAATGATCCACCTATTTCTCTAACATCGACAATTGATTCAGACTTGTCAGTGGCATCAAGCAGCGGTTCAACAAGGTAATGTAGTATCACGTTAATTGCCACTGAGCTGGCTGGTCTTGTTAATGATGCTATTTCCAAGTCTGTTTCACATTTTAATGTTAATTCAAATGTAATTTAGGAGACTCCCCGATAAAATGTTATTTTTTCTGCCGGTACTGGAACTGTTGCTTGAGTGGCTTTCAAACCCCCACAGACTCGAGCAGCAGTTTGCTTTGGCAGATATCACGGTTGAGTCTACTAAATTTGCTCATGCGGTGGGAGCCCTGGATGCACGTCTATATGATACATTCGCATATGCTATCACTAGTCCGAAGGGTAATACACCTTATACTTCATTCAAGGCGGAAGTGTTTCATGTACTTCATGAATCTGAAAAAATAACGAAGCTGAATAATCTGATGCATGGCTTGACACTTGGGGCCAGGAAACCATCTCAGTTGATGGATATCATGAAATAGACCGCTGGTGACTTAACGATGCGACACTTCGTCAATTTTGGATGAAGAGGACCAGACAGTTCAAATGGTGCTTACACCATTCGAAACCGACGTCTCTCTCTCAGTCTTTGCAGAACGGGCTGACAACGTGCATGAGAGTATGACTCAGGCGCAAATAAATTCCATTGAGCTTCTGCATCTTGCTCTTCTAGTCCAAATTTAGCTTTTTATTTAGAATACAATATAACTTTCGGAATTTAAAAAAACTTTGTTATCGGATATTTCGGAAATTTTTAGTTAAAATTCAAGATCGCGATCTAAGTCAAATTCACGCGGGCGTAACAATTCGCGATCGAATTCTAGAAATAATTATACACGGAAAACTCACCAAATTTTCGAAATTCATTCAATCCTTTTTATGGTGATCCTTTGGCTGAAAATAATTTTACTTGCTTTTTTCATCATCATTTCGGCACAAAGGCGTTAAAATATAAACCAAATTTTAAATCCGAATTAAACAACTCCGCATGTACATAGCGCTAGACTATTTGAATTCTGTAGAATGACTTTCGGTCTTAGGAATGCAGGACAGGCGTTCCAACGTCTAATGCATTCAATATTACGCAGACTCGACTCATCTTTTTTGTATATTTGAACGACGTGCTCATTGCCTCTCGAAATTATGAGGAATATCTCGAACGTATTAAAATTAGAAGAACACATTTTTTACTAAATTAGAAATACATGGACTGGTTGTAAATGTTGACAAATGCGTTTTCGCAAAAACTGAAATTATCTTTTTAGACCATTTGGTAACTGGACAAGGTATATTACCGTCGCATGAACGGATTCATGTCATCAAACGTTTCAAACGAGCACAGACTGTTAAATAACTAAAACGCATTTTAGGCATGATCAAGTTTTAAAAGGATATACTAAGAACAGTCGAGTTCCAGTTCAATGGTCAACGGTGGCTATCGACGCGTTAAATAATTTTTAAATTAAACTGAAGGATGCTGCTTTACTTATTCATTCATCATCATCAGCACATCTGCAGTTTGTATTAAACACTTGGCAACTTGGTTTTTCTCTCTGTTCTCTCTCGATTAAACATTTTCGACTTCTTCTCGAAGGCTGTTTGTTCACGCTCTAGATCATAAGCCATTTGTCTACGCTTTTAATCAGGAACCGCAAAAAGCATCTCCTCGTCAATTTCGACACCTAGATATCATTGATCAATTCGTGACCGAAATTTAGCACATCTCTGGGTCTAGGTAACGTTGTCGCAGGTACTCTTTCACTCATTAATCAAATTTCTATTCCCGAAAGTATTGATTATGCTATCATCGTAGATACTCAGAACAATGACGAAGAACTTCAAGAAATTTTAAGGAGTAAATCTGTTCTCAAATTTGAGAAACTTCCTGTTTCTTTCAATTCAAAAATATTAATTTATTGCGATATTTCTACTTCTACACCTAGGCTTTTCATAACCTTTCTCATCCTGGCTTCAAGCTTCCATCAAACTTTTGACTCAGAATATCCACCTGGTCATCGATTAAAAAAGACGTTCAGAAAATGGCTCAAAGTTGTATAACTTGAAAAAAGGCTAAAATCTTTCGACATACAAAATCTCCACTTGGTAACTATAAATTAACTTCTCAACGCTTTTCGACTGTTCACCTCGATAACGTTGGTCTTTTACCAGTTTCTGATAATCAGCGGTATTGCGTTACATTGATTAATAGATACAGTCGCTGGCCCGAGGCGGGACTTGGTTTTGAACGCAGGAGAACGTCTAGCTACAATCCAAAATGTAATGGCATGATCGAGAGATGACATCGAGTCGTCAAATCTGCCATTATGTGCTACGACTGATTTGATTTTGCTAGTCTTCTTCCTGCAATCTTACTTGGACTACGAATGACTTACAGTGACCAACTAAAAACTACTCCAGTGCTGACATGTTCTACCATCACATTTTCGATACTTTATCGCAGATTGTGTCTCGCTTCTTTAGAATAAAATGTGACACTATTTCTCATTTTATATCATTTGCGAGGTTGCTAGATTGAAAAATTGTGATGTTCTACTCCATTTCTATCACGAAATAATTCGTTTTCGATACTTGAACGAAGTTAGAGAAAGACAATTTGTTCGCATTTGTACTAGTAGTTTGTGATAGCAATAGAAAAGAAATAATTGTTAAATGAAACAGTTGTCCATTTCAGTTTAGGAAAACTAGAAATAAACTTCGATAAAGTATCGAAAATAGTGATGGTAGAACATGTCTGCACAGCTGCACCGGCTTCACGGACAAAATTTTCATCAGTAAAGATCTGCTGACTTCCTCGCACGTTTTCTTACGGACTGACAAAATACGCAGATCACTGCAACCACCATATACTGGATCGTATTCGGTTATCGACCGTACAGATAAATTTTACACTTTGAATCTGAACGGACGACATGCCAAAATTTCCATCGACAGACTCAAACCGGGTTACTCTGACAATCAGTCAGAAATTACGGACGGACCAACTGTACAAACTGGATTACTTTTACGGACTTACGAACCAGAACTCATTATTTCGGTTGACGGATATAAATTACCTTTCGTCAAGTACTAAAACAACTACAAGATCGGATCCAGGGCTCCTACCAGATTCTTGTATTTTCGATAGACCTTCGATCTCTCTGGCAGGGGAGTATTGAGCGCCTGAATGGTTAGTTGGGTATAAACCCTATTAGGGAATTATTGTAGTATTCGTCAGGTTTTAAGAAATTCATAATAAGCTATGAAAGAACATAAGTTAAGTTTTTATTTTTTCCTTGAATGAAAAACAATTAAAAATACAATTTTAAAAAAATGAAAAAAGTATTTAATTATTTGTTAAAAAATAAATAATATCAAAAATAAAATATCTTTAAAAATTAGTTGCTGGTGTATATTGTATTAAAAAGCTTGGTGGAGCATAAAACCACCAAAACTTCACCTAAATTAACAAATAAGAAAACCAACTGGGATTTATTCAACCAGTTCGTGGAGGAGTGAAAAAATTTCCGACTAACAGAGCTGCAGCTAGATGATGAGCGAGAACCTTTCAATAATACTATCGAACAAGTTCGCTTATTCTTCATACCAACTTCTTAAGGAAACATAACTATCCTCTTGAGGTCGGAGAACCGAAAAGTTCGTAAAAACTGACAGCAGACTCTTGCCTAGCAACACACAAATATCCTGAATTTGCTGTTGCACAACTCATAAAGGAAATAAAGAACGAGAGCACAAATAAGCGAGGTCTTTCCGGAAGGATTCTGCGCTTGCAGAAAGAAACAAGCAGAAAGTTACTCTATTTGCTGCCCATTTAGAAGAGATTTTTCAACCGTTGCCGAGACAAACACCAATTTAGAATTGAACTGTTGCAAATAAAATAGATGATCTCAACTTAAGACACGTGACTTTATTAATAATTTAAGTATGAGAAAAGCTCTAGGTTAAGACTTAATTTCTGGACAAATTGTGAAAAGAAGCCCCGAGAAAGGCTTACAACTTGGTTCAAATAATTAATGTAGCCTTCAGACTGAAATACGTCCCATGTCATGGAAGGTGGCAGAAGTAACTATGATTCCTAAACCAGGGGTTCTATTAGGAAATTTTCGACATCGCAAATTTTCGACGCTGTCGACCATTTCGACAACGTCGAATATAGATATTATCTATTATGAGATATTTGACAACGTCGAAATTAACATCAATCACGAATAACATTGGAACGCCATTTTGTTTAAGTTGCCAAAGTGAAAATATAATTTTAAGTGAATTTTTGTTTTGTGATTGAAGTGTTTCTATAAATTAAATTAAAAAAGAAAATCTATATTTAATTAATTGTTTATTTTCTTATTAAATTTTACGATATACGATTTATCAAGTTAAATCGTTTATTTACGACACTTCAGTAGCAGTCGAATAAGTTTCGTTTTTATCTAAAATAATGCGCGTCGCAATTTCATAATAAGGAAATTTGCGATCTGGTCGAAGAAAAAGCGCGCCGACAAAAATTTCATAATACATATTTTCGACGATGTTTTCCAAAATTTCATAATAGCCCCCAGGTAAACCAGCAAACAATAAAAATCTTATTGACCGATAATTCCGGTCATATTAATAATATTTAACAAACTGCTGTTACAGAGGCTGAAACGTTCACGGTTCAATAGAAGAAATATTATTACTTCCACCACACCAATTCGGGTTTAGAGAAAATCACTATACAATTGATCAAGTTGCCAGAATAACGGATGTTATTGAGAATGCACTTGAGAATAAGAAGATCTGCTCCAACATTTTTTTGAATTTAGGCTGCATCGAGACCTGCGCCTAAGCAATTTTATATAATTCTTATTTCATACAGTGCAGATCAACACTTTTGAGTAAACTTGAAAATACTCTGAACTAACGATATCAACAGGTATACCACAAGGTAGCGTACTTGGACCTGTTCTGATCATTCTTTATATACGAGAGATGTATCGGAAGCAACAAGCAAACTTCAAATGATTTAAAACATTTTAATTAACTGAACTTATTTTGATATACAATAGTCTCTGTTTTGGCGCCGCCGACTAAATGGATTCTAAATAAAGGATTAAAAAATGCTTTCCCGCTATTTCTTATAGATTTACCAAAATTGGCTCGTAACACTATAGAAGCAGAGTATAAATATCTCCACAAAGTTACAACTAAATACCTACCTTGCTGTAATCGCAAACTGAGTGGTAAACACTAAAAGGGTGAAGGGTAAAATATGACTATATGTAATCGCTTTTCATAAACTTGTTGAATTATTTATACAAGAAGTCAAAGTACTGAGCACTAAAGATAATCGTGTGTTTGTAAAAAGCCGCAATTTGCTTTCATATGATCATGAGAATTGGTTAAATTTTGACAAAAATTAAATCAACTGACCATATTCTGGGTGGCCAATCAATCAATAGTATACATAACATGAATATAAATAATTAAAAACCATAATTCAATTAATCGGATTAAATTAAATTTTTGTTAAACGTACATTTATTATGAGTAATGACATTTTAATTTACAAAAAAAAAAAATGTCAATTAAATAAATTTTAATTCCAACTGAAACCACATTTGTATATGTATATATGTATACATTGTAATTATTTGTATTTACTTTTTATTCATGAAAATTTATTAAATTAAAAACGTACGAGCCAAATTTATCACTTGCGAAACGGAATTTTTATCGACACATCGCTTACACTTTAATTTTGTCTAACTGCAATAAATTTGCAAATAGTTTGATCCAGCTAACCGCAATAATCATAAGTTACCGTGCGGAGAAGCTTTGCGATGCGCAGATGTTTCTACTTGTAAATCGGACATACGCTGTTGTTGCCTCACATACAAGTAAAATTCACTTTACAATCACTTTTTATTTTGTTTCTTTTTCCAACATTTCTTTTATTTAATTATTGCTTTATTCACAAGGAAATTCGCAGACTGTGCGAATTTCCTTGTGAATAAAGCAATAATTAAATAAAAGAAATGTTGGAAAAAGAAATTATTACATTGCTTTATTCACAAGGAAATTCGCAGACTGTGGTCAAAAAATTTATAATTTATTTAAATCGGTTTCTTTCATCAAAATCATTGTGCAGCGGTTTCCGTGGTGTAGTGGTTATCACATCCGCCTAACACGCGGAAGGCCCCCGGTTCGATCCCGGGCGGAAACACTTTTTTGTTACTTTGCCAAAATTCTAACAATTAGTTTTTTTTGAATTCTAATTAATATAATTCTTTATTTTATATGTTCTAATCCCCTTACAAAATTAGATGGTGTAGAGTGAAAGAATATTACAAAAAATGTCTAATGCACGGTTGCGCAGAAAAATGACTAATGGCCGGTTAGTTGCACAGTATACGTAATACAGGCTTTTATAAATGTTTTTTTTATTAATTAATTAATTAAGAAATAGTTTTATTTAATTTTCTTTTTTATGTTATTTTCTAATTCTTCATTATTAAGGCTGTTTATTCGAAAATGCATCCGGCAGCGGAAAAAAATTTCCTTCACTTTTTTGACAAATGATGTCTTCCGATAAATTTACTAATTATTGAACATAATTTTGATGATAAACTATTCCATCTCCGTTAAACTGTTTGAAAATGAATTCTAATTTTTCCACTTTCGCCACGAATTCCTGCGTAGGTTTCTGAAGACCACCTTTTGTCAACTGTTTTGTCCAGCTAAAAGACTCTTCAACCACCAAATCATGGGATTTAATTGTATGGGAAATATATCCTGCCAAATGTTTCAAACCGTCATATTGAAGTAATTCTAATTCATCGACAGGATTTTCTACTACATTTAAATCCGACGTCAATGTGGGCAGTAAATCTCCGCTTCGAAGTATTACCACCTAATGATATGCTCCTTTCATTCCTTCCAAGTATGTATAGGACGGCAATCTATACATAAATTCAAGACGATCAGGATGGTCATGGAGCCCACCTTTCGCCCGAATAGAAAAAATGCCAATAGAATGCCCGAATAGAACACCAAAAACATTTTCCAGGACGTCTTGGTTTAGCCTGTATGTTAATATGTACTTGATAGCAAACAGCGACTTTAGTTCATCATGCAACATTTTAAACGAATTATTGGCCATCAATATGCCTGTAAATAATTAAAATCGTTAGCATGGAAACTTATTACAACAATTCAGAGTACCTAAACTTTTTAGAATGGCAGCACGCTCAATTTGTTTTTTTTGTGAATATATATGTATGTATAGTTTCGTTCATTTTTTCTAAAACAATAAATTGTATTTCCTCCGAAAAACCAAATCCTTGCACTCGTGGCTGACTGTCATGATATATGGAACTCTCACGTTCAAACAATCAAATCATAAATTAATTAAAAAAAATAAATTAAAAAAAAAATAATTATTTTTGCTTACCAATTTAAAAACTCGGAACATTTCAGCCAATTTTCTGACCTCGGTTCGCCATTACTACCAGCATGGAAAATTGTACTGGAAACTGTGTGAGAAAACAGTTTCGTCGCCAACTTAACTTTTGTCGCTCTGCTCCTTTCACTGCTAAATTGGTTGCCGATATTAAATACGCTATACTCAAATCAGACTTATCGTTGGTCTTTTCTAATAATTCGTGTATCATCATTATACACACATTATTTTTTTCTATTATTTTCCCATCAATCGTAAAACAACTATCAATAAAAATTTTTCGGACCAGCTTAATTAAAAGTAGCACATCCGCGAAAACGCATATATGTTTTTGGTCTGATCATCTGGATTCGGATATGAAGATTTTTTGACCGTTGTATTCAATTCGCAAATTAGTCCCTGATTTGATCCCCCCACATCACAAACGAAATAGGATCTGTTTGGTCATTTTTTGGCCGAACTCGTAATAAACTGTTTGTTTCCAATTCCCAAACAAGCCACGTACTATGCCAACTTGGACGTATCTTGCGGCTTTTAATGTCTCATCTCAGGATTTGTCATAGACAATCTTCAATTTATCTTCATCCCATCAAATGAAAGAATGCATATTTTTTCAATAATTTTCATGTCCACCTGTTTCATAATACTTTTTACGCTATTTGCCGTCAGTAGATACTCCTGATGATGACCTAACAAGTCGAAATCGATCGAGTGATTTTTTAAACTTTTTGAAAAATATTCAAAATATTCTGCGAAACAAAAAACAAGTGATTAATAAAAATGTGTTTATTAAGTATTAAGTGTTTCATAATATTTTAGGCACACCGTAATATGCCTGGATACACTTTTATTTTTGCGCATCATTTCTTAAGTGTTATGCGACTGCTGGTAATGCATATTGTTTTTTTAAGAAAGAAGCGGTATGCTCTTGGCCCTGCTGCATGTATTGAAATGGCGTTGGAAATATCGTCTATGGACCATCTGATTCGTTTTTCTGGGCACTCGAGTTTCAGCATTTACCCTTTGGTAAATATATTGTTCATTGAATCAATTATTTTTCCATTTTCCGACATGGTTGAAATAGCCTCTTCCATTTGAATTTGTCTATCAATGACACACATTTTTTCGGTTTGTGTGCAACAGTCTGTAATACACGCTGGCTCTGAAAACGATTCAGAATAATCTGTTAAATTAACATCGGCATATGAAGTTGATAAGTTCGGCTTGTGAAATTAGTTCAATTTGAGAACTACAAATAACAAATTATTAACACTGATTAAAATCTTCTTTTTTAATAAATATTTTTAATAAATGCCACTTCTGCTTATGATTTGACATAAAATGGGTTAATAAAAAAATCTTCCTGTTTGAAATGCTTGGAACATATTATTCGAGTAAGGATGACATTAAATGTGTCTTTTATTCGACAGAACAATAACTACTTCTTGCTGGATGCTTTACCTTTGGGGAATCTAAAAGAAGGTTATTTCACCCTTTAAATCCTTCGATGTATTGTTTGCATCACACCAAACATTGCACAAAGCATTCTTATTAAAGCACATAACTCCTATATGAGAAAAGAAATATATTTGCGGGACATATATGGAAACAAAATAATATTCAAATTATACAAACAAAAAAGTTTAATAATATCTCAAATAAAAAATTTAAAACGAAGACAAACAACAAATCATAACTTAATAATTAGGCTGAAAGCGATTCTTAAAAACATTAATTCTTTAATTAAACAAAATATTCGTGTTCAAATAAACAGAGTTTGGGAACAAAAAATTAGTAATATTAAAATAAATAGCAAAAATAATTTTTTCCAAAAAATTAACCAAATTTTCCGCCCAAAAGAAAAAATTAATATTCAAAACTTTAAAATTAATATTAATAACAATGAAGATAAAGAATATTTAAACTATAAAAGAAAGTTTCAAATAGATATAAAGGACAAGTCAAAAACAAAAAGGATAGACAACGAAAACTTCGAAATTTTTATTGAAAGAGATAAACTTAATATAATCGGGGCACATATCGAGAATGAATCGGTAAAACACAACCGAGCACAGCCAGAACCTATAATCAGTCACTTTATAAAGGAACTTAACCAGCTTAAAAATACGAACTTATTCAACACAAACTCTTTTTATAAAATCAGAATAGACGACAATTGTAGAGCAGAAAATTTAAGTACCGAGAGACCAGAAGACCTGTTCACCACAACCGATAAACTGAAAAACATATTCCATTGCACCAATAGAAAGAAATCGTCTGGACTGGATAACATACCCAATATAGCCCTAAAATATTTGCCTGATTGCTTAATAAAAGAATACTGCATAATTTTTAACAATTTGATAAACAATAATTATTTCCCAGCTAAATGGAAAATATCTAAAATCATCCCAATAAAGAAAAAAAATAAAGACCCGTCATCGTATAAAAATTACCGACCGATCAATTTAGTACCAAACATAAGCAAAGTTTTTGAAATTGTAATATACGAACATATAGTTGTACACATACAAAAGGAACAGCTATTGGCGGACGTGCAATTTGGTTTTAGACACAACCACTCAACAACTCATGCTCTAAACAAACTTACTTCTGATGTTATAAGAGAATTGAACAACGACACAGCAACAGGGGCAATCCTTATTGATCTTGAGAGAGCGTTCGACTCGGTCTGGATAGAAGCTCTATTATTCAAATTAAAAAAAATGAACTTCAATATAAGCGTCATATATATGTTAAAGGAAATACTAAAAAATAAAAAATTCATCGTTAAAACGAGTACAGAATCATCTCAATGTGAATTCGAATTATTAAATGGACTACAACAAGGAACAATACTGGCGCCTATTTTATTCAATTTATATATAGCGGATCTGCTTAAATCAGAAAATTTAAACAGCAAGAAATGCCAAGCCCTGGCGTATGCTGATGATATAATTATTTATTCATCATCAAAAAAAATTTTACCCATACAGACAAATTTACAAACAAATTTAAACATGATAAGTAGCTACTTTAAAAAATGGAGGATGGCTATAAACCCACAAAAATGTGAATTAATCTTGTTTAGGAAACCGCTAAATAAACTAAATCATGATGTCAGAAAAAAATGGAATAAAATAGATATCAAACTTAGAAATCAATTAATCGACCAAAAGCTATGCCTGAGATACCTTGGTATTCATATAGATCAATATTTCTACTTCGATAAGCATATTGCAAAGAAACTCACAAAAGCCCGGCAAGCAATCGGAATACTAAAAAAATTATTTTACTCGAGGTATTTAAACAAAAATGTAAAATTGATATCCTATCAATCATTAATTCGACCAATAATATGTTACGGTGCCCCCATATGGTACAACATATCACCAGCGCTGATGGAAAATATCAGAAAATTCGAGAGGAAATGTTTGAGAACATGCTTATCACAATATAGGAAAACAAATAATAATAAACACTACATATCGAACAAAATAATTTATGATCAAATAAAATTCGATAGAATTGATATATTTATTTTAAACCTTGTAAGAAAACATGTATACAAATCATTAATGAATGATGATAACTCAATGTTATATGGACCATATTTAGAAGATTTTCAAAACCAGAAAAACACAATAGAAAATAAATACTGCCCACCAGAAGCATTCATATATCTAGACCAAAACGGTTATTTACAAAATCACCAAACTGGAGTACCTATACTGTATCATACAAACAGGAGAAAAAATGTCAAATCTATTAATCGTAATGAATACAATGTCCACTAAGACGAAGATTTAGTGAGGACATAGCAGAAACAACAAAACGGAATCATATAAAAAATAAAGATAAATATTTATGGCTGTAAAATAAAATTACACGACGGCCAACAGCATCTAATCTAGTCATTTTAATCCTTAAAAAAAAGTATCGAATTAAGTTTTAACACAGTCATTTTTAAATTCGAAAAAAAAAAATCGAAAACCTGAATTTAGCAATATAACTTCCCAGCTTAATTAAAAATAATATATATATATAGTTAAATTAATTCAAAATGGTAAAAATTTGAGAGCCAAAAACTATTGCACAACAGGCCATAATTAAGTATTACAATCTATAATAGTGTAAGTTTTTTTTATAAATTATGTTTAACTTACTTCTAACAAAAAAAAAACTAAATGTAAAAACTGAAAAAATAAACATTAATTAAAAAAAAAAAAAAAAAAAAAAAGCATTCTTATTAAATTTTTAAAATTTATTTTATGAAAATATTATTTAGCATTAAACACAGAAAACAAACTTTTTAGTTATCAAAACGCGCCATATTGGAAATATTTGACAACCGACTTGTATATTTGTATATTACCTATTTTAGTGTACTATGGGTTAGTTGTGTGCCAGTTAAATGTTTTATATGAAACTAGCTTACTCAGCGAACCTCGTTCCGCCCCAAATTGCTTCGTTCATGTATTTTGTTCGAGTGGAATTAAATCAATTACAGACGTAAATTAGTACAATGCATTGTGGTAAACAATATTTTTCGTTTTTTTCGATGATGGTTTGCTAACTCTTGAACACGCAACGTACAACTGACCATGAGAAAAACACGGAAATTTCAGATTTTTCCGCACACTTCCAGCGGTTGACCTTACGATTTGTTAATCGTCATAGCAAACGCCAAACGAACGGGGAACTGAATGCGCTTTAAGTCGAACGGAATGTCAGTTGGAATCAGAGGAATTCTCGGAATTAGAATATCCTCTCCTTTGAATTTGCTCTTGATGATCCGACAACTTGAATCAAGTTGTTCATCAGTTTCTTTACAGCCAATCGCGTGCCGTTACACAACCTCGGATGGTTCAGATTGCGCAGCATGATTATCATAGATCCGACCATCAGCATCAAGTTATGCGGTGGTATTCCCGGCAAATAAAGCGCATTCAAAAACTCGGTCGGATAGTTGGTTACCTTGATTTGACATACAGTCAACAGATATGTAACAATGCATTCCCCCAGCGATTTGGTTTTGATTCAAGTAATTCAGACTGTCAACATCCTTGGATTCGATTTTACTCAGCATGTTCCCAACTGTTGGGTGCCCTGAAAGCGCTCAATGCGAAAACGGGACCTACTAAATTGCACAACGCCTGAGTCAACGTACAACGCCATCTACTGGATTGTGGTATTAATGATCACAGCTCAGCGCCATCTCTTATTTATCTCATTAACTTTCTGCTTTTAATAATTTAACTCACGATTTTCTGAGATTTGTCAAACTTTGCGTCGACTGTTCATTGTAAAGCATGAACAGTCGACGCAAAGCTTGACAAATCGTCCAAAATCGTCAAAACATTGCAACGGAAAAACCTTAGCTTATGCTGACGGCCAATCTGTTTCATCGAATTGCCAGATATCTGTCATGCATCCCATGCAGCAATTGCTCCCGCTGCTCAGTCTTTAAGAGGAAATAGCGTGGGTGTTAGGGTGCCTTGTTAACCGCGATTAAAAAAAGGAAAAAGGAGGAAAGTTGAGTGGGCAACCGGACACCTAAATTTAACCATCATCAACCGATTATGTGGATCGAATTAGCCGTAGCCGAGGTTGTATATTGAGGGTTTAAATTTTCATATAAAAAAAATAAATAATATATTGGACTCAAGCCCATAAATATTATTAGTAAGAATTTTTTTGATTGGTAAAGTGCTACCAGCAGAATGAAGCCCGCGTGCTAATGCACTTGCGCGATTTCCGCTTATAATTGAGTAGCTGATATGCTCTTTACCAATTGGGCGGTTTATATGATTATATATATTTTTTAATTATTAAACGACAGCAAAAAAAGATTGAGACAAATCGGTTCAGCCGTTCTCAACTGATCCCCTAGAAAAAAAAATAGTTTTCTTCGGGTTTTCCGGAAGTTTTCGAGTTTTCCACTAACGATTTTTCAATTTTTCTCCTCTTAAAGATCATCTGGATCAGATACGTGCAAAATACCGTACAAAAACATCGTTTTTAGTTTTGCCAAATTTTCCGATTGCTTCGGTGGGTTTTCCCAAAATTTTCTGTCCTAAGAACCATCTCCTGGCAATTACGAATACAACAGAAAAAGATTAAGCCAAATCTGTTCAGCCGTTCTCAACTGAAGCGCTAGAAAAAAAAAATTAAATTTCTTCGGATTATTCCGGAAGTTTCCGAGTTTTCCACTCAGATTTTCCAATTTTTCTCTTGTAAAAGTCAATCTTTATTTTTCCGAATTTTCCGTTCTGGTGGATTTTACAAAAATTTTCTTTCGTAAGAACCATCTCCTGGAAATTGCGAGCACAACAAAAAAAGATTAAGCCAAATCGGTTCAAACATTCTCAACGGATCCGCGTTTATACATTTTTTTACCATTTAGATAGAAAATAATTTTTGATGTTGCTGCTTTGATGGTTGATGCAAGAAGAATTTCTATTTTATTTTTTTACAATTATTTGACATATGTATATGCTATAATGTAGACAATTATTATTTTAATTTTGTACATAGATTGCCAAAATTCTACATAACTTATATTTATAGTAGTCCACCACGAACGCCATCTATTAAAAATAATCCGAAGTGGCTATATAAATGAATGATCATTGTCGAAATACAATTTTCATTGGTGGTGTTAAGTGTATTTCCATACAAAATTCCTATACAAAACGCAATTTTTGAATTTCCGTTTTTTTTTATCTTTCGGTTTTCCTTTTGGTTTTGGCAAATTTTCTTCGATTTTCTGATTTTTTTCGAGTTTCCCGATTTTCCTTTGGTTTTTTTCGAATTTTCTTTTTTCCTAAGCCGCCACTGTATTGAGTCGAACAAAGCAAAAAAGCATGCAGCCTCTGGTGCGATTAGAATCCACTACCTCTCCCGGCCCGAGCAACGAAGCTTTAACCACTACACCACATATCACATACAAAATGTACACACAAAATTCATCTAAAAAATGCTTTTTTTCGATTTTTCGGGTTTTCCGACTTTTTCCGGGGATTTTTTCTCAATTTTCTTTCGTAAGAACCATCTCCTGGCATTTGCGAACACAACAAAAAAAGATTGAGCCAAATCGGTTCAACTGATGCGCGGACATAAATTTTTTACACCATTTTTATATATACATAGATGTTTTCTCAATCAGAAAATAATCAACGGACACTTGATTACATATATTTTATTCCGTGGAAATTTTTAGTTTGTGCATAAATATTTAAATTAATAATAAGTGATTGCACCCCATATCATAACACCCCCGATGTCGCTGTGTCGCTTCGACAAAACTAGTTTCTCTTTTGTTAAACCATGAAAATAATGGTGGAATCCGTCCGGGCCATCAAAATTTAACTTCTTTTTATTCGTAAAAATTACTTTTCGCCACTTTCCAGACCAATTCATTACTTCTTTTGCAAATATTAAACGACGTTCTCGATGCTTGTCATTTAGTATTGACCCTTCGAACCGTCGAAATGCTGGCGGACCAACCTGTATTACTTGCAATTTTAACAGCTGATATAGCGGCATTGGAGGCTTCTTTAAGGTTCAACCGAGTTTCCTGTTCCGTTGTCGCTCTAAAAGTCTTCCCTTTCATTCGTCCTACACAATTTTCTATGTCTTTTATATAAGAATTTACGACGTTTCAACTTCGACCTATTTTGGTTCCAATACTTCGACCGGGATATCCTTCTTCTTGCAAAACTTCAATTTTTGATTTTTCCGCCACGCTCAAGGCTTTTCCTCTGCCCATTTTATTGCCACAATAAATTTTCTGTGATTAATTTGAAGTATTTTCATAAATTTTTCAAATCATAAAAATCTAAAACAAAAGCTAACGGATCTCCCAAAATACCAAATGTTATTCTTAAACTACGTAACCATGGCACTCTTTGATTTGACAATTGAAAAATCGTTAAAAGTTTTACCGTTAAAAAAAAAAAAAATATATAAAGCATTAAAATCACCTGCTGTTACATAGTAGCTTGTTACGTTACCTAAGAATAGATTTTCGAAAAGTTTGTCAGTCAATCATGGATAATAGATGAATACGATGTACAGATGAGTATTATCCTTTAGGTTGAGTTTAATAATCCTGAGTTCAATCCTTTTCACGTGATTCATTTTTATGTATGAGATCTTCTGATATTTGATGTTGGTGTTTAGGAGTATTGCAGTACCGTCTCGTTCTTTTGAATTTGGACGATCTTCTCTAATAAAGTTATAATTTTTAAAGAATTAACTTTTAGTGCGATTATTTTGATGTCACTCAAAATTTATTGATAATGTTCAAAAGTTGAGCAATTTGCTCATTTTGTTGTTGTATGGTTTCTGCCATCTGTGGCCCTATTCTGGTAATTTCCCGGGAATTGGGAATACTTTATTTCTAAAAGTTCTAAATAGATTTAAAGAATCACCAACGTCCCAAAAAGGACTCGATACCTAACTTCGATGGATTTTTTTTTTGTAAGATCGATCAAAATAATTTATTAGAAAATTTAACTAATTTTTATTCTAATTCGAATTTTTTTTTTGTCATCTAATTAATGTCAGTCAAATTCTGGAATATATACAGATGTAATTTATTCAAAAACTAAATATAATTTGATTGTTGATACGTGTGTGAGAATTAGAATAAAATGTATATGTTATTGTTTGATAATGATATGCATCTTAAACAAAATTTTAGAAAACAAATAAAAATTTCAATGTTATGTTTGGTCGTTCGTCGAAAACCCATATATGACTAATCAATAAATTAATTCTAATTTTTATGATTATTATTGATTTTTAATCAGTTTATATAACGAATTGAATATAGTTTTAGGTCGTTGATTTCATGTTTACGTATGTTTACATACTTAGGGCGTTTATATTTACATAAATACACTTGTAAAGTGGAATGTGTGTCTATACTATAGACTACTTTTTCTGAACGGTGGTGCCGTGATACAATAAAGTGAGGTGAGCGTGAGGGGCATATTGTTGGTGTAATTATATTTAATTGATAGGGGGCCAAATTTACTTCATAGACCAAAAAATTGGCTACACTGAACCATGGTATGTGATTGATCGGTGCGTGTCCATTCTGTAAACCTTTCATAGATAAGTTATCGTGTTACGTCAAAATATGCTACCTACCGCAAAAATAATACTTGTTGTTTTTTGTCTTCTAATATATGGGTTATCTTACGCTGCTTTGTTGTTATTGATTGTTCCTGTCATAAAGAGACTATTGCACATAATTTTATCTTAATTACATTAATTAATTTGGACATGCTGTGGTATAAGTGTGCTTGTGCATGGGTAGCGTGGCCGAGCGGTCTAAGGCGCCGGTTTAAGGCACCAGTCTCTTCGGGGGCGTGGGTTCGAATCCCACCGCTGCCAGTTATTTTTAAATGTATCAAAATTTTTTTATACATGAAATTAACAAAAAATGTTTCCGCCCGGGATCGAACCGGGGGCCTTCCGCGTGTTAGGCGGATGTGATAACCACTACACCACGGAAACTCACAATTAGTATAAACTTGCATTTTAACCGCTTATTTGTCTGAGTTATTTTTAAACTAAATGGTTTTCTCTTTTCTTGCCGTTTATTTATATCTAAGTGTTTTACGTTTTAATACGCTTAAGGTAAGATCAGTGTGGTTAATTATAAGAAATATGAAATGTAAGTGAGCTATTTGTGACGGCATATTGATTAAAAATGTGTACCAATACAGATTGATTCTATATTTTAGTAATTATTAAATTTCGAAATAGATCGCAGTAGCGAGAACATCAAAAAATAAAAATTTGTGTCAGAGAAGAAAAATAAAAATAATTTTTTTTATAATAAAGTTAACTAGCTGACCTGTGACTGAATAATCAGTCACATGATTACATTTTATTGAATTTTTGGTTAAGAAATGATTAAGAAGATTTTTTAAGATGTATATGTGATGCACTTTTATCAAAAATAAAGTAAATTCATATATACGCTATTAAATATTTAATTTGTCTCAACCATAAACAACTTGAGTCCGTCAAATGAGCGGCATCGTGAAAAGGCCACATACAGCTGACCGTGTGTAAATACGGGGGCCGGCAAGTACACTCCTACCTTCTTCAAGCTTTGGCCCTGACTCTTGTTGATGGTTATGGGGAACGCGAGCTGGACCGGAAATTTGAGGCGAGACATTTTAAATAAGAAGGTGCCTTCCGAGGGTGAGCGCTTCATGCGTGGGATGAGAACGCGCTCGCCTTTTGAGAAGCTAGTGAGCAAATCACATTCCAGACTGTAGCGGTTTATTTTTGCGACTCGCATGCGTGTTCCATTGATAAGACCCTTGCTAGTGTTTAGATTCCTCATCAAAAGAACGATCGCGTTTTACCTTTAGCGGATGGCATGGTGCGGAAGTCCCTTCAATTTTGTTGAGAAACTCGACATGTAGGCGGAGTTCTTCATTCATGTCGTCACTCTCAACTTTATCAACACTACGTTTGACTTCTTGTCCGCCGGGCAGGAGGTCAAGCACCTGCTGGTTGATTAACGCGCAATCATCATTCTTGGGTGTAAGGATGGCGCGCTCCTCGATGGTTCCCTCGGCTAGTGTTGTGTTATGTCACCATACACGAAATCGATTACACTTTGAGAACTGGAATGGCGTGCCGGAAGTGTAATCGATTCGGTTCGAGCATTGCCGTTTCCAACAGAAAGCAAGTAAATATTACGCAAACTCGTCCTCACCTTCATCGATGCGCATGTTCTTGGTGAGTGTAAACTTGTTTACCAATTTCCAAAGCGCGTTCAACTTGATGATCGATTAGCAAGATCGCGCACGTCCCGCTTTTGGTACTACAGGCAAGCACTATCTGATGTCACCACACACGATGATGATTTTTCCAGCGAATAGAACACCCTCTTTCGGTTTTCCTCTGTACAAATCTTGTAATAGTCTGTCTATGATTGTGAGTGCGGCCCCTGGCATTGCTGGTCTCATCTATCATGATGATCCGCGCGCTTTTCAACTTGGTAGCGTGCGAGGAGTTTGGCTTCAATAATAAAACTGAAGACTCATCCATTGGAACCGGCAGTTTGAAAATGTTATGTAGCGTACGCCTACCTTCCATCAAGCTCGTGGCGATTCCTGTGAAGGCGGATCAAATGGACTCCAAGCCACGCCCCTTGGCAAATTCAATGAATGATTGCAATACAAATGTCTTGCCACACCCGTCGGGAGCATCAACGTAAAAGACCTTTGCTGACAGGGTTTCAGATTCGGGTGCGCTTCGGACCTCATTAATGACGCGCTTTTGGTCTTCATTTGCACTCGCATACATGTTGTCGAAACGAGGCATTTCTAAATACTAAAATCTCAAAAGGGAAAAGCACACAATTGCCGTAGCGCGCAACTTTAATCTAAATATTTAATAAGAAATGTACAAAAAGACCGCTATATTTGTGTGTTATTTTCATTTGTATATGAATAATTTTGACGTACTAAACTAATGTACTATTTTCGATTTACCACCACACAAAAAGCAGAAACACGTCACGCTAGTTCAAGCATGAAATTAATAAATTATCCGGTTAATAAATTATCCGGTTACGAAATATACTGGGATACAAATCAATTGCATATCGGGACAAAACTTCCCACTTAATCTTTTCTCATAAATTAAAAGATCCCATGACTTTTGCCTGAAATTGGACGGAAATGATTATTCCAAACTTTTCATATTATGTTTGTGTAAGTACTGAGGCCTTCATCGAGATCTTCACTCGCAAAATTTTGTCATGACGATAGAGTGCCATGACAAAATTGTCTTTTTACACTGACAGAACACCAAAATGTTTGTATGTATGTAGAATCATTTTATGTTTTCTGTTTTGTTCTGTATTGTCACGGTGTAATGACGGTTCAATACAAACATATTTTGTCATGGCATTCTGGCGTCCTGATTAATTTATAAGAGGTATAGTATAGGAAAAACGTTTCTTGGCTTTTACACCTATTTCCCGTTCACGTACCTTAATAAAACATATATTCTGCACATCTATGAAAAAATACCTTTCACCTGATATATGTTTCATTAAGATACGCGCACGGGAAATAGGTTAAAAAGGGTGTACAAACTAAAAATTAAGCCTATTAATATATAAGATTATAAAATATATGCGTTATTGTTATTGGAAATAATTTCAAAATCGCTGGATTTAGAAACACAATTGAAATTGTGGTGTAAACCGCCAATAATTACATTAGAATAATGAAACAGTGTGATACAAAAACTAATGTGCATAAAAACAGTACAACCAAAATAAAACCAACCACCCAATAACGTGATGCTAATAAATTAAAACATTTTCAAATTGAAAATGAAAAATTAAATTATCGCATATTATACATGGAAAAGCAGCTTGATCACAGTGAAACAGCAACAAATATCGCTGAAATAAATTTTACAAATGAAAATAGATTTGAATAATTAATTAATCCAAGACGTTAATAATAACACTACTTCCACTTTAACAGAAAACGGAAGTGAAAACAGAAGACCTTAAACAAATTTCGCAACAAATTTCGAACAGTTGAAATAATCGATGAAAACAGCAAATTTAAATGTTCATCGACGACAATCGGTATCTCATGGCGAGAATGGCCCATATATAGCCACTTTGAGAACACACTCTATATGTTAATGGAAGTTAAGATTTTGGAAGTTGAGAAATCTTAACTTCCATTAACATATATAAAGTGTGTTCCCAAAGTGCCTTTATATGAGCCATTCTGGCCATGAGATACCATTTACATCGTCCTAAAACTTTGCACCGGCAAACGTTACGATCAGAACTACTCGAAAACTATAGTGAGACAGATGACCAATACCCAAAATCTCAACTTCCATTAACATAGAGTGTGTTCTGAAAGTGGCTATCGCCAAATCGCCTCATTTCAACTGACATAACGGCCCAATTGAAATTTTGACACATCGTCATTTGCATCCGGAGCAGCAATGCCGAACACTGCCAGGCCGCTCCCTTTGTTCACGTATTTGCAAACACATTTAACTACTTCACTTGCCAAATCAATTAACCCCATTTTTTGAAACCCTGTTTGAATTTCGCAATTTTCTGAAATTTTTCAAGCTCCGAATCGACTTTTCACGCTTTTCACATTTTCTTTGGTTTTTCCAGAAGTTTCCGAGTTTTCCACTCAGATTTCCCAATTTTTCTCTTCTAAAAGAATATCTGATGGGATACGCGCGAAATACCGTATACGAAAAGAATAATGTTTTTCGATTTTCCGAATTTTCCGACTTTCCGATGAACTTTCCCAACAATTTTCTCTCGTAAGAACCATCTCCTGGCAATTGCGAACACAACGAAAAAAGATTGAGCCAAATTGGTTTGGCAGTTCTCAAAATCTCAAATTTTTTTTACACCATTTTTATATATTTAGATTTACAGAGAATAATCACAAAACATGTCCAATTCGAAACGATTCACTATGATATATATTTGAACATGAGATTACGAAAAACAAAAGATAATTTTAAAGCTACCTCGATTTTACGGTAGAATATTTTGTATCAAAGGATATTTCTTGTAGAAGATTGAAATTTTACTGTAGAATGTTAGTACCTTTTTATGATGCAATATGCAATGTTTGGTAATAAAATTGGATGATATAACAAAAGAAAACCTTATTAACCTATTATCTTATATCCCAGATTTGCTTTACATGTCGAATATTTCGTTGAACACAACGTTGAGCGTAAATTCTCAATCGTCGTTTAGGTGTCGTTCTTGCTCATGTGACTGCTTCATTTCCACATTGATTTTTGAGCTGACTCGCGTGCGTGAAAAAGCTGCGAAGAGCTGACTATGACCGAAAACAAGATGATTTCCACCATGTGATATACGTTTGTTCTTGAGAGTTGTGTATTGTGTTGTGATGATGAATCCAGAGATGACAAGAAAATGTCGACGGCGAATATCGAATGGCAGGGTTTAGCCTGAGGGAGTGAGTACGATTGTAGGAATGATGACGACCTCTTCCTATTGCATGTCGATAGAATTCGCACAGTTGCATAAGCATTTTCTCGCGTTCCAATAGAAATTCCAACGGATAATCAAGTACATCGTTTGGATCATTGAAACCGGGTTATCGGCACTGTAGAACATTGAAGGCGTGCCTGGCAAGCAACGGATTATTCCCGGTTCCATTTGCAAATTTGAGCATCTGTTGCAGCGACGAATATTCGATTGGATAATTTCTCATCGCTTGGTCAAAACGGGTGTATCGAGTAGTGGCACTATGGCAATTCAAAACCATTGTAAGCAGTTCTTCCTCCTTTGAGGAGCGTTGCAGCTATTCCTATTGTTACGACGGGAAAAACTACTTGTTCACGTTCTCTCACGAAAGACATCAGACTTAATAAACAAATTTTTTTAAACACATGTTTTTCTGTTTCACAAAAAATTAGATTTCTGAATATTTTAATTAAAAAATTTGTTCAAAAAGTTTTAAAAATCACTTGATTGAATTCGACTATTAGGTCAACATCAGGAGTATCTACTGATTTGTAAAAGTAAAAATTTAGTTATATATAGGTAATAAAAATTAATCTATTGTCCCAACCACCTGTTGTTTATACGGAAAAATTAATAATAAAAAAGGGAGAGGAGGATAGCAGCAAATAGTGTAAAAAGACATCAGAGTTTCGTATAACGTTTTGCCAGATCCACAAGAGCCATTCAGGTAGATATATTGAGAAATTTGATAGCCATAGTCGAGTTCATTAAGGATGTCCTCAAATGTCTCATGTTGCCTTACATTGAGTTTTTCAATGTTAATTTGAGCCAAGTGTGATTCCTCAGCTATGTCAAAGAGATCTCTTCTGCTGGTGGATTTGCTTGGGAATTTAAGTCGTGTTTCTTGATTGTGGTTTTTCTGTGGCATATTACTCACTTTGTTGCAAATTGTTGCGAATATAGACATCATTTTCTCGAATTTCAGTATAGCGCATTTTTCGAGCTTTTGCGCCCTTGGCATTGCTCATGAAATAAGACTCCAATTTTGGGCACTTGGTTTGGCCTAATAAAAGTCCTTCTCATTTTCATTCTCGAGGAGTATTTGCTGATTGTCAAGACAAAGGCTGTGCATTGCCCAAAAACAGCTTGTTTTGTGTGATCGTTTAGAAGAGAGTCCAGCTTAATTTTCTATTTTTTCTACCAAGTCCGATCGATCTGCAGTAGTTTCACCAGGTGAAAAATTTTGATTGATTACAAGTTAATTCGGGTTATCGGTGGATGTAACAAATAAACCAGGATCTCCAAGCTTATAGCAAAGATAGACATTTTGCACTTTCAGGACACTCCACAGTTTGGAACATGTTGAGTAAAATCACAGCTAACGTTATGAAAATGTTTAGCACTACGAAATTTTCAAACCATGTTAGCGATGGTTCGACTAAATCATGTTGGGGACCTGAAAGCGCACATTGCGTCGCAGCACTGTTCTCGCATATTGTGATTTAATCCACTAAAGACTGCATAATTTGCATTGGTTTTGTCGAATATAGTTAAGTTGTTGGCTTCCATTTGCAAATAAGAATCAATCAATCATTGCTGAGTTAAACGACCAGCATGCATGACTGGGTTGAACTCATTGCAAATAACTGTTTATCGATAGCATATCGACACGTTTTTATGAACTAGATTTGCCTGTATTGCAGGATATGATTCGCATTGATAATTCGAGGTTTGGATCAAAGTTTGAGCGAGAATGTATCTGATTATAAGATAAGTTTGCTCGAGACGATTGTGTTGATAAAAGAATCGATCAATTTGATCCAGATTTTACGTACACTTGCAGCGTGTGTGGAGTGAATAACGTAAAGCTGTTCATATTTTTTAATTTGTTGGGTAGGAGGCTCTAATTGACATGTTTGGTGCTACGTTCCATCGTGAATCAGAATGAAACGTCCACGACCGGTAATGTTTACAATTACTGGGCTGGATTTGAGAGCAGGTTTCGTAAGAAATTTGAGTATGCTAGCTGATTACCATTGATGTCGATAGGCTTTTTAAGCTTCAATATTTCTTAGCGGCAGCATTGAGTGGAAAGGCAACAATAAAATGTTTTCCATTTTTTGGAAATTACTGATGTCTTACTGATTTTTAATTTAATGAAAATGTCGACAATGCAGATTCCAACTAATCAACTGGAAATAGCAACCGATAAATGTCAAAATAGCGTGCCGATTATGTTTCTTTCTTTTATGATAACGTAAAAAACATAAGTTAGAAATTGTGTTATTGATAATGATACCGTAATGATGATTTTGAAGATTTTGGTATCGATTAATGTAAAAAGATTCAAAAATAATTATTTTCAATTATAGCGTTTACGTTATGCCAACACTGATATTGTAATTATTTTGTAAAACTACTGGTGTCGCCCCTAGTACGATACAATGATTTTAAGGAGTTACGCCCCATTGGTGTAGTTTTCTGGGGGGTTAAACTAGGCTAATATGTGCAGTGCAACCCCCCAGTACGATACAATAAATATCAACAGAAATACGAAAAGTGTGGTGAATCTTTGTCCAATTTCAGACCACATACAAATTTGTAATTCATTTGTGGAAAATTCTAGTACTATCTTCATAGTATTAAAACAGAGCAAAAATACAATTTCATGAGACAGGGGCACGAAAAAAATGTGTCACCTTAATGTTGGTGTATTGTAGTCAGAGAAACATTGTGATTTCACAAAAAATTATTGGTTTAAACTTTATATTACCACGTTTCAGTAAATAAGCGCTCATCAAAGCGTAAAATAATATATACAAAAGTCGAAGCATGTAGAACAGCCACAAAAAAAAATTTCCTGTAATAAAATATTATTCAAAAATTATTATTATTCTTGTATAAAATAGTACCGAGGCATGCAAATGTACGATATATGCGACAAAATGAAAAACTGCAATATAATAGTTACGTAAACATTTCTACTCTATTTTTCCAGCACTATTTAACGAGTTTTAAAAATCATCATATCATAATATGTGAGTCCATATCAAAGTAAAAAAAAAATAATTATAACAAAATAATAAGGTTTATTATTATTATTATTATTATTTTCATTATTATTCATACGTATGTCCATTTATTGTTATCACTGCAGTCGTAAGTCTTTATTTTATTTTACGTTTCGTCTCACAATTCTAATGTTACTTAGAAAACCGCAAATTCAGCAAGCGTGTTATTTGCATAAATAACATTTTTTTTGTAGTTTTCATTATAAAACTTCAATTAAAATACTCGTACAGACACAATATGAAATTCATCAATTTGCTTAGAGCTTTGAAATCTTTGGTTAGTTTGGTTTGCAAGTTTTCTAAATGTATATAGATATCGTTTTCTAGGTTATTCTTAGAAAAAAATTTGTGGTACAGATATTATTAGAAAATTAATGGAAGGTATTATGTTTAGCCAACGTTCCTTTATAGAACACAGCCTAGGTGGTTTAAAAAGTGTGGCATTATCGACACTCAACAACTGAAGTACTTCACAACTGAAGTTTTTGACCAATCGATAAATTTCTAGTTTACATTGATTTTGTAAAAATTAGTTTTTCATCATTCGTGATTTTCCCCATTTCCACGCAGTTTTCCCCGTTGGTGTAAAAATGAGATTTCCTTAAATTATTTTTTTCAACTTTATAAACAAAGTTTTGGAAAATCAGATCAGCTGGAATATTTTGTTGCCATTGTGACCTTTTACATGTGACTTTTAGAATAATGGCTAATTTAGATGAAGAAAGTGAATAGGGCAAAATTATTCCTACCAGCGCCATAGACTACATTTTTAATGATATACAACTAGCAGAGGAATATCCTGAGAATATTAAAATTAGCCGAATCGTACTTGCCGAGAGGTAAAAAAGGTTCGCGGAAATAGCCAGTCAAAATTTTCAACTGAACTCATTATTGTAAAACGAAAATACTAAACAATTTTTTTAAATGCTTCATAACGTTTTAGGGTATAGATACAACGCCTATGTAATGGTGAACGTCTGTGTCGTAAACGTAAATGTCCACGTGGAAAGTCCTGGGAAACTAGTTTGAATTTATCACATACAAAATTTGAAAATCTATAAAAATCGATGAAAGGTCATAGTGATGGTTACCCATGGATAGAATTTCAGGGCAATTTTCATATGTGGAGAGTACACACAAAATTTGAAAATATCTATCTTCAATTTGAATGCAAATCAAAGGTCAAAATAATGAATGAATAACAAAAATGTCAGAGATTTCCGAGCATGTGGATAAATAAAATTGTGTGGGAAACTGCAGCAAGGAAGCTTTCGAATTTCAAAATGAAACTTTGCATACCGATTACGCCCATTTTGTGCTAATTAGTGCTCACGGGAAATAATTAGTGCTAGTCCAGGAGCCGGGAAAACCGGAAAAGAAAATTTCAAATTTCGCCTGAAAGACGAAAAAAATAAAACCCAATTTCTAGAAAAAACCAGAAATAATTGAAGCCAAATTTTAAATCTTCACAAAAACGGCTACACCGTCAAAATTTGTGCTTCTCATAGAAATATGATTTTCATAAATTTTCATTCATAAATAGAGGAAAAACAAACTAGCCCCTAAAAGATTCTATATTGAACATAGAAAATACAGAGGTATACCGTTCAATAATATTTTTGTTGAACAACAAATTAAAAATAGAAATACCTTATCGACGATGACGATGCATTAGTGCGTATTTACATTTTACGTGTTTTACAGGAAATGATAAAAACGTTTTATTTGAAACTGAAATGACATTGTAAAAATATATTAACACATATTATTTAATTAAATTGCTTAAAATTGTTTGAATAATCATAAATTTAGAAAAAATTAACCCTTGTAATTAAATTTGTAGATACTTACTTATGAAACATAAAATTGAGAAATTTTGTAGATACACACTAATGCATCGTTACCATCGTTATTGTAAAACCAAAGACTGAACAATTCAGATAGAATATTCACGCATGTTCATTGCCATCCGAAAAATATAGTGGCTGAATTTGTGCTAATCCAGAATTGGCCCAATTCCGTTGAACAACAACGACCGTTGAATGAACAATTTTCTGACAACGACCGTCATTCAACGGTCTTTGTTTTTCATCGGAATTTGGCCAATTCTGGATTAGCACAAATTCAGCCGCTATATTTTTCGGATGGCAATGAACATGCGTGAATATGCTATCTGAATTGCTCAGTCTTTGGTTTTACAATTAGGTATTTCTGTTTTTTAATTTGTTGTTCAGCAAAAATATTATTGAACGGTACCTCTGTATTTTGTATGTTCAATATAGTATCTTTTAGGGGCTAGTTTGTTTTTCCTCTATTTATGAATGAAAATTTATGAAAGTCATATTTCTATGAGAAGCACAAATTTTGTCGGTGTAGCCGTTTTTGTGAAGTTTTAAAATTTGGCTTAAATTATTTCTGGTTTTTTCTAGAAATTGGGTTTTATTTTTTTCATATTTCAATTGAAATTTGAAATTTTCTTTTCCGGTTTTCCCGGCTCCTGGAGTAGCACTAATTTTTACCTTCTGCGAACCGTGAGCACTAATTAGCACAAATTGGGCGTAATCGGTATGCAAAGTTTCATTTTGAAATTCGAAAGTTTCCCTGCTGCAGTTACCCACACAAGTTATGTGAATGTAATGTTAATAAAATGTAATGAACAGTAAAATGTGAAATGAAGTTTAAAACTACCAATCCCCAAGCCGCTCCGCACAACATAGGTGCGGACTATGCATAATTACTTCCCAACCATTAGAAATGGTTCTATTTCGTTCCGTTTGGCCGCAGGTGGACATACAGTCCATCAAGTTTTTTTGCGTCAGCTCGTACAGCACCCGACATCGAGGTTATTTTTGATGTCAACTATTGGCAAATGGTTTAAAACTATTATGTGGTCGATCTTTAGCTCTTAAGCGATGCTACGACAACTCGTATGCTGGTCTACTTCGATAATTTTCAGGATTTTATCGACATTTTCGACAATAGGCCTTCCAGTGCATGGCTCATCGTTGTTATCGAAATTATCGTAACAGAATCGACGAAACCAAAATTGCGCGTGTTTGGCTCAGTATTGGGACCATAGACACCATTCGCAATTTCAGCCGCCTGAAGTCGAGTCCAAATTTTAAATTCAATATAATACGAAAAAAAATCTTTTGTCATTGTTGTGATTGATCGATTCAGTTGTGAGTTATACCGTGTCAAGGATGGAGGTAATCAAAGAGAAAATTCTTTATATTTTACAATTTTGCTTCGATAAAGCTCCTTAGATAAATTAATTCTCATATCTTAAAAACTAAGCCAATTAGACGTCAAAACAGATCGCGCCAATCACATCAGACAAGTATATAGAGATGAATAGCAAAAGCCTGGTAATTCAGGAGCAAAGCCAAAAACAAATGCATATACCGGAAGATAACAATCGATGGTAAACCAGCGTCGGCCTCCACACACAGACGGTCACCTATCTCTATTAAATCATTTTTCTTAAATTATGAACTTCCCGTAATTGCATCTGTCGCTTATTGAAAAACCATTTAACGAATAAGTAATTTATATCCACCCGGGTTTAATTTAATTATACACAGAAGAATTTGTATATAAGATTAATGAAGTTTTGATTCATTGCTTGAAAAGTATTGTTAAAAGTTTTGACACAATATTTAATCTCGATATTAGCGCGTATTTATGTATACACACACACACATATTCCTTTACATATATACAAGACAAGTATAAGACGATTAGACACTTCATTATTTTTCTCTATCTATCTTATACACTGAGTACGTAAATACATAACGATAATATTCTTATTTTAAAGTGACTATAAATATATTTAAGAAATAATTTATTTATACGACGATGGAACGACCGAACGAATAAAAAAAAAAAAAATCTTATCTGTTCGATCTCTTTAAAATGCCACCTTTGAGTAAAACACGATAAAATAGCAGCAACAACAACAACAACAACAAATCAATGGAATGGTCAAATTTGTCACCTGGAATAAAAGATGAAACTATACTGAGATGGTACACATATTTTACATATATAGTCTTAGAGAGATGCTGCGGATAAAATAAGAAAATGTCGATTTTTTTTTTTTTTTTTAATTTGCGCGGATGATTATTTTTGTTGCTCGATGCACTCGCATGATTTGAGATTATTTTTATATATATGGTTTTTATGAGACTTTTAATTTTGAAGCAAATTTATTATTATCACAATAAGTAATCGTTAAACATTTTTATAAATAGTAATAAAATAAAAAGATTGATACACATCGGGCTTGTGGCGCAATGGATAACGCGTCTGACTACGGATCAGAAGATTCCAGGTTCGACTCCTGGCAAGCTCGGTTATAAATTTTGTCTATTTATTAATAAATATTTTTGTAATGCGAGTTTAAATTTTAGAGTCACGAACATAACGATACGGTAATAATCGAGGACTCACGCACATTTAAGCGATTAGTTATGTAAATCAACATATCCGATGAAGATTATTAACTCCATCAAAAGTAAATATTCCAACTCGTAAGTATTACGCAGTTCCTTACTAAATTTTGAATTGTATATTTCTTCTTGATTCCCTATTTAAGGTGTGCATGCTTATTTAATAGTAAAAATTTGATGATCGAGCTGCGTGCAACGCAGCGAGTATAGGGGAGAGTCTCCGGTTGTGGGTACCCCTACATAACGTTTATCAGAATTCAAACATGGCGGATCTGACTGCTGTATTTTGACATTACGCAGATTTTTAGCTAATACCGAAGTGTGCTTGTTCATTTGGTGCGATTACATTGAAAAAAGTCCGCACAACAACGCAATTGTAATTTTTCAATATTTTGAAAGCGCGATAAATCAAAGTGAATAATCTCAAACAGGTGAGTGATATCGATATTTTCACAGTTATTTCGTTGTGATTTAAGATGCCGCATCGATTTATTTCAAAATCACGACGCATCAATTTTTTTTTATTACTTTGAGAATGGTTCTGATTTCCTGTTGTGGGTACCCTCCTTTTTTCATTTAAAGCGTCTGTTTGACTGGAGAACTGTCAGATATCATCGTGTATGCACGAACCTATGGAATTGCGCGGAGCAGTTTGCAACGCTACCTCCATAAAATGAAAGAGATGTTTGGCGACTCGTCATCTTTGGAAGATCGTTAGTGAATGCAACCAACGGACTCCATCAAATATGGTGAATTTATGTTTACTCTACCTTTCCTTCTTTGAAAAATTTTGTGTTCAATTTGAATGTTTTTTAAAGGTTTTCAACCCGATCCACGAGAGAGACCTTATCCAATATATTTTGTAGTGCGTCAACCATAATTACGGCCTCAGTATCAACGAGCTGCGTGAATTAACGTATCAATTCGCTATTAGAAACTTGAAGTTGAGTATCCACCGATTTGGAATGACGACGAAAAAGCGGGCAAATATTGGTATTACAATTTTATGCGTCGCCACCCTGAGCTCGTTTTACGTACCCTGGAAGAAACATCAATACAGCGCGTGAAAGGCTTTTGTAAATCAAATGTGACAAAGTTTTTTTTAAAACTATGGACATATGATGAATGAAGATCACTTCGAAGCAACGAATATTTATAACATAGATGAAAGCGGCTTTTCTCCGGTCCCGACAAAAATTGGCAAGGTAATTGTCATGAAGAGTATGCGACGTGTCGGAAAACTTGAAGCCGCTGAAAGAGGAACGATAGTAAAATGGCCTTAACCGTAAGCGCTGCTGATTTCCATCATTTTTTCTTTGCCCGAAAAAAAAATGCAGACCATCTTATTCGATATCGTTTCTGATCGTTTCTGGACTGTCGGTTATGCTAATTGTTGTGGCTGGAGGTGCCAGCTAGAGTTTGTGTGCGATATACACCATTTTAGAAATTTCGGTAGCTTCCCCTGTGCTGTTGCTTCTCGACAACCGTGCTTCGCATCTATCAATTGAAGCGACCGATATCGCCGTTCTCAATGGAGTGCATATATTGTTTCTTTTCCGCCGCACTATACTCACGAACTTCAGCCACTGAATATGTCTATTTTCGGGCCTATAAAGACTTATTACAAGTCACAGAGTTCTGCATGTCAAATAAATAATGCCAACAAGGTAGGTTTTAGATCACTCAACCTTGCTCGCTCGATTTTAAATTTTAATTCTTATGTCTGTAAAACTCTTGATCTGGCATTGACACCCAAACTCATTAAATCCGGCTTCAGAGCATCTGGAATTCATCCGTACGACCCAGACTTCAACTCTGATGTTGGTTTTATTCAAGCGGTCGAGCGGAATATGAAAGAAGCTGGCTCCGAGGATCGCATTGATGAAAAGGAGCAGCATCGAATCGTCTTTCTTAGGGCAGATGTTGTACATGAAGTAAAAGTGGTTACGACACTAAACCCTTCTACTCTACAGCGTTTTGAACGGCGAGCTGCTTGTTAGTCGTGCTCGAATTGGTCTCCTGCAAGCAGCTCTATCAAAAAAGCCACCAATTCGCGGTCGTTAACTGATGCAAAGCACATGCTTACTTCTCAGAAGCATTGCTGTTTTAAAGGAGAAAGCCGCTAAGCGAGCAGCCGTCTCCTAGCCGAAGAAGAGTAAAAAAAGAAGACAACTGTGTCTAGCAAACCGTCGGCCAAACGCTCTAAAGAACAGAACTCTTCACCATCTGATATTGATATCGACTTGTGCATCAACTGTTTGAAGCTCCTGCCATCGAAGTTGTCCGCTGCAAATTCTATCAAGTGCAACACGTATGATCGGCCCATGCATTTGAAGTGCACTGACATACATTCCAGCTATTTCACATGCAAACATTGTGTTTCTGACTTGGAAGATGAGGAAGACGATAAATATTTTTTTTTAAAAAAGCTTTTTTTTGTTATTTCTGCTACTAGGTTCTTCAGCTATTCCAATTTCCCATTTTCAACGAATTTTCGAAGAGTGCCCACAACCGGTTACGATTTTTTTTCGAATAGTCGTTTTTTTCGAATCGTAATAGTTACTTTAGTAAACAGTTAACTAAAGGCTCTAGCTTTTCATTGATATCCATTATCTACGCGTAATATGCACTCAAAGGAAAATTGTGGGTCAAAAACAAAACTGTGCACACAACTGGAGACTCTCCTCTACGTAAATATAAATTTGGTAAATACAGTGCTATTTCCATTGCTGAAAATTAGTTTTAAAAAAATTAACTTTTCATAAAATTCACCATTTTCGTCTTTCGCAAAATGTCGGAGAAAATAAGGAAACCAATTTTTGGCGAATTTAATTTCGAATTTAAATCTTTCTGTTCATACTCGACTTTCCGTATATACTCGTACTACTTTTAAAAGTATTTTATAAAAAATAAATTCCATATAAAGATAGTTTTTAACAAAAATCGTCTATCGAATTTAATCGCAAAATTTTGGAAAACTGATATGAACCAATTTATTTATTTTTAGCACAGACACACACAAACTTATCAGACTTCTGCGATATAGTGAATAATCTGCATAAATTTCGAGGTCGAAAATTTTTATAATTGCTATAATCTATTTTACTACGCAAAAGTCACTGTCAGTACTGGCATGGAGGACGGATCAGACCTTGCGTTTTCCACCTAGATTGTAGTCAGTTGATGTAAAATCTCCTTTAGCATAAACATTGTGTCATTTAGGTGGCATTTAAATTTTTGGAGTAAATTAATTTTTTTTTTAATGAAACGGCGTCTTAATAATTATTTCCTCTTATATTCTTCTTCGCTAGTGCAAGATTTGGCTGTGCCGTGTTGTTAGCGTTCAAGACTCGTTACGGCAAAAGTGACTACTGGTCTTACCAGCGCTGTTTAGATATTTAATTTGGTTTTGCGCGATACATTGCGAGACTTGAAACTGTTAAGGTCATCGTAGAATGCTCGGAAACCTTCTGCGAACCTTGATGTTATATCTGCAGAGACTAAGTTTTGCTCATTTACTATCGATTTCAGGTATTTAAACTCTTTCACCTTTTCGTATTGTTTCTTACATGTTAAAAATTGTACAAGTGCTGGCCTTCTTGCGACAGCCATGTATTTGGTTTTCGCTTTGTAGATATTGAGACCGATTCAAGATGCATATGTCGTGCGCGTGAGCTAATATCTGGTTTGATTTATAATATAAAACCGTTGCGCTGTGCAATGTTGAGCGAGCGGATAACATATGTTAACGAAAGGTTGAACAGAATTTGGTCTATTGGGTCCCGTTGGCGTACTCCTGATGTTCTTTGAAAAGCATCCGACAGTTTGCGTTCGACTATCAGCTTGCTTTTAGAGCCATCCATTAATATTTTGCACATGGTTATCAATTTTGAAAGAATGCTCAAATGTAACAAGACTTTCCACAATGTGTTCCTCAATGCAACATATGCCTGTTGAAAATCTATAAATAGAGAATATGCACAGAGATGTCCTTTTCGTAGCACGTTTCTAACACAATCCTCAGAAGAAAAGATTGATCGGTTGTTGACCTGCCTGGACAAAAATCGCACCGGAAGACGCCTGAAATGTACCCGCTGTAAATTGATAACAGCAACTACGATGGCCAAAACCCTGTAGCCGGTGTTGAGCAAAGCTATTCCGCGGTAGTTGTTACAATTCTGCCTGTCTCCCGTTTTGTGTTTTTTCTGAGAACCAAATCGATGAAACATGCGGTAGACGTGGTAATGTTTTGTTTTGCAAATGCCATCCTCATCAGGTACCTTATTACTTTTCATTTTGGATATGACTCTTCACTCTTCGCACTTTATCGTAAGATGGAGCGGATGGAAGTGTCATTTCTACATTGAAGTCAGATTGATGCAAACGTGTTGGCTATTCCCTGGAGGATAACGTCTGTCTATTTAACAGTGTCCATTTGTAACTCTAAGCGCAACTACGTGGGTGAAAGTCGGTAGCGATTTCTTTTTATTAACGGTATCTGCGTCTTAAACTGTCAGTTTCGCAAGCATTTATTGTTTGTACCATTAACATTTCGTCTTTTTAAACAGTCGGTTGGGGTGTTTTTTCGCGACCATGTAGTGGTCTTGTTGATTAAGGGAGGTTCTTTTCTTGAATTGCAAGACAATTCTCATCCAGCAAAGTGTTTCTAGTATTACCAATTTTATTATGCTCCACTGTTCTTCCACAGAATGGGGTGATGGTTGGCTGCCCGGACATTTTGATATGCTAACTTTGAAGTTGGCCCGGATAATTTGATTGTTTTATGGTTTGAACGTGAGATTCTTTGGAAACGGTTATTATACGTGGTGGATAGACGGACGCCATATTTCTCAACTACTAGAAATTAGTCAGAAACAATATTGGCGCCGCGTTTGGTTTTAATAGCCTTGATGCTAGGAAAATGCCTTTTGGACACGAGGATGTGGTAATTTGATGGACCGTAACTCCGCATCGTTTGATTTCCACGTACCTTTGTGGATTCACTTACATGGAAAATATGTGCTGGCTAACCAGATTATATAGAGAATCTGGGCCGATGTCTTCATCGTGTTCTGATTTTACCTCCGTTAGGGTATGCACGTTCACAAATGAGAAGTAGACGTGACGCGGATGCAATCTGAACAAGTAGATCCAATAGTTTATGGATCTAAAATCTGTTAATAATTGGCGCCAACGATTGCTGATCAGAAAACCATCGCCGAACTCCTGCCTATCGAAGTTGTTGCGTTGAGGCTTTTGTTGAAGTTTCGTAACAATGGTTTTTATCATATTGAGTAATATTGAGTTACCGGTGATCGCCGCAAGGTGGGGTTATAAAGTAGGAATTGAATCAGAGGGCAAACACTGCCTTTTGGTTACAGATATTACGAGTTTTTGTTTAATTGAGTACGAAACCCCATTGCAGTGGGCCTATTCTGATTTTCCCGGGAAATTGGGAAAATATTTTGCTATAGTTACAAATTGCACTAATTCCCAAATATATATTTCCCGTTTCCAAATGTGTATTCTCGCAGACAGGGAATAATTGTTTGGAGAACATTTTTTATGTAGATATTTATAAAGTAAAATACGTATTGCGACCGTATTACAAGTTTAATTTATTTTTAAATATATATGTATTTATTAGCAAAAATACTGTTTAAAAATTCAAAAATGTCCGAATCATAATTCCCCAAAAAAAATAATGGGGAAAAATTAACGTCAAAACTGCTATAAAATGGAATTATCCTTCCCCAAAAAAAAAAATTCCGAAACGCCAGAATACACTTTGGGGAATAAAAAAAAAATGAATGAGTTCATTAGTACTCTCAAGGTGATGTGTAAACATGGCGTGTGTATAGTACGTAGGTACAGTTTACTCTGAAGGAAGAAGGAATGCAATTTTACTAACCAGAGTTTTTCATTTGTTTATTATCGTTAAATTGGTCTATTACTCTTTCGGTATAATCGACGCAATTGGATTTTGGTAGCTAAAATAAGATATATTTTATACTGCCGACTCTAACTTTAAAAATTTTCATTGAAAAACTGCACAATATGGTCGTCCCATATCTAGTAGTAAATATGTTTCGATCTGAGTTCATCTGCAAATCGAATTCGTCTCGCAGGAAGTTTATAAGTGGTTCAGCTTGAGGAACAGCAACATTAATATTGAAATCCTCTCTCATAATCACCGGCAAAAGGTGATAGTTTCCTTGGAGAATTTTTGAAATTCTTTAGGATATGGGGCAAGGACGAAATGTATGAACTTCATTATGTTTTCGAAAGATTTATTCGTCGAGGTTAATACAACTACAGAAAGCATCTTATTCCCTTTGAGAAGCTGAAGTTCAGCCGTATATATCATCAATGAGTTGTGTTGTTACGCTCATACCAGTTGTTTGTCCAACGATGATTTCTTTATGCGAGGTGACTGTATAGTATGAGTATTCTATTTGAATTTTTATATATTGTTACTCCGGCAGCTCACTCACCATCTCTCTTGAACTGAACGCAGATCTGGAAAAGCAAGAAAAATGAGCATCCTTGAGTGATTGTGTCAGTTAGGTCGAGGTGATGTGTATGACCTAAGACTCTGACAGTTCAATGTTAAAAAACAGACGTCATTATTATCTCGTACAAAATTCGCCATTACAACGGATAAAGCGGATTTGTGGTGAGGCGCGATAGCTAATTTTGAAGAAGACCCATTGAGGTCCCATTTTTACGTCCATGGTAGACGACATGATCATCGATAGCCGACGTGATGAACAGTCCTTCGAGACTCGTTGCTCGTGCTAAAGCAATATACACAATTTATTAACTGTGTCTTTTATCGTAAGAGTATATACTGACTATCTCGTTATAGGTGACCACCCTGTGATGCATGAATTGTGGTGGCACATGAAGGTACGACGCTTTACATTAATTGTTGTTTCGATTAATAGCTGAGCTTTTTATAGAAATGGGCACCAAACATCGGTCGATATTCGTTTACTGCGCCCATCCAGCTTCAAGCCACCTGACCTTCTTGCCAACTTATGAATTTGAACCGAAATCCATCCAGAGTCGTTTGACATTTTTTATTGTCGACGTTTTCATCGTTCTCGTTGTCCTGGTTAGGATGCCTATGCATTCGATATACTTTAGACAGCCCATAGTTCCATTCGCCAGTCCATTTGTTACGTCAATATTGGTTTTGAAAAAGTACGGCAAATTATTTGTGTCCACTATGCTCATTTTATGGATCTTTTGACGGAATTGCTACTCCGGCAGCCCACTGATCATCTCTATTGAACTGGAAACAGCATTCAAACGTAGGAATATTAACAAGTTCGACATTGCGCAGCCAGGTCTCGAAAACCAAATGAATTGAGCATACCTGCGTGACTGTGACCTGAGACTCTGGCAGTTCAATGTTAAAAACGAGATGTCATTATAATTCCATTCAGTAGAAGACATGATCATTGATAGCCGACGTGATGAACAGCGCCTAGAGACTCGTCACTCGTGATAAAGCAATATACAGCAGTTGTTGACTGTGTTTTTAATCGTATGAGTATGCAATTTCGTAATCGTAATTCGTATTTCGTATCGTAATTTTTTTTTGATTTTTCTGATCGATGGAAATGTCGATGGTTTCTATTTCATTCATTAAATTAATTTTTTCATTTTCCCTACTATTATACATATACATAAAAGCATGCCATGTATAGTAAAAATTGTTTTTGTTGAGTTTCTTGCTTTTTTTCAAACGAAGTAGGTATACGTCATTTCCGTTCGTTTCATTTACAAGTTTACTCTAATACAAAAAATTTTGGTAGGCGCGCGTAAAGATGTTTACACATCAAAAACTCCCAACTGCTAGAAATACGTCACTAATTCCCAATTTAATTTTCCCGGGGAAAACCAGAATAGAGCCACAGAAGGTATTATACATAGAGGTTTTACATATTACGATGATTTTCCTAGAAAACACTTCTGGGTATGGGTCACATCGCCGACAACCACATCGCCGACCGGACGGCCGACAACACATCGCCGACAGCAATTTTGGCCGACAAGCCCGCATCGCCGACACAACCAGATCACCGGCAAACCACTTCGCCGACACCCACTTCGCCGACAACCACACCACCGACAACCACATCGCCGAACGGACAGATGGCCAACAACCACATCGCCGACAGGTATTTTGGCCAACAAGCCCATATCGCCGACACAACCAGATCGCCGACAAACCACTTCGCCGACACAACAATATCGTCGACACCAACTTTGTCGACCGACATCCACATCGCCGACAACGCCGACTTAGCTGACACAACCCGATCGCCGACACCCACATCGCCGAAAGATCACATCTTATAGAAAAATTCTAAACAAAATCGTACATGATCCTTAAATAGTCACCTATCACACCTATGTGCACCGCTAGTTGGGCCAACGAATAGTTCTCGACTTCTATGGACTATATCTCAACTCGTATACATAGAAAATTTTTATGAAAAGTCGTATGTGCTCTTTAAACATCCACCCATCAAACGATGTGCACCGCATAAGAAAATCCTGACATTTTTACTCTCAAGCTCGAAAATTTCGATTGGGATGAGAGTTTTTAACTATCGTCATAGCAAGAATTTTCGGGGCTGAGAGTGAAACTGTATGGATTTTTTGGGCTGAATATGGAAAATGTCATGATAGCAATAATTTTGTTGAAATAGCAATCGTCTGAGACTGAATTTAGCCTATCTTCACATACATATGAAAATTGGGCTTGTTTCACAAACATGTACATATTTATAAGTATTATATCTAGTCTCAGCCCCGAAAATTTCATCTGTCATGACATTTTTTAACTATCATGATAGCAAATATTTTTGGGGCTGAGAGTAAAAATGTCGATATTTTTTGGGCTGAGAGTAAATAATGTCGACACTTTTTGGGCTGAGAGTAAAAAATGTCATGATAGCAATAATTAGTACTGCCATCGCATTTTTCCGGATGAAATTTGGGCTATCTTCACATACATGGTTTCGGCGAAGTGGGTGTTGGCGATGTGGCTTGTCGGCGATCTGGTTGTGTCGGCGATGTGGGCTTGTCGGCCAAAATTCCTGTCGGCGATGTGGTTGTCGGCTATCTGTCCGATCGGCAATGTTGTTGTCGGTGATATGGGCGGATTCCTTTCATAAAATTTTTAAGAAATATTTTAAAAACCATTTGCGCCACTAAATTTTCGGATTTCACACATAGATGGTGCTGGTGACACATATAGTTCGCATTTATGTCAGAACTTGTGTTTTGTTCATAGCGTGGACAGTTGTTAACGTTGACCAGTTAACATACCAGCACATATCGCAACGCAAAAATATTTTTTCAAAGAACGGAAATGTCGAGTTTTGTGCCAAACAAACAACATTTGTTGGAAGCTTTGCTTTTCTGCTTCAACTTGAAAAACAATGCAGCTGAACCACTTCATTTGCTTGAGGAGGCCTATGGCGAACATGCACTATCGAAAATCAATTGTAAAGATTGATTTAAACGCTTCAGAAGTATCATTGGATGAAGATGATACGCAAAACGCCAAGGTATTTCAAAACGTGTACATAGGTTTAGGTTAGGTTTCAGTGGTTGACACTTAGGCCATTTTTTTTGGCCCATTGTGATACCACGCGTTCACGCTAATCATTAAACCATTCACCTATTCAACTACTCACACAATTATACAGTATACCACCTGCACATTGCAAGCTCCATGTCAACCTGTACATTGACATGGACGGTGGGTCGGTGTTGAATTCTGCACTCCATCAGAGGGTCTAAGTTGTGTTTATTAACATCGCCGATTGTAATCGATGATGAAAACTCGATTTGCATCCTGCCTCCGAGGAGCACTGCGTTTAATATTCAAAAGTTTGTTAAGTGCTTTGTCCTAAGATATTTCTAAGAGGTTACTACGGCAGGAAAAAGTGTTTTCATTTTATACTAGACCGCATATCTCCAGGAAAAAAATTCTCCAGCTTTAGGGTTTAACATGTCCGCAACTTTGTTGATTTATATAAGTTCTGGACTCCTATGTCTATCTACCGACCGAGTATGACGACCCGTTGATAGTGGGAATTATCGCTATTCGAATATCCGTGACATGGGAAATGTATTGGTTCGGTGCCAGTAGGCTGCTATCCTAGATTTTCCCGAAAATTCATGTTTTTTAATTAGATTGGGTCCAATGAAAATTATATTGAAATCGTTCTTTAGTAGCATAATTGTAAGGAAAATTAACTTTTAAAATTGTTAATATTATTTACATAATTTAAAATGTAATGTAGTTGATCTTCTTGTTTCATATTGAACGGATAATGTAACTTAATAATAGCATACACTGTTAAATTACGTTCAAAACGAAAATTTTGTGTTTAAGACAGTTTAGCACAAACTTCACGTGATTATATAGTCGTGTGAAGTTTGTCCTGAATTTGTCCTAAAATTTGTTGGTCCTTTAGGAGAATTTAGGAGAAACTTCACACAAATGCTTTCACGACATGAAAGAAAGAGCTTCCTGCATCGAATTGTTACGGGAGATGAGACGTGGATCTTTTTTAAGAATCCCAAATGTAAAAGGTTGTAGCTTGTAGCTTTCACCTGGCGAATCATCAACATCAAGTGCACGACCAAATCGCTTTTGGTAGAATCGTGTTCTGAAACAGGGCGAAACTCTCAATGGGTAATGTTACCGAAAACAACTCATCAATTTGAACCATGCATTGTTCGAAAAACGGCTAGAATGGGACACGAGCCACGAACGAGTGATATTGCAGCACGACAACGTTCCATGCCATCGCACTCCCATCGTCCAGGACACCATCAGAACGCTGAGATCTGATACCGCACCCACCTTATTCGCCAGACCTGACCCTATTGGATTAACACATTTTCCAGCCGATGATGCATGGCATGGCAGGACTACACTTGCCCAGATTCGAAGAAGAGCAAAATTGGTTGGATGAATGGCTCCGGTCCAAAGATCATCGTTCATTCATGTATTGCCAGAGAGATGGCAAAAATGTGTAGATAACGAAATTTTCCAGTTTTAATTTTTGAAAAAACCCGGAAATTTTGTTGCGCACCAATAACTAAAATTGGGTTTGGTTACGTTGTGATATTACAGTTATTTCTTATTCAATCTCAACGGTGCCAAATATGTGTACCAGTTTAGATTTATTACATACCTAACACATACATACCTCTCATCTCAGTTTTATTGATATTCCGATTTCATTCTGAGTCACACTGACCTTTTTCCATTTGCAGATACTACAGAAATAAGAACCATAATTCCGGTAATTTTTATTCAATTTTGACGAGACTACATCATTTGAAAGATAAAATTCCACCACTCTTCAATATTCTATATTCTTGAATATAATTTATTCTTCTTTATTCGAGATTGTGAGCTGAATATTAAGGATTTATCTAACGATATACTCGTAAGCTTTTTCTTCTTTGCATGAATTCAATTGCTAATCAAAACAACTACATAATTCAACCTTCACCATATCTAACTTAACCATGACAATGACAACAACATTTATTTATAAACATTTTCCAATAGCAGAACGATATTATTTTCCTATATATATGCGAGTACATTTATCCACCGCCATTTGTTCTTTCAGCGTTTTATGTATTTTAAATAAATTCTTAAAAACCATAAGACTAAAAATAAAAAAATTCTATAAAGAAATTCCAAATATAAAATAAAATAAAAAATTATTCGTCTATATAACAACACGATTGGTAATTTAATACCAAGGAAGTTTCCTTCAATAATTTCATTTCTGTTGTAAAAAAAATTGTATATTGTTCTTTTGGTTATTTTTTTTTTTATTAAATTTGTCTTGGTATACGCGACGGTCTTAAATAATAATCTATTTCACTTGGTCTAGGTACCGTACAAATTTTATGTATTTACTTTACAATGAAAACCATTGGCTGTTGTTTTTTAATTCGATTTAATTTTTTATTACTTTGAATTACACGCAATGCTTTGGGCAGACTTTGAGAATTTGTTTACAGAATTATTTAATTAGTTTAATTACAGAATTAGAAATAATTATTTTGTAATGTTTAATTGTTTACATAATATACCTACCACGGTAGTATCGGTTTGGTTTATTTTAATTTTACCATTGTGGTGGTTTTGGATTTGGATATATACAAAACTTGAACAATTCTTGTAATTTAATACGAGTTGGTTTAACGTTAGCTTATCACACAAACACACACACACATTACACATTTCTAATGATCGGAAAAGGATTGTTACAAAATTTCTAATGATCGGAAAAGGATTGAGCTAGTAAAACAACAGTTTAAGGCCGATTGACCGAAGTAAATATTTAAAATTTATCAAAAGTGTAGCTACACAAATTAACAAAAAATAAAAATTAATATACACAATTTAACAAAAAATGTAGTTGTACATGGAAAAAATGTGGCAAGGGTTGAAATTATAAATTTTTTAAATTACCACTTTTAAACGGAGTGCAGTTTATGCCAAAATAACAAAATATGCACTGTGTGCTGTAAGTACTTAGAATTGAAAAAAAAACACTTATAATATTAATAATATCTGAAATTTTTTAATAAACACAAATATTTTTACACTATACGTAGCAAACATCTAATTTTTGAGGAAAGTTTTGAGTGAATTTTAAAAAATAAAATTTTTTACAACAAACTCACTATGAATTGCACAAAGATGATCGAAATTGTTCTGAACTGCCCCTACGGATTGCCCAGATACGTTCAAAGTTGTTCTGAACTAGTAATTGATGTAAGAAACCAATCTTATTTTTTCACATGCTCGGAAATCTCTGACACTTTTGTTATTCGAGACAGAACATAATTGAGTGTAATACGAAAATTCTTAAAACTCACCTTGATTAAAAACACTATCTGGCTATTATCCAGAATAACCCAAAATTTCAAAATTCTTAAACATTTGATATTATTTATCTCGGCCCCTATTTATCTCGGCCCCTTTGATTGCCCAGATACGTTCGAAGTTGTTCTGAACTAGTAATTGATGTAAGAAACCAATTTTATTGTGTGGGTAACTGCAGCAGGGAAACTTTCGAATTTCAAAATGAAACTTTGCATACCGATTACGCCCAATTTGTGCTAATTAGTGCTTAATATGAGATAAAATGTGTATTTTTAAGTAATTTAGAAAATGAAATAAAATGTGAAAATGTTTAAGATCGAAATAAAACGTAAATATATATAACAGTAAAAACCCGATTATCCAATTAACCGGAAGACTCAGTTAACCGGAAAATTAATCTTTAGATTTTTTTTTTGCATTTTTCTCTTTCTTTTCTCTTTCATATGAAATTTTTAATTCATTTTGAAATTTGCAACCGTTTTTTGCACTTTTTCCGGACACTCAGTTAACCGGAATTTTAAGTTTTAGGATTTTTTTTTGCTTTTTTCTCGTTCTTTTCTATTTCACATGCATTTTTTAATTCATTTTAAAATTTTCAATTGTTTTTTGCACATTGTCATTAATGAAAGCATTAGTTGAATATTTTGAATGGCTTTAATTTTCATATTACAGTAAAAGTCCGATTATCCAGCATCCAATTAACCGGAACACTCAGTTAACCGGAAATTTAATTTTTAGGATTTTTTTGCTTTTGTCTCTTTCTTTTCTCTATCACATGCATTTTTTAATTCATTTTGAAATTTCAATTGTTTTTTGCACATTTCCATTAATGAAAGCATTAGTTAAATATTTTGAATGGCTTTAATTTTCATATTACAGTATAAGTCCGATTAACAGGCATCCAATTAACCGGAACACTCAGTTAACCGGAAATTTAATTTTTAGGATTTTTTTTTTGCTTTTGTTTCTTTCTTTTCTCTTTCACATGCATTTTTAATTCATTTTGAAATTTGCAATTGTTTTTTGCACATTTCCATTAATGAAAGCATTAGTTGAAAATTTCGAATGACTTTAATTTTCATATTACAGTAAAAGCCCGATTATCCGGCATCCAATTAACCGGAACACTCAGTTAACCGGAATTTTAAGTTTTAGGATTTTTTTGCTTTTTTCTCTTTCTTTTCTCTATCACATGCATTTTATAATTCATTTTGAAATTTTCTTTATTGATGATAACATTAGTTCAAAATTTTTTTAATTTCATATTTCAGTAAAAGCCCGATTATCCGGCATCCAATTAACGTGAGCACTCAGTTAACCGGAATTTTAAGTTTTATGATTTTTTGGCTTTTGTCTCGTTCTTTTCTCTTTCATATGCATTTTTTAATTCATTTTGAAATTTTCAATTGTTTTTTGTACATTTTTATTGATGATAACATTAGCTGAATATTTTGAATGACTTTAATTTTAATATTACAGTAAAACCTCGATACCGGCATGCAATTAACCGGAACACTCAGCTAACCGGAATTTTAATTTTTACATTTTTTTTTTTACTTTGCGAAAAAGAAACAAGGGATATTCAGACTCAGTATCTGTTGGGGGTCTGGTGCAAAAAATTATTAAAGATGGTAAAAATGGATGTTTTTTTTATAAAAAACCGTTTGGGGTGAAATTTACCCTTAGTCAAGATATAGGGTTGATCTTGAACTAATTAATCAATGTAATTAATTTGTAATAAATTCTGGTTCAAGAACCATCCAGACATCACAGCTATATCAAATGTTACAATTTTGGCGGTGTAGGTTTAGTTATAAGCTAAACCGACCACTCGTTCCTCGAAATCGAAAACGGTAACTGTTATAAAATCGGGATTTGTTGTAATAATTTGTAATAAATAATTTGGTGGGTAATTTAGCTAATTTGGTGGGTGCAGGTTTAGAGTACTGAGAAAAGCCAGCAATTGACCAAGTTGACTATGTTTCTCTGATAAATTGGCTCTGATAAAGTTAAAACAGTTTCAACTCAAGTTCGGAACTGGTAAGTGTGGTATAAAGCGTTTCACTTAATTTGATTGGTTCGGAAACGAGCATGGAACTATTTATTTTCGATGTCATTTACGCGACTTGAAATGCACAGGTTTCAAATTAATCACGTCTATCTTGTAGTGCACAAATTTGGATAGGGATGCATATTAAATATTGTAGTGCACGCAGTAAAAAAAATAACCGTTAAAGAATAAATCTTACGTTGATCTCCTGTTGTCGCAGTATTTGAACACCTGTGTGAAGTATTTCGTGTAAAAGTGTAGTATCAAAATGTGTTTATATACAAATTATCAGAAAGTGTAGCAAGAAAAAAAAAATTTGGAATTCAATAAATATTGAGAATCAAAGTTCTTTAACTTGGGATGATGTTTGGTATTAGTGAAAAAAAAAAATTCAAGAAAATTTGCATGTTGTGATTGGCGATATGGCCCTACCCATGGAAAGCATCTTTGGCCAAATTCACTTAATTCTTTAATATTTCAAAAAATCATCGGAACAAATTTCGACTAAAAAAATGTAACTGTATTAAGCCAAAGTTTCGTAGAATAAAGTATTTAACAAAAATTGTACTTGTAGCTTACAGTCAGGAAACCAATGGGGAGTAAATTTGGTGGACATTTAATTAAATATTGTTTTGTTTACTCCGGGTTTACCGGGTACCCAAGGTTTACTCCGATCGATCAATCCGATTTGGACTGTAGAGAATCAACAGTCATTTAGTCTGTGCACGGTACCACACCCGCACAGAGAATTTTCAAAAACCACTGTTTTTACTACGGCGATATAACGAATTGCAAAAATCTCGAGGCTAAAATTTTTCATGATTTTGTACGAAATGGAAAAATTTCTGCGTAACGGTAAAATTTATGACTAACATCCCATAGATCCGTTCAAACGTTGAAGTATATGTTTCCCTTTAGTTTTGCTAAACTCCAAAAACAGTTTAGTTCTCCTCCAGAATTGATTAGAATTGCTCTAACTATTTAAGTGCAATATGAATAAAATCTGTTGAAGTAGATTGACTATGTTAGAAATTATAGCAGAGTTTTAGTCAAACTGTTTTAACTAGAAGTATATACTAATTTGATAAGACCAGAAATCACTGTGTATACTCCATATCAGCCAGTTTTGGCAATAGAAACCCATTAATACAACTCTATTTTCCCAAGTAAAATTTTTGAAAAAAATTTTATGGGTGATTTCTGGAAATCTTAACTTTTATAAACGAAATCACTTAAACCCGATGTACTGAACATACTGAAAATTGTGCCGATCGGCCGAAGCAACCTGCAGGAAACCGTTATTTCAACCCAAACTTCAAAAGATCATTTATGAAAAAATTTGCTCTCAAGAAGGTTCGTGCGGAACTATACGGATCTTCCACTTATATATCCTCCTTAATCGTGTACGAGTATTAAACAAAAAAATATCAATTTTAGTATATATAAATAGACCAAAAACTAGAATAAATTCAGCTGATAAGGATAAATCAATTCTAAACGAAGTATAGACAAAAAATAACCATCAGACTAATCAACATGTTATTACAAAAAAAAAACCGTCATTTAGACGTAAAAATTTGATACTTTTCAGATGCGCGTACTATTTACTTTTTTATGTTTTTCCAAAAAAATTTTTTTTTCTCGAAATTAGTATTTAATTTCATTTATAATTAGCTTTTAAGTATTTTATATATTTTTATCTAAAAATATAAATATGTTTACAAAATTTTTTTCCAATATAATTTATTAGATTTTCTTTTTGAAATTGAATACAATGGAGAAAAATATACATTTTCTATGATGATCTCAATCATCTTATCATTATGCCATGTATGCCTGTGTCTAAGACGTATGAGTAACTACATTAATATGGCATAAATAAATAAATTTAATTGATAAATTGGTGTAGGTAAGGAAAAAATATCACACACACACACACACACGCATATATATATACACAAAATATGAAATCAGATCTTAAAAGTAATATATCAAAATAAATAATATTCTTGTTTGGAGAATTTCAAAGAACTAAAAACTATTTACATGAGTATGGTATGGTATATAAGAAAATTAACTATAAGAATTTTCGAAGGTTAACCATTTAAAAGAAATTAGGTTAGTTACGAGTATTTTTATTGTTTTATAATACATATTATAATATAATTATATCATGAGAAAATATTGACCTGTAAAAATTAAACGATGCCATTTAATTGCGCGAAACTACATCACCTCTTGCATCATCGTTGGGAATGATCTCGCTACAGGTGTAACTCGTTTAACGTACTAACATAATTCAATAAGCTTTGCACTCCCAAAAGGTTCTTAAATAGTCACCAAGTTCAGACGATGTATATCTACTGTCGCACAAGTATGCGGAAATGCAGTAAAAATCCAAAAGTTAGCAGATTTACAGTAGAGAAAGCCCGGCTTAAAGTAGACACCGCAGAAAGATAAAACCTTGAGGTTGAACACTAAATATGACCGGATTTGTGATAAAAAATGACACGTATAATCAAAAAGCATTATTCTTGCTTAAATTTGAAAACCAACTTGAACCTGTTGGTAAAAATTTAATTTTCCTTGCAAAAATTCATAATATTCACATTTCGCATGGAGCTACCAATTTATGGAAAAGGCTTTAGTTTTATTTCCGAATAGTCAATCCGCCTGCAAAACTCGTCATTTCCGGTAAAAATTAAATATGATCTGGGCGGTATGTTGTACCATAACTTCGAATCGAAATTCGAAAAAAGGCGAATGGCGGTATGTTGTATAATTTTCGAAAAGCAAAAATGATACAACTTTCACTATTTCGATTCGACTTTTTTCGTATTTCGACTTTTTTCGATTCGAAGTGATGGTACAACATACCGCCCCCGAACTAATTCTATTTCAAATTTAATTTACAATCTTTATATTTTTCGTAAATGCTTTATATTTTGCAGAATATCTGCAAAATACGAAAAAGCTACTATTGAAGCTCTAATTGGACTTTTTCGGCCAAAATTCACTAGGATCTCCCAAATTGTGGAAAAAGCTTATGGTGTGACGCTTCATCCCAATCAATCAGTCCATCTGGGCTGTACAGATGGTGAATTTTTACTGTAAAATGTTTTTTTTTGTCAGAAATCGCCATTTCGCCCTCTTCAATTTTGGAAAACTGATTTATAGAATAGTACCGGGACCTCCCAATTTATGGAAAAGCTTATGGGCTTTATAGATGATACAGAATTTTAGTGTGCAGGCACACAAGCACAAACATACACACGCACACCACATACGCACACACACACGCTACGCACCTCCTAGTGCATCAATTGAAGAATTTGATACATCTCTCGATCAATTAAAGGATGATACACGAAACCACAACCCGTTGCACATATCAGGGGATTTTAATGCATGGGCCGTAGAATGGTGAAGTAGAGAAATCAGTAGCAGATGTGTACTGCATTGTTAGAAGCCTTCGCATCATTACCGGTCGTATTAATGTATACAGGAAATACAACTACTTTCTGTCGAGGAAATGCAACCTCGATAGTTGACCTAACGTTTATGAGCCATTGTCTTCCCGATAGAGGAGTAGCATGGAACGTGACCAATCTGGGCGCATAGTGATCAACAAGCTATTGTGTATGAACTGGCGGATAGTGGACCTCAAAGGACTATAGTTAGACACAGGAAGAGAATAGGACGTAAGTTCGCAGCGTTTGATGAGAACATCTTCTGTCTCATGATGGAGGATCTTACCCTATCTGGTACCGCAAATAACAAAGCCGTCCAGCTTATGAGACATGTTACACGAGGCTGTGATGCAGCAATGCCAAGAAGGATGGTGGATAATCATAGAAAATCGGTCTTCTGGTGAAACGACGAGATTTCAGAAGTGCGTAAAAGGTGTCTGAACGCAAGAAGGCGATACCAGCAAGCTAGACACGTCAACAACTCTTCCCTTTGACAACGATATTGTAAAGCTTGATCAAACAAGTGCTTTCACGAACTGTGCCAAGAGGTCGACCGCGATGCTTGGGGTAGACCCTACCAATTGGACATGAAAAAACTCAGAAGCAATTATGCCACTGGTCAACCTGGCAATGCTGTCTGACATAGTGAATCATCTGTTCCCGCAGCAACCCGATTGTGTTAGAAGTATTAGACAACGAGGTTGATGATGTACCACTCCTTCACTGAGAAGGAGGTTCTGAAGGCATATGGCAGAGTGAGTAACAATAAAGCCCCTGGCCTGGATAACATTCCGAATATTGCGTTGAAGTCGGCGGTTAAAGCATACCCAAACATATTCATAGAAGTACAGTATACTGCACGCTTAGCTGAGTGGGTGTTCCCTAGTAAATGGAAGGAATAGAGACTGGTACTGTTGCCAAAAGGGGACAAACCACCAGGTGAGCCGTTCTTCTGGCGTCCAGTCTGCTTGTTGGATACGGCAGGCAAACCCCTATAGAGAGTTGTATGTGACCGGCTACAAGAGGCTATAGTTAGAGCAGAAAACCTGGCAGAGCATCAGTATATGGCTTTCGAAAGGCGCGGTCGATGGCTACGTGGTTGTAAAAAATACTGTGCATTGGACGTGAAAAACTCATTCAACACGGCAAATTGGACCTGAATATTTAACGCACACGGATGAAGATACCAAAGTACCTGCCGATACTGGTTTCCAGCCACTTTAGCGATAGGATCTTGATTTATGAAACTGAGGAGGGAAAGAAAACTACCAATGTGACTGGTGGGTTTCCTCAAGGGTCAGTGTTAGCAGAAAAGTAAAGATGGTGAGCGTAACCTTAGAGATTGGAGCCCAACAAATTGTTAGTCTACCATCCATCAGCTACCTAGGGGTAATAATCGATTCCAGATTGTCATATAAGACACACCTTACTGCCTGCGAGCGAGCAGGGAGAAGTAATGCAGCACTAGCAAGGATAATGCCGAACACAAGAGGGGCGCTGACGAGGTTACATCTATAATGATGAATGGGGCACCAATTTGGGTCAACTCGTCGGAGAAGTATACTTATAGGCAAAGAGTAGCAACAGCTCAGAAGGTAAGCGTTCTGAGACTATTGTGTGCATTTCGGAAGGTGTCAGAAGACGCTGCGTGTGTTCGTGCGGGGATACCTCTAATAGATATACTGGCCCAGGAGCGCCAAATCTCCTACCTACGTCGTGGTCAAGGAACAAAGGCAGAGGACCACCGACTAGCACGGGCTGAGACGATCACTGTATGCCAGAGAAGATAGAGTGCGTCGACGAATTGTAGATGAACCCATTGCCTGATCTTCCACATCAAGGCATGGCTAAAAAGACGACATCTTACGCCGTTTCTGACGGGTCATGGTTGCTTTAGCTCATACCTCTTCAGTTTCAAACACGAACAGTTCCCAGATTGCCCTTTATGCATCGAAGCAACAGAGAATGTAGAGCACGTAGTATTCGAGTGTCCACGATTTACTGAGGAGAGAAGCAGTATCTGTGCACGTGGGATCCAACTAACACCGGAAAATACACTGGAGTTTATGCTGGCATCCGAAGATGGGTGGAACGCCGTAAGCGGAAGTGTCTCAGAGATAATGGGAGAGTTGAGACGCCTCGAAAGAAGCAGGAATTCAGTAAGGCGTTAATTCCAGCCGACTAGGGGCAGCGTAAGCTGAGCCTGCCTCGCGAAGTAATACCTAACGGTAGTTTTACGAGGCCAAACGGCATGGTTTATCGGGGGTGGTGGTTTAGTCGGTAAGAATCCGAAACTCTCCTCACGTGATTGTTATATGGGTTCATACGTGAAGCCTATCGAATGTTCCCCACACACACACGCAGTCCCCTGTTTAACTTGGACGATATTGTGAATGGTAAAATAGAATACTGAAGTTAAATAAAAATAAATATTGTACTTCTACCCATATAGTACCCATTGTACAACACGGACAAGTTTGTTAAATTGTGAGAATTTGTGATATGTTGATCGGTGGACTCATGGCCAAAATCGCAGACAGTTTATTCGGTTTCTATCCCATCGTGGGTTATAACATGTCCCATGAACTGTAAATTACGACGAGGAAAATGACACCCGTCCCGATTTGCTCTGAAATTAAATAGTTAGTAATCGTTGGAAAACCATTTTCAGATCATTTAAATATGTAAATGTAGAATTGTGATAGTAGAAAGGCTTCGGTGCATTTTACAACCCGAACGGCATTCCGATATAAAGCAAATGGCATGATGAACGCAGTCTTATATCGGTTTTACTGCCGACCTTAACCCGATCCGTAAATCTGTCATTGACATGAGTACGAACTGCTTGGTCAAATGCAAAAATTCACCAATTCTTCAGGTACCAGATAGAAATCCGTACCTGTGTTCCAACTTAAACCTCTATTATCCGCGCACAACTAGAAGTGCTGCCCATGGCGACTCACACTTTCGATGCCATCGTTATCAAGCATCTTATCAATTTCTTGTAAAAATGGTATACGGAGTCCAGACATTTGATATGGCGGGACGGCTACGGTAAACTGATTTGAGTTTTACGTCTTGATAACAGGTCCGATGAATTCAGTTGGGTGTCCGCTTGGCTCAAAATTATCGCAGGTACGTTTCTAATTTGAGGAAAAGCTTGCTTTTGGGTTAATCGTTAAACTCCCTCTCTCTGCCTCTCTGGCACTATATCCTATCAAGGGATTTGACCGCCTCAAATGAGGTTTCATAATCATATTTTTCATTTCGGATAATGAGTGATTAACTCACTGATCCTAAACCAGCGGTGACATTTTTTTCTTGTCACCCACTGGGAATCGAACCCGGGACCTCCGGTTGCTGGAGCAATCATGCTAACCACATTGCCACCGGGGCGGTGAATCGTTAAACTACAATAGCTTTAATCCGGAATCGATAATAATTCCAGAATCCCAGAATATTTATTAAATATTCAGTTGGATACAGAGCATTAACCTTTTATATTTAAATCTAACATATTCTACCAGAAATACAAAATATTGTACGTGAAAATTAGGCTTAGTTTGAAAAAAAAACCAGCCATTGCTTTTATATTTTAAAAAATGCAACTTTTACAAGAAATATCGTTTGATGCAAAATATTGTACGTGCTTATTTTGAAAAGTACTAACCATTCCATTAATCCACACTTTGATTCATTCGTCGTGATTCTTTCCTCGTTTCCTTTCCCTTCACCTACAAAGTGTTGTTAGTTTGTTGGTGAAGAGGACGGAAACGAGAAAAGAAAAGTATAAAATTGCGGATTGCTTTGATGTTTAAAAACATCTTCTGCAAGAAATATCCCTTGATAAAAATAATGTACGTGTAAAATTGGCTTACTTTGAAAAACATCTTTTGTTTTTAGTAGTCATTTCCAATCAAACACAGTTCGCAGTTATAGTATCGAAGTGAACATATTTTTTAAACATATAATTTAGATAAAAAATTATTATACTAATTTGTGTGATCATTACTTAGGTCCATTGGTGATTACTTAGGTACTTTGGCATAAAATGGCAATAATTCAGGTATTAAAAATATTTGTGCCGATTCAATGTGAACCTTCTATTTTTCTTTTCTTCTATCTTGCTATTTTTACTAGGAAAACTCGATGCATTTAAGCAAGCAACCTACAAATTTAAATAAAATTTTTGAAATAAATATCGAGTAGCTTTTGAAATAATAGAAGAATAGAAGAAAAGATAAATACTTAACGAAATACACTAACACTTAATAAACACATTTGCCCTTAAAATTTGTTTTTTTATTTCGTAAAAAATTAAATTTTTGAATATTTTAATTAAAAAAGTTGTGACTTTTGGACACAATTTTTAATTAAAATATTCAAAAATTTAAGTTTTTGCGAAATAAAAAAACCAGTGTTAAGTGAAATGTGCTTATTAAGTGTTTTTGTTTGTAATTAACGATCCATTTTTGCCAAAAAAAGGTCCTCGACGAAAATATATAAGAGGCAGGTTACAGCAAAGTCGAAGAAGATTAGAGAAACGAGAGTGGCTTAAACATGCGAACAGTGTCAGACGATCGATAAACGAAGTTGCTATTGTTGGGCAATGTTGTCATTTCAATTTTTCAACAGAAACGGGTCAATGAACAAGGATTGCTGGTTCGGAGGCGGAGCCTTAAATAAAAGGATGAAACGATCAGAATGTGTTATTCTCGAGCCAAAGTAGTCATACCTTCGTTTGAGGTGCCAGTTGATTTTGTGGTCTAATTAATTATTTCACCTATGTGTTAACTAACTATTAACCAATTCAGTGTTGATATGTACGCTAAAATCGAAAGTCAACGACTTCTTTTCATGTCAGCAACGTTTTCATCAATTGTAATTGCATCGCAGCAGGTCGATTCTGGCTTTTCCTAGGAAACAGGAATTAAGAAAAATATTTGCATAGTATTTTTGTCAAAATTTTTTTATTCCGGTTTATTTTGTCAAACAGTGGTGTTTGACTCTATATGCCACCTCAAAGCACTCCAAAGTCTGCGGGAGTTCGGTTTTTCAACCGGATTTATTATATCTGACAAACCAACTGCAATATGTATTACTTGGGAATGAGAAATCCAACGTTATCAAAGTGACCTCTGGTGTCCCTCAAGGATCTCATATTGGACCCTAGATTTTTATTGTATTCAACGATAGAATAGCCAAGTTAATTAAACACTCAAATATTCTAATATTTGCTGATGGCGTCAAAATTTTTCATACAATTAAACACAAGCATGATGTTGATAAACTGCAAGATGACTTCAACAGATTTAGTGAATGGTGTGTCCAAAATTCATTACACCTCAATATTAAGAAATGTAAAGTTATGTCGTTTCATCGGAGAAAATATCCAATAACTTCGGCATATAAAATAAATGGCGCGAAAGTTCAAAGAGAGAGATTATTGATCTTGGAGTCACATTTGTTGAAAACGTTAGTTTTAACCGTCATATAGATACTTGTATTCCTAAAGGTAATTACATGCTTGGCTTTGTCAAGCGGTAGACTGGGGAACTCACGGATATACATACTATCCGCACATTATATTACGTTTATGTAAGATCTCAAGTGGAGTATGCTGTAACGGTTTGAATCCCTTCTTGCGCTGTGCACATGAACAGAATCTAAAACAAACAAAAAAAAATTCTTATATTCCTGTTGAAAAAACCTGGCTGGAATTATGATTACAACATACCATTCTACGAAAATGTGGCTCACTTACCTCCTTATTCTACAAGGTGCAAAGAATATAACATGTTGTAACGGTGGGTATGCGGATTGCGTGCTCCCTTAAATTTCGTAATTTCTCTTAAACATTTCGTAGACATCAACTTAAGTAACTACTAAGTACTAACCATGGAGTTAGTTGGTAATTTGGAATATGGGGGAAAGCAAAACCAAAAAGAAAGAAAGACGAAGAAGAAAATTGACAATAATTATGGTACGGTAAGGGAAAGGGAACGAACTAGAGCAGGGGTGGGATGTTGTAACATCACTTTTTTCGATACTATCGAAATTTACATCTCTTTCTTCTTAACGTTTTTTCCATTTATCAATTACGCTGTTTCTAATGCGATCTCTACCTAATCGAAGAAAACATTATGTCGTTCTACTCTTATTCTATCACTACGTATTTTATGAGTAATACTTTATCGAAAAACAAAAAAAAAGATAAATAAAAAAATTATTCTAGTAGCGTGCGATCGCAATATTGGAAACAAAATTGAAAAGCGAAATGGCAAGCAATTTTGTTTAAGGAAAAAGAGATATAATATTCGATAAATATCGAAAAAAGTGATGCTACAACATCCCACCCCAGGTTGCCTATATATATGAACAAGAAAAACAGAAAAAAACGAAAATAAATTTGGCGGGTATAGGTGATTTTTGACGGAGTAAATAAAGCTCGCGCGATGGTATTTTTTTTTTGGGCTTGTGAAAAATAGCTGGAGCGAGATCTCGCAGAAATATTATAATTAAATGCAGTGATTTTATCAAATTAAATCAAATAATTTTATTTTCGTATGTATATAATAGAATCAAAAAAAAAAATCGATCTAATAATAAAAAAGGGATATTCCCCAAAAACAGTAGAGAGTTATAAAAATATGGTTGTACAGGTAAACCTCGCTTAACGAACCCTCGCTTAACGAAACCTCGGATCTACGAATATGAATTTTTGATACAAAAACCTCACTTAACGAATACATACCTCGGAATAACGAATAAAAATAAACAAAAAAAAAATAAAAAAAACGTCTCTTTTACTTCATTTTTGTTACGATATTTTTTATGAACATACGAATAGCTATACATCGAAAAGAAAAACCATCTCTTGGATGTAAATTATCAAAAGAACGGCTGACAGTTGTGTTTGGTACAAATGCAACCGGGGATTTTAAATTTAAGCCGTTTTTTATTTTCGGCGCTCCGAAAACCCCAGAGCACTTAAATCTATTGGAAAATCATCATTACCGGTTATTTACAAATCAAACACGAAGGCTTGGATGACCAGTACACTTTGTGTTGATTACAAGAGTAGCAAAGAGATTAAAGATTACAATCATTACAACAAAAAAAAATACTTACAATCTATATTTTTTTTTAAATAATTTAAGCATTAGTGTTATGTTTTTTATGAGATGCTTTGGATTTTTTGTTTTGCGATTTTTATTACATATTTCATTCTAAATAAAACTGAATTTTTGCACTGAAAACTTTTTTTTTATTAAATTTGCACTACAGGAACCAAACTAACAATTTCTCATATAAACTCATATAATTTGATACCTCGATTAACGAATCCTCGCTTAACGAAGCATTTCCAGGAACCGAACCCCTTCGTTAAGCGTGGTTTACCTGTATAATTAATTACTAAATGATTAAAGATTAATGTATGTGCGTCTAGTGGAAGCAAAACAAAAATGTATAATATAAAGATGAATTAATAAATTATTGAAGAATATTGTGTACATTTCGTGAACAAGCAAAAATTATAATAAAAGAAAATAAGATTGTAAAAGGAATACAAACGGGGAATGTGTTTTTTTGATAAGAAATATAAAATAAAAACAAAAAAAATCAAAAAAAAAATCAGAATTCCCCGAAAATCACCACCTGCGGAAAAAGTACAAAAAGTACTTTAAAGATTTTCGGCTTTTTTATAGACAAATATTATTTTCTATGACATTCAAATCATGGTTATTCCTTTGTTTCATACTAAGGCATACCAAATATAGGCATACTCATATATATTTAAATTCGTGACATTTAAATTCATAACAATTTTTCATTTAATAAACAGTACCATCACATTTGTTTACATTATTAACTAAAATCACATTCGGTGCTTTCAGGTGTCATGATTAGTGAAATCATCGCCAATTTATTTTGAAAATTTCATAGTGCTAGACATTTTCATAATGTTGGTTTCGATTTTGCACAACATGTTCCCAACTGTTGGGTGCTCTGAAAGCGCCCAATTCTTTCATAAGAATAAATTATAAATCACATTAAAAAAAAAATATATATAAAATTTCATTGTTGTAAAAGAAGATAATTAAATAAAATGATTTAATATATAGATACAAGATAATGACTGGGGGGTGAGGGATGGTCTTGGTGGGACTTTCTGTCTTTATTTTGAGTTTGGTCTTAGTTATGAGACTTTTCGTATTCTGCGAGTCGTCTGTGACCGGTGGGATCACGAAATGTGTATGGTTACGTATGACTTTTTGACTTTGGTTGGGTTTTGTCTTAATTACAACACTTTTAGTATTCTACGCATAGTCTTAGTTGGCGTTGGTCTTAGAAAAAGGTCTTTCATAAGACATACATGTTTCGTGGTTTTGTTGGTCGCAGGTGACACGCGGAATGCGAAGGGTTTCATAATTGGGGCTGAACTTGAAGTAGGGACGGGGCTCTTGCCTGGGACCATTTTTCAGTCACCGACTGTGCTCCAGAATCGGGGTATAAAATAACTAAACAACAGAAAACAAATTAAATTCACTTGATCGACAGTGAACTCAGTCATGTTTCGGTGTGTAACAAATGCAATATTCAACCCTAACAGCATGCAATTCAAAATTCGATTTGAATTTCAAGAAAACGTGCAGTTAAAAATAAAATGTATCCAGTGCTTTCAATAAGATGTATGGTTTTTAAAAAAATGTATCCACTGTGTATAAAATGTATCCATTTCAGCTCTTTTCTGTTTTTTATGTATCCAGTATCCATTTATTAAATTTTTAAAATAATGTATCCAAATGGATACAATTGTATCCAAGTGGTAACCCTGTTCACATTGTTTGAGACCTTTCGGGCCACCAAAAAATGAGATCATTTACTTACAATACTCTACTAAAAAGAAGTAGAAAATTCACTCAACTTCCATTAACACCAAGGGTATTTGTGTGTACAGAGCCACACAACCCTTTACAAATATGAGAAACTCCTCAAGTTTCCTCTTGGCAGTTTGGTTTCGTACCGATAAAAGTTGGTCTACTCATCAGGTTGCAACGACCAAACTGCAAAAATTTACCTCTTGCTTCACATCTATAGTATGAAACAAGAACATTTCGATTTAGCGAATTATATCACCAAATCAGAAAACTCTTGGAATTTCTGAAGATTATCGGATATATCATATATCGGATATATCTTATGGAGCAAGGGGTAAATTACTTCTATCACGACGAAGAAATCGAAGAAACTCAGCTAGTAGTATCCACATCTCTAAAAAATCATATATTACAGCGATATCATTCCGTTTTTCGCAACTAAAATGTTTTAAATTTGAAAAACCGCGGGCCTTTGTGAACCTCAATAATGGCCCAACGAATGAAAGTTATGGCCGTCGACCTCTTGGAACCATTACCTGTTGCTGATGGTGGTTACTGATGCATGCTGTCATTGGAGGATGTTGCCACACGGCGGATGGAACCATTTCCGCTCGCCTTCCGCGCGCAACAACTTTGGTTGACGAGGTGTTTTTACGTTATGGACTACCCAGGTAGCATTTCTGACAATATAATACAATTTGTAAACGAAATCATTAGCAAAGTCTAATCCCATGTATCATCAGTATTGATCAAGCGTTAGATTCGCTATGAACACCACAATATGTGAGGCCACTGATAAAGACCCCACTTTTATAACATTGGTGGGGCGGGAGTTTCGAGCACTGGACAAGATCACAAGTGACATTCGCGACATTATTAAATAGGAGAACTTCGTGACAGATATCTCCGTATTTGTGAAAATTACAAGGAGTGATGAAGAATGCTCGTGAAATCAATGAACGAGAGCAGGATCAGCGAAAGGAACATGCACTCATTCATGTAAGGTCAACATCGCCCATTTAAAGTTATTTTTATAAATCCCTTATCGAGAAAGCAATGAAACAATTTCTGAGTAATTAAAATTAAAAGTTTTTAAAAACTCGACAATTTAGAAAAATGCGTGGAAGTTCCTAAGCCTAGGGGTCGGACCCCTTGAAAAATATTACGAAAAGTTTCACAGTTTGGTATAAAATCCATATGTGCAATGTTTGTATACGATTGTATGAAGGGTGTGGAAACTTATACGGGGTGTCCACTTGATCCAGAGGACGAATCCTTCGGATTCGAGCATGCCACTAATTCATATAACTCCTTTCCTAAACTGAGGCATCTACTCTGTTGAGCGCGTGAAACGCCATGTATTTGAGATGATGCTGAAGAAATCGGATAAAAAATAATTAAACGAATTTGTAGGACTTAAATTAAATTTTTAAGAGAAGAGAAGTTTTTGTAGTAAATTCTAACAAATTTTTTTGATTTCATGCAACCCCGCGTTGTTTTAAGTATATCTGTATTTTATATTTCTTGCATCCAAATTACAAAATAAAAGAATTTTCTCTGATAACATCTTAACAACAATCGCACATGAAATGAGTAGGTGGAGGAGGCTTGAGGACAAAAAAACGTGCATGTTGCTAAATTAAATTTACATTTTTAATTCGTAATTAATCTTTGGTTTTGGATATTTTTTTTTAGTTTTATTGGAATTTTAATTTTGTTACTTTCCCAGTTCTGTGTGAAATGAACAACTTTGAGTCTACATTTCGATGCATAAACGTTGCATGTGTTATATATGGAAATTTAATTGACGGGGGTTGATAACCGTTAAGTTCTAAAATTCCGCATACTGCAATCTGAATTTTATTTGTCGTTGCTGCTAAATAATAAACTCTTAATCTGATTTAATCTCGCGCACACGTAAACACGACTTGACAAATCGATTAACAATAAATTACACCTTTCTCAAATCGTTTGTTGTGTTTAATGAATCGAATTCTTGGTCGAAACAAATTGGAATTAAAAAATAAAATTAAGAAGAAGGTTATATAGAATTTAAAATATGTACATATATAACGGGTGATTTTTTAAGAGCTTGAGAACTTTTTTTAAAAAAAAAACGCATAAAATTTGCAAAATCTCATCGGTTCTTTATTTGAAACGTTAGATTGGTCCATGACATTTACTTTTTGAAGATAATTTTATTTAAATGTTGACCGCGGCTGCGTCTTAGGTGGTCCATTCGGAAAGTCCAATTTTGGGCAACTTTTTCGAGCATTTCGGCCGGAATAGCCCGAATTTCTTCGGAAATGTTGTCTTCCAAAACTGGAATAGTTGCTGGCTTATTTCTGTAGACTTTAGACTTGACGTAGCCCCACAAAAAATAGTCTAAAGGCGTCAAATCGCATGATCTTGGTGGCCAACTTACCGGGCCATTTCTTGAGATGAATTGTTCTCCGAAGTTTTCCCTCAAAATGGCCATAGAATCGCGAGCTGTGTGGCATGTAGCGCCATCTTGTTGAAACCACATGTCAACTAAGTTCAGTTCTTCCATTTTTGGCAACAAAAAGTTTGTTAGCATCGAACGATAGCGATCGCCATTCACCGTAACGTTGCGTCCAACAGCATCTTTGAAAAAATACGGTCCAATGATTCCACCAGCGTACAAACCACACCAAACAGTGCATTTTTCGGGATGCATGGGCAGTTCTTGAACGGCTTCTGGTTGCTCTTCACTCCAAATGCGGCAATTTTGCTTATTTACGTAGCCATTCAACCAGAAATGAGCCTCATCGCTGAACAAAATTTGTCGATAAAAAAGCGGATTTTCTGCCAACTTTTCTAGGGCCCATTCACTGAAAATTCGACGTTGTGGCAGATCGTTCGGCTTCAGTTGATGAAATGTCAAAGCATACTGAGCATCTTTCTCTTTGACACCTTGTCTGAAATCCCGCGTGATCTGTCAAATACTAATGCATGAAAATCCTAACCACAAAAAAATCACCCGTTACATACAAATTGAAATCATTTAAATAAAAATTAAAACAAAACACAAAATGAAAACATTTAATTAACAAGAAATTAAAAAACAATAAATTTATAAAATAATAAGATAAACGTAACAAAAAAAAAATAATTCTAGCGCGACAAGTTAAGGAACATTTTTTTAAACAAATTAAATATTTATAAGAAGAAAATCGTATATAAAATAAATTTTAATAGTTTATAACAAAATACAAAAGTCAGCATATAAAGAAATGAAACGTCAATATTATTTTTTTGTTTTGGATTCATGAACACGACAAAATAAAAAAAATACATAAACAAATTACCAGAGAATCAATAAATATCAGAAAGGCGCACAAGTAATACAAGATGTTTTACAAGATCTTATCTCTTTCAGGGATGTAAAAACTGTGTGTATGTGATTAATTTTGGGATTATATGGAAGGAATAGTCAAAGTTATTTAAATATAACTTGGGTTATAGGTTCCGCAACTATTTGGAAATTAAAAATCTCATCTGCGGTGTTCACACGATTCACATCGCATTATTTTACAGAAAACAAGTGGGTCATTGAAAGTCAAGCATAGCACATGTTTCCCGCGGCCAAACATGTCGAGGAATAACAACTCGATGAGTTACTGCGTAAGTTCTGGGAACTCGATACAAAATCAGGGTAGACAAATCAGATGCCATACCTAGTAAACGCATCGTAGTTGTAGTGATATATACATGACTGTGATCCAAGCATTGATTATGTTGGCTACACAAATCAGCAACTTTAAAAGTGTACATTTCAGATCGGGATGGTTACATACTGGAACATTCTAATATTAATCGTTTCGTATAGAGCAAAGTCCAGCAGATTGCACTAACAGCAGATTATTACCAACCAATATATTCGAAAGCGATACTGGATCATCCATACTCATTGTTAAAGCCATTTATCCATTGCTGTGTCATTTGTAAACGACATCAGCGAAATATGCGACAACTGGTCCGCTAGAGAATACTGGTGGCACCTCCAGTCACCAATACTGTTTTGGACTACTTCAAGCAGAAGTATTCAGTTATTTATATTTGAATGAGCAGAAAGGCTGAACATATTCAGATCATCTCAAGATTTTTGAACCCGCGCATTTTTGATCGACTTCTCTAAAACGAACTCGGACGACCACTAACGACACTGCAAACAATCATTTAGGGCAAATCAAAACCTGTGCTCGATTTAGACGATCCATCAAATACAACTTTCATTTTTGCGACATTGTTGGATGTTTTGAGCACTTCATGATGCGGTAAGTAAAAGTAATTTTCTGTGTGTTTTGATGGAAATATTTCTGTCACGTGGTTCAATTGTTGATACTCTGCCATGAAGTCGCGATATAACTTTGCGAATGCAGGATGACGTGCCATTCGGCCTTCAACACCCCTTAATCTTTGAATTGCAGAAGATAATGAATCTCCTAAGGCATTCGGTTACTTTTTGAACGGAAGTCTCACCACGAAACAACCTTTAGTGTCCCTCTTTACGTTTTCTACAAAATAATCGATTATGCTACTCGTTGAGTGATTTGAGTTCCCAAAATCTGCTTAAACTTCGATCGATGTTCACCACGTCGCTTTCTTGACTGGATAACGCCAACATTGAAACTATGCTGCCATTTTTGGAAAGCCCGGGTTGGCCTGAAAGTACCCATCCGAATATCGTGTTTTGTAAAACCTGCTCATTTTTGTTTGTTCTAATCTGCCTGTTCCGGAGAATGCTGAAGAAGTGACCAGCTCCTATGAGGAGGTCAATATTATCCGACTTGTGATAATTGGGGTCAGCTAATTTGATGCCAGCGTATATTTTTATATTGCTGTTTACGCTTTGCGTAGGTAGGTTAGGTTTCAGTGGTTTACACTTAGGCCATTTTTGGCCCATTGTGATACCACGCATTCATGCTACATCATTAACCCAACCCATTCACCTATTCACCTACTCACACAACTATAGTATACCACCTGCACATTGCAAGCTCCATGTCAACCTGTACATTGACATGGACGGTGGGTCGATACAAGCGCGTTTCTTTTTATGAATCGTAGAAGTTGAATGCAGCACTCGGTTATAAAGCTGGCTTGTGACCCGAAGTCAAGCAGAGCCCTGATCGGCGTTGTTCTACATGAATGGCCGACGATTTGTACCACAGCAGTGGGAAGAATTGCCGAAATGCTGTTGTTTTGGCAGTGGTGACTTTTGATTTCTTCTGAGGATTTGATTTTCTTTGTGGATGGTTGAGACGCAGTTTGATTAGGTTCACTAGAAGCCTCTCCGAGATGTAAAAGCGTGTTGTGTTTTTTGCCACATCGTTGACATAGTGGCTTGGATGTGCATCTAAAAATTGGATGATTGATGCTTAGACAATTGAAGCAACGGTTGGTGCATTTTGCAAACTCGTTTCATTCAGTACCCATCAACGGTTGAAACTCCTGGCATTGAAAGAGAGAGTGACCCTTGTTCTTACGCAACGCGCACAAGTAGACCGGTTGTACCGCAGCGTGACTACCAATTCCTTCTTATTACTGCTCACAGGAAACATGTCCCTTTACATCTTGCCTTGGAATGGATCGCGTTGACTTCGACGGAGAGGTTAGTGGCTCTAAAGTGTCTCGACCCAAAAATTTAAGGAACGTGGAGAATTCTGGATTAACTGATTCCGCTGAATGCTCGGGCCATATCGCCTTAGACTATCATCAAGTTTTTGTAGAAATATGTAAAAGCCAAGGATCACGCGTCTCTCCTACTTCACCAAGTGCTTGCAGTCCTCGTATAACTTCGTCAGAAGAGTCTATCAGCCATTTGATATTAGCTGCAGTGGAGTTTTGAATTACCGGCTGTTCCATGAATGTGCGAATGAAAGAGTTGATGATGTGTTTCTTCCTATCATACCTTTCCTTTAATTTGTTGAGTGCACCAATATAATTGAGGCCGTGATTTGCAAAACTTGTTATATCCAAGACAACTGGAATTTGAGAAAATGCAAAAAACTTATAAATTTTTATATTTGTCCTACTTTAATTGAACAAGTGTTTACATCGACAATGTTTCAATTCTTGATATGCCATACAATAAACGGAATATTGCTAAACCGTAGATCTTTCACGCTTACCGATTTAGTTCCAGATTTTCTCAATATCAAAAAAGATTGATGGATATAGAGGAAAAAAGATTGACGAAATATTTTGCAAATGATGTCGGGTTTCATCTTGAATTAAACCAATTATATCGTGAGTTTTGTCAAATTATTCCATCGAAATCTAATAGGTTTGTAAATTATCTTTTAGAAGTAACTGTCATCTCACTTTTTATTAAAAATGGATATAACAAGTTTTGCAAATCACGGCCTCAATTACTATTCATTGCGGTAATGTGACGTAATAGAAAAGCTATGTATGGTGATGGTATACATAAAAGGACTGCCACTCCGAGTAATCCCCAGAAAACGATGGGATATGTATTTTCGGTAGCTAGGCCTTGGAGTGTTCACCAGTTTAGTATCATTGTGCGACGTATCTAGATTTATTACACCTTGATAGAGGCTTTCGGAGCGAATGCACTTATTCAACATCGAAGTCGCGTGCGGTAATAACTCTCTTCATAGGTACGATCGCTTGTTTCTTCTGTATCTTCCGTAAAAATGCGCATTTCCAATTCAGTGAACTCCTCCATTAGTTTCTCGACGCACCGTAGACGCATGTTCAGCTCGCTCAGATCGGTGAGTTCGTGATTTTAATTTGCCCATTTCACTAAATTCCTTATTTTTCACGTTGCTTTTTAAGAGCTGTAAAAATATATTCCTTCATCTCGAAGTGTCTCGAGAAGCTACTCGAACAATGATTAAGGTTATGATCACTCCACAAGGATTTCACTATACTTTCAAGTTTTATTTTCACTGCACAATTTAATTGAAATCAGGCGGCAAATGAGCTCAATTATAACGAAAATTTAATCAAATAGCCGCAGATGCTCTTTATTGTAATTTAAAATTTCCCATGATTTCTGGATAGCTCTGGACTATTTGCTGGATGCGGATGAATGATACCATCCGACTCAAAGGACCGGTGGGTTGGGGTGCAGCCACGAAGATGAAATGCTTCCTACCAAAATGGAAGTTCAAAAGCTCCACTCCAATTCCCAATTCCCTAGTGTATAATGCGTTGTTTTAAACAATTAAATTTCTGAAAAGTATAATTGCAAACAATGTTAGAATGTAATTAATTTTACTAATTAATTATAATAAACTGTATTAATTTATGTTTAAAGGCGTAACCAGCGAGTCTGTAAGAAATTTAAATAACAAAGCGACATATGAAAAATGTATGTTTATTGACATTACTGACCAGCGAAACTCAAAGTACTTTTCGTTCAGTTTCGTTAAATTTGAATTGTCATTTAGCAATCCGTAACAAGAGCGAAAATTATCGCTCAAACTGAAGGAAACGTCATAATTGTATATTTGAAATGGCGGTATGTTGATATGTGTTACATTTTTATAATTTATGTGTACAAATATTTATTTGTATTTTAATAATTTAAATAATATTTATACAGCTCTTTTCAGCTCAATAGATTCTGATTGTCCACCAACATTTGTGGCCGCACAAGGTCCATCACCATGTTGAAAACCTCACATGTCATTCGAGTGTGGATAAAAAATTGCTGTTGACAATTTTTAATTTCTAAAATCGTTACCTTTAATAAATTATGTACATATATCTTTAAATTCCCGTAGTTACATACATAGTAATCTACATACTTGTTACATATACATAGTAATCTGTCTCTTGTGCGATTTATTACTCGTACCACCAAGACCGTTTTTTTATTGTTTGCCCCCTCGCCCTTTAAATAAGGTAAAAAGCTGTTCAATTTTCTCAAATAGATTCATTTTTGACTAAACTCGTGGCGTGGTAAATTTGTTATTTTGCAGATTGACATTTAAAAATTCAATTGACAATAATAATCGTGTTACAGATTCGCTGGTCAAAATGTCAAATATTCTGTAATAAAACGTTCTCGTTAAATTCTGTAAGGTTTCGTTACTGACTCTTACAGACTCGCTGGTTATAGCTTTAGACAAAAATGTAAGTGACAGAAAAAATTATGTTTTTTCTTCATGCCGGCAAAAATGTCAAAAGATTGGGATTGCCTCAGCAAACATTTGAAATGATTATCGACATAATCTGCAATACCGATACGTGTTCCACTGAACTATATGTTTGAATGACATTTTGACATAAGAAAAATAATAATTTTGCTGTTTACATAAGGTGAGTGTTATAAACAAAAATAATGATTTTATACAAAATTGAGCTTAGCTAATCATTTTCTAGATACATTCCCCAGGACGAAGGGAGTAAGTAAGGAAAGTATTTTTGAAAATGAAAACAATTTTTTTATTTTTATAAACAAATTTGGCGAAAAAATTTAGTTAAAAATAAAAAGATAATCCTTTCGATTTTAAATTTTTTTTTTTATTTTTACTGTTTTTTTTCTCAGTGCACTTTAGAGGGTAACCGAACTACACTAATGTGAAATCTTAAATTACGTAATCTTTACAGACCGCCATAAATGGGATTTTGACAAATGCAAGAGCTTTTATAGATCAAAACTTTCAAATTTCTTTGGAACATGAAACGGCGGTTCGACTCTGGACTTGCCCCGAGCCCAGCAATTCAAATACGGCAAACTCTATCATATAAGCTCATTTTCTCTGAAGATAGAAATTATATACAAAATTATTCGTATTATACCACTGATCACACGGAGTGTTTTCGAGCAACTTATTGTACAAAATGTTGGTATTATGGATGGATTACGTTGCTTCTGGCGGGCTTGGAATTTGAATGGAAGGCTCCGATTAAGCTATACTGCTGGTAGCTGATATATAAAAAACTTCGTTAGTACGCGCAATAAAAACCAGCTTCGGATAACTAATTTCTAGTCTTACAAAATAAATAGAGCCCATGAAGCAACCATCTTTCATTTTAGGGGAAATCCCAAGCAGCAGCGGTTGGTCCTAAATAGACTATGAGTGCGATAATTTATATTCGCAAACTATCAAGCGAGGGGAGTGCTTACTGATTTAAATAGCCTAATGTATCAACTTTTGAACGTATATAGTAACTATGCGAGCTAATCTCTGATGTTTTTGCTATTTGGCTTAGAGTAGTAGAACATCCGTGGATATGCAGACTCGCTGGATTGGTAAAACTTTGAAAATTCGTTTCACGAGCCTCGGTCATCATATCGAGATAGAGCTTACTGATTTGAATAGCTTAACGTAACCGTTTTTGAACGTATATAGTCAGTATGCGGGCCAATCTCTGAGATTTTGGCGTAGAGTAGTAGAACATTCGTGGATATGCAGACTATCTGTATTGGTTTAACTTTAAAAATTCGATGCACGAGTCTTGGTCTTCACATCGAGATAAAACTTACTGATTTAAATAGCCTAATGTATTCCCTTTCGAACGTATATAGTCACTAAGTGAGCCATTCCCTGTAATTTTTGCTATTTGGCTTAGATTAGTAGAACATTCGTGAATATGCAGACTCGCTGTATTGGTAAAATTTTTAAAAATTCGATTCACGAGCCTCGGTCATCACATCGATATAGGGATTACTGATTTGAATAGCCTAATATATCCCCTTTCGAACGTATATGGTCAGTATGCGAGCCAATCTCTGAGATTTTTGCTATTTGGCTTAGAGCAGTAGAGTGGTTATGCAGACTTGGTGTGTTGGTAAAACTTTGAAAATTCGATTCACGAGCCTCGGTCATCATATCGAGATAAAGCTTACTGATTTAAATAGCCTAACATATCATCTTTTGAACGTATATAGTCAATATGCGACCCAATCTCTGAGATTTTTGCTATTTGGCTTAGAGTAGTAGAACATTCGTGGATATGCAGACTCGCTGTATTGGTAAAATTTTAAAAATTCTTTTCACGCGCCTTGGTCATCATATCGAGATAGGGCATACTGATTTGAATAGCCTAATGTATCCCCTTTCGAACGTAGATAGTCACTAAGCGAGCCATTTTCTGAAATTTTTGGTATTTGGCTTAGAGTAATAGACCATCCGTGGATACGTAGACTTGCTGTATTGGTAAAACTTTAAAAATTCGATAAATGAGCCTTGTTCATCATGTTGAGATGGGGTTTACTGGTTTAAATAGCTCAATGTATCTCCTTTTGAACGTGTATAGTCAGTATGCGAGCCAATCTCTGAAATTCTTATATATTTGGTTTATCTTGCGATTTTCTTAAACATTTATAATAATGAGCATTTTAGATTTTTTAATGTTAAACCATTTCTTTTATTTTTTCAATATTTATTATAATTTTTTTTCGAATTATTCTAATATAAAATAAATACACTGTTAAAATTGCACACGTCCGTAAATTTTTGCCCAAGAAATAAAATTGTGTCCAAAAACTTCACAAAGAACACTCGCATAAATTTTTGTCCAAAAACTTTTGTCCAAGACCTTCATGGCGTCCTCTGCATCATGTGCGTAGTTCACTGCACCACGAGTTGCTGGATCAAAGGAACGTGAACAAGGCAGTGCATTGTTCTAAGCACTACACACACTTTATGTGAATTGGTTGAATCTGAGTGAGTTTATGTCGATATAACGAATAATATCGCTCATTTGCTGCAACAGTGACACAACTCAAAATTCACTCATTTGATATGAAGATATTCGAATCAAACGATTCCCAATAAATCATATTTTTATTATTTTGTCTCAAAACATACTCTCTTATGTAGTTATTTCAAGCAAATTAGGTAAAATTCCATATCAAAAAACACTCAATTCGCGAATGGAATTTACGTTTTAAGATATTGGAAACTATCCTAAGAAAACTTGCAAATTATTAAAGAATTATAAAAATTAGGATCTGACTGAGGATGTAGGAACAGAAAAAAATTTGTTTTACTAATCAGAATGTATTTTTATTTACTTTTGAAAATCGCCGTTTTTACAAATAATTTTAAGTGATATTTTCAAATCGCTCTACTGAAAAATTAAAAATTTTTAATACTGTACAATGGATTTGGGGCTCTCCCTCTAATATTACCAGACGTTATGGTAATCATACACCACTAACCGACTTCGGCAAACATTCTTCGTACACTGGCGTTCATTTCAGAGTAAAATTTTATGGCCTAAACAAACTCGACGCACGAGACGCACGTATTTCGCGTCTGGCTGTCAAATAAAAGTAAAATATATGAAATTTTATGAACGAATATATACTGGACGCGCGATATGCGCGTAAATATAGGTTTCGACTCTATATTTTCGCTGATACGCATCCAAGTGTCATTTTATTTTTAAAAGTATGCGATTTTTTTCATGCAATGCTTTTGAAATTTATTTTCATTTAATTTTAATAATAAAAAAATAACCTTTTATTAATATTTATAATCAACGACGAGCAGCTAATTTCTCTAGTGAAAGAAAATAAAATATTGTACAATACAACATCCAGAGGGTATACAGACACTCGCCATTAAAGTCAGAGATATGGCTAAAAGTTGCCAAAGAGCTACATGTTGTGGATGGTATGTGTATTTTTAATAAACTGAATAGGTTATGTTGTATGAGAAAATGTCAAAACGGGCGTTGAGATTGTATTACAAAAAACCTCATAAAGTGTTTCGCGCGTCTTTGATAGTTACGCGCGTCTCGTGCGTCGAGTTTGTTTAGGCTATTAAGAACCGAGTATTCACGGTGTATATATAGATCGTTCACAAATAAAAACGAAGTATGCAGAGTAAAATTACTCACGTCGAATAAAAACCGCAAATAATTTTTCGACTGCACACTGCCAACTCGGGTTGAATTAAAAAATAGGCACATGGTTGTACAACACAACACGAATCACAGTGTATGTTTTTTTATTTTGGCATAAACTTCAAACGGATATTGATTACATGTAGCCTGGTTAAAACATAAAATTTTTATTGTTTTAAAATAAGCCAAGTAGTAATGATTTTATTGCCGTGTAACTAGGAGCTACGATGATAATGCAGTTTTATTAATTTACCAATATTTTATCAACAATTTGCATCTACGATCAACTTCCAAACGTATTGGTCAATTTATATCGCCTTCCACTATTTCTTTCGGAGAAATCATTTCCTTAAAAAAATATAAAAGTATGAATCGTAAACTACAATCACGAACAGGTGAAAATCCAACCACATATGTCTCAAATCATTTTTGGTGTGTCTTAAACTTCCCTCGCACAATTTGTCACCATATATTTTTTGAACAAGGGATCCGATTCCTTGTCAACACATTTCGATACCATAAATTTTTACAATAGGCAATAAATTAAACATCAATTATGGGACCCAAGAGATTACACCAGAAACTGGTATCATACTCGTATATGTATACGTGTCGGTAGTAATGGGTACCAATTTTTAGTGCTTTATGATGATTGCGGCAATAAATTCATTACAGCGCCGTTTTGTTTAACTACATAAAGATGTAGGATGGTTGGTTTATTGATGAGATGAAATTTATGATTACGGAAGTGATTGTTCAGGAATACAATTTTTATTTGATCATATGTTAAAAAATGTATCCTCTTCGCGTGAGAAATATTATGATGTATTATGGCTGAATATCATAAATTTATTAATCAAACGACATTTCAATATTAGTTCTATTGTTCAAAATCAAGAAGACAAACGATGAAGATGGTGATAATATATTTAGAATATATAAAAACAATAAGACAAAGAAGAAGAAGAAGAAGAACAGAAAAATGTGGACATACTAATATGTGTATAACCCCTAACGTGGGAGATGCTGACCAGTTAACTAACCAACAACAACAAAAAAATAAATAAATTATAAAAAGAATCGACGAAGAGTTATGTACAAGTTACCAGTTTCTTTTCTTATCTAAATTCGTCTTTTACACGGTTGTTTTCTGAATAGAATTTAGATAAAACTAATACGATAATGTTATTAAAAAAAATTAGACAAATTAGTTAACAAATTGTTTGTTTTGGAAATGTGTATTAATTTTATTGATATCTTTAGTCTTATGGATGTGGTTTCTTAAGAAACGCAGCTGATAGAGCGATGTGGCACAGAATTTACATTATTGACATTAACGTAACCTATACGAACCCGATTAGTTTGAATAACAAGTGAATACCTGGAAATCTCGCAAAGTTTTCCAGGATCATGTACATACACTTTATAGGACAATTGGAAACCGTGAATTCCATTCTCCATTATATTTCTGTTTGTATTGCCAAGATCAACATGTTTCCTATTTATATTAATTTGAGTCAAGATTTTTTTTTTTATAAAATAGATAAAAATTTTCCTCTTCAAATTTTCCAAATCTAAATGTCAATATTGTGTTTATAAAAAATTCCGATTTTGATACGATTTGATTCGAGAAAATTATGATCAAAACTTCTGTTGATCCAATTTTTATTTTGCAGTTTAAATTTTTCTTTATTATTCTCCAAAATTTCCATTTGAGAGTTGTTTATTTTGAAACTGTTCTGGATTCGTGTAGTTAATTCATAAATTTTTAATTTTTTTATTGTTTTGAGAATTGCTCGCTTTAAAAATATTCTGGAATCGTGCATGTTCCCAAACTTGTATTTATTTTCTGGTTTTGAGAATTGGTCACCTTGAAAATATTCTGGAATAGAGAATTTAATTCTCAACTTTATATTTTCTTTTCTTGTTTTGAGAATTATTTGCGTTATAAATATTCAGGAATCGTGTGCTGTATTATCAAGGTAGTATTTTATTTTCTTGATTTCCGAAAGTTTAATTTTTTTCTTGTTTAGAAAATGTTTTACTTTGCAAGTATTCTGAAGACTTTTATTTTATTCTCGAATCAATAATTCCTTAGTGTAAATTTTAACAATTTACAGTATGCCTCATCAAGAGCACTACGCGCCTTCCAGCATTCTTGGAACCTGGCTAGTATTCATTGGACGAATCACACATTAATAAGAGGATCAACTGGTTATATGTAACCTCAATAATAAGGCGACAAATCCCTCCATATAATGAAGCCAGTGATGTAAAATAAAATACGTAAACCGTTAAAAAATACATGTAGCAAAACTAGGCTTTGTAATCTTAAATTTATATTTCAATCATCAGTCGAATCATGGTCAATATACAGTTGTTTTGTCTTGAGCTACATATGTTTTGAAATTCCCAATTTCAGTTAATTCAAAAATGTATGAATTATACTAACGAGGGGAATAGTTTTGATTAGCGCATATTAAAGCACTCTGCTTAAATTGAGCATAGTTTTTTTAAATGTGAACCCGTGAACGTTTGAGGCACAAAATTTGAAACTTTATGTATATCTTTGGAACTTTTAAGTCATCAATGGAACAGTCAATAACTATAGTGAAGTTTCTGACAAACTAAAAATGACAAAAACTTTACAACAGCCCAAAAAGTGTAAATCTACACTTTCAAAAAAACTGTGTTACGCAAAACGAAATAAATTGTTAAAAAATAAGTTCACAATGGTATGCTAATTAAGCCATAACCATTCTTTATGTTTTCTAGAAGCCTTTTCAATTTAGGTGTGTTTCTCCACTAAATTCATTAAAAAGACTCTTCAGCCCGTGATATATGAGCAAAATCCCGATAACTATGAGATGCGAATATTAAATCAGCTGGGGAGACCCCTCATCCCCGCTGTAACGTATTGAGCATTTGTGTGCTTAATGCTGAGGGTCAGTGCATTAATTTGGAACATACCGTTATATCTGCCAAACTCTGTGAACGGAGAAATTTCTGGTGATATATGAGGATAATTCCGATTTTAAGATGCGAATATTAAATCAGCTGGGGAGGCCCCTCATCCCCGCTGTAACGTAATGGGCATTTGTGTGTTTAATGCTGATGGTCAGTGCAATAATTAGTCATATACCGCTATATCTGGCAACCTCTGTGAACCGAAACATTAAGGTCGTTGAAAAATTTTCAACCTATTTCATTTGAAGGATTTTGTTTTTAAATTTCTTAATTTTAAGTGTGGTAAATCTCATCTTGTAATAGATTTTCAACTTAAATTTTATTTTGTGTACGTGAGACTGTTTATATTTTTTCCGGGATGGAATTTGATTTTCTTCATATAGTTTTTAATTTTTCGGGCTGAAGAGTCTTTTTAATGAATTTAGTGGAGAAACACACCTAAATTGAAACGGCGTTTTTCGGGATGGTCTTCGGGCCAGCTTCACATACGTACAGTCATCATTTTTTTTTAATTTTAAATTTTTTTGTTATTGTAGAAATTGTAGTGGATGGCCACTAATACTGATTTTTCCGATATTATATCTTATTTTGTAATAAAGGGAGCAATTCATTCGACATTTCGAAGAACATCACATTTGCTTCTAAATTGTTTTAACATTAATGACATTTCGTTTGACATATAGGTATGAGCATGGACTGCAATATTTCAAAAATAATTGAATTTTTCTTTAAACGGTCAATTTCTATCGATGCCACATCTTCCATTCGTTATAATGTTCAAGCCAAAGACAGTTTTTACGTCCCAATCAATTTTAAGATATTTTCAGAAGAAGCCTTTAAAACTTACAGGAAGCTGTACAATTTTCCTTTGCTACCTAAGTCACACAATGGATTCCTTGAAATGGATGTGCATCCCATTGACATTAAAAAATACTACAATGTCAGAATTGATGATATTACACCAAAACTTAATTTAAGATAAAAAATTATTTTTTAAGAGAAATCATTCATTTCCAACGACCAGTAAAATGTTCAAACCCTGGCCATTTTATATCATACATAAAAAAAATAGTAAATGTTGGGAAATATATGACGATATGCTATCCATAAAATTGAATACGTCAAGGCAAAGCAGAATAAAAAACCCAGTGTCTCTAATTTATATAGACCTATTTAACAATACAAATAAAAAAACCGACGAAACTTCCTAGAACACCACCAACCACTCCACTGCCAGAGATCACTACACTGGGTGAACTTAACAATGAGAAGGAAAATACCTCTTCTATGAAGCATAAGCCAATATCAAACCAACTTCTGAAGCCATGCCCAGTGCACAAACAGTTATAATAAACAACGCGGAGTTAATAAATAAGTTTGAAAAAATGGAGAAATTAATTGCGCAGCTGAACAATAAAGTTGCCGTGCTAAAAAAAGAAAACCTTATGCTAAACGAAACAGTAAATAAAAATAACAACGCAGGAAACTTAGCATTAATGAACAACCAATTTCAAGTACTCACAGATCAAGTCGAATATCACACTGATGAAGTGAGCTTGAAAGGGAAACCAATTGGATACTACAGAAATCCAAGAGAGCAAATAAGAAACCAAGAAAAGAAACCAACCTAAGCAAGAGGAAAGCTGAATCATCACCAGAAGTTGAACCAATTCAAACTCACACTAAAACTGTCAATGCAACTAATGCATTAAAAGTGCATGAGCCAGAAAAGAAGAAACAGGCTCCACCCCCGATCAATATTCTAGGAATTACAAATCACGGTAGTATTCAGTAACTGATGAAAGAACAAAGAAGTAGTACGAAATGACTACAAGATAATATCGCTCAGTAGTAATATTTGGAAAATAAACACAATAGAGCCTGAAGATTATAAAGCTCTAGCTAACAAATTAAATTCTGGTGGTCAACAGTGGTATACCTACGAGAATAAAAATGATCGACCAATTAAAGTAATTGCAAGAGGTATTCATCCAACTTATTCAAATGATGACACTATTGAGGACCTGCAAAAAAAGGCCTCAAAATAATCATCAGAAAAGAGAGACGAGAAAACAGGGAGGGAAATGTTGAAATCATGAGAAGAGATCTCCGGTAATCATGCTGACCTTCGACAACAAAGAAACAATCGAAAATATTTATAATATTAAGGCTATCCTCAACCTCAGAGTTAAAATAGAAACACCGAGACAGGTCACTCGACTAATACCTCAATGTAAAAACTGTCAAGATTATAATCATACACAAAAGTACTGCCATCGTGAAGCAAGATGTGTTAAATGTGCAGGAAAACACACGACTGCACAGTTCCCCGAGTTACAACACCGAAGTGTATCAACTGTAATAGCCAGCATCCAGCTAACTACAGAGGATGTGAAGTAGCAGTAGAACTACAAAAAATGAGAGATAAATCACGCAAACCAGATACACCAAGAAATGTATAATGCATAAAAAAATCACCTAGCTTAAATCGTCAATCAGAGTAGAAACAGTTAAAAGTGGATCTCGTTTTACAGGACATACTGAGAAATCTAGAGAACCTCAACAAAAGACTTATTTCACAGGAAATTAGTCTGCAGAACACACTAGAAGAAATAAAATCACAAACTAGTTTCAATAAAAGAGTAGAAGAAAACCTTGATCGAATATATCAAAATATAAATTATATAAAATCGAATTATAAACCAAAGAAATGACTAAAACAATACGAATTGCAACTTGGAATGCAAATGAGGTGCAATAGATGGGGGGTGTTGGGTTCATAGGTGGTGGATAGTGAACGGCTTATCGATAGGTAGGTTAGCGGTGAATTAAATAAGCCGTCCCCAACCGCAGCTCTGCTGGGAGGAGAGTCTCAGAGAACGGGAGAGTGGTTAACCTCGGTTCACCAAATTCTGAGTGCCTAGGATAACCAGTAGGGAAAGGCGAACTGATGGCGCTATAAAACCATCGACCACATCCACGGTGAACTGAGCGTCACGTCTCCTTGCGCTCCCGGGAATCGTAGTGAATGGGGAACTCTATAAACGGGAATCCCATGAATGAAGTGGATCCCATTTGTTTGGGATATCCATATGAATAGTATGGTGAATGAGTGAGTGAATGTGGAAGGAGGGCGGGGGCGCGGGGACGGGGTACTCAGTGAGAAAATTGACTGGATTAAGGTGTTACGCGACCCGTGCTGATGATCGGCTAGACTGGGGACCCATTTAACAAAGCTCAGTCTTGAACGGAGCCCTCTGAATACCTGGGGGCCTCCAGTTGTATTTAGCCTTGCCTGCGTACATGGATCTCGTTGCAGGTCGACTTATATTTCTCCGATACTCGTAGGAGAAACATGGAAAATAAAAAACAAAACAAAAATAAAGGGGCCGGCACACTTCAAAAACCGGAGGACGGAAGTAACTCTAACCGTGAAGGTGGAGCTACATCATTAGGAGCAAGGGTAACCGACACTTTGGCTTCGAAGCCAGGTGGAAGTGGAACCGCCAAAGGAAATAAGGGGGATTGAAGGAGATCCCTCCGTCGAAGCGTCGATACAGGGAGAGGCGGTCGGCGTTCAGAGTTCTAGGAAAACTGGCTGCGACCCGTGAGGGGCGGCTTACAGTAGAACAGCGTAAATCTGTGACATGGGCTAAAGAAACTGTCAACTGTGATTGCTCGGAAAGGGCCCTTGTGTCTAAAAGACAGAGGTCTCAGGATGAGCTGGAAACGGGCGACAGCAAGCGAGCCAAGGTGCAGGCAGACAAAACGTCTGGTGCTCCTAGGGATCGAAAACTGAAGCTATTCAGTGAGATCCTAAAGGAGCACGTGTTGGTGCTAGCCGTCATTGACAGAAGTCAAGAAGATGGGAGCATCACGTCAAAGAAGTGGAGGGTCATTAGGAGTGTATAATGCACTAAACTCAATTTTTCTGCGGATCCTGAGAGAAAATCCGGGATTCCCCCCCGTCCTGCGGAGATGCGGGATGGTACCAAGGGTGCGTGAAGTTGACTGCGTGCTCAGACCAGAGATCGGCTGACCTTTACAAAAGGGCAGTGGCCGAAGTAGGCGAGGCTTGAGGCAGTTTGCAGGAAGGAAATCCCGAGCAGGCCGAGGGCACGTGTATGGCTGCTAACCGAGCCGGATAAGCGGGAAGAGATCTTCGAGATCATCCGGGCCAGCAATCCCGATTTTCCGACGGAAGACTGAAGGATTGTTAAGCGAGAGGAGGCTAAAGAAGGCTTTAGATTTGCAATAATGCTGATCAATAAAGTCCTTGACTTCCCTTGCAAAACTAAAGGAGGTGATCAACTTCGGGTTCGGGTCGATCACCCTTAAAATATATAAAAAGACGGTGATCGGACCCAGCAAGAGACGGTCAAGCGGGCTGAGGACGGCCAGGAGAGTGATTCTTCGACCGTGGGGAGCATCGTAACTGGAGGTAGCCTCCTCTCTCTGGAGTCTGATGGGGACATCCTGTCAGGCTCTCGACGAGAGGAGGATAGCAGCCGGAACAACGGCCAGATGGCACTATCCCGATGCAGGGAGTGCAGAAAGAGGTGAGTAAGGTTGACTACAATGTTTAGCATTGTACAAATAAACCTCGGCAGCCCTCGTGCTCAGACGGACTAAGTCAGATGAGGACTTTGTGTTAACCGAAGAACCTTGGATTAGCAATAACAGGATTTATGGCCTCAGAACGAAAGGGTATAAATTACTATACACAAGCAACTCTGACAAGATCAGATCCTGTATTTTAGCAAAATATAATCTGAATATTTTTCTTTTTCCTCAATTTAGTAGCGGGGGTGTTACAGCAGTGAGTGTTGAGGCTGGCTGTGAAAAATTATGGCTGGCCTCAGCCTATATGGATCGCAAAAAGGAGAGGGGTGAGTTATTTTTTGATTACTTATTAAATACTAACCTTTTAGTTTGCAATATTCGACGAGAACCGACATTTATTGTTAAAAATCGACAGGAGGTTTTAGATGTGACCTTTGCGTCGGAAACGATCTTTCATATGATTAGAGGGTGGAGAATGACGAAGGAGCACTCATTCTCTGATCATCGATATGTAACATATAACCTCGACATTAAACCTGTTGACCGGAAAGCCTTCAGGAATCCCAGAAGGAAAAACTTGAACAAATATAGGGAGGTGTTGGAAGAACTATTGCCGCTGGAGGTCCCGGGACCTCCGGCGACGGCAGAAGAATTAAACTGCATAGTGGATATTGTCACAAGAGCGTGCAATCTTTCATTTAATGCTGCGTGCCCCCTGATAAAGCCTAGGGGCAAGCAGAAACCGATATGGTGGACCAAAGAGTTAGGAACGTATCGGGGAGAGTGTAGGACAGCTTTTAATAAAGCTAAGAGCACAAGGGAAGTTCTAGATGGGACTCCTATAAGGAGGACCTAAGAAAGTATAAAAAAAAAATTGAGGAAGGCATATGGGGGTCCTGGAGACTCTTCTGTTGTAGGATGGAGGAGGTCTCTGAGACTTCTCGCCTTAGGAAAATTCTAGCTGTCCTAGTTATTTAATTAGACTAGACGGGTCATGGACAACTACAAGTGCGGAATCATTGGAGCTCCTTATCGAGACCCCTTTTCCGGGAAGCTTTGATGACTCGATGGAGCCTGGAGCTCATCGAGCAACACCTTCATTAGAGATGGAGGGCATCGTAGACAGGGAGCGAATCCGGTGGGTGCTGAACGGTTTTAAGCCTTATAAATCGACGGGCCCGGATTGGATTATACCAGCAGAGATCCAAAGGAATTCGGCAGTCATCCTCCCCTGGCTGGAGGGTATCTTCAGGGGATGTCTGAAACTAGTCTATATTCCTAGGAAATGGATGGAGGTCAGGGTGGTCTTTATCCCGAAGTCGGGAAAAAGCTCACATGCCTATCCAAAGGACCTAAGACCTATAACTCTATCATCCTTTCTGTTGAAAACCTTGGAAAGGTTGGTAGATGTAGGTATTCGATCAAAAATTGAGCCCAGGAGTTGTGCAATGTCGCAGCATGCGTACTGTAAGGGAAAGTGGGTGGACACAGCTCTGCACGATCTGGTACGCATGATTGAGAAGTCAATCTACTCGCAAGAGTTCTGTATGGTAGCATTTCTCCACATTAATGGTGTTTTTAATAATGTAAAAACGGAGGCAATCATGGAAGAATTGCTAGAGGAGCCCCACAAGGAGGTGTAATGTCCCTCTTTCTTTGGAGTGTTGTAATGAATGGTTTGCTGTTGGAACTGGAGAGAGAGGGGATAGGGGTTGTAGCGTATGCAGATGATGTAGCGATAGCTCTCTCAGGCAAATATCTGGATACGATTAGAGATGTTATGCAGAATGCACTCCTGATCGTTACGAAATGGGCCAGCAAATGTGGATTAGGGATCAACCCAAGACAGAGCTGGTACTATTTACTAAAAAATATAAAATTCCGGTAGTTAGCCCTCCTACTGTGAACGGCATTAGACTGGCTTTTGCAGATAGAGCGAGATTTTTGGGCATAATCTTGGACAGTAAGCTGAGCTGGAAGCCTAACATTGAAGAAAGGGTGAATAAGGCTAATGTAGCCATTTACTCGTGCAGGAACGCCATAGGTAAGAAATGGGGTTTGAAACCAGAGCTGATACACTGGCTCTATACCGCAGTGGTAAGGCCTGTGCTGATGTACGGGGTGGGCGTGTGGTGGCCAGCTCTGGAAAGATAACCTACATAAGGATGTTGGAGAAGGTGCAAAGAACTGCATACGTAGTCCATAACCGACGCTTGGCTGATGTGTTATATGTGTCACTTTGATGGTAATTGTGATATATGTGACACGAATTATTTCGTGAACTCTGTATTTTATCTCAGTTATATTTAGATGTTATGTTGACCCAAATTGTTCAGCTGAACACCTCAATGACCATCTTTCTCATCATATTTTCTATTAAACACAGCATGGCCACTGTTCCTTGCCAAGTTTCACGACAAAATACTGTGGCTTTCTTTTTTATTGTTGAAAGTGAATGTTTTTATTCTGATCATTCCTAATCGGTGATAACCCTAATGACCATTGGGCTGATGTTGTCTTTTATTAATCGGGGTTATTTTAGATATTCTGGCTTAATTTTAAGAAAAAATATTTCGACATTCATATTTAAAATTTGTATTTTGAACGGTGTTAAACTTGTTGGAACTAGGCAAGGATTTCCGCATCACATCATTTCACTTTCAACATTGGGCAATTGTTCAATCTCAATTTGAAATCTGAAATATTTTTTATGGTATTGCTTAGTACCAGTACGTTTTAATAGAAAAGCACCATAAAACCGATTATTTGAAATTCTAACTTTCTTCAAAAGTGCAAGCTGGATGTGAACAAATTGTATAAAAATTTTAGGCACGATTTGGAATAACTTCTAGCCCGTAGCCATTTAAAATTTATCTGTTTAGATCAAATTACCGCACCTGACCTAATTTCCAAATCCAGCTGAGTTTATAGACAAGTCCTTGGCACATATTCAATTGAATACTTAATTGTATTTTTTTTGTCAAAGTCTATAATATACACAACATTTAATAAACATCTCACATTGACATTGAATCAGGTTAGTGAGTAGTAAACATAAAATATGTGTATGTAAAATACCCATAGTTGAAAAGAATCGGTTCCATTTATTTGAATTATATCAAATTTCATATAATTTCATTATGTAATAAAAAATAATCTTAAAGAAATTTAATTTACAAGTAGAATTTATAATGTTTTACTTTTAACGCTATTTGCCGTAGGCACTTGGCGAAACACACTTATACTTAATAAACACATTTTTATTAATCACTTGTTTTTTGTTCCGCAGAATATTTTGAATGTCTTTCAAAAAGTTTAAAAAATCACTCGATCGATTTCGACTTGTTAGGTCATCATCAGGAGTATCTACTGATTTGTATTAGTAAAAATTTTTGTTATATAATAGAAAAAAGCAAAATATAATAAAAGAAGGAGAGAAGAAAGTTTCTTCTCTCCTTCTTTTATTATATTTTGCTTTTTTCTATTATATAACAAAAATTTTTACTAATACAAATCAGTAGATACTCCTGATGATGACCTAACAAGTCGAAATCGATCGAGTGATTTTTTAAACTTTTTGAAAGACATTCAAAATATTCTGCGGAACAAAAAACAAGTGATTAATAAAAATGTGTTTATTAATTATAATGTTTTGTTGGTTTAAACTTTTATGAATGAATTGGCCCAAATTACAAATTTTTGTGTATATAATACGAACATGGTTAATTAAGCCGCATGAACATAATATGTTCACTTGACTTGATCTGTTTAAACAATGAAATTGGAGATGGCGTGTACATAAGCGGACGTTAAACTATTTGATTTCCGGGAAATTATTATATATGATCTCCTTTAATATCAATAAATAAATTATTTCACTGAATATAAAAAGCGACAATAGTCTTAAACCATAAAGATTTAATAACAAGTTCTTGTTCTTATATATGCCAGGAGACGACGACGGGCACAGACACGAATCCCATAACATTTTTTTTGTTTGGTATACGCAAAAAAACATTTCTTAACAAAATATATATAAATATTTGTTAAACAATATCATTAAAAACATAATTCAAAGTGACATTAAGCCAATCAAGTGTAAATTAATTGGTTGGACCCACTTTGCGAAAATTTATTTTTTTATAACGTATACACAATATACATACAAATTCTTAACAGAGTTGGAAGACGAATTATAAGAACAACAACAACACCATCAAAAACCATAAAATATCCCAAAAGTATATAAATAATATTATGTTTGTCATCATGTCTTATAGAGCTTTCTTATATACAAGTATATTTTATACTGAACAATATGAAAGCGTCAGCAGTATGAGGGTGGGTGGGTCGATTGTGTAAACCAAACATACAAAAAAATACTGTCACTTTCGTTTAACTTAAAATACAAAAAATACACACAAAACAGGAAAATTTAATTTAATTTTCACATTCCAAATATTGATTTTCCGACTCCATATGGGGTGTCATGCTATATACACATTCGTTATAAAAGCTCCCATCTAAAATTTATAAACTTAAACAAACGGGTAGAACGAGCAAAAATGAGCATTCAATGTGTGCATATGGAAGATGTATACACAATTTTAGGGTGACGACTGTTCACAGCTTGATACAGCAAAAAAAAAAGGGCAAGAAAAATTTGGATTGTGCGTACAAAAAAAAATTTATATTAGAGGGTTTCATCCCCTATTGGTTAGGCAACAATTTAGGTCTTTATATGTTTGCTCTCTTTTTTTTTTTTGGTGTGCATCCTTGCTTTGTGTTTACGTATACAAATTCGGGTGGGAACATTAATAAATTTTCAGGATATGTTTACGCCTCCTTTTATTTATATATTTGAAGTTTATATTGTGAAACATATAATGGAACTGCTCATTTCACGTTTTATTTTGTATATGTAGTATGTATTTTCATATATCGGCGGCGCATTAATTTTGAATATGCGGGAACTGGAATTTTTCGGATGTGGCAAAGGAATTTGTAGTTTTAATGTGTCTTCTTATTGTGGTGTTATACGAATTAAATTATTTATGTGACATTCCTTTATTTTATTGTTATTGGGCCGATATGATAACATTACTATATTCAATTCGTTTAAGGACCTACGTCATTCGTTACTTAGGGAAAACATATTTTTTCCAAATCTAATTTGGTTGCCACCACTAATATTTAGAACATGCTTACAGACGTGAGATTTGCTAAATTGGATTACGTTACTAACTGAGTTGTTGCCAACTATACGTTGGCTTTTTCAATAGCTGACTGCTTTGTTTTAAGGCGAACTCCATACATTCGTACTATATATATGATGCGAAGCTGAAGCATTTTATCCAGCTCTTGGTAGACCAGAACGTCTGTTCTGCCAAGTCCGCGAGTTTCAAATGATGGAAATTCAGATTTGATTTATTCTACGGTCGTGTTTTCAAAATCGTTCAAAATATGGTATACCCGATTTACTATTTACATTAGATAATTCACATACTTTCTTCGGGACAAGATTCAACTTAGACCAAACATTTTTTGGAAGATACAGTTCATTCTCGAGGGTCATCACATGGACTAGTATAAGGCCACGAATATCACTAGAAGTTCCATGTGCTGTTTTGACAGAGCATTTCCGATTAACTAGATTCAGACCTAATTTTTTAATGCGAGAGGAGAATTTTTTCTTAAAATACATATTAGATAGTGAAGCTTACGCTATCCAACAAACCAGTTATTGATGTTGCTAATATTAGTACGATACTTCTTCGAGGGAGATTTGCCTGTTGAATTAGTCCCCGTCTGAATGCAGGCCGTGGAAATTGTGACAGCGGCGGGTTCTATACTTGAAATTTTTAAAACGTTGTCTTAAATAGACCGGTTTACTTATTGGGTTGAATGTGAAGTGATAAGGTAAGCTTTTATTCGAATTAGTTATTTCTTGGGTGACAATGAGGTATTTGGCAAAAACAGTTTTTACTTCTTTCATTGCTCGCTTGGAGAGCGCTACGGTATACTTGGCGACATTAAAATTCGTTTGGCAAACATTTAATATAAAAACATCAAAATTGTTGTTATTTATGTAAATTTTTATAATCGGAAAGGTTGTGTCCCCATATGTATTTTGTGACAAAAGTGTAGTTTATGGTGTTGTTTTTAATGATAACAGGTGAATTATAAAATTAAGTGATGAAGTTTTATACATTTTGTGGAAACAAAAACACAAATTTCGATAAATAAAATTAGGTTATGTTTTTGACGTTTTTTACTTATGCATTTATTTATTCTAGATTTAGTTGTATTGTAATGATGAGTTTAACGGAAGATGACGTACCTGGAGCCAAACTTCCAAATCCGGAAATAAAATTAAATAAATTGGAAAGCTTAAAAAGATGGCTTGCGTGCAGGGGCATTTCGAATAATGCAAACAAACCGGAATTAATAAAAAGGTACCTACAATAAAATTCTAGTCATGTTTACATTAAGAGACTCTAAAGTTTTTTTTAGAGTAACAGACTGTATTGCAAATAATCAGCAACAGAATATAATAGTTTCAATCGACAAATCCGAATGGTATTACCGAAAATTTCCAAAGTCGCATAATAAACCAATGCCAACTAGTGGATGGAACATTTTCCTTTCCGTTGTGATTCCGAAACCGTACAGCTATTCAAAAATTATGGATTATGTCAATTCAATGGGAAGTACTGCATATCGGGAGGATAATATCAGTGATCAGGACAACGAGTATCAGCCTACCACAAAATACTCGAAATCACTACGCCGCGCGCGTATTTGTTTTACGAGTGGTCATGTTACCAACATTAAAAATAATGGTGACGGACATCAATTCTGACGTCTACGCCTCATATTCGGTAGCAATTTACAAAGTGTTTTTAGCCTTAAATAAATCAGATGCTCAAGTTCTCGATGGTTCTTGCCAGTGTAAGGCATCGACAAGCCGCTGCTGCTCCCATATACTTGGAACCCTGTTTGCCTTAGAGGACTCCACGATTCATTTTTGCTACCAAATTATCTCTTACACATCATCGATCAAAAAATGGAACCAGGGAAGAAAAAAGGGTAATAATCCAAAAATAGTTACTGAGGCCAAATACGGGACATTTTCGAAAAATCCTGTAAATATGTAGAGAACGATTCCTGGAATACAATCCCATGCAACAAAATTGCACTAAGACACAAGCTGAATCAACCAAAAATATGTTTCTGACTTACAGACGTCGCTGCCAAATTGCATGTTTATGAAGTTGTTAAAATTTCAATACGATGATTATGTTTTGGACGAAGAATCAAGGATAGTAGGATTCGAGCCTGCACTTCTGATTGTCTCGCAGAATAGTCCTGCATAGAAAAATGCGCGACGAGTAAGGATTACTGCTTCAGTTTCCAAAGCGTATTTTACAGCAACCCCTTACCAAAATTTGATCAATAATCAGTTGTGGTCAGATATAGATATTTCGCAAATACCATCCATTGCTTATGGTCGCAATAATGAACACAACGCTTTTTTAGAATATAAAAATCTTAAGGGGGGCGATATCCGACAAACTGGGTTTTTTAATAATTCTCGTTATGCAGGTATGGGGTGTAGTTCGGATGGCATAATATACGATAATAATGGAAATATTAAAGGTATTTTAGAAATTAAATGTCCAAAAAAAGTTCCAAACCCAAACACGTTGTGCTTTACAATGGACGAATTTAAAAACTTAAAATCAAAACGAAATCATGCGTATTATTTTCAGATACAATTTAGCCTTGCGATTATGAACTTAAAATACTGTGATTTTATTATTTGGTCAAACGCTGGTATGGCAATCGAAACGATTGAACGAAATGATGGTTTGATTTCGCACTTAATAATGCCAAAACTGATGGGAATTCACTAGAACATTTTACTAGTAGAGTTTTTCGAAATGAGGTTATCTCGTGGATTATCCTTCATAAATTTTTTAGACTGAAAACTATTTTTTGTATAATGAGAAATGGTATGGTTACTTTTGTGATAGTTTATTATTTTAATTTTAATTTAAAATATATATAATATTGGAATAGGTATTTATTCCTTATAAGTGCCTTAAAAAATATGTTGATTATAGTTTTATTTGTGATTTTTATTAACATTAACTTATATAATTAATACATATGTATATAAAAAAATTGAAGAAGTAAACAAATACAAATGAATCGAGTAATTTTTAATCTTTTACAACTGGTTCCTGGAAATTAACTAGCATCGCAATTACGAACGCCATTTGTGATACCACATCACAGGTACTAAAGTTTTAGGCAATACACGTTGCAAGATCCGATACTCCTTTACTCTACCTATAACTCGTTCTACGTGAACACGTGCCGATGCTATGTCTTTTGTGGTGCGTACTTCTTGTCTTGTAAATTTATCTCTTCCAGCTAAATATGGTGGCGTTAATAGTTGGCAGTGCAGGCTGTTACATATATCAGCACAACTCACCTTTTCTAACTGCCTGGTTATCCTACAAGAAATAAAAATATCTCTGTCTGATATTGCGCCATCGTATACGCATCAGATAAGAAGCATACACCACCCGACGGATGCATTCCACACAAAAATTTAAAAGTGGCTTCCCCTTTGTAAGCAGAGTAAGTATTACCCTGCTCCCGGTAGTCTTCTGCTTTTTGAGTTCTTACTTCAAAACCGTCAATGACGCATCTGATATTTTTAAATTTTCGAAAAATTTTAGGTACTTTGAATCTATCTGGCTCTCTTGAGGGAAATATGTTGAGCGTCTTAAACTTGACATACATAAACATTATCCATGTGTTGACCGTTCGAGAGACATATGAAATGCTTACACAAAACCTGTAAGCTAAATCTTGGATTAGTATTCCAACTCGGAGTCTACACAACGTCAGGGACACCTGGTTTTGGGGTGATAGTAATGATCTGTCCTTTTTTTGTCTGCGTTTCTGTTTTATACCTCCACCTCGCCAATGATCCAAGTTTAGCGCCTCTTCACCAAAAAATATCCAAAGGGCATCAAACTGTTCAACGTTAAGGCCTGAATAAATTTTAAATCGTTTTCGATTTTGTTTAACAACATCTATGTTGAACGATTGTGAGTTTAATTTGATTTAAATATTTATTTTCGTCTGTTTTCTGTTGTTACATGTAAACGATATTTTCTCAGCAGAAGACGAAGTTTCTTCTGTCGGTTTATCATCGATAATTTATTATTAGATGTGGAGGGCATTTTTGAATTTGTTGCCGTTGATGATGTTAGAATATTTTCAATGCAAGGATCAATAATTTCATCAAGGCATTGTACAGGATAGAACTTGTTTTCTTCCAAATTCTAGAATCAATAAAATAAATAAATTAAATAATTGTTAACATTAAGTTAATATTCTGGGTATACGTACATTTCTGGTATTTATGTGTTCATCGGCTTGGGAAATGGAATCCTCAATTATATTTTTTTCTCGAGCCATTGGAAGCTACAAAAAGTATAAATATTTATTACACTATTTGAATAATACAATTAAAAATAATTAGAGATACCTGAGAAAAAGTTGCAGAAATAGGGTTAGGGTTTATACTTCTGTAGGACCATTTCCACCTATAAAGTGAAGGCTGCAGATATATGAATACCGTGTTACCTTTTTTAATGTAAAATCCGGTCTTCGGCAAGCCGCTATCCATCTTTTACACCGTTCGGTTTCCTTTTTGGGGTCCGGAAAGTGCAAAAAAAAATATTTTCGTCTTTTAAATAGCGCGAATCTAATGAACATACGAAATACGCACAATGTTTTACGGCCCTTACTATTGTAAACACTTATCAACACACAAAATTTATCAACACTTCACTTCAAGCTTTATTATTAATATTTAATAATATACAAATTTTAAAAGGTAATATTTTATTTTTATAAAAACATTTAATTTTATTATATTAAGTAAGCGCACAAATTCAAACCAAATGGCTTGACTAATCGCATCCTATTCCGGTAATTCCCCGGGAATAGGGAATAATTTATTTTTGTAGCAGCTATTCCCCAGACATTTTCCCCAATTCCCCGTTTTACAAAAGTTAATTCTGGCGATTGGGGAATAAATTTACGGGAAAACTATTTAATTACTCGAGATCGACACGCGACCGTAATAAAACAAGAACACAAATGTCTACAAAAAGTTTACTACGTTTACTTCGTTTTTATTAATATTTTAATTGAATTTTACTTAAAAATAAATTTTGTTTAATAAAATAAAATTGCATATTAATATTTCCAATTGATATTACTAATTTTTAGTATAAATTTACAGCCATAATATACAAATTACGTAAATACAATAAATTTCCGTTAAATTCTATTCCCAGTTAATTATTTCTTAAAATTTGTATGGAATAATAAACGTCAAAACTGCTATAATGGGGGAATAATTTTTTCCAAAAAAAATTTTTCCCCAAAAGACGGAATACACTTTTGGGGAAAAGGAAATAAAACTGCTACAAAATTTAAAATTTCCATTCCCCGGGAATTACCAGAATAGGGCCACTGGTGTCAAATACGAAATGTTCATTTGGGAAAATCGCTAATTGGCTGAGCGTGCATACTTACAGTTAGTACAACTGGGTTTTCTGACATCGCATATTCACAACAATCGAAACAATATAATTTTAAAAATTCTTTATTTCAATCGTGGTAGCGGCACTTCGCCTATGTTACCACAAAGCAACGGGGATTTCTCGAGTGTACGCCCAAAGCCATTTTACCACCGTATCAACGGCAAACTATGTTGTGAGTATCCGTTGAAATATTGTACTAACCGTTAAATGAAGTCATGCATGTCTAGTTCCTGATCGCCTCCATCAAAGGATAATTTCCAATTCTGTATTAGTTAGAAAATAGTTGTCCATATCGAGGTACGTGCCAAGTGTTAGATGATATTATAATTTGACGTCGGAGGTATTATTATAGGTGTACTACATGTACGGATGATCCACTGCTTCATTAGGCTACCAAGCACTAAAACATGATTGCCGATGAATAATAGATGTTTTAGTTTGGCAAAATTAAGCGGGTTTTATTTTAATATCTCAAAGGAACAGCTTTTGGTTTTAGTTCTTCGATGCATTTTAGTTTTCAATATAAATACATTAAAAAAGTTTTAAAAAATCAAAAACAAATTAAAAAATTGCCGCCTTGCGGTGAACACCATAACTGTAAAATGGTTTTTTTTCTTAAAACTAAACATTTTTTGGTTTACATTAAAGCGTCTTCGGTTTTATACAGTACAATTGTTGCTGTACGCTGGGGATTTGCCAAAAAAAACCAGCTAATGTAAAAACGGTCGTGGGTGGAGGTGATGGAAAAGAAGCACTATATGTCATCGTTGAGATAGCCATGGGAAGTTTGTAATTATAGTTTTTATTTATGTTTGTTTGATCACTAGTCCCCGGAATATCACGGATTTCCTTGAATCACGCGAACCAAGCGTTCTAAGTTTCGACATTTGCTTGGTTATACCGGATGTTGTGACTAGACAGCTTGCGGTTATATTCGCATAAGCTATATGTCTGATTTCTTTAATAGAATTATACTTATTAATAGATTACTATATTGGTGAGGGTTATTAATTAAAACAATTGCACTTAAGTTGAATTTTTACTTTATTTTCTTGATAACATTACATTAAAGTTCTTTTTTATATAAAACTTAATGCTGCCTAAGCAGTTTATACATACAAAAAAAAAAATACAAAAATATGTAAAGACTTAAAGTGTTTATAGTACAAATTAAAATTAAATTATATCCGGTGGTGTACGGTGTCCGGATGTGCAGCAGACTGATTATTTGCATGTTATGTCTTCAACGTATTCCCGGCCCCTTATGCATCCGGAAGTGGATCTGCCTGCTGGGCTGCGACTGCATGATGTCTTAGGTATTTTTCTAAGCATTATGCAATTAATAACAGCAAGAATTTCTGGGAGTCCCTGTTGGTGCTGAATTGAGGTCTCCATTTCCGAAAGGGTTGTTGTTGAGGTAGATTTCATCTCTGTCCTGTGGTTTTCGTTTATCAAATCGCTTACGTTAAATTGCGGCATAAATAATATTTCGAGTTTACTGCTAGATGAATGTATATCCTTTCAAATTGCAGGTTGGATGAAGTTCCAGAATTCCAGCTCCTTCAATGAAAATAGTGGTTAATTCAGTTGTCCTACTGCTATCGTTTTCGCATATCAGGTTGCAATGCGTTCTGGATTTCATTACGAAGATGCAGGCGTCGCATCTACGTAGAGTGATAGGGTGTGTGTACTAGTTCTTTTCTAGCTTAAGACACCACAAATAAGAAAATTAAAACCAAACTTGGTTTTTTGAATAAAACAAAGAATTTGCGGAATTTACTCTTTATTTGGTTTTTACACGACTAAAAAGAAATTTCCTTTTCTCGGCTCATGTCACCTACGCAACAAAAGAAAAGTACTAGTAAAAATATACGCAAAAAGGTACTAATAGACATTACGTATCTACCGCGCGCACCCAAATCTATTACATCTTTGTGTTTGCGTTAAACGCAATTATGACATTAGCAGATCTGACGATATTGTTTACGATTAATTTATAAGTATACATAAAGGGGTTTCCAATAAGAGTGATATGATTTCTTTAAAAAAAAAACACACTAATTGTTAAGGAAATTGAAATGTTTTTTATTTAATGTGAAGTACAATCGCTACAATTAAGTTCTGAATAAAACGTCATTCAAATGGCCTCCACGACTTCTTCTACAGAAACGAATTCGATGAACCCATTTTGAGCACTTTTTCCACTAAATCAAGTCGTTGGTCATGAATAGCACGTTCAATATTGACTTGTAACGCTTGAAGAGAGTTTGGTTTATTGCTAAAGACCAATGAATTCAAATAACCCCACAAGAAACTAATGGTGTTAAATCACAACTTCTTGAAGGCCATTCAATATCACAATTTCTTGAAATAATCGAATCTCCAAACTTTTCTCGCAATAATTCAATTGTTCCATTTGCTGTGTGGCACGTAGCTTCGTCTTGTTGGAACCAAATGTTGTCAAGATCAACTTATTCCAATTTCGGCCACAAAAAATTGGTTATCATCGATCTATACCGATCTCCATTGACAGTAATGGTGTTACCAGCTTCATTTCGAAAAAAATACGGACCGATGATTCCACCAGAGCAAAAAACACACTAAACTGAAAACACACTAAACTGTTAATTGGTGAATGTAATGGTTTTCCATGAATAATTTGCGGATTTTCTTTGCACCACAATCGACAGTTTTGTTTATTTACCGTACCACTCAGATGAAAGTGAGCCTCATCGGAGAAGATGATTTTCTTAAAAAAATCGTTATCGTTTTCAAGTTGTTCCAAGGCAAAATCATGACGTTTACGGTGGTCCAATGGCTTCAGTTCTTGAGTGACAACAATTTTATACGGATGCAAACCCAAATCTTTTCTCAAAATCCACCAGGTTGTGGTTTGAGACAGTCCCAATTTTTGAGAACGTCTTGGAATCGACAAATTGCGATCTTCAGCAACACTTGCCTGAACGGCAGCAACATTTGCATTACTTCGAGCGTTTCTTTGTCTTATTGGCACTTGAACATTATGTAAAGAACATGTACGCTCAAAATTTTCAACTGTTTGACGAATAGCGAGCATACTTGAACGATTATTACGACTATAAAATGGCAAAAGCGCACGAAAAGTTGCAATTGGAGAACGGTTATTTTGATAATAAAACTGAATAATTTGTAAACTTTGTTCTTGCGTATATCTCACCATGATGAAATTGTAAATATTACTGAATACAATGAAACAAAAAATGACAGATCATGACATATTAGAAATGACCGAAACGTCACTTAAAAACCATATCATTCCAATTTCAAAACCCTATACTTATTTCCTTTTAGGCATCATTTGGGAATTTACGTAAAAGTTGTTTTGCATTAGAAGCGACACACTGTGTAGCTCATTACATTTTTTTTTTTTTTTTTTTTTTTTTTTTAACAATTTTCTTTATTTATTGAATCTTTCAAACATGAAAATAACAATAAGTTTTCAAATCTTAATAACTAAGGTAATTATGTAAACCTGCTGGAGCAGAATTTACTTCTTATCAATAAGTAAATTAATAATTTTATAATTTATGTTATTACAACAGCCATCGTTCTCTTCTTTAATCGCGAAGACGTAGGTATATCTTTTAGGTTTCGCGCCAGCAAATTCGGATGAGATACCAGTTTCCCTGCATAGCTGATCCGCATCTTTTGTAATTCGTCTTTGACAGTTAGGATGCTAAGGTCCTTATGTATATTTTTGTTTTTTACGAACCAGGGTGCTCCTGTAATCATCCTGAGAATTTTCGACTGTGTTCGTTGGACAATATCGATATTCGAATTTGAGGTTGATTGCCATAATTGACACCCATACGACCAAATAGGTTTAATCATTGTGTTATACAGGAGAAGTTTGTATTCCAGGTCAATAGTTGAATATTTCCCCATCAACCAGTGCATCTTATCAATTTTTAATTTGATATGGTCTCGTTTCATTTCAATATGTTTTCGCCAAGTTAACCGTCGATCTAGATGGACGCCTAAATATTTTGCTCCATTTGATTGAGGGATTTGTATTCCGTTCATTGTGACAGGCGGACAAGTAAGCTTATTTAAAGTGAATGTTACGTGGGTCGATTTCTCTTCATTGACTTTTATCTTCCATTTCTTTAGCCATATTTCGATGTCATAAATATGTTGTTGCAGAATTTCGGACGCCGTTTGTGGATTTTTATGGCTACATACGATTGCCGTATCATCTGCGAACGTAGACGTCAGAATTTGCGAAGACGTTGGTAGATCTGAGGTGAAAATTAAATATAACGTTGGGCCAAGCACACTACCTTGTGGTACTCCAGCCAGAATGTTTTTCTCGTTCGATTTAGAGGTGTTGTATTTGACATAATATCTGCGATTTGACAAATACGACTGCATGAGTTGGTAAATTTCTGGCAATTTAAGTTTAATTTTATGAAGCAGACCCTCGTGCCAAACTTTATCGAATGCTTGGGCAACATCCAAGAATACGGCGGAGCAGTATTTTTTCTCTTCGTATGCTGACCTTATTTCTGTAGCTACTCGGTGCACTTGCTCAATGGTTCCGTGCTCGGCTCTGAAACCAAACTGATGACTAGGGATGATATTTCGTAGTTCCGGTTTAATATTTACGATAATAGTTTTTTCGAATACCTTCGAGACGATTGGTAGTAGGCTAATTGGTCTATATGACGAGACTTTGGTAGGATCCTTGCCAGGCTTTGGGATCATTTTTATAGTTGATAATTTCCAGCATTCAGGGATACATCCTGATTCGTAAATTGAATTAAATATTTGTACCAGTCGACCAAAGGCACACTCAGGCAGTTGTTTAAGCATTTCACCTGTAATTCGATCATACCCAGGGGCTTTCTTTAATTGAATTTGATGTGCGATAATAAACTTTACCAGTGGTTTCTTTATCTTAAATTTCCTCACAGGCCTGATTGCTATATTTTCTGTTTCAACCACCGATAATCCAAGGTTTGGAGTGAAAACACTTTCAAGGTGATCAGCAAAGGCTTTAGCTTTTTCCTCGTCACTTCTAGCCCATTCACCGTTAGAAAGACGAATTGGCGGATTTGGTTTCTGAGGCCGTTTAAGGTATTTAGTGGCCTTCCATAATGAATAGTTTGTGTCCGAATGGGGAGATAATTCTTTAAGATAATTTTGCATATAATCCATCTTATTTTTTTGTAGTAGGCTTTGTAGTTTTCTTTTTGCCTGATTAAAGTTATGTTTAGCATCTGGCGATCGATTAATTTGCCAGATGCGTCTTAAGCGACGTTTCTCTGTTAACATTTTTTCAATTTCAGCGGATGTTATGGTGTGTCTTGTATGTTTGCTCTTTGGTTTAGGCGAGGCCGCAATAGCTGCGTTGACTAGCACATCATTAAAGTTTTCCATGGCATTATTTATATCGTTAGCCGTCTGCAGTGTAGACGTTAGGTCGATATGTGAACTGATGTACATCTTGAATTTCAACCAGTTAGTAAAGGTGTTCGTTAGATAGTTATTCGTGGAACATGGCTTTTGGTCGGCCCAGTAATGTAGTAAGACCGGAGAGTGGTCAGAAGATAATTCTAAAAGTGGTTTAGCTTGGATTATTTCTCGGTTTATTTTACTCGTGACTGCAAAATCAAGGACGTCAGGGATTTTTCGTCGATCAGTAGGCCAATAGGTTGGATGGCCACACGACGCAACATCGTAGTGGTTTTCTTGAATAACATTCATTAATTGACGTCCCCTCGGAGTAGTCAATCTTGAACCCCAGTAGGTATGTTTGGCATTAAAATCGCCGGCGACCATAAAACGTTGACCCAGGGTTGCAAAAAATCTTTTGTAGATATCTGACGAAACGTTATTATTTGGAGGGCAATATATTGAAGTGATGACTAAGCTTTCTTTATCGAGGTCCACACATACAGAGGTTGCTTGAATTTCCTCAGTGCTATATTCATTTAGAACATAATGGCAAATCCGCTTTTTTATAATAATAGCAGTTCCTCCTCGACTTCTGCCCAAGGGATGTTTTGTATCATAAACTTCGTAACCATTAATTCTGAAATTGTGTTTATCCGTTAAATGGGTCTCAGAAACTAACATAAGATCAATTTCGTGTTTAGCTAAGAAATGTTCTAATTCGAGTTTGTGTTGGCTTATACCGTTTGCGTTCCAGTGACATATTTTCAGATAATTTATCGGAGACATTCTAGTTTCTGGATCATAGTAGTTTGATTTTGCAGCATTGCTTGTAGCATATTTTGCATTGTTGTCATTAACTGGATCATCAATTGCATGCAGTTATTCAGGGTAGGTTCAACATTTAAGGTTTCGCCTTGAAGAACGCTTGCGTATGTTGGTTTGCTGGTTGGTGTTCTGGGCGAACGAGAGTCGTTTGGCGTATGCGGAGGTATATAATTCTGCGCATCTGCTGTAGTTTTATAAGGCCTCCTGGGACGTGACAATTGACTAATATTTATGTATACTGGGCATCCTCGGTAATTTGCGGTGTGGTTTCCACCGCAATTGCTGCATTTCCTTTCAGTTGATGAGTTCTTTGGTTTTGGGCAACTTTTGGTTTGGTGTAACTCCCCACATACGACGCACACTGATATCAGCTTGCAATATGTCCTTGAGTGACCATATTCTTGACAGTTTAGACACTGTATTGGTCCGGACCTTTTCTTTGGTTCTTCAACAGTTATGCGTCTGTGTAAGAGGTACTTTAGTTTATATATTGGATGAACTTCTCCCTTTTTCAAAATGCTTTCGGATGGGTCCAGTTCAACTTTGACCATTGGTTGTGGTTGCTTCAAGCGGTTCATGATCCTATATACATTCTGGATCTTAAATCCATCTTCAACAAGCGCAGCCTCGATTTCGGTTGTCTCAACATGGACATCGATGCCTTTAATAACGACAGAAAGACCCTTTGAAGACTTCAATCGGTATGTATAATAGTTTCTTTTGTGAGCATCGTAATAGTTAATGACCTCTCTATAGTCGTTGACCTCATGCGTTTGAATTTTTACTTCGTGTATTTTGCCTCGAAGTAAATTTGTTACGTGAAATGTTTTTCCATTTGTTAGCACGCTTGATTTGAGTTCTTGTACCACCTTGTGCGTATCGATTTCGCGTAAGTAAATTGGAGGTGGCTTGTAATTTCGAACAGCCTGTTCTTGCGTATTTGCATTTTCAGTTTGGCTCTCTTCCGCATCATTTCGATGAACTTTTCAAATCGGTTTTTTAGCGGTAGTTTGAAATTTACGACGTTTGATTTTTTAGTTATCAGTGGGTTTTCTGTTTTTGGACTATCCCTTTTCCGTTTAACTGTAATATAGCGATCGATGCCAGTTTGTGTCAATTGAACATTGCGTTTAGTGCTCTCATTAATGCTTGTATCGCTACTGTGCTTTTCTGAAAGTTTATTTATCGGGTCGTTTACCACTTCTGGCACCGTATTCAACATTGGGGTTGAAAATGATAGTTTAACAGAACTTGCGGTAGACGGTTTTATAGGTGATCTTATCACCATCCCTCTTTTTAAGAAAGGATTGTCCCATTCCGTAAAGGTGTTTTTACTTCCGTGAGCCGTACTGGATGAACCACCCACCAGGCTGACGACTTCAGTGATATCGCTTGTAGCTGTATATGGTGTAGTAACCAAGCTTTGAATCACTACATCATTGCGGTCGCTAGATCTCGACGACTGGGAGCCCGTTTGCTCACTCCCGAGAGCCGCCGGTACTGGGCATCCGATTCCCTGCACCGTATCTTTGTTTTGGTTGGTTAACTCCATTGAATATTTAGTTCTGGGTTCCATCCCTTAGCATTTTATACCTACTGCCAGGTTTTTTACAGCCGCCCCTAACATGGGGAACAGACACTGAAAGAAGCCGCCCCTAATATGGAGAACAGACGCTTCAGGATTTGCCATGGGTATTTCCTCCACAAGGCAAGTAGCTTGGGTTTTGCCGCGCCCGTACTCGCGGGGTTATACTTTTAGCGTTACCCAGGGTGCAGCGCGAGGAGCTTGTATAACCAGCGCACCCCTCATTACATTGCAACACATAAAATTAAAACACAAATTAAAATTATACGGCAATTAATCACTTTAAAACAAAATAAAATTAACATACCTAGCTAACAAAAATATAAAAACAAAATACGTTTGAATAGAACGAATGTTGAGCTCTAACTTCCTGTTAGCCTAACTATTGTTCAACGACACCAGCACAATATGATGTAGGTATCTCCTTAACGATGTCACTGGAACTTCAATACGCCTAGCCCGCAACTTAGATAATTTTGATTATGAGAAACAAAATTTTTGTCAGAAGTGGGATCCTCAGAGAGGACCAGAACGCCCAATATAGCACTTGTTTTTACAAGTAAGAGAATATTCTTGAGTCGGCCATCCTGACATATATGAATTAAACTAAATAAAATAAATAAAATTTAAATTAGTCAAGTTTACTTGATCCAAAAATAAGTTTGGTGTTGTTAAACTAATCGTAATTTTATGGGATTGTTAATATATAGCTACAAACAGATAAGAAATGCTAACCAAGCAAAATTGGTGGCAGTATGATTTTTTAACCTAAGTAATAAAATGTTTATTCAGATGGTTGGTTTTATATGCATTCTGATTTTGCACAAGAAAGGATACCGAATATTGTTTGTGCCATGAACATTTTATTTACCTTGCTCTATCGAAGCTTGAAAATTTATTTATCGTATGAGCATCTAAATAAATGTACTCAAAATTATTTTCCCTATTTTGCAATATAGGCAGTACGCGATTAACGTGTAATACAGACAACAGTTATTAAAAATTCTTGTCAACAAAGATTGGAATAAATAGCCAGGAACAAATATGGCTGATGTTCTTCTATCGAGCAGATATATCTCCCATACCAAATAGTAAAGAAATCAAATAGACTGATCTCACCATTGACTCTCCAAAATGTGGACGGTACTCTACTACCAACCATCAAATCTCTTTAATCTCCCAATCACTATATGAAACTAATATTGACCGTCGAAGAAAGCTTGTGGTCTTATGCCTGCCACACAAAACAGGTAACCGCCTTAAATTACAAAATTATTTCAGCCTAGTTCATATTAGTCAGTAGAATTTTTTGCCATCGTCGATGAAACAGAGATAAGTGCTCTGCAAATAAGACGATTTTGAAAGATTTGAAAGTAAACCACACTACACACTGAAAGTCACGCAATCACATAAAAATTCGTCACCAAACACAAAATAAAATTGTTTCAGTAAAAAGAGCTAAAAGAACTGATAAAATTTTTATATGTGAAATATGGAATGGGTAAAAAGGGCCGAATGGGTCGAACGGCCGAATTTTATTTTGTTTGTAGAAATATAATTTTTTAAATTTGTTGTTTTATGGAATATTGTGTAATTTTTTTTTATTAAACATAAATGAATTTCTTATGAATTTATGTATTTTACTATTTTTCATCTTTGGGTATTCATGAAATTCCACGTATCCAGTTAACGATACATTTTGGTGAAGGAAAATTATGTCATGCGCCACCTGAAACATTCGCCCCTATGTCAGGCTTCTGATAATAGGTATATGCACAAAAAATAAAAAAAATAATTAAATTAAATAAAAAAACAAAAAAAAAATATATTTCTAAGAATGTGTTTCAATTGGTCTAAATACCGCATAAAAAGTTAAAAAGTTAAAAAATGAGGTGTATAAAAATGTCAAACTTTTTATCTGCTTCAAGAGCTGATAAAATTGTTATGTGGAAAACATTTGGCTGACAAAAATATTTGTTCGTAATCGTAAACAGAAATTTGTCATGTACAAATTTTGAGAAAAATCGAAATGATTTAAATGTAAACTGCCCATAATTAATTAATATACGTTCATAAACGTTAAAATTTTAACCAATTGAAACAGATTAAAAGTTAAAAAAAGTTACAATTTTTTTTTTTTTACTTTTTAACTTTTTATGGGGCATTTAAACCAATTGAAACTCACACTAAACGTAAAAATAAAAATAAAAATAAAAGAAAAATTTGGCCCTCCGACCCATTCGGCCCTTCGACACATTCGGCCCTTCGACATTCAGCCCATCGATACATGCAGCCCTTTGAAATTCGGCCCTTCGACATTCGGCCCTTTGACATTCGGCCCTTTGACATTCGGCCCTTTGATATCATACCCGAAATATTTAAAAATCGTCATTTTTAATACGTTCATAACGTTCATGACGTAATCGTCATTTTTAATACGTTATGAATACGTTCATAATTACGTTAAATAGCAACGATAGATATGTCAAAAAATTTTAACCAATTGAAACAGATAAAAAGTTAAAAGAAATCTACCACGATCAAATTTTTAACTTTTTATGCGGCAATTAAACCAATTGAAACACACTCTTAGTATAATGACATTAATAAATCATTTAATAGAAGGCGACGAAAATTCTAATTGGATTTGTATTAGTCTAATACTCCAGACACATTGCCAGATTCATAATCATAATTTCGGAATCTAAATTTTCTAAATGGGAACACAAGACACATTACAATTTCCTTTGTCTTATCGGGGTAGATACTCGATCGGCTAGCAAGCAAGCAATTTGCTAGTCAAAATCCTGGCTACTCAATCAATTTTACCAAGAAAATTTGAATTTCAAAATACGTTTCTTATAAAATTTTTGTTTTTTTCTGCGATTGCACAGTAAATTTTGCGGCTTCAAAAAATAAACAGCAAATTTTTGTATTGTTTTACTGTGCAATTGCAAAAAAAAACAAAAATTTTATATAAGAAATGTATTTGGAAATTCAAATTTTCTTGGTAAAATTAATTGAGTAGCCTGGATTTTGGCTAGCAAATTGCTTGCTTGCTAGCCGATCGAGTATCTACCCCATCATCTGGTTTTAAATAGTAATGGAGTAGGCGATGACAAAAATATCACGATTGATATTTAATTGACTTTTAAATTGTCAGAAATGACTTTTCTATTGACGAGTTCCAGCGTATCATCTATCGGGAAAAAATGCAACTACCAGACTTCTATTAAGTTTGACCTTTATTTTTTATATACAATTGTTCGAAAATTTGAAAACAATCAAAAAATTGCTAGTGCTTATATAAACAAATAAGTGCTAATAAAATAAATTATTAAAATTAATATTTTATAAATAACTACAATGGAACAAAAACAATTAAGAAGAACCAATATCGGTCGCTACATGTGTAGTGTTCCACAATCCAACTCGATCGCCAATGAAGTTGGAATATCAATGCATCGAATTCCAAAACGCGTCGGTGAGAGTAAGCAAGACCTTTTGAAATGGAAAATTGTACTAAAAATGGGAAAGAATTTTCCAAAACAATTTTTAATTTGTAGCAGACATTTAATTAGAATTTGAAAATCTGTTAAAAAAAATAAAGTTATCGAATACGGTACTTCCATGTTTAAATTTGGCAGTTTCAAGTATTGAGACTTGAGAGAGTCAAGAAAGCACGAACAATCACAAACAGCAATAAAAAAATTTGAAGTTGTGGATAACAATTTACATGAACGGTAAGATTAACAATAATTATATGATAAATATTTATTATTTTTAAATATAAATGACATATGCATTTGTGTTTTAGTGTTTTACTCGCAAGTGTTATCGATAATGATATTCATAGTGTTACAAGTTATAAACAAATATCCGGTGAGGAAACTGCTTGTGACAGCTTTTGTCACGAAAGCAACGTTTTGACTAGGTCTATAGTGGTATTCAAGCAATAGGAGAGTCACTATATTTCGATTATTTCGAAATAATATTAAATAACGATGACCATAAACTAAACTCTTTGGCCGGGATACCTAAAATGACTCTTCTCGAAAAAAGTGCGACAGCCATAGAGTCCGTGCAAGTGCAACCTATTGACAATTGTCTAATGAGTATTAAGAACCGGATATTACTCACAACGGCGATTCAAATATTAAGTAACATTTACCAAGATGTTTTTGGCAGTTTCCTAATACCATGGCGGTGCTTGATTGCACGAAAATCAAAACAGCAACGTTTATCTGCTTGTCATGTAGACTTGCTTATATGTACTCTTATCACCATCCGGTGTTGTGCCATCCGCTTTAATTAATTTTGTGAGCACAGCAACTTCTGAAAGGGCTTCGGATAGGGTAATTTTCAATTCAACGAATTTATTAGTAAACCACGAAAAAAGGGACGTAATAATGGTAGATAAAGGATTGATGATTCCTGACGAATTCTTAAACGCTGGCATTGAAATGATAAGAACAACGTTTAGAGAACAAGTTAGGGTTCATGTTAAAAAAATTTTTAATATGCTATCCTCAAAGATTCATATTTCTATTTTAACTTTTATAGATGATATAATTAGAATAATTTGCAGCATATCAAATTTGTCATCACAAATTCTAAGTAACGATAAGTTTCGTTAGAAAGTTCCTTACAAAAGGTTAAGTTCCTTACTTAATAAAACGTAAATAAGTTAACTGCCTGTATATCGTAAACCACTTCCAAAATAGTCCATTATTTCGTGGATTTTGATTACGATTTTACTTTCATACTCTTCATCTATTTCAAATTGGCCGAAAGATATTTCTATAGTACATTATAATAAAAAACTAAATTAGCTTGTATAAAAAACAAAGTTTAAGTTAAATAAAAATAATTTTAAAAACACATATTTTGTTCGACACAAACTGTCAAACTTTCTTCAACTCTTTCTTTAAATCGAAATTTATAACAATCCTTTAAGATAAACGTTATAAATACTACATATACACATAATCGCTATAAATTGCAAAATATATTAACATAAATTTTAATAATAAAGTAAATTTCTTATAATTTTATTAAAGTTACCTGAAACAATTTTGATTTTCGCGCTATTTCATATGTTGTTATGTTTTGTTATTAGAGGTCTGGTGGCTCATAATATTTCCGCGACATAGCTCTTTTTCAACTTTGGCATTCGTTGACGACTGTTAAAGTTGGGAATGTGACATATAGCGCATTAAAAATAAGTTGATTGAGTCTTTTTTTCTATGAAATTGTAGCACGGCATAATTTATGAAAATAAAAATTAACATACAAAAATATACCCAATAAGTTTAATTTTTTGCCGTAAGATTGTTGTCTATTAACAGAACAGAAAAAAATTTCTTCCTGCCAACCAAATATCTCAATTTCAAATAGAAAACTCAAAGGAAACTAGGGGCAGTATGTTGTACCATCACTTCGAACCGAAAAAAGTTGAAACTCGAAAAAAGTTGAATCGAAATAGTGAAAATTGTATTATTTTCAACTTTTATCGTTTTTAATTTTGAAATACTTTTTGTAGAATGAAATGTCAGCTACACATATTATTACTTTGGTTTTAAATGATGAAAGTTTATCATTTATCGCGATTCGAAAATACTATAACATACCGCTATTCGACTTTTTTCGAATTTCCATTCGAAGTGATGGTACAACATATCGGATACCATCCTAGATTTGTTTGGTAAACTATTAGTGTCTGGAATCTCCATTTATGGTGGTTTATTCGGCGTTGCGAGCACTAAAATGCATCGAAATGAGAAAAAATATCTCATTTCGAAACTGAGTTCAAATTTAGTTTGAAAATATCGTTAAACATGACCCACTAGTACGAAATCATGATTTCGAGTTAATCATAATTACGAAACTAATGGCGTTTTCTTTTGACAAAAAACTGGCAAAAAATTTTGATGTACATCAACATTTTTTGATGTAAATCACATTTTTGCGTTCTTTTAGCGGAAAAATAGCAAAAAATTTAATGTACACCAAAAAATGGAAATGCAGATTTTTACTTCCATTTTAACTACCACATACACATATTTATATACATATAATACGTCAATCGTAAATATTGTAAATATGTCAAACGCGTCTATTGAAATTTTTTCAAAATGGTTTGTTATTGTTTACGGCATCCCTTTCGGATTTAGGCACACTACGATAAAAACACATCAAATTTTTTTCGTGATCTTTTTAACTATCGGAAATTTGATTTACATCAAAAACGTAAATAATTCGCTATAACAATGTGTCTAACTTTGCCTGAATTTGTTATTTTGTTTTTCCATGGAAAAAAAAACAAGAAAGTAAAAATGGACCAAGAAAACGCTAACAAATTTATCATATTTTTTTTCTGAGTGCTGACTTGTAATGGCAAGCTACCTTTCTTATACCAAGATTTTCGTTGACATCCTAACATTTCTTCTACACCAGTTCATCACTTTCCAGCAGATAATCACTTTCTGTGGATGCAACGATTTTTCTATTATTTCTCGTGGATTTTCTACAAATCCAACCAGTTTAAAATCGCTGGAATAATTCACATTTGGAAGTTTTTTTGTATGGCTTAATTAGCGAATTGACGGCTTCATTATTTTGTGCGATTTCTGAATTTTCCTTGTGCAAGATCTTTGTGCAAAATTCTGAATAAAGTGGTTGGTGGAATGTCTAATTTCTGTGAACGAAGACGAATTGATGGTTGAGACTCATATTAACACTAGCAAGTGCAGCAGGTATTCCTTCTGAACGCTCATTACGGTGGTACATTTTGCTTTTTTTATCTTTTAGCACGTTAATTTTTACGATACATAGCTGTTGACTTAACGAATTAAGCTAAGGTTGTCCCCAGGAAGCTTATTATTTCTTCTCTCGAATATATTCGATATCGCTTTGAATTAATTAATTAATTAATTCAGTATTAAATTTGGGAGGGGAAATATTAAAACATAAAAAAATACTTGCACTGATGATTCGGTCGAATCCAGCTGTGAATGAGATGTAAGTTTGTATAAGAATAAATTTAGTGAGCTATCATATAATTCACTAGAGTTAAGGATACAGTGTGATCATTGTGTTGTAATATTCAGTCGCCATGGCCTGATGAGATGATTAAATTTTTTCATGATCTTATCAGATGGAAACTGCAAAAAACTTCATCGAACAAATTTAGCTTTAACTTGATCAAATAATTCGTGACGAACGCTTACCTGGTATCATAAAAATATTTTGTCAGAAGTGGGATTTGAACCCACGCCCTCAGAGAGGACCAGAACGCTCAATGTGACTTGTTTTTAACAAGCAAGATTACAATCTTGAGTCTGGCGCCTTAGACCGCTCGGCCATCCTGACATGTAGTTATATACTTAAATAAAATTAATCAAGTTTTTGCGATATCAGCCAAATGATTCACAAACATAATATTTTTTGTTATACTAATCGCATTTTATGGCATTGTAAATATAGCCGCAAGCTTAATATAAAGATAAGGTATTATAACCCAATCTAAATTTAATCGATATCTGTGTAATCCATAGTTTGTATTTTTTGACCTAACAATGCCCAAAATGTGTACAAGTGGGTAACATTATAAAGTAAACAGAAAACGTTGAAATGTTTATTCAGATGGTTGATTCTATTTGCAAATAGAAATAAATGAGTTCCATTTGTTTTAAAAATCAATCTCAACAATTCAACATCTGCCGTTGTTATCCTTTTCCGTCCCAAAATATAAAATTTTTTTATTTTTATTGATTAAATGTTGAGTTTTTAAGGCCCGAATTAGGTGGTCTGGGCTGAGATTTTTGCACAAAAACAAATTCTATCAATGTCTATCAACCCAAATCCAATACCCGGGTAACATACAACAGACAAATATAAAATGGAATAAATTTTAGCCTAATAGAATGCTGTGTGCAAGCCGAAAAAATTGAAACATTTTTGAGATAACGAGCAAGCAGATAATTTTATTTTTAGAAAAACAAAACACAAAAAATTCCAGCCGAGAGTATTATTGAAATAAAAATTATTTCCTTCGAGCCGGATTTGAACCAGCGACCTATGGATTACTACATCATATTTTTATTTCATACTACAGTCCACCGCTCTACCAACTGAGCTATCGAAGGTATATAATGCCTCTAGTAAATTTTTTTGTTTCTTTTATGTACCTATCTATACCTATATGCTTTTTGCGATACTTTCTAATTTACACCGAATACGAGTATAAAATTTATAAATAACTTGTAAGCGAAAGAATTGTGATTGCAACAAAGTAAATACATAATTCATTTGCTTGCTGTCTCTCGTTGATCGTATATAAATTGTTGGCATTGTTAATATTTGGTACGGTACAATGTATTAATGTTTCTATGGCTTAAATAAATGTTATTTGCTTACCTTAAATTATGTTCCTTTCTTTCCTACCTGTCAGCATTAATTTATGATCGTAGAAACATATTTTCATTATACTTTGGGATCTAACTCTAATAAAATGAAAATAATAAACTCACTTAGGAAAGAGTTTGCAACAAACTTGAAAATTGTTTAAATAACCATTTAAGCATTTCTTCCTTTCGAAGGGAGTCTGGCTTGCTCTTTTGAATTCACTGAGAAAACTTTATGTGTATTACAGTCGATATAATCACTTAGGTTACATAATAAATCACTCATTACATAATGCATTAATCTTCGGTTATATGAGTGATTACTTCATTGAATCGTAGCGAACTCCCAATGCTGTTGGATGAGACATACTATGCAATACTATATACTTCCCATGCGGTAACGCAAATTTTTATTAAACCGCCCAATTTGGAGGCGTGAGTTTCCTTCCCCATATAATAACTAAGTTTACAGTGTTCAATGGCCTTAATGTCGAATCATCTTGGAGGACCATATCGCTATACCTTCACTCGCGCAGTTATTGGTCAGCTAACTATTTCTCGCAGCTTAGGGTTACACCGTTCGTGGGGAGTTCCGCTACTCAACTTTTTTAATTTCTCTTCCAATGTGAATTAATTCAGTAAAAAAGGACAGCGAACTGGCATAGGGTTAATTGCGAAATAGTGCAGTGTGGATTAATTTGGTAATTAAGTGTGGATTAATTTGGTAATAATAAATGTTATTCCCATGGACGGAGTTCTACTTTTTTATATGCTTTTATATTTACCATACAACGGACGCTGTTGAATCACTCTTGGGTTTTCAGTGCCCCAGATTCTCAAATTTTGCGTATTAACATAACCAATTAAATGGAAATGCGATGAAGCGGCCATTATAGTTTTTTTTTGCATAAAATCAGGATCGTACGTTAATAATTTGGTCAATTTTGCACAAAATCTTAAGTGGGTTTCATAGTTGTGCGGCAAAATATCATGTACCATTTGTATATTGTACGGAAACAGCAATAATTTTTTTTTCATTATTCTATAGTCCTCCACTCTAAGATAAGTCACTAACAGATCCCGATGACTGAAAATGAGCGACTAGAGTGTGTACTTGATTACGTGATTGTGTTTTTATGGTGTTAAAAAAATTTCGAAATTTTCTTTGGGTTCGAATTATTGAATTTTGACTAGCAAAATAAAACTCAACAATTTTTGCTCGTTCCTCAATCGTATACATGGCTACTGAATCTCCCAAACGTTGTTTCTAATACTTAAAAATAAAAGGAGAAAAAAATACAAAATTAATAAACTATATCAAAAATACAATGTTCAGTGACTTATAGCCCACCCTGTATAACTGTATTGTAAATATTTTTGCAACTTTCAGTACCATAAGCATTAATCAGATTTGAATTTGATGGAGCAATGGATCTCACAGTACTGTCGAGTTTGCGTTCCATGTTCTACAATTCAGGAATACAAAATCGCACATTCGGGTGTCGTAGAAAAAATGTACCGTTAAGTCTTCGTATAGCCGGTAGACACTCAGCAATTTATAGACTGTTACTTATGGTCCAGCTAGCGCAGCTTTCATGTCCACCATTGGGACTATTCTGGTAATGCAATATGGTCCCAGTGTGGCACTATTCTGGTTTTCCCTGGGAAAAATATTTTCATAGCATTTTTGTCTAAATTATGTTTTTCTGGCCTACTTTGGAATTAGTTGGGAGTAAATACTTTTGAAACAATGCTATATTGGGAATTATTTTTCCCTATAAAAATTTTGTGGAACAAAAGTTTCCCAATCAACTTTGTTTCGAACATATTTACACCAAATTAATTCCAACAGTAAGCCAAAAAAATATAATTTACAAAAAAATGCTATGAAAATATTTTTCCCAATTCCCTATTCCCAGGAAAAACCAGAATAGTGCCACACTGGAATAGGTAATTTGGAACAATTTACTTATAATTTGAAATTATTTTTTTCTTGCATATTTTGGGGTAAAATTTTTACCAAAATTTTAATAAAATTTCCGGCCAGTTTCGATATGGAAACATTTTTCTCAGAAAACAATAAATTTATATAAAAACCTAAGTACATAAATACTTTTCCAATTCTGTTCCCAGATTATAATAGAGTAAGCGCAACATGCAACCAACACTATAACCAACAATATTTTTTTAGACGACCTTATGACTGGAGCTGAACGAAGATGTTCTACAACTAAAGGATAAGTTTAATCACAATTTGGTAACCTACAGATTGCATCTCAAGCAGTGGAAATCAAATATTAGGCAAATACTGTGTATACCATTCTTCATGAATTACAATAAAACGGACTCGACAGAATTCGTTGAAGTTTGGGAATAACTGCAACTTCAAAACTGACAAATTTATATTCATCGATCAGTCAGTTGCTCGATCCTTTGGTTTGGTTATCATTAATAGTCATAACCGACAAAAATTTTACCTCAAATGCTTTAGGTAAATAATCTGGAGTGGGGTAATCCGGCGCACAGGGCTTTCGCAATGGAAGCCAATCGGCAAGAAAATAGAAAGGTTCTTGTACAATTAATATCTACTAAGAAAAAGGTGGCGCCAATCAAGTAACAGACTTATTAATACAACTGATCAACGTCAATAAACCGGAATCCGGTTGAAGAGTCACTTCAAGTCATGCATTTAATTTGACAGTACGAGTAGTGCCAGTTTTTTAATCATAAGCTAATAGCAGTTGAATCAAAGGGTGAAATAAACAGAACCAAAAGTCTTAAATCGTTAAATCCATTTATATAGACGAATTTGGGTTTGGGATGAAAAAGTTTAAAAATTCATATTTAAAGCATAGTGACAACAACAATTAATGAGCAATGTTATCTCCGCATTTTGACGGTCTATGAGAAGTGGCCATAAAAGTGGCCACAAATTTCTACATTAACCATCGAAAAAATGAAAATATTTATTAATGGTTGAAATTAAGCGAATTTTGAATTTTCAATCTGTGTGCATGAGTGGGGGCAATCTTAGTCATTGTGTACTATCTGAAATATTAGTCGAAACGAATATTATACCTACCAGAACCATATAAAGCCAGCAGAACAAACATTTTACCTGCCGAGACAATTTGAAACTTCCATATAGAACACATTCTATTTTGGATAGTTGCGAAAAAATAAGTTTTAACCCAGCTACGCCAGCCGAAGCCACTACAAGATCAGCCGGAACCCTATTCAGTCGAAAAAAAGTTTTACCAGGAACTATTTGAAGCTTGCAAATAATCAATATACAATTATTTTGGATGGTTATCAGTCAGAACTGGTACAAAGCCAGTTGAAACCAGATGACGTCACTATCTCACATTCCATGTGGCAAAACTCTGGTTCCCGCTAGCATATCTTTTCAATAATATATTTTTTTTTTTTTAAGAAATCTTTATTTCCGTATAATATTACAACTAATCATATAGATTATCTAGTAACTGTTTTATTATTTTAGTAGTCTATTCTTATGGAATGAGACCTATTGCTTCATCCCAGCTCTTCTAGTCCTTTGATTTAAGCGGCTCAAAAAACCACTAATTCTAAAGGCTTTGTTCGTTTTAGGCGCTTTGATCCATTGGCGCGATCCAGTAGGTTCCGCAGCTGCTCGTTGTCATGCTGCTGCAGTCGCAGTACATGACTCCTTGAAATTTTTTTTATTTCATCGCTGACGTATTCCATGTTTAGGTCTCGATGGAGATTGTCATTTCTAATGTACCAAGGAGCATTCACAATGCTACGTAGTACTTTGTTTTGAAATGTTTGAATGATCTTCACTGTAGTTTTTCTTGCGCAGCCCCAAAGCTGAATACCATACGTCCAGATAGGTTTTAAGATTTGTTTATATAAGTTTCTTGTTCGTTGTCAGTTCGGAGTTTCTTCCAATAAGCCAGTGCATTTTTCTGAATTTTAAATTCAGTTCTTGCCTTTTCTTTTTACCATGCGCTTTCCACCTGAGTTTAGAGTCTAGCGTCATGCCAAGATACTTAGCATTATCAGAATATGGAATTGGTTGTGAATTCAGACTAATCGGAATATATTCTTATTTCCTATTTGCAAAGGTGATATGTGTTGATTTCGATTCGTTAAGTGTTATTCTCTATCGTTTTGTCCAGCTATCCACTATATTAATAGCATTTTGTAGTTTCCTGGTGGCCTCAACGATACTAGCATCGGTGGTCATAACAGCTGTGTCATCAGCAAACGTTCCTATTCTAGCTTCTTCTATGTCTGGTAGATCATTCGTAGACAGGAGGTATAATACGGGGCCTAGAACACTGCCTTGTGGAACCCCTGCCAATATTTTCTTCAGTTTAGAGTATTCTCCGTCCTGTCTCACCCGGAAGTAACGGTCGTTGATGTAAGACTTTAGCAATTGAAAATGTTGTTTTGGCAAATCTCGTTGGAGCTTAAATTCTAGACCGCGGTGCCAAACATTATCAAATGCTTGGGCTACGTCTAAGAATATTGCTGAACATACTTCCTCCAGCGCCTCCTCAATTGTATCAGTAATCCTATGTACCTGTTCTATCGTTGAGTGCCTTTCTCGAAACCCAAATTGATGTTCTGGTATAAGATTTCTGCTCCCTATAATTGGTTTTAATCTCTTGAGAAACAGTCTCTCGAAAATTGTTTATGTTGTTGTTAACAAAGAAATAGGCCTATACGACGTTTTGTCGTTTAGTGATTTATTGGGCTTTGGAATCATTATGATTTCCGCTACTTTCCACTGTCTCGGAACATAACATAGTCTAAAGATAGCATTGATTATGTGCTGTAGTTTCGTTAGTGCTTTTTCTGGTAAAGCTTTGATTATTCGCCCCGTTATCAAGTCGTATCCAGGGGATTTTTTATCTTTGAGTTTTTTTACTTCTTGTTTGATTTCTTTCAGAGTAACTGGTAGCACAGATGCCTCGTCTACTTTGCTTATAGGTGTTAGATATTCATTATCCGCTGGTCCAGTTGGTGGTTTGATGGTATTTTCTAGGTGTTCGGCAAACAGATCAGCTTTTTGCTTTTCGCTGCGAGCCCAGGTTCCATCAACCATTCTAATGGGTGGCACTTGCATTTTAGGCCTTTTTAAACCTTTGGTGGCTTTCCACAGGGAATAGTCTGTGTCAGGTTTACCTGTCAGGTGACTTAGGAAGCTTGCAACTGACTCATTCTTAATCTCCTTTATAAGTAGTTTAAGTTTGTTGCACAAGTTGTTTAGGACTGTTTTGTCTTCAGGGGCTCTGGTTCTCTGCCAAATCTTACGAGCTCTTCTTTTTTCCTTAACCAACTCTCTCACTTCAACTGGATAGGTTATACTTTTTTGTAATATTTCTTGCTGGTCAGGAGTACTTTCCCAGGCCGCTTTTTGCACACTATCAATGAGGTTTTTTAGTTCTTCTTCTATCGTGTAAGCGTCCGATATCTGCACATGTAGGTTGATGCTTTCTTCGACTAGCTGTCGAAAGTATTCCCAGTTGGTTCTGAGGGCTTGCTTTCCTTATTACCGTGTCACTTATTGTCATTAGAACTGGAGAATGGTCTGACGATAGCCCTTCTTCATTTTCAACTGCTAAGTAATTTTCGGAGATACCTCTTGATATATAGAAATCCAGAAGGTCAGGAATTTTATTTGGGTTCGTGGGCCAGTAGGTTGGCTTTCTACTGGAGTGGAACTCACATTTTAATATCCTGCCTGCTTCAAATAGCTCCCTTCCTTTAGGACTAGTTTTATTTGATCCCCAGAATATGTGTTTCGCGTTAAAGTCGCCTCCAATAATAAAATTACTACCAATCGATTTAAGAAGTAGTGATGTAGTCTTCTTTTTTTGTGTTATATCTGGGTGGACAGTAGATTGCTGATATACTATAGCTCTTGTTATTTTTGGTTTCAATAGATACAGTAGCTACTTGCATAGCTTCCTCCTCTATTTTTAATTCTTCGTGGTGTTTTATATTGAAGCATGTGAAGTTATCCCAGTTTTTCATCCCAGGATTTTTTTTTATTATTCTTTACACGAAACTATTCTATTCCATCCCAGTTTTTTCATTTTATACCTCTATAAGACGATTTAAATTATAAACACAACAACAAAATATCCCATCCCAGTTTTTTTCGTTTATTTGTTGTTCATGTAAGCAAATACTTGGAAATAATTTATTGTGTTTTGGCAATAGTAACTCTGTATATTTTAGGTTCGAAATAATATAATACGTCATATTATATGTTTAAAATATTAAGGATAACTTATAATGAGCGCCCCAATGCCAGCCGTATGTTAGGATTGGCACAGTCTTCCTGCTTCGATATGGCCCCATTTAAATTTATATGAAAATCGTCTATAACTTCCAAAATCTTCCTGGGCCGGAAATAGCGATTAATGTTTCGAGATGGTACGTAATAAGGTAACTGATGACAAAGTTGCCAGCACCAATCTTATGTTCAAACTTGGCCAAGTTCCAAATTCTTAGGTAAGGTTCGCCCAATGGCATATAAATTGTGGCTTGATCTAATCATGTGTGAAAATGAAATAATTCATTTGGCTCATTATTATGATTCTTTATCGGAACTTTTTTAAATAAATAAACATTTGGAAAACTACATCGGTGTCTTTTGAGCGATACAGTATATGGGGCGATATTGAAACAGGTAAGTTATGTGCACACTTACCTACGAGTGGCACTGTACCGCTCACCATTACTTTTTCTTTTTAATATTTGCAATTTCTAGTATCGAAAAACTCCCAACTCTTTGGCAGTTTGCTTATCACGTTCTTCCTTAAACAGCAGCTACGTCGAGGTCGTACGGCTATTAACCCGATTTACGTACAACTATCTGCGCATTGCATAGCGCCATTACAGGACATACTATAAACTAACATGAAACAGAACCCTCAATTCTGCATTCTGTCACGAAATCATAGTTGTGTTTAATTTGGATAAGGATCGAAATAAGATGATGAAAAATCCCACTTCCATCTTGCAATGAGAAAATGGTAATCCTATAATAAGACTGGCAATGAGGGGTTCACAATGGTGTGTCCTTATTAACAACTCAAAACATAAAGAACAATTTCCGGCCTAGGAAGTTCTTAAAAGATACACATTTTTATTTAACTCAACCTGAGATTTTGGAACTTGGCCATTTCTTCAAATTTGAACATATGGCTGGTGCTGGCCACATGGTCAGCAGTTACTTGATTATATACCATCTCAAAACAATAATCGCTATTTCCGGCCCAGGAAGATTTTGGAAGTTATAGACGATTTTCATATAAATTTATATGGGGCCATATCGAAGCAGGAAGACTGTGCCAATCCTCACATACGGCTGGCATTGGGGCGCTCATTATAAGTTATCCTTAATATTTTAAACATATAATATGACGTATTATATTATTTCGAACCTAAAATATACAGAGTTACTATTGCCAAAACACAATAGATTATTTCCAAGTATTTGCTTACGCATGAACAACAAATAAACGAAAAAAACTGGGATGTGATATTTTGTTGTTGTGTTTATAATTTAAATCGTCTTATAGAGGTATAAAATGAAAAAACTGGGATGGAATAGAATAGTTTCGTGTAAAGAATAATAATAAAAAAAATCCTGGGATGAAAAACTGGGATAACTTCACATGCTTTTATATTGTCCTTAACGAAGATTGCTGTCCCGCCTCTAGCTCTTTCTGCTGGGTATAGAGCTTGATAGCACTGATATCCACGTATTTTGACATACGACGTTCAAATTACGAGCAATTTTACGGGTTGGCGAAAGAGAAAAAGGAAAATATGGAAACGTTTTCTTTTGATTGCCAAAAAATATGTTATTGCCGAAAGTGGCTGAACAACTTACCTATTACAGCTGACAGCTGTACTTGTTCAATCTTGGAGTTGTTCAAGGAACTTCTATAGTTAACCTTAAAAGAGAAAATGTATTTCTCTATCTTTGAACAGAGAACAAGCCCAAAGGGTCTAATGAAATTGAATATCACAGATTTCAAAATTACGTTTTTAAGCTGTTTAATTATTTAAAGCATATTCGAATCAAAACAAACCTAATCAATGTCGGTTTGTTGCAAAACCTACCTTATCCGATTGTAAATAGCAAAAGCATCCTCATCCATTTTTAATTAGATTTTTTCTCGGAATTCATTAATTTGAAATATCTGAGGCATAATTTTTAAACTTTAATTTACTGTTATAAATTATTAAAATTAATAAATCTATAGATTTTCTTATAATTTAAAAATGAGAGGATATTGCCATTTATCTCAAAATGACTTAAGATGAATAAGAACATGTTTTGCTTTTATGACTCCTAATAAATTCAAAATAAATAACTTAATTAAAATTCAAAAATAAATTCAAAATAAATAATTTAATTAATTAAAATTATTTTTAACTTAAAATAAAGTGACTGGCTCGATTGCACTTTTGAATATCTAACTATGTATATACTAAATTCTTTGGTCGGTTTCATCTTCATCAGTTGCTTCACATATTTCCTCGTCTATCGGCCGTAAGTCAGTTTCTTCTAGTACATGTTTGTAAAAGGAAAAATCTTCATTTAATTGCCAATTTCCACAAAAGTATTTTTTACGTAATATCCTTAAGTTTTTCCACTTTTATCGGAACATTGAGAGGGAGAATACTAACTATCATATTTCTTACAGACTTTCCTTTCTTTAAAACCGATTTGGCCTTACCTACATCCTACAGGTAAACTATTTCCCTACGAATAGTTATACCGTGTTATTATCAAGTCGATTTATTGAAAATCTTTTCGACACATTGAATTTAAAAAGCCATTGACCCTGGTGGCTTTAGTGTTCTAGTTGCTGTATTTTTTCAATCCATAATTCTACAATCAAGACCTCGCAATCTTATAATCGCCCAATTCTTCTTGTAAAGCTTGAAATATTCCTCCGGTTTAACAATGGTCTCCTTCGCTTTAGGTTTTTTCCTAATTGAGCGAATACTCTATCCGTGGGTATGAAGGAGTGTTCAGGGATAGGGAAAATAATCTCGTTTTCCTTTATGTGACAGAGAAACTCTAAGCTTAACCGCAATAAGGGCACATAACCATCATAGCAGTATTTTTATTTTGCACCCCACAACCATCACATATAAGCCTGATTTTCGATATATTGCTGCTAAAAGTGCAATTTTGAAATCTGTGATATACAATTTCGTTAGACCCTTTGGGCTCGTTCTCAGTTCAAAGATAGAGAAATACATTTTCTCTTTTAAGGTTATCTATCGAAATTCCATGAACAACTCCAAGATTGTACAAATACAGCTGTCTGCTGTAATAGGTAAGTTGTTCAGCCACTTTCGGCAATAACATATTTTTTTGGCAATCAAAACAAAACGTTTCCATATTTTCCTTTTTCTCTTTCGCCAATCCTTAAAATGCTTTTGCTCGTAATTTGTGCACCCTTTAAGTCGTTATTTGGAATTTTTTTTTCTGCGGATCCGTTTCAGCTTTTACTTGTTCCTTTGTGGACTGGCAAGTACTGCATATATCAAACGATGGGTGTTTAAAACCGAAAAAATCAGATATCGGATTATTTCAAAATAGCCCCCAGGTTTGTCGATTCCTCGTCGATCCTTGGAATTAAACATTCCACAATCGAATAATATATACCGGGTGTTTCTTTTAAACTGAGACGATCAAATATCTCGAAAAATAGCAACTCTACGGAAAATGTCCATAATCAAAATTTAATCATACCACGGGGGAAGTACATTAGTGCAAAAAAATAGTCCCCCACCCCCCGCTTTGTAGGTGGGGCGGGGGTAACTTTTAAACTAAGATAGGAAGCCATATTTTTTGTTGCAGATACGGATTCTACGACTAAAAGTACGTATAATTTGAATGAAATATTTTGTTCGGTTCATGATAGATGGCGTTGTAGTCGACGAAATTCAGTTTTTTTTTTTCAATTTCTTCTTCTTAGAACACACGCATTCGATTCTGCAATACGTTTGAAATAAAAAACATCACGTTTTCATTGGGAATACTCGAAATTCGTCATCAAAACAATTTATTAATGTAAATGGCTGGTGAATAAAATAATTTTAGCTTAACTTAAAATAAGTGTTCAAAATGATGGCCTGCGACTTCAATGCACTTATTGATACGCATTTCCAATGATTGTATACAACTGAGAAGTGTGTTTGGTTGAATTTCAGCACACGCATTTCTGATTCACTCAATCATGTTCTCACGTGTTGTTGGTTCTTGTTTGTAAACTTTGTCTTTGAGATAGCCCCACAAAAAGAAATCTGGCGAAGTAAGATCTGGTGATCTGGCGGGCCTATTTATCGGACCAGCTCTACCGATCCAGCGACCATTGAAATCACGACCAAGTATTTCACGTGCCACCACCGAATAGTGTGCAGGACAACCATCATGTTGAAATCAAATGTTCCGTCTCACTTTTAAGTTCAAATTTGCAAGTAATATTTTCAGTTCATTTTCCAAAAAGTTTCGGTCCATTTGACCATTCAAATTGCCTTCAATAATGTGGGGGCCTATGAGTTTGTTGCCAATTATTCCACACCACACGTTGACAGTCCAAGGACACTGATGTTCAACTTGACGAAGCCAGTTCGGATTTGTAACACTCCAATAATGCATGTTGTGTCGATTAACCGTTCCATGGTTTGTAAAAGACGATTCGTCAGAGAACATTACGCAACGTAAAAAATTGGGGTTTTGTTGTATTTGTTCACGTGCCCATTGACAAAAAGTTACCCGATTTTGGAAATCAGCGCCATAAAGATCTTGGCGTAAAGACACATGATATGGATGATACTTGTGCGGTTTTAAAATTCTCCAAACACTGGTGAGGGACAATCCAGAATCGCGAACTATTTTTCGTGTACTAACATGAGGATTATGAGCCACTGCTGATAATACAGCAATTTCATTATTTTCTCCAGTGACTGTTGCTCTACGGGTCCTCTTTTTCGGTTGAACATTTCCATCAGTAATAAATTGTTTGATAGTACGGCCAAATGAAGCACGTGAACGAATCCTATCCGGAAAACGTTGAGCGTAAATAGCAACAGCATTTTCAAGATTTCTGCCAGCTTCTCCATAAACCAGAACCATTTCAATTTTCTCTGACACAGTTAAACGCTCCATTCTAAAGTATTTTATCGTTTATTTTGCAATTACGAAAAACATGAAGATAAGAAATAACACAAACGTTAAATGTGATTTACAAAACTGAATAAATTGTTTTGATGACGAATTTCAAGTATTTCCAATGAAAACGTGATGTTTTTTATTTCAAACGTATTGCAGAATCGAATGCGTGTGTTCTAAGAAGAAGAAATTGAAAAAAAAACTGAATTTCGTCGACTACAACGCCATCTATCATGAACCGAACAAAATATTTCGTTCAAATCATACGTACTTTTAGACATAGAATCCGTATCTGCAATCAAAAATATGGCTTCCTATCTTATGCTGGAACCAGTCAAAAATAAAAACATAACAAAAAAAAAATACGAATATTACCGAATCCAATTGTTTTTCTCTTTTATTGGTATTCCAACCAGCCAAAAATAATAATTTTAAATTACAGCTGTTCGTTTACAAACAGCTGTTTTTTATTGTGAAATGTCTTTTAGAGGAATTTCATATTTGTTCATGTTGTTATAAATTTTTATATATAAATTTCTTATTTGAAAATGTACACATACACGAGATGCTTTTACATCACAAAGAAAAAAGGAAATAAACTAAACAAAATTAAAATATTATAGTAGTAAAATAACGTTTACCGACTATAATATCATACCATTAACAAATTAATTTTTAACAAAATTCACTAAAACACCACTTTTACTTTATCACACAATATTAAAACTAATCACATAATATGAAAAAACATTAAAATAGTTTTATTTAATAAATAAAATAGTAAACAAAAAAATGTACACAAAATAAATATGGCTTCCACCCGTATCAAAAATTTATCTTCTTTTGCTGTGTATAAAACACAACAACAAATCGTACATATTTCTTATTTTACAACAACAAATCGTACATCGTACAACAAATCGTACAACAACAAATCGTACATATTTCTTATTTTCGAGCGAAAAATAGCGCGCACTATTTTTTTATTAAGTGACAAGTAAAATTTAACGAAGGGGAAATTCGGTTTCTTTCGATTTCTAATATGAAAATTAAGTTTGACTGGGTAATAACATTGAAATGCCATTTATCGCATTCTTATTTTTTTATTTAGTTAAGTTTTTATTTTTGACTGGTTCCGCTATTAGTTTGAAAGTTACCCCCGCCCCACCTACAAAACGGGGGTGGGGGACAATTTTTTTGCACTGATGTATTTCCCCCGCGGTATGATTAAATTTTGATTATGGACATTTTTTCCGTAGAGTGGCTGTTTTTCGAGATATTTGATCGTCTCAGTTCAAAAGAAACACCCGGTATATATAATTTTGCATAAACACAGGCTTTTAAAGTTCAGTTAACACAAGAACTCAAGCCGGTCGATCACCATAAAGGTCGTATCTTCGCTGATTGACACCGAATGATTGACATCAAATACATCAAAATGATCCGGGTTTTCATCGAAAAATCATCTTTAGTGATGAGGCAAATTTTCACCTCGGTTGCTACGATAATAAGCAGAATTATCGCATTTGGGGCTCAGAAAATCTAAGATTGATTGTTGAAAAGTCGCTCCATCTTCAACGTGTCACTGTTTGGTGCGGTTTTTGGGCTGGTGGTGTGATTACTTTACTTATTCAAAAATGAGGCTGGTACCGAGCTATGATTAATGATTTTTTATGGCCGGAATTGGCAGATATTGATGTGGGCGCTATTTATTTTCAGCAAGATGGCGCTACGTGCCACACAAGCAACGAAAGTTTCCTGACCGTGTTATTTATCGAAGAGGTGATCACAATTGGTTACCGAGATATTGTGAGCCACGTGAAAGATAAGATCTATGCCAATGTTCCAAAATCGATTCAAGACCTTAAAGTTGGAATTCGTTATCGAGGACATACAACCGTAAATGTGCGAATTGGTCATCTAAAATTTCATAAAAAGGATATGGTGCTGCAAGCGTCGCCGTGGGGCCATTTGGCTGATATCGTCTTCAAATGTTAATGGCATACCTTCCTCTTTACAATGAAATAAACATTCATTGATTTCTTTTAAAAATTACTCGCTTTTTAATATCAAAATGAAGCCTCTTATTGGAAAACCCTTTAGATAAATAAATAAATAGAGACAGTTTTTCATTAATGGCTCCCAGGAACGTTAAGCTCCGGGAACCGAAGCAGTTGGCATACACCAGTATGTGGAAATTTTCATTTGTTTTGCGTTTGTGGTTAGTTTGGTTTCGGTTACCATGTATCAGGCTGACTCAGTAGTGGTTCTGGCTAATGTTGTTATACAAGAAAAGCAAAAGTTGATGTGCTGTACAACCATGAACAAACTTCAAATAATTCCAGTTGGTAAAACTCTGGTTCCGGCTGACTTTATATGCTCCATGCTTCATGGTATAATGCTCCAAAACGCACCGTTCTCATTGTGCAATCGTCCGAATTGTTATTGTTAAAATGTACGTTGTGCTTATCAAGCTTAAAATGGTTCTGGCCCACTTTATTTGGTTTTGGTTCTGGCTAATTGTGCCAAAGTTTCTTTAATTCTAGCCTGTGTTCTTAGGAAAGCAGTCAAATCGAAGCTTTTCGTTTTAGTATAAGTTATAAACATATAATCAGTCAAAAACAATTTTTTTTATGGTTTTCTCGATTACATACTGACCCAGATCAAGCTAATTAACCAAAAAATATATAAGCCAGATGCTGTGAAAAGTAAAAATAATTGATCGATACGAGAACGTATGACCTTTAAAAAATTCAATACCTTGTCGTCGTATTATTTACGTACAATACATTTTATTGAATCACCATCATAATGATAATCCTTATATAATTTTATCCCTTTAGAAAATGTTTTGCTGTGCTGTACACTTAAATCTCAAATAACAGAGGCTGTATTATATATATATGTATCAAAAATATAGGTGAGGAAAATTACGAGATTATCGTTAGTTGTCATCACACTTTTCAGCAATACACGTACTACTCGATGATAAAAATGTCGATTTGATTTTAATTACGGAACATAAAAAATTCAATTTGCATGAATAATAAAGTCATGTGCATGTGGATATAGATACATACGACCATATGTATACATATAATAATATATATAAACAATTTTATATAGTACTTGTGTATGGTATATAAAGAGAGCGCGCGCGTTTTAATAAAAAAAAAAATATATATATTTTGTGGGGTGGATATTCCGATATTATTGCTCAGTTTTAATTCGTATTTAGCGCTAAATAATCAAAGGTTCGTCGTCGTATAAAACGCGTGTATAAACCAAAAATATTTTCTACGTTTTTCGTATATGGAAAAATAGAATTTCCAGCGCCGCCGCCGTCGCAATATTATTTATTATTTTTTTTGATTTTCTGGGTACTTACGTGTAGTATTTGTTGTAATGTGAAACTTGAAAATTTTTCTAAAAAAAAAAAAAAAAAATTCTAAGTATTTTGTTGTTTTTGTTGTTGTGTATGTTTTTAATTTTAAAACGAATACTCTGAAATTAATTAAAATTTATTAATTCTCAGAATAATAAAATATATTACATATATATTTTTATGTATATAGTTATAAAAGTGCAGTGTGTTTATATGCAAAACAAATCAAAATAATAAAAGAAAATTTGATAAGAAAATAACAAACAACAAATCCTAAGTGATGCTGAATTGTTTAAAAATAAAATTTGTGTTGGTTGCATAATTTATTGTACGAATGGTTTAAGTGATAAATGATTAAAGTAAAAAAAAAAAATAAATAAAATAATAAACAAATTTATGTTGTACTAAGAGTGTATGCTTATCCATATATGTTGCAGATTGTGACATATAAACGGTGTGCTAGTTAATTTGTGCATGTTCCGATTTTCCGTAATGTGTGAGTATAACAATTTTATACTTTATGGAAAATTTACTGTTTCATCATGAAAATGATCTAACTAAATTCGCACGGCCTATTTGTTACAGCAGTCAAAATTTTCTTCATTGTCAGCCATCTTTTTGACGTTTTCGACATTAAAGGATACGTAAAAGTATCATTATATTTAGGGGTCGTTAAAACGTTCAAAACAATTGTTAGGTAACAGTGTTGTGCGTCTACGCGTATTTCCGAATTGTCTACATGCCGTTGTCGAAAATAGCGTATATACAATTGGTTTTTGAGTATACAATGTCGATAATTATGGTCAATGTAGGTTATTGCTTTTTGTTGTTGTTTCCATTGTATTTCTGTACCAGGTCGTCATCTTATAGTTTCCAGTTTAAATTTGGGTTAACCAATATTTTTTGGAAGTTAAAATTCAATTTTTATAAAAAAAATCGGTGAGATTGACATATCTTGGTCAATCGATGGCTTCGATATTGATACAACCATTTTCATTTTCGTTCGTGGAATAAAATTCTTTTTCCATGTTTAATAAAATAAAATTTTATTATAAACAGTTGATATTCCTTATAGCGTATACATTGTAGCTCTCGTAATTTTCATATTGATACTATATTGGCGACGATGTAATCCTTCGGAAAATGGGAGATTCTTCTAGGATTTTTTCTGTATCCAGTGTGCTTTATGGAAACTAATAATGGTTTTAACGTCCCTTTCTTGTGCCTTGCACAAGAATACAGGTGAGGGTTTTTTTAATGTAAGCAATATTCATTTTGTTTAGGCTAGTTCATGATTGCATTTGTCAGAGACATTCACCAATTGATTATTAATCGACTTTTGTTTTTCCTGAATCTTTCTCACAAAAATTATTTTGCTTGGAATCTTTCTCACAAAAATTATTTTGCTCAGAAGTCCTGGGAGCTGGTTAAGATTGCACCTGTTATTCATTAAGCCGTCTTTCACCTAGAACATCAGCAGTTCCTGTCTCTCACACTATTTCAATCAACAATTTTACACCTCCAACACAAATGGCCCCTACACTCAAAAAAAAATTTAGAAATTTTTTGTAAATATACAGGACACAAAATAATTTGTAATTTTTACAACGTCCCTTTCAAATTATTCTTAATATTTTGTATATTTGACGAAATTTTTATTAAATTTACAAATTTTTAATGTATTTTTTCAAAATTTTCAATTTTATGAAATTTTTGTTGAATTTATTAAAAACATTTGTTATTTTTACAATTTATTTTTATAATTTATAAATTATTTTGTGTGCTGTATATTTACAGAATTTTTTTTTGAGTAATCCGATAATTACTCCATTAACCGTGAAAATAATAGTAACTTTAGACCCCTTGCCGTCTCAGAGCAGCTTCTAAGAATAAAAATATATTCGTTTCCAGTCTCAGTATCTCGACGACAAATGCCCATATTCTTGCGCACATTAACTCCATTTTGAATCTGCCTGATATTAGAGTTGGCTCGAACCAAGTACACTGTAAAAATATATCTCGCTATAATAGTCAGGTCTCTTCGTTTAAAGTGACGGTCCCGGAAACTTTGTTCCTGATCATGGTCTGAATCCTGCAAGAGTTTGTCGATGTTCGTGCTAATAATAATATTAGTCCCTTTATTACCAGAATGTAAGGGGACTACGGGCAAAATTCCGCGAAGTATTTTTGCAAACTCAAGCCCTTTCTTATGACATTTTTGCACTCACTGAAACAAAATTAACTTATGACTTTAACAGTAATGAGTACTTTATGTCACATTATAACGTTTCCCGCTAAGATGCTTCGGTTTCTGATGGTGTACTGAATGGTAGAGGCGTTCTTATTGCGGTGCATGTTAAGTTTGATTGCTTAGTAGTGATAATCCCAAATACCGATAATATTGAGCTGATTCGTGTTAAAATCAACACGGGTTATACGAAGAAACACATTTATATTCTGTGTTGCTATATACGCTCTAATAGTCATGCGGATACATACCAGCTTTTCGTAGATGCTGTCGATTTCCTTTTTGATAACACTGCTATTTTAGATGACCTTTTTGTCATCGGAGATTTTAACCTCCCGGACCTTATATGGACACAATCCGAGGACAATACCCATTACGTTGCTGAGAATGCACGATTTGCAATTGAGATTTTGGTTACTGATACTTCTTCTAATTTCGGTTTGATGCCGATCAGTAACATCAAGAACAATCTTAATAGGCAACTTGACTTAGTATTCTCTTCCGGTGCAAATAATTGCAGAGTCTTAGAAACAAATCTGGTTCTCAGCACAATTGACTTGTATCATCCGCCTCTTTTACTTTCATTTTTCAGCGAACTATGTAGAGTTAAAAATAACTGCGAAGCTTCACCCAGTTTTAATGGCGACCTTACGATTTTAAGAGGTTCAATGAATTATTAGCTAACGTCGATTTTAACTTCATTCACGTTAATAATCCCAACCTGGAAGCGCAAACTCTCAATTTTTATGCCGCGATGGTTGACACAAACGGGTAGTTTCACCCTGGTACAACAGAGAATTGCGATCACTGCGTAATCAAAGAACCAAAAACTGGAAACAATTCTTAAGGTCGAGATTGGACTCGGATTACTTAAATTACGTGAACGTTTATAATGCATTTTCGATCATGCCTCATGAACTCTATAATGATTACATCAGTAGTATGCAGTCAGAAATAACGCAGACCCAAAGCGCTTTTGCCAATTCATTAACAATAAGAATAAATCAGATGGATATCCTTCTATGATGAAGTTCGGCGACCATAGCTCTGGTGACCCCAAAAACCATTGCTGGCCTTTTCGCAACTTTTTTTTAATAGCGCTTCAGTTACATGACTAATAGCGCTCTAGCGTCTCCGTTCTCTATTCAAATCGATCTTAAAACTGTGGTAAGGGGCATCAACAAGCTAAAAGATGAGTTTTCCGCTGGCCCCGATGTATTGCCTTCTATCGTTTTAAAAAATAGTGTTGGTAACTTAGCGCAGCTAATTACAATGCTGTTCCAAAAGTGAATCTCCTATGGAATATTTTCATCAATATGGAAAAGTTCAGGGCTCTCGGTTTCCGACCTCAATTCTTACTATGGATGGACTCTTATCTAAGAGAACGTAGTTATCAGCTGATCTTTAGGTCATCCATATCTGCTCCTTTTATAGCTAATTCCGGGGTACCGCAAGCCAGTCATCTTGGGCCTATTTTTCATCTTATCCATCAACGATGTCAATTTAATGATCAAAGACTCGTAAGTTTCCATTTATGCAGACGATATGAAAATTTACAGACACATTTCAGGTTCCATCGATGTTAACCTTTTGCAGAATGACCTCAATAACTTCATACCTTGGTGTACTAAAAATAATCTTGATCTGAATGTGAGCTAATGCCAATGCATAACATACCTTAGAAAACGCGCAAATTCTATTAGTCGAGAGTATACCATCAACAGCGCTGTTGTTGTAAAAGTTTTAACCATACGAGACTTAGGGGTAATTTGTGACCGCGAACTTAACTTTAGAGATCACATCGATTTTATTGTCAACAGAGCAAACTCTTCCCTTGGATTTGTGAAACGCTGGTCTAAGCAAGCCTCTGCTCGACTTGCTAGTCAGGTTTGGTCCTCATATCATGAAGTGCACATACGAATAATTGAAGCGGTACAACGTAGATTTTTGATCTTTGCGGATTACCTTGGATAGACGTATACAATTTGCCTCCTTATCTCGACCGCTTGGAACCTGCTAACTTAAAGCCACAAAGTAAGCGACAATCTATTGCTGACATCGTTTTCATTCATCAACTTTTATCTGGCGGTGTAGATTCTTCAGCTCTACTCGAAAATGTAAATCTTAATGTAAATGCTCGTGCACCGAAACCAGGTTTTAGAATAGCTCCTCACAGAATGACCTACGGCCAGAATGAGCTTATTATAAAAATGCTGCGCGAGACTAAAAAATATTTCGAACTCTTGACGACTACATTAGCAACTTCGCTATTAAGAAATTATTATTTGCTACAAACCGATAAAGCAAATTTTGTTTTATTTTTAGATTAATTGTTTTTCTTTTCATTTATTTGACTTAAATACTCTATCGAGTATGTATTTTTAACATTTTTTTTCTTTTTGATCTCTCCATTTGCGTTTCTTTTATTTTTATATTTGTTTAACATTGTCTTTTTTAATTCTATTTTTTTCCTTTTTTCAGTTTTAAATTTGCTTGCTCTAAGCAAACCAGCGGTCGGTCTCTCCTTTTTTGGGGCGGGGTATCAATCTTCTAAATTTTGTACACATAGAGCCTTTTCATTTTCCTAAGCATAGTTTTTTAAATACATTTTTTATTTCGATTAATAATAATTTATTTTTGCCGTTTACTTTCTTTTTTTAATTTTTAATTTAGTAGAATGAGTCCCTGTTTATAATTTCCCCGTAATTATATTCAAAAAATAATCATAATGTTGATGGTGGCTCCCCGCGTGTGGTCAGGGAGTGGTGATTGGTCGTTGGGAATTATTATTATTATTATTATTAATCCGAATTCAAAATGATTACAGAAACGAATACTAGAATAAATAATGCAAACCGGCAAATATCGACCATCGGCTTTTGTACACGAACAAGAATCGAAAATTGGAACGTTATCGAATTGAAGATCTCGGGCTCAGTGAATTGAGATGGCCACACATTGATGAAATTAACACAAGCGGAGGAATTTCCTCCTGATTAGACACTCTGAACGCGATGAATAAGGAGTGGGCATATTTAGAACAGCTAAAGCAAAAAAGGTACTACCAAGCAACAAGATTCCATTCAAAATTATCAACAGAACTAAAATATTCGGTGTATACCCCAACAAAAGATTTGCTTCAATGAGGATGGGTTCTATGAACAGCTGCAAGTCACAATAACAATGGTACACAGTAACTGAACAAGATAAAACAATAAGGATATTTCAATGCGAAAATTGGATTAGATAACACCGACCTGACCACCAACATGGGCAATAAAGCATTCGAGTCTGCGCGTAATGCTAATGAAAAACGACTTATCGACTTCTGCATCACAAACCAACAATCCAGAGGAGTCAGTAAATTACCACATAAAAACATATTCAAATACACATGGACATCATCTGATGGCAGAACAATGAACCAAATATGTCAAGGCAATGAGTGGTATGCAGTACAGTATAAATAACAGGACTTAAATTTGTTTCCAAAAAAGAAACATTTTATTCATTGTCTTGCAAATTTCGTAGGACTATTTTTTTTTAATTAATTTTTTATTACAACTGATTCACAAACCATTTAGTAATTTATCTTTCTTAAATAAAAATTCACATATGACGGGCAGTAACCCAATGGTTACTCCCGCTTGAATTTACATAATTTATTATATTTCTCTGTCCTAATTAAATACAACTGCCCAGTTCTAAAGGTTTCTGCCTTTGAAGTTTTCTTACTGCATTGCGGTGGTGTCCAACAAACTTCGTCTGCCAACACACTAGGGCGGGTATCAAGAATTCATACGCAAAACCTGGATCAGTTATAAAATTTGGAAGAAAATGAACCTCAAGTTGCAAATATGCCAACAACATAATTTGGAGCTGAAACGTCAATACAACGATATGATACGAAAAATCACGAGAATGGCAAGGTGTGTGCAATACACTGAAAACATTCTCAAGGCAGAAGAAAAGGTAGACGAAAAACCCATAACACCCACGTTATACTTTAAAACAATCAATGCGTGCGACGGGCAACATATTCTGGTATTTGACCTAAGAAGAGAATGCAAAAATTGACGGAATATATCCCTTCCCAACATAACCATAATAATAAAACTCGGAGGCGCTACTCTTGCAACAAGTCTACACGATCTCATCGTCTGTATTTGGGACCAAGAAGAGCTGCCGGAGAATTGGAAGACCGCGCTCATATGTCCGTTGCATAAAAAAGGCGACCGTCTCAAATGTGAAAACTATCGTGGTATAGCTCTATTGAACACTGCTTACAAAGTGTTGGCTAATGTTGTACTTGCCAGACTCATCCCTTTCGCCGAAAACATCATTGGCGATTATCAGTGTGGTTTCCGTCCCAACCGATCGACCACTGACCAGAGTTTCACCATGAGGATGATCCTGGAAAAATGTTGGGAGTACAACATAACCATACATCAATTATATATAGACTTCCGTCAGGCATATGACAGTATAAACCGCGATAACCTTTGGGCCGCGCTCACATGCCTAGGAATTCCAGAGAAACTCGTTTCCCTGTGCAAATTAACAACGTCTGGGTCTGTATGTAGAATTGTAATCGAAGGAACTGTGTCAGACTCCTTTGAAATAACATCTGGTGTTCGACAGGGAGATGCACTCGCGCCTGTGCTGTTCAATTTGGCGCTTGAGTACGTAGTGAGAAAAGCAACATCGAAACTTCGCGCTGTATATTTAATAAATCAGGCCAAATTCTTGGATATGCAGATGATATCGTGCTTCTTGGCCGAAGACCTAGCGATATCAAAGACAGTTTCGTGCCGCTCGATCGCTGCGCAAGAAGACTTGGTTTGAAGGTGAACAGTAGCAAAACCAAATTTGTATCAACACCCAGGAACATCCCCATGACAAATCTCGGAATTGGCGACCACAATTTTGATCGCGTTGAAAATTTCAAATACCTCGGGTCAGTTATAACATCATCAAATGACATGCAGGCAGAAATAAAATCCCGAATAGCTGCCGCACATCGAGTTTTCTACGCCCAATCAAAATTATTGCGATCTAGAAATCTATCGCAGTCGTGCAAGCTCGCACTTTATAAAGCACTAATAAGACCTGTGCTGGCTTTCGGAAGCGAGAGCTGGACCATGACCACTAATGATTGTAGATTGTTATCAACTTTCGAAGGGAAGGTCATTCGCTCCATCTTTGGTCCAATTAAAGTCGCGAACAATGAATATCGGATTCGCATGAACCACGAGATAAAGCAAATACTTGGAGATTGCGATATTATCGGATTCATCAAATCCAATCGAGTGAGATGGCTTGGCCACGTTGCAAGGTCCCCACAACAACGGATGACCAATAAAGGGTTCCATCAACAACCAGCCGGGGTGCGTCGTAGAGGAAGACCCCGACTGCGCTGGCGTGACGACGTCGAACAAGATCTACAGGCACTAGGATGTCGAAACTGGAGGTCGAGAGCGATGGACCGAGACGGCTGGAGGACCATAGTGCGGGCGGCAAAATCCCTTCATGGGATGTGAAGCTAGAGAGAGAGAGAAACATAACCATAAATTTATGTAAAGCCGTCATTAAGAATGGAAAAGGCCGAAGTTAAGAATGGAACAAGCTGGCTTCAGACCATGGTGAAATTACACCGATCATATCATATTAACACAACACACACCATCATTGAGAAGTCTAACGAATGGAATTCACCACTGTACCTACTCTTCGTGGAAATCGGACGTTCATTTGACACGTTCATACACAGGAACGCAATATGGAAGGCAAGTAAAATTGACCTCCCAATGAAATGAAGCGAACTCGTAATCGAACAGGCAAATGAGTTCAATGCAAAGACAAGCAAAATGAATCACTCTGTAACAGCAAATGAGTAAGATAAGGATGTGAATACTCTGACCGCTTATGTTCCTAATAGTATAAGGCAGTGGTGGGGATTAACTGAGAAACTCAATCACTTCAAGCTTAGTTTTTTAGTTACTTCAAGTGACTATTTGGTTTTAATACAGTCAGCAGAAACTGCTTTGTGAAACGGCCGACGTATAAATGTCATGATGATCATTGCTAACAGAAATAATAATTTTCGACATTTGCTACATTCTCTACATTGCCGACGCTATTTGCCGGTGATAGCAACGATTTCCGATAGTTTTAAATTTTGCAGACTCTGTATTTAAATCAAATGACAGACCTTGTTAAAGTTAGCCGAAAGATTCCAGCCGAAAGATAATGCAGATAGTGTCTTGACTATTTTTAAACTCTCTTTATACTCTTGCCCCTATCGATTTTTAAATTTTTATAAACTGAAAAAATTTCTCCTTCACCCGAATGATGTAATTCGCCCCTAAATTTTCCTAAATTCGAGTTCATGACTGATTTTTGCTGTATTCAAGACATTATCTGCATTATCTTTCGGCTGGAAACTTTCGGCTAACTTAAACAGTATAAATAACAGGACTTAAATTTGTTTCCAAAAAAGAAACATTTTATTCATTGTCTTGCAAATTTCGTAGGACTATTTTTTTTTAATTAATTTTTTATTACAACTGATTCACAAACCATTTAGTAATTTATCTTTCTTAAATAAAAATTCACATATGACGGGCAGTAACCCAATGGTTACTCCCGCTTGAATTTACATAATTTATTATATTTCTCTGTCCTAATTAAATACAACTGCCCAGTTCTAAAGGTTTCTGCCTTTGAAGTTTTCTTACTGCATTGCGGTGGTGTCCAACAAACTTCGTATGTCTGCATTTTGGTGCCGAGATATCCGCTGAATGAGTTTCTTTGTATGATTTTTTATTTCTTCACTGACATATTCCATGTTTAAGTCCCTATGTAGGTTATCATTTCTGATGTAACGTGGTGCGTTGACAATGTCACGAAGCACTTTGTTTTGAAAACATTTTATCAATTGTGTCTGTATTTGTTTTCTTTTGGATTCCGGCTATACTCACTGAGTTTGTTGCTTGTTGAAGTTTTGTCGTTGCTTCTGATATACACTTTCCAGTTGCCAGAATGGCTGTATCGTCTGCAATTTAAATTCAAGTCCTTGGTGCCAAACTTTGTCGAAAGCTTGTGCTACATCTAAGAAGATACTGGAGAACATATTTTCTTTTTCTCAAATGCGTCTTCTATTATGTCTCTTATTCTGTGAACTTGTTCTATCGTAGAGTGATTTTCCCTAAATCCAAATTGATTTGGTGGAATTAAATTTCGTTCTTCTATTATTGGCTTGAGCCTCTTGAGCAGTAATTTTTCAAATAATTTTGAAATAACAGGAAGTAGTGAAATCGGCCTGTACGACCTTTTGTCGTTTGCTGGTTTGCCTGTCGTGGGATATTTTTTAGTCTGAAGGCAACATAGATTATTTGAACCAATTTTCGTAATCCCTTCTCGGGAATGGCTTTTACGACTTGGCGAGTAATTAGATAATAACCTGGAGCTTTTTCCGCATTTAAATTGTACTTGATCTCACCTTTAATTCCTGTAATGTTACAGATCGTTTATTATGGTCATCAATTTTGCTAATTGTTGTTATGTTTTCATCTGCAATTTGCCTAGGACACAGTTGAAAGGTTTCTTCACAAATAATTGAAGATTTTCCCTTGCCAAGTCTTTCGTGCCTTCCGTTTCTCTCTAACTAATTCTCCGACTTAGGACTATTGAAAGTACTTATTTTTAAAATGAGAAACTGAGCAAAATATAAAGAAAGCCAAGAGGCACTTAAGAAGAACTTTACGCCCTTTGCTAACAAAATCTTGTGTTTTTGTAGTAGTGTTCGCAGTTTTCTTTTTCTAGACGCGTCCTCAGCGGGGTTTCTCTGTTAAATTAGTCGATATGCAAACGATATACATCTTCAATTTCAACCAGTTAGTAAAGGTGTTCGTTAGATGGTTGTTTGTAGAACATGGCTTTTGGTCAGCCTAGTAATATAGTAAGGCCGGAGAGTGGTCAGGAGATAATCCAGCTAAAAGAAGTTTAGCCTGGATTATTTCTCAGTTTATTTTACTTGTGACTGCAAAATCAATGACGTTGGGGATTTTTCGACAATCAGTAGGCCAATAAGTGTCGAATTCGCCTGTCATACTACAAAACACCGAAAACATGCAATACAAACACGATATAAATTTAGAAATAAATTTAGAGTCTATATAGCTAAAAACACCGACAAAGACGAAAAAATATCGCGAACAAAAAAAATATCGCTGTGGTTAACAGAACAAGAGCGCCAGCGTACGGCTTACGGCATATTTTATTTATGTCAAAATCGATTCTAAAAGTTAGCATCTTGGTTTGGTGTAGTTTTCCGTGGTGCAGTTTTTAGTTACCACGCACACTGGTATCAATCAACTTGCAATAAGTCCTTGAGTATGACCATATTCTTGGCAGTTTAAACACTGTATTGGTCCGGGCTTTTTATTTGGTACTTCAACAGTTATGCGACTGTGTGTGAGGTACTTTACTTTGTATATTGGATGAACTTCTCTCTTTTTAGGCATTTTTGTTAAAAAAAATGCTATATGGTTTCGGTTTCGAGTCTGTCCGTCTGTGTGCACGATAACTTGAGAACGGATGGAGCTATCAACTTAATTTTTTGACTAAAAGTCTATGCAATTCATGGGAATTAGCCCTATTGTTTTGGACATTTCTGAGTTTAGAGTGTTCGGAGATATGTAGGGTTTTGTTAACCCCCCTCCTAAAAATTGATAGAATTTTTTTATTTTCTATTCTATTTTGGTTTCATAGAGCATGTGAATGTGGAATAAAAATACATCTAGTGTGGATGAGGGTTTGTGTAGGTGGTGTGGTTATGGGGGTGGTAGGAATGGTGGTATGGGAGGTGGAGGGGTGGGATGAGGTGTTTTGTGTTTGGTGCGGGAATTTGGGATTTGCTAGATGAGGATTTGTGTGGGTGGTTTGTGTGTGTGTGTGGGAGTGGGTATGGAGGTGTTAAAGGGTGATGATATGGGTGGTGCGGTATAGGGTAGTGCGGGTGAGATGGGTTTTGGGGGTTTGAATTGGATAGTGGGTGGGGGTGGTAATAATGTTTAGGTGTGGTGTTTTGTGATTTTTGGATCGATCCATTTCAACTTTGACCATTGGTTGTGGTTGCTTCAAACGATTCATGATCCTATACACATTCTGCCTTTAATAAAGACAGAAAGGCCTTTTGAAAACTTCAATCGATATGTAAAATAGCTTCTGCTGTGAGCATCGTAATAATTAATGACTTCTCTTTAGAAGTTGATCTCGATTGTTTGAATTTTTAACTACTGTATTTTGCCACAAAGTAAATTTGTTATACGTGGAAGGTGTTCCACTCGTTAGCACGCTTGATTTAAGTTCTTATACCACCGTGTGTGTATTGGTTTCATGCAAGTAGATTAGAGGTGGCTTGCGTTTTCGATTACTAATCGTTTTACGATTTTCTCGTGTTTATTTCAAATCGTTAGCAAATTATTTGATCTTTACAGCGACACTATTAGGAACTTAGGGACTTATCTAATATAAATGTTAAAGATTATATAAAAATGTTTCAATATCACCACAAAACAAATCCAATTGGAATATTTTTAAATTTAACAGTGTAAATTTTTGGTATTATTTTTATTATGTATTTCACAATCATCCTTTCCATTATTCTCATTTAATTTTTTTCGTATCATAAATTATAATCTTACATCCTCAACTGTCCCAGTATGCTTATGTCAAACCTATCCCTAAAATTAACAAACTATCTTAGACATGCGATCTTATTAATGAAGAACCAATAAAATGTGTTATCAGCCAAACTAGAGTGAATTCAAACAATCTTACAGCGCAACCACTACTATTGTTGATCTAACGGACATGATTAAACGGGTCCCAATGTATTAATTGGTAGTGGATGCCCCTTCGCGAGTACAACCTTCGGTCCTCTTCTATTCAGCTTTTTTAAAACTGATTTTCAATATCAACGGCAGTCGAGAAAACCAAACGGAAGTGAACAGCAGTATAACAAAATTCTTATCAAATCTTATTTTTTCGTGTCAGATGTACAAATCGTCATTGGATTGATTAAACCTAGTCGGATTAGATTAATGGGCCACGTTGTAAGTAACAAAAGAGATGTAACACCGAAGGAATCATCAATAAATGTTACTGGTGAAACCGTTACAGTCAAGGGAGACCGGCATGGGGACATGATTATTAATTTGCCTCAATTGGATGGTATTGACATCAGAAACATGTGGTTCTAACAATACGGGACCACATGTCATACAGCGCGCGATACAACGGGCGGATGCCTTGAACAATATTCCACATCAAACAGTCATTTGTTTTGGGTGAATTGGCTTCTTAATCGTCACGTGTGGATTTTATGTTCCCATAATACGGCAAGTTTGCTTGTTCACATAACTGCGAAATGAGTTTCGTCAGAAAAATTATTTTTTTTTGCTAAAAATGTATATATTCTTCCAAATTGGCCCATTCAGCGAAGTGAAATCGCAATGGATGGCCAAATCCTTCGCAAAGTCGCTGATGTTCAATACTTGTGAACGATGGCGGGTTGAGATGCTCGGTTGTTGATGCACACTTTCAGCTACAGCAGCAACATTAAGATGCAAGTCGAACGAAATTTATTCACAAATTTCTTCACACAGTTCTCAGTTGGCGCTTCATTTTTATCGATTTATTTACGAAATTTTCGGCAAGTTTCTGCAACTGGCCCTCGTTTCTGTTCAATTGAAAGTGGAAAATTGTGAACCTCTGAAACATTTATGATTAATTAAAAATTTAAGAATTTATAATCTCAAATTACTATAGTGTCTCGTAAGACTTTCGACAGTACGGTCCACCTTAACATCTATTTAGAAAATATAACCGTATTTAGCTGGCTACTAAATTTTGCTGGAATAAACTCGAAATTAAGTGTTAATTCAGGATTATATTATATTTCTTGATCAAAATGTGCCTATTTAATTTCAAACCGAGCAGTGCTGTGTATAGCTTGACGTTGTTATTTCTTAGTGGTCACAACCATAGGCATCGGAGAAAAGTTAAAAAATTGTTTTAATATTACAAGTTGTTCTTCTTACTATGCCTACTTTGCGTTCACAAACTATACATACATTATTAGAATATTGTTAAGAATGACATACTACCGACCAAATTGCAAAGCGGTTTAAGCTTTAGCGTTTGGATCAGGAGGTACCGGGTTAGAATCCCAATAGGGGCAGCATGCAAAAGGAAATTTTCTTCAACAGATTACGATCTGTGATTAAAAGGAACAAAACTACGACACCCTATCGGCGTGCAAAACTCATGGGCCGATCCATCTTCCATGTCATACTATAGGCTGGCAGGCGTACCTCTTCGATTTGGCAGTAATTACGTCAAGTAGGACGGGAAAATGAGCCGCGAAAAAGCAAGGAGTGCCGCGGCCTCAGAATGTATTCGAAACATAATAATTCCCTAAGGCCTTGGCATTATACTTTGTAGGTAGGTAAGTTCAAAGCATTTTAGATATTTTTGTAATATGGTCACTGCAGTCTGATGAGACGACCGAGTTTTTTGATTTAAATGATTCAATGTTTTATTAAGTCGAAACCAAAATTCAAACATCTTGATAATCTCACCTCGGTGTGAAGCTGGACTATCGCCCGGAATAACCTAAAATTTTGTATAAAATATATACAATAAGAATCTCCTTCAGGCAAACCGAAAACGTCCATAACGAAAATGTGTCAAAAATCGTTAAAAATCCACGCAAAACGTTCTGATCAAATCAAAAACTCAACATAAAATTCTGATACGATTACAATACGTAATTGTAAATATGATGTGTCAAAGTGAAAGATAAGCTAAAAATAATTTCAGCAGCTTAATATAGTGTTCATAAAAGAAATGGTTCTGGGTGTTCTATAATCTCATGCTGAAGTTAAAATTAGTTAAGGGCAGTTCTGGCAGCTCGTTGAAAATTCAACAAGTCAGCAAATTTGTTATAAATTTTTTATTTGTTTATTTAGTTGGTAAATTTATGGACTTCAATTTAAGCTAGGTGAAATTCAATAATTATGTTATGTGTATCAACGTATGAATTAGGGTTCCAAAAAATCCGGACTTTCTGAAACCGCGTTTATCGGATAGACGTTAATTATTCGGTGGATACCTAATAACCGTATTTGTTGAATATTGTACTTCACAAAAATTACTTGTATTTCTTATAAATAAAATTTAAAATGCATACACCAAATTAAATTTTGTGCATTTTTAATGCATTAAGCGATGAAAGAGCGCATGAGCACATGGGAGACGAGATGTGATCTTTGTGCAGAAGTTTCCCGAAAGCGAAAAAGTTCGCTCCGAATCTGTTGAAGTCGGCTTTGCTGTTTTCAATGCCATATAAAACAATTCAAGGTTTTGTGTTTTCATAGAAGTTTTATTGAAGCTGTTGAATTCTTGCTTTAAAGTGATGCTATTATTTGATATTTCTACCTTTTTAACGTTGGAAGCTTTTGAAATATATGAATTCAGTGCTTCAGCCAATTCTATTCCTGATTCAACTATGACTGCGGATTCTGCACACAAAACTTCTTATTCAGCCCCAGAATATCGCATACTCTCAACAGGGAAAAGTCTCTTCATAAGAGCTGTAGCAAAACTAAGTGTAGATTTTGTTGGACCATTTGTTGAGGTTGGATCAACAAAACATTTTATGAAAACAGTAATGTTGTCTTTTTTCTCGAATCAATTCGATTTTCAATTGAATTCAACAAATGAATGTTGAAGTGACTTATTACTGAAATGAAGTGACTTATTACTGAATTGATTGCTTAAGTTTTTCAAAAAAGATAAAACATTTGTGTCTGAAATGATTGGGCTTTTTCTATAGTTCAAATCTGTTAAAGTTGTAGTTAAAGTTTCAAAACTGTTAAAGTTTGAAAAATTTGAGTTTTCAACTTCAAAACTCTTTCTAACCTGGGCGCAATAGAGTTCCATCGAATCTTTATATCTAGGAGTAGTTCATACTCACTTCTGAATTCATTCCTAACATGATTTTGCAGGATGCTGTTGCGCCCTGGGGAATATCTGAAAAGCACACAATTTTCCTCACCAGCTTCCACTGTTGAAAATCATCTTCAGGGAGGTTCAGTTATACAATCATTAGTAGGTCTATGTTTTTTATACAAATAATCACAAACGCCCAAGTGTATACTGTGATTTAAACATATAATCATTTCAGCTGCGCAAGTTCTTCCGTACTTTAACACCATTGAAGCCCCATCATGAATTATTCATACAATATCACTTTTAAGCTTTATTTTAAATTTATGAAAGTGATTTTTCACTTTATCCTCTATCAAAGGTGAAGCTCTTTAAATTTTAGGTGTGGATTGTTCTTCTCCTACGGTTTCATTGAGAATAATTTTATGAATTAGTTTCAGGTGGTTTATCATAGCTCCCCCGTCGAACCAATTCCAAATGCATTATATTGGACTTTATATTGGACATTATATTGTATTATTTAATATTGGATTTTATATATTATATTTTATATATATTTAATATTAAACAAATTTAATAAAACTGAAGTACAGCACGAGAATAAAATTGAAAATAAAATCATAGCATGCTTTGTATTTTTTTGCCAATTTATAAAACATATTTTCAAAGCTAACTTTGTTCAGATTTTCTATATGCAATAACGATTATTACAATTTTTTGATAACGAAAAAATATTTCAGTTTTCGGACAGAGTTCGATCTAACAAATTACGTAAGGGAAAATTGTTTCACATCGAACTCTTACAAATTATCGAAGAGAAAATCATTTCCCTAATGTCAGAATTATTACAAAAAATTAAATTATTACAGTATTCGGGCACGTCCTAAATTTAAAAGGTTTACCGTTACTATTTCGCGGATTTCGGACACGGCTAAGAGTTTATATAACCGTGGATACCAGATACGTTTGAAACCCCTAGTATGAATAGTAAAATTATCTTTAATTTATGTCATAATTTATCATTTGAAAATTGTGCTTTCTATGTTTGCTTGAGTGAGCGTTTTACACTGGGATTCGTCGAATTTTGCGTTGGAGAGAAAATATGTCCAAATGAGAATGAGCTCTATATTCTTTTCAGTTATTGAATGTATTAACTTTTTGCTTATTATCGGAATTTTTTCTTGGTTCACTTGTTTGATTTTCTGTCGGCCCTAAAAATTTGAGCCATACTGGTAATCCTCACCCTAGATTACGACCGGTTCATTAAATTGTGTGACTTGGGTGAAGTATTGCTTACGAAATGTGTAACCAGAACGTTAAAAGTTTTAGTTACCCATTTCTATGGTTTATTAGCAAAAATATTTTTAAAGAATCGAATACCGTCAATCAAGTTGTCAAGTGGTTTACCATAAATATAGTCATGTCGCCCATATTTTATGATTTTAAGTCATAATACACATATTTTATTTTTCCGTTTGATAACAATAAATTTCTCTCACGCTTTTTATATCGCTTGTTGCATTAACATAAAAATTGCAAGCATGCAAATTTGATATACATAAACACGTATAAAAATGTAAAATAATATCGACGCAGTAAATTTTCTAAAATCGTACAAAAGTAGCCAATTATTTGATAACACATAATATAAGTTACATGTAATTGAAAGACAGACACTGCTGTGAGCTTACGAGTATAATGATAGTTTGGCGCGTTTATATCGCGCTATACAATTAATGTTTTACACCGGTACTGAACACTATAATTTGGAGTGAGATATGTTCATTTAATAAACAAATTAAAATATATTATTACAAAATAGTAATTACAAAGTATTAATTCAAACGACATAATTTATATTGGTCTTAATATCCACTTATGTAAATTCGCGACTATAGCTATAACTTTATTGAATAATGTAACGTGATACGGCTGGTATATTGATGAAATAAATTTTTGTTTTACGATCCAAGCGAATAGTCTCTATATATACTACAATATAATTATATCATCAACGCGATTATCATAATCACTATTTGCATAAAATTGTATAAATTATGTGCACACCTCATATATTTAGCGTGATTTAAGCCCTTGTGTATGACGACGCCAATAGGATTAGAAATAAGCAAAACACATTTTTTTTTTTAATATCAAACGTCAAATTACACCGTACTCAGCGAACACGAAATTCCGCACCTTGTCAAACGGAAGGAAATTGTTCATGAAAAAAAAAAATCTAATGACTTCAGAATTTCTGATTATGGCAAGTAAAAATAAAAAATATTTAATATGCAAGCTTTTCAAAAGTGTGGGAAACTTTTTCAATTCTAATAAAATTTTATTATTGTTTGCAAATTTATTTTAAAAACCAACAACATAACTTTTATATTTAAAAAAAAAATATTTATATAAAATGATGAATAATAATAAACAATAAAAATTCAAATAAATAAACAAATAACTCCATTGTAAAATATGCGCTAGGTGGAAATTTATGATCGTTAAACTACTCGTAATTCAGTTTTAAGTATTAATTTCTAATTTTATTAAATTTTTTTTATTAATTTCAAGAACAGCAAAAAATATTTTTTTTATCGATAATAAATTTGTGTATTATTATTATGATTCATAACAAGCGATTATTATTTACTATTTATATTTATTTATAAGCGTGAGCGCAGAAATGTTCATAAAACGCAGGCATTAAAATTATAAATAAAATTTTAACATTTGGAATAACATTTTGCTTTACTAAAGTACAGTCTACTCGAGTACTACATACATATCTATTTACGTTTATGAACTACTCATGTTATAACATTCGGCATTTATTAAAATGAATCACTTCACATTTTTGTAAAAGATTAAAAACCGTACATCCGACTCGATCGACACGGTCAACGTACCATTGGTGCGAATTTTTGTCCACTTTACTTTATAAAGGTTAAGCTAGAATTGCTGTCAACGAGCATGAAATTGCTTTAACGTTCGCTCCAGAGAGGTCTATCAGATCATTTCATTGGGGAGCTCTTAAAAACTTGTGTCTGACATAAACCAGGTAGTACCTTGATGAGGAAGCTCATCTGCCCTTAAATTCCTAGTAGCAGAAAATAAGCGAAAACGGTACTCACCACAAGTGATAGCACTATCACAAAAGATAATTTGTACCTCTTTTTCCCAAAATTAAAGTGATCCTGAAAATGACAAATTAATTGATCTCCGAAGTAAAAGAACTCGGTATATGAAATCTTGGAATATACCATAATATTCCCTCTTTCCTCCATTCGTTAACGGATTACGTTGAAAGTTGGATAGCTGTATTGGTTAAGGATTTTAAAGAGAGTTTTGGGCAAAAATATACCTATTTATACTAAACTTGGCCATTTCATAACCAATTCTTATGAAATTTGGTTTCTAGATCAATTTTTGATTGAAATGTTTAATTAGAATGAAAATATGATATCTGTACATTCTACACGATTAAATTCCTTTTGTGCTATTTAAGTTTTTCAGGTTTTCGCTATTATCTTAAAAACATCCGCAAGTAACTAATACTTTCGGTTGTTTTTCTAATAGCTAAGGTCTATAGCGGTTAGAATATTGCAACCAAACTAATCGCTAACTCATCATTCATCACTCTGTACGTGCCAACAGAATAAATGCTGTGCCTTCTATAGTAGTGACCTGTGATCAAATTCATTTTTGCTGATGACGTCATTGTATGTCGACAACTAGAGGGCAGCATATTTAACTAAAATTAATACATGTTGCCTCCTTATTACGACGGCAATAAATTTCACAAAGTTAGCAAATATTAAAATTTTGTTTATATTTTGTACAATATATTAATTTTAGTGTCACATAATCCATACGACACATTTTTTCTGTATTTTACATGATATTCGTATTTTTTACTATTTTTATTGAATCTTATGGAACCAATTACAACAATTTCGAATTGGATGATATTACAAATCGACTTATGTTGGATAAAAGTGATAAAAAAAATGCTAAAATCTAAAATAAAAATGTACATGCATTACTAAAAAAAATAATTAAAAAACGAATATCCTTCGGCTTCAACAATTTGTGCGACACTAACAAAATTACAAAACAACGTACAGAACAAAATACTGTTAAAGTTAGCCGAAAGTTTCCAGCCGAAAGATAATGCAGATAGTGTCTTGAATACAGCAAAAATCAGTTATGAACTCGAATTTAGGAGAATTTAGGATCGGGTTACATCATTCGGGTGAAGGAGAAATTATTTTAGTTTATAGGAATTTAAAAATCGATAGGAGCGAGAGTATAAAGAGAGTTTAAAAATAGTCAAGACACTATCTGCATTATCTTTCGGCTGGAAACAATCGGCTAACTTTAATACGGTCAGAACAAACTGGAAAACGAAAATAAAAAACAAATTGCTGATGCCACACTAGGGTAACTGGTATCCGGTATCTTCATCGTTTGTTTCCCCTTTACCTATAAAATCAAAAAATTGCGGCGCAGATAAATCCGATTTTATTGGTAAAGGGGAAAGAAACGAAAAAGTTACCAGATAAAAGTTACCCTAGTGTGGATATGCACAATAACCTTCTACTTCGATGTAATAATTACGACTAATGCTGTGTGCCGCCTCAGGTCAATTTTTTCGGGTAAATTATGAACTAAACTTTTTGAGGTAACCTTACGCTATTCGCCGCCAGGTTACAAACGAAAAGTCTCCTCGCGAGGTAACTTTTCAATTTAGTTGCACATGATAAAAAACGAAATAAAATTTAAATTTAATTAAATTAAGTTTTACGAAGTACATAATTAAATCAATAAATTAAAATAAATAATTAATTACTTAAATTAAATGTATAATAATAAATTAAAAATATTTTAATTTAACAATAATTTAAAATTAAAAAATTTATTGTAATAAAATATAATTAATAAAAATAAATTATAGTAAAATACTAATTTTATAATATATGTAGGTCATACTGCGACTACTTGGAAAATTTGCGGAGATATAAAATCTCAAATTAGAATTTTCACTATAATTTTTTGATTTTCTGTGATCATGTAAGTTCTACGCGCGGAAAATCTAAAAAATAAGTATTGGTGGCACTGTACAATCATCCAATACTTTGTATAGAGAGCTTCCACCTGGTTACTAGTGGAAGTTTTTGAGATAATGTCCAGAAACTGAGGTAAACTTACATGCCCACAGAAAACCAAAAAATTATAGTGGAAATTCTAATCCATAAATTGTGTCCGAATTGTCCCTGTAGGCGATGCAATTTTAATTAAGAAATAGTCAAGTTCTCTCCAGCGCAAAAGCCATTTATTCGTGTAGAATGTACACGACCAAGTGAAATGGCCAGGTTTAGTCCAGCATGTGCAGATCCTAGAATTTTGTCCAAAACTCACTTTAAAATCCCTGACCAATACTTCTACCCAAAATTCGCCGTAATTCGTTAAGAAATGGCGGAAAGACTTAATATTGTTAAATTTTGAAATTTCATATACCAAAGATTTCATTTCCTTTACTTTGGCGATCAATAATTTTTCATTTTAAGGATCACTTTTAATATTTTATTCTGCTGAGATCTTTGTTTTTTGAAGAAAAGAGATACAAGAAGAATAAAAAATTTCCGCTGACGCTAATTACATAAGTGATAGTGCTGCCACTTGTGGTGAGTAGCGTAATCTTTTGTTTTCCGCTGACAAATTTCCACATCAAAATTTACGGGCTTGAGATGTTAGCAATGGCAGAAAACGAAAGTGATTTTACCTTTCTAGCTCATAGAAAATATGATGTCCTTATGGTACACCAAACTTCGATAGTCAACAAACTGCATTCAATTCACATTATTTCGGATAATGAGTACCATATGATTTAATCATTGACAATTAACTATTGACATATGCAACCACAGCCCTGACAGCGGAACACATAACAATTTGAAAGTTCGTACTACAATTCACAGTCATGGCAGTTGAAGAGTAAGCTTTACAGATCAACATTGGTCACCTGGTAAATAAAAACGTGAAGGAAGAAATAAGAAACATGGCTCGAAATAGGTTACACTCAGAAAAAAGCACCCGATTATAAACATTAAAATTAAAAATCACACGAAACGCCAATTATAGAAGCCTCGTCGGCTCGCGCCCTTGGAGTTAGACATTGTACTAAAGCAAATTGATGAGTGGATCGATGAAGGAATCGTGAGATTTAGTGCGTTAGCTTCTGCCAGTCCTAAAGTCCAGTCCGATAAGACAGATAATATTAAAATTACTATCCAGCCTATACTGGTATGGGAGATGGGTCGGTCCATGAGTTTTGCACTCCAACAGAGAGTCATAGATGTGTTCCATTTTATCACAGATCGTAATTTGTTGATGCAAATTAAAGACCTTTAACCAAGCGAGAAATGAAGAGAGAAAATAAAACGTGGTATTTAAATGGTCATAATAAATCTTCGGCAAGTGCTGAGTCATCGAAGACCTAGTAAATATAGAAAATTCGATATAAGTTAGTCGAAACAGTACATAAACCATCGCATAATAAACGTAAACATATTAGAAACGTGAAATATGTGATGTCAGAGGATACAAAGAGAAATACGGCAAAGAATGAATAAAATATAATGAGTGGTTCCAGACAGTGCTTCAAAGAAACAGCTTCATCTTCGTCTCTTTCCCCGTTTACCTATAAAAGCGGTTTTAATTGCGACACATTTTTCAACCAAACATTCGACCAAATTTTTTCGGTGAAGCAGCATTAACACAAACAAAAATGAAATAAAAAAAATCAAGGCCAATTTTGGCATGTAGATTTTATTTTAAATTATATTTTCGAGAGAGCAGAATAAAACATTACAAAAAATATTTGTGTCTAAATATAATATATGGTTTTAAATGGGCTTCAAAGTAGCACAGTTTGGAACGGGTCAATAGTTTCCTCCAATCAAGTACCAATCATCAGCAAGATGTAGACGAAAGAGCAACTTATTATTTGTGAAACAAAACAAACTTTGATCCTTAGCACTTTTAATATTTTATTTCACTAGGATGTTATATTTTGTCAAAAAAGAGGTACAAAGTGAATAAAAAATAACATCAAAAATCCTCATTTGTGGTAGTGCTACCACTTGTGGCGAGTAGCATAATCTTTTATTTTCATCTGGTAAGTTTTCGCTGCTTTATACAGCATGCTTTGAGTGAGACCCATCCCACGCCGATGTTGAACTGATTTGCTCTCTAATTAATAGTATGTGTCGATTCTCAATCCCATTAAAATAAACGCAATCAAATTAAAAAATATAAATTTTCCGGAAAATGTAAGAGAATACTGAATGTAATAGTAAAAAGTTGTTTACCACAAAATCGCTTTAAATGTGCATTTTTCTAAGATATTTCTATGAGGTTACCACGTCTGGAATAGGTATATTTACTTTGAACTAGACTAAGCCAATTAAAACGCAACCAAATTAAAAATATTCCAACTGTGGTAACGGTTAGAAATATCTGTGGCATTCAGAAAATAATTGATACTGCAATCAACCGTGCGATATCCAATTAATCAGTGATATTTAATAACCGACATTTAATAACCAACTTTCATAATCAACCGTGGACGAGCGCGCGACACTCGTGAATTGGCCACTTACACTGGCATTGACGAATAAATTCACTGAAGTTAATTTCTCGATTTTATGTACTAAAAATATCAAAAAATAAAAAATGTCAAAAAAATAAAAATTCACTTACGTCTGTCATTCTGGTCAAGTGTACGACACTTGCGTGGAAAATACAATTTAGTTAAGGAAACTATACATAGTAATTAAAATAATTTGGTTCACTATTATAATTTGAAAAATAAAATAATCAAGCCAGCAGATAAATAATTAAGGACATTTGAAACATATTGATGTGTTGTGTTAATTGACTCGTCAAATAAAAAATTTATAAGTAATAAAAATTAATTTGCATGAGGTGCAAAATATTAGATATTAAATAGATGAATATAAATATGGTTAAGAAAAATGAAAAAAGAAAAAAAATCTACTAAAAGGCAAAAGCTAAGAGAATAAAAAGTACGTAAAAAGGAAAACAAAAAATAAACTTTGGATGAGAAAAATTTAAAATAACGATAAAATAAAAAGGAAAATTAGCATAAGTACATAAAAAAAGACAAATGCACCATGCGATTACTTTTAAAAGTACCTTTCAATGTCATCCATCAAGCATATCAAACACCCATATTTTAATACTACATAGGAACTTATTATTTATTCGGTTAGCAGACTTCACAAATTGAGCTAAATTATTATACAAGAATGGAGCAGAACAGTCAAAGAATCAACGAAAATATTCTTTTTTTGCAAAAGGAACAACACACAATCTAATTTATTATACTTTATGTTAGTTTTTATATTTTCATACCCGCTTGTTGTATAAAATATTTCCAAAGCTCTATAAACATACAGATGAGGTAATGGCAAAATCTTAGACGACTCAAACAAAGTAAGAGACGAAAACGTCTGTCTTTGAAGAGAATGACTCGAAGAGCTTACTTTTGAGCTACCATTAATGGTTTTAAATTATTTAAGTATGTCCCTCCCCAACAAGCAATACGGTAATTAATTTTCGAATGATGATTAAATTTTGATGTGCCTCTCATACTAAACAGTATATACATTTGGTTTTAGGACTCAGGATCATAGAATGCAAATTAAACCATTTTCTCATAGTACACAAATTACCGACCCCTGCGGCACACCATTTTAAACTTCTAAATAATCGCTATAAAGTTTCATTAATTTTCACGCGTTGCATTCTGACACTTAGTACGACTTAAACCATTCCAAATCCATACCCCTAATTACAGCATGATCTAGCTTACTTAGCAAAATTTCATGGTCCACTAGGTCCAAATTTCATGGTCCAGAGCCCCACATTTTACGTATGTAAAGCTGGCCCAAAAACCATCCCGAAAAACACCTTTACAATTTAGGTGTGTTTCTCCGCTAAATTCAAAAGACTATTCAGCCCGAAAAATTAGAAAATATGTGGAGAATATGAAATTCTATCCAGAAAAAAAATTTCACGTACAAAAAACAAAATTTAAGTTGAAAATCTATTACAAGAAGAGATTTACCACACTTTAAATTAAGAAATTTAGAAAACAATTCCCTCAAATAAAATAGATTGAAAATTTTTCAACGGCCTTAATGTTTCGGTTCACAGAAGTTAGCAGATATAACGGTATATGCCTAATTAATACATTGGCCATCAGCATTAAGCACCCTAATGATCATAACGTTACAGCGGATGAGAGGCCTCCCCAGCTGATTTAATATTCGCTTCTCTTAGATATGGGAATTATGAACATATGTATGTCACCAAAAATTTCTCCGTTCATAGATTTTGGCAGATATAACGGTGTATGCGTGATTAATGCACTAACCATCAAGTAATGATCATTCGTGTGTTTAATGCTGATGGTCAATGTAATAATTAGGCATATACCGTTATATCTGCCAAACTCTGTGAACGGAGAAATTTATGGTGATATATGAGGATAATTCTGATAACTAAGATGTGCAAATATTAAATCAGCTAGGGAGGCCCCCCATCCTCGCTGTAACGTAATGATCATTTGGGTGCTTAATCCTGATGGTCAATGTATTAATTAGGCATATACCGTTATACCTAGTATAACCTCTGTTAACCGAAACTTTAAGTTGGTTGAAAAATTTTCAATCTATATAAAATAGATTGAAAATTTTTCAACCGAGGAACGTGTTTTAAATTCCGAACGAGGGAATCGTGTTTTAAATTCCTTAAAGTGGGGTAAATCTCTTCTTGTAATAGATTTTCAACTTAAATTTTGTTTTGTGTACGTGAGATTGTTTTTTGGGATGGAATTTGATTTTCTCCATATATTTTCTAATTTTTCGGGCTGAATAGTCTTTTAATGGATTAAGCGGAGAAACATACCTAAATTGTAAAGGCGTTTTTCGTGATGGTTTTAGGGCCAGCTTCACATACGTCCACATTTTTTTATTATTTTTTAAGCCGAAACCCAATTGAACATTGTTAAAAAATTTTGTCTGCAGAAGAAAATCAAGCATTCTATTTTTGATTAATTTTTCAAAAATTTTTGAGGAACCTAAATGCAACGAAATTGGTCGAAAATTCGGCAAATATTAATGGTATCACCGCTTTTGAACAATGGAATAATTATGGCATTTTAAGTTTATTTGGAAAGGTGGCAGTATATAATTACCAAAATTAAAAATAAATGCGAGTGGCTCAATAATATTAAAATTACTAAAACCATCCTCACCACACGATTCAGAAGTTTTTAATCCTATAATAATCTTATAAATTTTAGAAGGAACTAGCGGAGTAAAAAATAAAGTTTCTGTTTCAAAATAGTTAGGAAACAAAAATATTTTCCTTCTAAAGTCATCTAAACGGTTGTCTTCAATACTTTCTTGCTTTAACTTATCTGAAACAGTAGCAATTCAAAGTCACTATTTTCGTAAGTTTTTACAGTACTTGGTGCTTCCTTTTTAAAGTTATTAATTGTACGACACTGAGCTTTAGGATTATTTTTATTTTTTTCAAACAATTTCTCGAAATATTTAATGATTTTAACAACAATTTTTTCATGTTTTAAGGAGAGCTTTTCCAATTTGGCATTACTAAGCTAAGCTAATGCTTTACAAAGCCCATTATAAATCCAACAATTAATTTTTGCCGGTCCTGACTTATGTTTTTTAAAATGTTTTACTAGAGTTAACATATTTATTTAAAGTGAATAAAAATGTAACAAATGGCTATATCAACATTTGTGAAACTGTAAACTTATCCCATGGCTCATTTCTTAATAAAGCATTTAATTTTTCATAATCTATTTTAGTAAATGATTTGGACTGAATATTTTGGTTATATTTTAATGCGGTCAACGTCTTTAAAATCAAGCAAATAGTTAAGTGGTTAGTAACTTCAAAATGCTCAAGGCAGTAGCTGGAAAAATAAAATTTATTTTATGTCTAGCAAAAACCTGATGCAAGCAAGTAGAAGAGGAAAGCCTAGTTATACCATTAACAAGAGATTTAAAACCATTTGAAACCATTAAAAGGGACCAACCCTAGAATCAACTAATAAATTAATACTAATATCACCTAGAATAAAAATATTTTTTTCAGCAGTTTGATTCAGCAATGCTTGAAGTTCCTCAATAAAGATGATAATGGCAAAAGCATGTAATAAACGTAATATGTTCAACATACTAAACCCCATCATAATCGGTTAAGAATTGATCGAGTTCCGTCCCAGATGGCCATATTCCAGAATTTATTCCAAAAATCATACGAATCCCATTTCCATCCAACATACCCAATCGAATCATAATCAATAACCGAAAAATGGAAAGTAAAAAAATTGTCCGTTAAACCGAGCGTCCGTAAAATCGGGGTCCGTTAAATCGAGGGTTCACTGTAGTTATAAAAAAGCAAGGTCATTAATCGATTTAATATATTTAATCGTTTTACCGTCATTTTTTCTCATCATGATTACCGTCATTTTTTCTCATCATGATTATCTCCTCATGTACAGGTTGGTTGAAAAGTATTTAAAGCGGCACCTATTAACCAGTAGAGGAATCAAAATTTTTACGCCATTTTAATATTTCATCTTTCATTTGAACACATGGAAATTTTTATTTCGATCTGGCAGTTCATTTTTTTGTTTACAATTCATTAAAAGTTGACGTGTCTGTGTATTCGTTTTCAATTGAAAAAACCGATTATCGTGTAGTGATAAAATTCTTTGTTTTGGAAGGTTTATCAGCATCAGAAATTCATACAAAAATGGTAAAGTGTTTGCTAGGAATATGCTCCTTCATTTCCAACTGAACAAGTATAATATTGTTTGTGACGATCCAAGTTTGAATAAGCGTGAAATTACCTATACCAAAGGCAAAAACTGAATCGAAAACAAATTTCTCAGCGTAATTTGAAGAATTTTAAGCAGAATAAACCCAATTTTGGGCGTAGTTTTATAACTATGGATGAGACTTGGATCTACCACCATGATCCTAAACTGAAACAACAACATTTACAGTGGACTGAAGCTGGTTGTTCAGCTTCAAAACGGGTGAAGTCAGAACGATCGGCATAAAAGGTCATTACATCAGTTTTGTTTTTTGGAATGCAAATGGGATTATGTTGATTGATTATCTTAAAAAAGATGAAACAGTTAATTCTGAATATTATTGCAACCTTTTGGACCAGTTGGGTTCAAAAATTCGTGAAAAAAGACTCGCTTACAAAAGAAAAAAATAATTTTTGTCACGACAATGCACGACGAACATGAGTCTTTTGACGATGGCTAAACTGAACGAATTAAAATACGATTTGCTTCAACACCCACCGTATTCACCAAATTTGGTTCCCAGCGATTACTATGTCTTCTGAAACCTGAAACAATTCCTTCGTGGAAAACATTTTTCATCGAATGAAGAAGCTATTGCAGCCGTGGAACAGTATTTTGCAGAGCTTCCGGAAAATCACTACAGAGATGGTATAAAATTATTGGAGAATCATTGAAAAGAAGTTTATTGAAGTTGAGGGAGATTATATTGAATAAAAGAATTTTTTCATTAGAAAATTCACATTCTTTCATTTCTGCTTTCAATACTTTTCAACCTACCTGTATTTATATTTTTTTGCAACCTTTACCTCTTTCTCTCTTTTCAATAAATTTACCTTGTAAAGTGTTAAACTTTCATTGACATAAACGGATGTGTCAACAGGATAGCCTAGTCTATTAGCCAATCGGTTTTTTATTTTACGAATTTTTTCCAATATCACATTTTTCATCTTGTTATTTTCAAACACAGTGATGGTTTTGCCAGGATATTTGTTAGATTTAGTATTCACACGAAAACACTTAGTTACCGCTTTACTTGCTTCAGGTAGCCCCAATTCACCTGTCAAAATTTTCGCAACAATTTCATCAGGTTTTACATCAGGAGTTATTGAGACACCCAATATATCGATAGAACTGTTGACCCTTTGTTGTTCAAAATAATCCAATCGGGCGTCAAGGTGATTAACTTTACAAGTCAGTGATTTATTTTCGTCCACTAATGTGTTTAGAACCTCGCTTAGTTCATCAAAACGACTAGTAAATTTGATGGAATTATCTCGAAGAAGTATAAATAATTTCTTTAAAGTGCCATCCAAATTATTAGCGGCATAATGATATTCATCAACAGAGACTTTAGTTTGACCCTGTACACTGTTTTCATTTGAGACCGTTCACTTTCCACAACACCAGTTTTTTTATCACGTTTGTACAATTCTATCTCATTTTTGATATGGGTTCTGTTAAATTTTTCTAAAGCTAGAGTGGGGATACCACCGATGTACGTAAAAGGCAAATACGCGAAAATTAACGATGACCTTGGGAATCTCAAGACCCTATGACGACCTTCGGTACAACTGAGGAAGTGAACTATATTTCCAACTGTCAGTGAAAACAATGTTGTCGATCAAAGCCTAGGCAGAAGAAGATTAGATTTTGAGATAATTTTAATCAGTTGATATTATTTTTATCACGCAATTGTCTGGTTAATGTATTAACAACATTGAGAGTATATACGACCTCGATACAAAACCATATATCGAAAACATATGCTTTTCTGCGCATCATAAAATCAACCCCTGTTTCTTTCGTTTGACTGATAAATTCTTACCCCCAACATATTAAAAGACTTTAGTATACAGACTAAGAAATTTAATCTCACTTTATTATTATTGTTCTTATTTTCATATGCACGTATATTATTTAATTCTTAAGACATTGGAATGGGAATGAGGGTGGTTTCTGGTGTTATTTTACATCTGCGAGGTGCTTTATATTTATAAATTTAATTATGCCTTTTCTGTAGAAAACTTGTCATCACTCAAAAATGATTTCTCACGACTTTCTCCCTTCTGTGAAAATCAATAAAATTTGTGTAGATTACTAATCCAATTTTTTACAAATAACGTTATTTCTATATACGCAGGTATAAATGTATATGTAAAACCATTCTAAAGCGAAGGGACATTTTTATTAATTAAATTATATTTATTTTAGATAAATCATAATGCTCGACTACGGTGGTGGTTTAGGAATCATCCAAATTCCATTTTTTTTATAATTTTCTAATTCAAACAATCGGAATTATAAAAAAGCCCATGTCAATACGTCAATCAAACGCATTGACGCATAAATGACCAAAAAATTGTATAATTACAACAACAATATCTTGGTTTTTTATAAAAACCCTACAAAAAAATTAATTTCAATTCAGTAGCAAGGTTTTTTGGAAGAGGAGGATTGTTTATAATTTGATGTACCACACGCTGATCATTTTGAGGTTTCCTAAACGAAAATTAATTAATTTACCTGAACTGTACAACCGTATTTTCATTTATGTATTTTATATATACGGATTTGTGCAGCGTACTCAAATTCCATCGACTGTTGATAATCCACGGAAAATCTTTTAAAAGTCTAAACAATTCATGTTCTTTATATTTATATATATTTTTTTTCCATCAACAAAAATTTTTTACCTTCCAAGATTATATTATTGAAATATGAGATTAAGATAAAATAAAATAAGACAAAATTAAAATATAGAAAAAGGAACAGAAACAGTAGTTGTTTAATAGATAAGAAAATTAAAATAAAATGTTTCGTTTTATGTTTATTCTTCCATTAGATCGAGAACCAGATGAAAAACGTGAAGATGTTTTATAAATTCGTATAAATACGAAATGGACACCGAATGAGATAAAAATTTTATTTCTGCAGTTGTTTTTTTTTCTAAATACCGTGCTACCTAGTAATTTGCGAACGAAGCACCAGAAGCACATGTACCAATTCCCATAATCATTAATTAAACGGAATAACCCCTTACTTCGTATACATATTCACATATACACAATCCAATTAAAAATTAAATTTCATTTTTTTCATTAATGATCTTGTCGGAAAACCAAATAAATTTAATCTCACAATTTAATTTTGTTTTTGTAAATCAGAGAATCCGCATCTGTGGGGCTAGCTGCCGAACAACAATAGAAATTCCCCCATAATAACAATTTTTTTTAAAAAAATTATTTAAAAATAACATAATTTAATCATAGATCATAAAATTTTGAGAGGCAAATTATGTTGGTTATGAGTTTATTATAATATGTATATGGTAAATCCCATTCGTTCCGTTACTGTAGATATTATACCACACGACCATGAAGGGTGGAAAATTATTATTTTTCATATTTTCTTTTTAACCGAATATTTATATGTTATCTTCTTCAAATCAAACTTGACTTGCTAGTCTCGTGGGATTAAATTAACGCCTAAATAGGAATCTTGTTTTTTATGTTAAGCATCAGGGACACTTGTACTATATATTGAAGGAAATTTGTTTATTATAAGTGGGTTAGTTTTTATGATAAATTGATCTGATAACATGGCACTGTAAATGTGGTAAGTGTTTATTGTAATGTTGATGCGATGATGATGATAATGAGATTAATATATTGGATTGTCGTATAATGAAATTAAGTAATAAGTGAGTTGGGAAATTAGCTTTAATGGAACCATTGCCTTATGTTTATTCAACTTCGGTATTTACACACAAAAAATAAGTTTTATTCGAGCCCGTTTGAAGTAAGCAATTTTCTAATAGCACAATACCAATCGGTACTACCTCACTTGACAAGTGTTTTGATTACGGAAATTTTTTTAAACGGGGACAGTAAAAATATCTCTATCATTCGCCGGTTCAACGGTTAGTTTCATTTTCGAAAATATCATTTTCCAGAAGAGTAATTGTGATATAATTTACTATACAGTTCTATCTGGCCGATGGTGTGCAATTGTCTTATTATAATAATTATAAAAATTATAAAATGACGAATATTTATTATTCGCAAGATATTTGATTGATTTGTATGTGTTCCTACAAAGTTCAAACATTGTCAGTATGAATCTCACAAGGCTTACCCGTAGTCGATATGAATCGATCTAAAGCTGCAAGAAAACTGCTGGTTGATAGGTCAGACACTATTTCATTATGCACGGCCTTTGTGTTAAAACAAATAAACAAGGCCACACATTTTTTTACATTCAGCCTTGCAATTACGGTGTAAATCTTGTTAGCACATGGTTGCCCATTGATTGGCCAATACTGCTGACGACATTGTACGAGGAGCATCTGTAAATCACAATGCAATTGCTTAACATTTTCGTGTTGCATCAAAAGCTCTGTGAAACGATGCTTAGTTGCCAACAAGATTTGCTTTTTGTTATCGTTTGAGAGGATACTGTTGGTTAATCGTCCTCCGACTCGAATAATTGCGTCATCATCCAGGAAAGGATTTAAGCAGAAGAAATTGATTTGTTGGATTTTAAATACATAGTTGATTTCATGAAGAACTGCTTTGAACTGCATTTACGAGTTTCCGCAAAGCGATGTGAAGTTCAGGTTAATCTCTCACCAATTCGATGTATAAATTTATTATCCCTTCCAAAAATACTGCAGAAATTGTTGTAAAATCGATTACAATATCCAACTTAATAGCTTTCGAAATGAACTAAATTTTTGGATCAGTTCATAAAGAATGACCTCATTATTTTCCGCTTCCCTGCAATGCAAGATGGTGGAATCGTCTTTGATTTTCGGCAATTCAGACATCTCCAATTGAACACTGTATTACGAATGCCGTTCTGCTTCGGTATTGGATAGGACCTCAGGTCCGTCCCACCACAACTTGTTTGATTCTAACTCATTATGCATAACACCCCATGAAATCACGTCAGCTGGATTAATCTAAGATGGTATATATTTAACCATTGGACCGGAACTGGGATTTTTTGAATTTCACGTGGTGATACTTGCAACCAAGACAGTACAATTGATGAATCGCTTCATAATATAATGCTTCTTGGTTGTAATGTCGTGGCCTGAAGTGTTTTTAACAATAATTGACTTGCTGCTCATAAGAATTTCACGACATGAATTTGCACCGATAGTGATAAGCATGCACCATAAGCACACTGGCTGGCGTCAGCAAATTCGTGTATTTCGAGGTATTCCTCATCTTTTAAAGATATACATCTTAGAATCCGTATTGTCTGAATTGATAATATGAATTTCTGTATATTTGTACATGTAAGCCATATCTTCATACTCGTCGATGAAGTCGGCATACTGCTGTTTTAATTCTGGATCTCGTCGGATTCGTCTTTCGAGAACTTGAAATCGTTAATATTTTTTTTTATTTATGATACCGCACTTATTTGAAACTAATAAGTGGAACGAGTGTGGGTTTACAAACAATCAATATTCTGCTCTCAATAATGAATCTTTATTTATTTGATGACTAGTGGTATTCTTTTAAGGTGTCGTTTAATTTAAACGTTTAACGTTTAAAATCGTTTAATGCAGCCTGATTTAGTTTCACCAATACAATTTGGGTTGGTGTGCAGAGGTAGGCGTACTATATATCTTCTATTATTATCACTCGTCGTCGTTTGTGCGAACACGATGTTAACCCTGGCTTGGATTCGATTTGTTTCTGCTTAAAAAGCCGATTCATTTATACCAGATATTGAAAGAATACTGATAATGTTCGGCAATCCAAGACGACCTGCCAACCCACCTGTAATAAAATTAGAATACGATGCGGAGTCTTCAATTAAAACGATTGCTGTATGGCCAACATAACTTCATTGGGCATTGTAGAATGAACCACCACCGATGAGCCTTCACTGAGAGCACATGTATCTGGACTAATTCCAGTGAGGCCCTCATTTTGAGTCACATGAAGGATATTAGATGATTGTACCTGAACTGAATCGGAGCTTGACAATTTCTCCAAAGCCTTGAGATCTTGAACCGGGACCGAGTTATGAAGCAAAGAATGATGGCTTTGGTTACACACGGAACGTTTACGCGAGAAACGATTTTCAAGATTATGACCGGAGCGCAAACAATTTATAAACAACTTCAGCTCGAACACCTTGCGAAATCTCTGATCAGGTGACAATTGAAGAAATGGTCCGCATTGACTGGCAAACTGACTTTCCACTCGACAAATGTTATAAACTACTTTAACGCGCGAATTATTAGAACTTGCCTACATTTGATTTTTTATTGATTTTGTGCCTTTTGGGAATCTAACTTGTCAACATTTTTCAATGCTTGCGCCTGACTTGTGAAGAATTTAAACATATTATCCCATTTGATATCACTCTTATTACAAAAACCTAACTCCCATGTTTTCATGGTCTCGATGTCCAGCTTGGATGACACTACGTGAACAATAATGGTATCCCAATGTTCAGTCGGATGGTCCAATAATTTTAAATTTGCAAAAATAGTAGCATCACCTTGAACAAGTTTTCTCAAATCCGCTGAGTTTGACACTATAACGTTGGGCAACGCGAAACACTCATTTAAATGCTTTTTAGTAATCATTCGTGAATTATTATACCGATCGTTCAAGTCCTGCCAAGCCCGTTTGTATCCCGCATCCGACACTGGCGACTTAATTACAATATTATACGGTTCAGAATCTTCTTTGAGATATCCAATAAGATAATAAAATAAAATCACATCAGGTAAACCAGAATTTTCATGAATATGGCACGTAAACATGTCGCGAAATGTAATCCATCTGCTTTATTCACCAGTAAAATGAGGAATTTTAATTTGTGGCAACTTGACAGCGACGTGGGACGCTTTAGAAACAGTGATTTAATTTGATAAAATTGCCGTTCCACTTGATTACCCTCCGCACAATGAAATTCCGCTTTATCGGTAGCCTCTAAAATTTCCGTATTAATTCCACAAAATTCCATATACACCTTTTCTAGATCTGGCAACTTCGCACGCACAACATACACACTATCAGATTTCGACATATTTTTCTATATATTTCTGATGTTTTGCTATTTTTTGTTTTGAGTCACCACGTTTTTTATAAGCTCATCATTTTTAAACAAATCAAATTCGCTTTCGATTTCAATAACTAATTTTAAAAAATACATTAAACAATTTACCCGTTAAATAAAAAAGTTGATAATCGATAAACTGTAATAAAATTTGTGAAATCCCAAACCATCGAAATTATAAAATTGTATTGACGAGCAACTACGCGTTATTGTTTCTTTGATATAATTTTTCCGATTTTATTCCTTTGTTCACCTCTACAAGAGACAGAGAAAACGCATAAATTTCACGCTGTATGACACAATAATGGAATATAACTTGATACTTTAAAGCCTATACCTAACCACAAATTTATCAAATCACTCAGACTCTACCCGTTATTTCAGCACTATTTCAATTGTTCTATTTGTATAGACTCAGTTAAACGATTCAATAAGCCAATTCACGATAATTATTCCAAACTACTTACGAGGAAATCCGGCTCGAAGGACCAAAATGTTGCGATGTGAACTGTATTACGAATTTTTGTATCAGCTGTCATCTTTCGATAATATAACAGTCATAAAATATATACTTTGATTCGATTTAATAATTAACTATTTTAACTCCTTATTTTTATTTCGTATAATTCGATACTTCTTCGTTTAAGTTTTTTACTCGACTACTAACAATAAAACAAAAAATTATAAAATAAAACAAATAAAAGTAAAAGGAAAGAGACAAATTTATAAAATTCAAGGGTTGGATAAGACATCAATAATTATAAAATACAATGGTAAACCGTCAACAATATAAATGCATAATTTTTGCTACATCCACGCAAATGATCACTTGTGTCAATGTCGAACATCTATGGCTTTTGTTTAGAACTGGTGTGAACTCTACTAGCAAACGGAAGTGGTGCCACGTATGATAACTTTCCTCGATATCAATAAAACAAATGGCCGGCCACCTGTACGATGCGCGTTGATTCGCCAAGAACCGTAAAATCCAATCAGTAGGACCCAAACATATTTTTCTGTTGAACGACCTTCCCGCCGTGTTGCCACCCTGTTGCGCGTTAATTGGCCAAGAACCGTAAAATCCAACGCAGAATCTCTGTTGAACGTTCTTGACAGTAAACAAAGCGCCCGAAAACTCGTAAAGCGCGGGCACGCCAAAACCCGAAAATATTTTTCTGTTGGGTGACCTTTCCGCCGGTTCACCCCAAAATAACCAATCTCGAATACGTTGGGATCTGTTCTCGAGGCGAACGAACCTCGTGTCGGCCACCTTATCAGACTGTGTTGTGGCTTACACTAAGAATAATTAAAAATTGTAGGCCCCGTTAGGCAACCGGTATTGGGTTGTATAATTGATAGTTATTAAAACATGCGCAGCTCAGGTACCAATGCGGCACACCAACCCACCACATCAATTCAATAATCAACGGTTTGCTTGATACCGCTCCGGAAATTTATCACGTAATTACAACGCACACATACAAAAAAAGCTCTCCTATATCTCATCGCTCGCACCACGCACAAGCTGCACATTAGTCTCGCTGCAAGTATTTTATCGACGTTTATATATTACATAGTGTGAACGCGGAAACATAGAATAAAATATTAAAGACTAAAGATAGATGGCACCACCTATTCAATTACAATGAAATTTATTTAAAACAAAAATGAAAAATTAAAAAAAAAACAAATTAAAACGTGTTATGATCCTCAAGGTGTCGTAACAATTTTTACCAATATTCCCCATGATATCGTAATGCGATTTTGTAGTCGTGTTATCTAATGATTCAGAAGCCTCAAACCACTACCCACTTGGTCTAGACAATTCTGAGATGGAAAATTCCAAATTTACAGAAATTCATAATAATGGATAATACTCGGGTGTTATTGTACAATACATGTATGTCGGGAATAGCATGAAACCGGATTGATTCGGCGGCTAAGACCAACATTACAAAGACGGTTGAGATTTATTACACATTTAAACACCGACAAAAAGGTTGCTGAAGTATCAAATGATGTGTCCGTAGCAAATGTTGCAACACATTAGGCATATAGGCACAACAAATTACAGCAAAACCAACAACCGCCGCAGCAGCAACCACAACCACCTTAGGCGATACCAACGATATTGATACTAGTGGGAAATATTTGGACTGGTTATCCATCGATTTCGAATCATTAATGGCGATTGTGATTTTATGGTTTTGGTGGTTTGATGGTTTTGGTGTTGAGTCGCAACCAAATTTTGTCCATGCGAAATTCTGCAGCATTGTATGGAATAATTTAGATCATCGCGTGTGAGTTAAATATTCCGTTTCAAATTGTTTAGTCAATATAAAAATTTAGGAATAATTTATTGGTATCTCAACATCATTGTCTGCCGATCAGCATACGGTTATTTTTCAATATCAGGAGAATCACTGATAATTTTACATAAGAATTGATCACATGTTCGTGCTATATCGAGTGATGTTCCTTAATATAACAAAATCAAAGTACCCCGCTTTTCAGTACGAAACAGTTGAGTTCAGTCGTTCATATTAAATTTTAACAAATATTAAATAGTAATAAAACATGTATGACAGATATTTTTATGGTTTATGATAATATTTATTTACTTTTTTATTTTGACAACTATAAGCTACACCCCTCTAAAGAAAAAAGCGAGCCGCTTAAAACGGCATGAAAACTGAACGTTTACGTGACGCGGTTTTTACTAACAATATGGCAAAACGTCATCGTATGCATACATAAAGATTATAAAGAGTCCGCCATTTGTAATTATACCTTTCAATGGTATTTTTGCTTTTCGTTCGGCACGATCATTACGAGTATCATTCAACCATTTGAGGTAATAAATTTAGTTTAAATATTAGTAAATAAGTACATAAATTAATTTTTGAAATATTTAATTTTTTATTATTTCATAATTTAGCAAATAACTACCTAAATGAAATTTAATGAATTGTCTTGCTATAATTTTTAATAGTATATTGTATTGAAGTAGTATAAATCCTAAATGAGGTTGTGATATATATGTAAAGTAAATTATTGTGATAATAAATTCCCAATGATATTAAAATTAAATAATAAATTTGTTGTATTTTACACATAAAAATAATTTTATTTTATTTCAACAAAGAATATTTCTCTAAATTTACCCAAATAGAATCGAAAATAATACGTTTTGGCGTTATAAAAAAAGTTCTGTTTTGCGATACAAAGACATTCCTTTTTGCACAACGCAAACATATCGCCTTGGCGTTATAAAAAAACCTTAATTTTTTTGATATAAAATCATTTCGTTTTTACGGTACGCAAAAAGGCCGCTTTGGCGTACTGAAAACGTGATATATCAGTGGTACGATTTTTATTTTAAAATTCATAGTTCAAAATTTACGGAAACGGTTCGCTTTCTTAACGTCAAAACGTTACGTTTTCGAAGTCTTATATATGAAGTTTACTCAGTTTTTGTTTCGCTTATGTTACGCTTTACTTAGAGGGACAGTTGAATCTAGTTTTATTTTTCACCAGCTGTGTTGATTTTCGAATTTTTTTCGAATCAGCTAACTTCATTCTTGCCTTATAGAAAAAATTTTTGGAACGCGATTTTAAAAAACACTGTTCTATATTGATACTATTTAATATTTGATAAAACCAAAGGGTTTTCTCAATAAAGCAATGAAGCTGACGTGTGGGGGAGTTTTTAAAATAATAATCTTTTTTGCTGGGTGGTTTGCTAATATGGCCGTCTCCAACCATTGGAGAGAATAAGTTTTATTCCACAGACAGTTTTCATGTAAAGGTTGCTGATTGAAGTATATAAGAGCACAATACCAACGGAGACAGTCAAAATATCTCTATCATTCGCCGGTTCAACGGTTTTTGGAAATTTTAATGTACTTATACTGCTTGTTTATGGATCGAAATATCATTTTCCAGAATAGTAATTGTGATATAATTTACTACAGTTCTATCTGGCCGATTGTGTGCATAAATGTTTTGTTGCGATTTATAAATTTCACCAAACATCATTCAACATAGCACCTGGACATTCAGCCATGGTATTATTTGTATGGAAACTGTTCTAATATTTAGAAGGCCTAGAAATTGTAAAACTTACAATGTCATTTGAAATAAAATTCCTGGCACACTTGTTGTTTTTTTTCAATTCATAATTATTAAGTTTTTACAACCTAGGCTGTTTTCCGAACACCGACTTATTTGTGGATACCGACTTATTCAAATATAAGTGGCTAACCCTCCGATTCTGACGATAAGACTAATAAGACCATCTTGGCTAAGACTTTTTGTGAAGACTATTTTTTTAAGAGTAAACTCTTCATTGAACTTCTGAAGGCAGTAGTCTTAAATAATATATTGGAAACTCTCCAAAGACTTTTGTAGAGCTGTCAAAATCAAATTTTCAACATATTGTTCAAATTTATGAAAGAAAAGCGATAATTCAATCCAAAATTGTTAAAAAAACTTTAATGTTACATAATATGTTTTATATTTATATTAATAATTTTTCTGTTTTTAATAATCAATTACATATTATTGTCTACAAGTATTGACAATTTTTTAAGACTACTGACAGATAAGACTAAGTGCAGAATAATAATTTAAAGTTTACAGTCATCGTTAAGACAAAGATTTTCGCTAAAGCCTTTGCTCAGTTCGATTTCACGTGAAATTTCCATACGTTTTTACCAAAGTGAAATTAGAAATGAAAAATTCCACTTCTGTTTTCGTTTTGTAGTACTCAGTACACCAGTGAAAAATCCAAGTGTATTCAATACATCAAAGATGGTGCGCATAAACTCTCCAAATTATTTTCATGTGAAAATAATGTCTGTGTTTGGCAATAATCAAATTTTTTAATACCACAAATCCATAAATTTTAATTAAAGTCAATTTAATTTAATTTATTCACGTAAAATAAACAAATTTCAAAATAAAATTTTTACTATTTCACGGGAAAATAAATAAATTTTTGGAGACCGCGGTAAAATTTCATTTCATTTTGAACTGAGTACTAAGCTTAAGACGGAAAATACGTCTGTGACTGTACGTCAGAATCGGGGGGTAAATGTAATACATGCCATTTTTATTTTCAAATCTAGTAGCAATGACCAACATGTAAAAAAAATTATTTTCTTCCATATAATAGAAATTGCGTTTTGTTTTTTGTTATTACGTCACAAATAAGTCCGTACAATGAATTAGAAAATAAGCCAATGAGGCCCTTTTCCAATTACCGACTTATTTCAGACTTATTTGACGCCATCTTGAATAAGTCAGTCAATTTGTTCCAATTCATTGTACCGACTTATTTGTGACGTAATAACAGAAAAACAAAACGCAATTTCTATTACATGGAAGAGAAAATTTTCTTGACATATTGGTCGTGTTTACTAGATTTGAAAAAATGCATGTACATATTACATTTAGTCAATACACATTTTTGGAGACATTTCTGTGTAGACATACTTATTCAAATAAGTCTCTTCGCGAGGTGACTTATTTGAATAAGTCGGTGTCCACAAATAAGTCGGTAATTGGAAAAGGGCCTAAGTCTGTAATAAGTCGGTGTTTGGAAAACACCCTTAAATTGCGATTAATAAGTTATGAAACGTAGTAATCCTGTTTTGCCAAAATCGTGTGCTCACAGACTGAAGAAAATAACTACGTAATCGCGAATTCGCAAGTAATAGTTAGCTAGCTTTTGTCTGTCGATCGCATTAGAAGTAATTCATTGTATTCCTATGCTTTATATTGGTTTTCCAATTTTCGCACTATTTACTGTTTTTGGATGTGAACGCTAGCATTTTAAAATAACATTCTAAACACAGTACAGTGCAGACAATTACAACAGATTTCTCTAAATTAAAATAATTATTTTGTCCTCTAGTAGTTGAATTTTAAAATTGTCATTTTGACGTTGTATGAGTCACACCACACCTCCCTATTGGATCGGTCGGAGATCACAAATTGACTTTGGTAGGTTGGTTGTAGTGTTCCTTTGTTTGATTTTAGATATTAAATAGAATCTGACTCTTCGTGAAGCTTTAGAAGATTTATTTGTTCTATGTTGAAGTTATATAATTATAACTTATTTTAACCGTTCGGCATCAGCTCTTCTATGCTGATGTATAATGCGGGACAGCACTTTTTATTACTAATCACTTATGTATTTTTGATTAATAAATTTACACATTTTATTTAATTAATTATACATGCTTTTTATTTTTATCAATTAATAAATTTTTCATTTTAACAAATTAAATATTTAAGAGTTAGCAGAAATATAACTTTATACAATTTGTGTCTTAACTATTTCTCCTGTTTTTATTATATGGAATCTATTACCATATGCTATGAAAATTTATAATAAACTCTTGTGTTGAAAATTTAAAACAAAACTTATATACTAATTTTTCTGGTATACAACCTGGCTAAGGACTCTATGTTTCAGCAGTTCAACTAAGGCCAGATTGTATACCAGTTATAACAATTATACCATTTAAACTTCTCCACAAAACGCATCCATTACACCATTTCGAATTGTCACAAATTAGACATTTCTTACCCGATAATATGTCAAAACAAACAACAACAACAACTCAAACAACAAGGTAAATAATTTAATTATAAAAAATAAAACTTAATGGAAATAATTACAAAGTTTAATAAATTTATTTTTATATTAATATTTACATAGATATGCGACAACGAGAAAATGATACACCCACATACACTCCCCTTCCAGTGGAATTTAAGAAAATTGGTAAGTATTAAATTTCACGATACGAAGTCTGTGGTTTCTTAATTTTTAAATCGAACTGGTAGTTTAATTACACGACCATGCCTTGATAACACCTCTCTTGGTTCACTACTAACTTGCACATGCTGATCGAAAACTACTTTCTTTTTAGCTTTTGGAGTTTCTGAATTAACCACCTCATCAGCTTTCCCATCAACATCCCATGACAGATTAGTCGCTAATGGCTGATTGCTGAACAACTCATCCTTATTTTCGGAATAACAAGGTTTGAGTCTATCTATCGAAATATTAACTTTTTTACCTTTAATTTCTAGCTCAAAAAATTTTGTATCCCTGTTTGAAATTTTAAAAGGACCGGTATATGGAGGCTGAAGTGCTCTTTTGACTGCATCGGTACGTATAAACACATGAGAGCAATCCTCCAATTTTTTGTTAATGAAAAATTTCTCCTTTGAATGTCGAGATGCGTTTACCGGTTTTAATTCTTCAAAATGTTTTTTTAGATTACTCACGAATTCGGACTGTGGAATCGAAGTATTTGGAGGTTCCATAAACTGCCCAGGAACTCTAACCGCACTTCCATACACCAACTCTACAGGAGTAGATTGTAACTCTTCATTAAACGAGGTACGTAAACCTAATAAAACGAGTGGTAAAATGTCCGTCCAATCCGTTCTGTTATGACACATAATCGCTGCTTTTAATGTCCTATGCCAACGCTCAATCATACCGTTGCACTTAGGATTATACGCTGTAGTACGTCTTCTTTCAAATCCTAATAAATGTGACAATTCTGTAAACAGATTCGCTTCGAACTGCGAACCTTGATCTGTTACGACAAAATTTGGAACACCAAACCTAGCTATCCAATTTGAATAAAAAGCATTTGCCACCGTATTTGCCATGATATCTGGTATTGGAATTGCCTCCGCCCAGCGAGTATACCTATCAATCATGGTTAAGCAGTATTTATGATTATTGGATATGGGTAATGGTCCAACTAGATCAATATGCACTTCTGAAAACCTTTCCTTTGTCACTTCGAAATTACCTATTGGTGCTTGTGTGTGTCTTGATACTTTGGATATTTGACACGCCAAACATGCTTGTGCCAATTCCTTAATATCCTTTTTTAATGACGGCCACACTACATGTTTAGACACTAATTTGACCGAAGCTTTTATTCCCGGGTGCGACAGATTGTGTAGCGACTCAAATACCTTCCTCCTCCATTCTCTTGGTATGAAAGGTCTTGCTTGTCCCGTCGATATGTCACAGTAAATGAAATGTTCTGTATTGAAAGCTAACGGTCGTCTTACTAAATTTAGTCCAGAGTTCTCGTCTTGTAGTATGTCATTCAGTTCCGAGTCTTGTAATTGATCTGTAGCCAGTTTGTTATAGTCAATAGTCTCGTGAATGTCAATTAGCTCAACTCTAGATAATGCATCAGCTACAACGTTGTCTGTACCCGTTATATGTCTCAGGTCCGTTGTAAATTGTCCAATAAAGTCTAGTTGACGTCTTTGTCTTGGTGATGCTTTGTCTAAATTTTGTTTAAATGCGTAAATGAGGGGTTTGTGGTCCGTAATGAGGATGAAATTTCGTCCCTCGAGAAAGAATCGGAAGTATTTTACACCTAAATAGGCCGCTAACAACTCCCGATCGTAGGTACTGTATTTTTTTTGTGTTTCGGTTAACCTGACAGAATAAAAACCCAGTGGTTGCCAAACTTCATCAATTAATTGTTGCATAACTGCCCCTACTGCTGTATCGGAAGCATCTACCATAATTGATAACTTTGCTGACATGTCTGGATGAGCTAGAAGGGTGGCATCACTTAACTTGAATTTACATTTTTCAAACGCTAATTTCGACTCTTCTGTCCAAACGATTGGTATTTTACTATTCTTTTTGTAACCTTTTAAAAAGTCATTTAAAATGGCCTGGTCATGTGCTGCAGAAGGAATAAATCTTCTGTAGAAATTAATCATTCCTAGAAAACGTTTTAATTGCTGGACAATGACTGGCTGCGGAAAATTACGAATTATTTCTACTCTATCTGGAGATGGTAAAATTCCTTTCCTATTTACGAAATGTCCCAAAAAAGCAATTTCTTCTTGCGCGAATACACATTTATCCATTTTAATAACTAGCCCATTTTCGGCTAAACGTTGGAAAACTTGTTCAACATGACATAAATGCTCATCCAATGAAGCGGATGCAATTAAAATGTCGTCTAGATACACGAAACAGAATGACAATCCCCTTAAAACCGAATGCATTAATCGTTGGAACGATTGTGCTGCATTCCGAAGACCGAATGTCATTCTATTGAATTCGTAAAGACCGAATGGTGTTGCTATAGCTGTTTTGTGTACATCTCGTGGTTCAATTGGGATTTGGTGGTAAGCACGTACCAAATCAATAGTTGAAAATACCGTACAACCAGCAAGTTGAAACGAGAAGTCCTGAAGATGCGGTACTGGATAATTATCGGGAATGGTCACATTATTCAACGCCCTGTAATCCCCACAGGGTCTCCACTCACCGTTTTTCTTAGGTACCAAATGCAGAGGACTGGCCCACTCACTTTTGCTAGGTCGACAAATTCCTTGCTCCATCATACTTTCGAAGTGTTCCCTCGCTATTTGTAACTTATCGGGAGCCAAACGCCTTGTTTTGCACATAACTGGTTGCCCGTTTGTTTCCAAACAGTGTGTAACATTATGCTTAGGTGTATTCATATTGCCTGTTTCCCGAGTAATTATTTCATATTTTTTTAACAATTCGTTGATTTCTGGATTAATTTTACTTTTATCTAACAGGGCTAACGAAGGACTTGAATTACTTGTAATGGATCCAACTGAATATAAATTTGTAACCGGATCAATTAATTTACCCTTTCTAATATCAACTACTAAACCTGTTGCTTTTAAAAAATCTGCCCCGATTATTGGCATAGACACATCAGCAACTATGAAGGACCATTTGAACACCCTACGTAAACCGATATTTAGTGAAATTGTCTTCGTTCCGTAGGCCTTAATTTTGGTACCATTGGCTGCATATAAGTGAAAATCGGGTTCATTAACCTTTTTGTTACTGAAATTTGCTGGCAAAACGGAAACGTCTGCGCCAGTGTCTACCAAAAATTTTCTTTTAGAATTTTGATCCAAAATAAGTAGACGATTTGCACAAATTTCATCAACATACGTCTCAAAATGCTGACTAGAATTTAGTTTTTTGACTTTTGAGATTTTACAACAATAAACTTATCGTGAAAACGACAACCTGAAACACACTTCGTTGCCTTATCTTTAAAACGTCGATGATAGAAACATTCGGTTTCATCATACGTTCGTTCTCTAGATTTTGACGAATTTCTAGCTGTGTTATGCGGACTACGAGTTCTTCGTGTTGTGCTACGTAAGGCGGATACTTCCATTATAATATCCTTACGGAACTTACACAACATCTCATGCAACTCTTCTTTTGTCGACGATGATTCTTTTTGTTGGCTTGTGTATGATTTGTCACTTATTTCCATTACGTGCTGCTGTGACATGGTTTCAATTAATGCGTCCGCTCGTTCTGCCAACTTTCCTAATGAAACGTCATTTTCAAACGGGACTAATACCAACTGTACCTGCTGCGGTAACCTTTGCAACCATAATCGCTTAACCGTGCCTTCTTCAAAATGCTCTCCTGCATTCATATGCATTTGCTCCAGCAATTGTGATGGTTTCTGGTCTTCTAACCTTAGTCCGTGCAACAAATTATTTAATTTTGATCGTTCTGATTCTCCTAAAACTTTAATTACTTCCTGCTTAAAAAACGTATAAGGTTGTTTTCCCTTATTTTTTATAATAAGATTGGCAAATTTGTTATGCAACCTAGCATCTAATGCACCAATCGCATGTGAATACCTCGTAGTCTCTGTAACGATGTTTGCTACCTGGAACTGCTGTTCCAAAATAGCAAACCAGACCTCGGGATTCTGTGCATATAAAGGTTGGGGTGGCTTAAAAGCTACATGTGCAATCTCTTTTTGCGAAATATTTTTTGCCGTTTTACTTTCGTTATCTACAATATTTTCACTACCAGAGTTACCACTAGAAGATGCTTCCGAAGCATGGGAATCTTTCAACTGTGCATTTAGAACGATTCGAACCTGATCTTGCACTAGTGAACACAATTGTTCACGAGTCAACGTGATCATTTCGTTACTAGAAAATAAAAGATTTTGCCTATCAGAGGAGTGTACATAGGTGGAATTCGTTTCCTCGTCGTCGGTATTGATACCACGCACAACGAAACGAAAAAAGAAACTTAAAAGTAGAAAAAAGGATGAACAAACAAAAAAAACGCAAGAAATACTGAACATTGTGATTATTTGAATAATTTTAATTTTTTATTTATTTTTTAAATAATTTTTAAATATTTTTTAATTTAATTTTTTTTTAAAAATAATTTTTATTTTTGTAATTTTTAGACGACGCAAAAAAAAATGGTGCAAAAATGGAGTACGTTTTATAAAGAATAAATAAATGGTACTTACAATTTTAAATTTATCGTCTTATTATACGGGATGATTGGAAAAACTCCCGGCTGCTTACAAACAATGTTTCCTCTTTGAAGCGGATTTTATTTAATACAGCTATGTTTAACGGGTGATCCGGTGAATGCCTGTTGCTGCTTCGCCAAACCAATGCTCCCTTCTAATTTGCGGTTGATTTATTAGTTGCTCGTTTATCTGGTGAATACATAGACGGCAAACTGCTTCCTCGGAACATATAATATTTTTTTAAAATTTTAGTTATCCAAAAATTTTACGGATGACTTGTAGTATTTTGCGTTGGCTAATAAGTATTAGCTGCTGCCCCCGGTGGAACTATAATATCACGTCGGGGTCACCAATTTAGAAGATTTATTTGTTCTATGTTGAAGTTATATAATTATAACTTATTTTAACCGTTCGGCATCAGCTCTTCTATGCTGATGTATAATGCGGGACAGCACTTTTTATTACTAATCACTTATGTATTTTTGATTAATAAATTTACACATTTTATTTAATTAATTATACATGCTTTTTATTTTTATCAATTAATAAATTTTTCATTTTAACAAATTAAATATTTAAGAGTTAGCAGAAATATAACTTTATACAATTTGTGTCTTAACTATTTCTCCTGTTTTTATTATATGGAATCTATTACCATATGCTATGAAAATTTATAATAAACTCTTGTGTTGAAAATTTAAAACAAAACTTATATACTAATTTTTCTGGTATACAACCTGGCTAAGGACTCTATGTTTCAGCAGTTCAACTAAGGCCAGATTGTATACCAGTTATAACAATTATACCATTTAAACTTCTCCACAAAACGCATCCATTACACCATTTCGAATTGTCACAAATTAGACATTTCTTACCCGATAATATGTCAAAACAAACAACAACAACAACTCAAACAACAAGGTAAATAATTTAATTATAAAAAATAAAACTTAATGGAAATAATTACAAAGTTTAATAAATTTATTTTTATATTAATATTTACATAGATATGCGACAACGAGAAAATGATACACCCACAAAGCAAGCTGTTGTGTTGATAACATAATATCGGCTTTAAGTGTGCGGTGCCTCATCTCAATGACTCTGCTGTATTTGGGACTGCGATCAAAACCTAATATTTTCGAGAATTCAGCAAACAGCTCAAACATAAACTGCACTTCTTGATCTTTTATTACTATTTTTGGTACCTAGAAGCGAGAGATCCGTATTGAAAACTACTATGGCTACGGTTTTTCTTCTGATATTTTGTTACGCAGCAACGTTGTTCCTGAGGTTCTTTTACTGAGCCAATCATGTCTAGGTCTATTTATAGCTGGATCTCCTTGTGACTGGTACGTAATTCCCCAGTTTAACCTTTGCTTTTTGACATGCCAGACAACATTGGACCAACCTGACCAAAATGTTGTTGTCCACAATGAAAAACAAAAAGTAATTGTAGCCTGTTTACCAGTATCAGTGCTAACTGCAAATAAACAACTGGGGCCATCAACTGAGACTCTTAAATCAACATGCAACGGAATTATAGGAGAATCCACAAAACCTCAGTCACAAGTAGTAAATCTCATCCTACTCATTGCTACTGAGTGATGTTTGGTTGAGATTTACTGCTTGTGGCTGCAAATTACAATTTGATTCTATGAACAATTCTAATGCTTGGCCAAAAAGACTTTTCATCAAGGAATTTGAGGTCCCAAAACAGCACTCGTTGTTTTCGAAACACAAGAAACCACTGTCAAATAACTTAAAAAGCTGCAACAGTGCGATCCAACATATAACTTCATTGATGGTTTCAATATACGTGCTATGGATGACGTTGACGATGCCAATGCTGATTGAGACAGTGTGCGATTCAAATGAAGACCGAAAATCATATTTTAACCTGGATAATTGCTGCTTGTTCATTCAAAACAAAGACTGAATAGTGGATTAATGATATACTAGTTAACTTAAAAAATTGGAAGTATGCCAAAATGTTAATAAGCGGGTTAGAAATTTTATTTCAAATCAAAATACATTTCATATCTCGATCAAATTCAAGAACAAACAGCAAATATGACCTACAACAATACCAGATCCTTAAACGCCACTGATGTATAGCTAACAAGTTCGTGTCGTTTTTCAATCAGTCTATAGACCAAGAGTGTGTAGATGGTTGTGGTCTTATTCAATCACTCCCCAAGCACCGGCGTATTTCCCGCAAAATGGGAAATTTAAAAAATTACACCTAAAAATTGGTGTCTACATCTAATAAATCGGGTAAACGAGATGACATCACATGCTACAGAGGAATATCAACTTCATCATCAATTCCTGAATTGTTTGAATTAGTTGCACGCATCAAGTTTAAATCAACAGTAGCATGTCATGTATCAGTAAGCAGCATGGATTTATTTATTTACCTGGCCCATCCACAACAATTAATTTGGTTGACTGGTGAGTGGGCCAGTAGAATAATTTACGATATAGAAAAACATCATCAAGTTGATGTAGCGTACACGGATTTCTGTAAAGCATTTGATTCTATATCTGTCATCATAAAGCACTATTCTGGTAATCCCCCGGGAATATTGAATTGGGGACAGAATTTATATGTAATTTTTATTTAAACATTTTGTTTCTGGCATACTGGAGTAAAAAGTTATGGGCTAGTTATATAGACGAAAACGAAACGGACTGAAATGAAACGAAACGAAGGACGAAAGAGATATGGTTATATAGACGAATGGTGAAACGGTTTTGACATTTTCATATTTGTTTTTAATTTTATTTGAAGTTTACTTCTCGTGTGTATGAAAACTAGCTTGGAAAATCCATTTTATATTTGGCGAACTAAATAGAAATATACAAAATATATAAATTTATACAAAATATAAAATATTTTGACAATTTGACGTAAGTGCTAGTAAGGATAACAAAAAAAAAATCATAACCGATCGTGTATAACCGCAAAGACGAAACGAAAGCAAATTGAATTGAATCAATTTCTCCGTCCGTTTTCGTTTCGATTCTTCTATATAATTGGTTTAGTATGTTTTCATGTATTCAATTCGTTCGTTTCGTTTCGGTCCGTTTCGTTTTCGTCTATATAACCAGCCCATTAGTGTTTTTTTAGTACAAAATTAATTGGGGAATAATTTTCCCTGCCAATATAGGTATGAAAAAATTATTCGCAATTAATAAATATTTACATCAAACTTTTCTCCTCAGTTGGCCGGAAAAAAATATTTGAACAGAAATTACATATAAATTCTTTTCCCAGGGAATATGGAATCCCGGGGAATCACCAGAATAGTGTCACAGAGTTTATTCGCATTTGGCTTTTCACTCGATTACATAAATTGGTTCAAGACATAACTAACAAACCGGCTACAATTTGTAATAATGGGAACTGAGAAATCAAACGTTATTAAAGTTACGTCCAGTGTTCTCCAAGGATTTCACATCAATGTGGGGTTTTTATTTGAATTAAATTACTTTGATAAAAACACTTGTAAACATTTCCTTCTTACAGTGACAATATTTATTTGTTTTCAGGAATATCGATTTCGAAAATTATTTCTTCTTCAGTTCCTTTTTTCAATTCAACATTATAAGTGACAAAAGTTAACAGCAATTCGGAAAACGATCTTCTAGCTCCCTTTCGTTCGATATGAAAGTGCAATAGAAATTCAAAATTCCCAAAATCGCACCCCGCTCGCTGGATTGTTTGATTCCTGTTGAATTTGATGTTTTTCGTAATTTCATTCTTTGGCGTTAATATCTCACCCTGAGGCTTAACTATTGAATTCGACGAAGGCTATCATTTTGCAAGAGTAGACAAAAAAAGGAAAAAAAGAAAAATGTATGAAATTTGTACTATTCTTTTTTCTTTAGTTTCTACGCTTAAAACGATACCGGTCGAAAATGAACGTTGAATTCAATAGTTAGGGCTCTGCATTTAATTTAACGAACATAATTTTTAGATTTTGTAAATGTTGTGTAATGAAGTATGAAATAATTAGTTGGTCGTCCAGGTAGGAGAAACAGAAATTTAAACAATTTAAAATCGAATGGATGAATCTGGTTAAGGTATTGCCAGAATTCCTCAGACTGGACATCATTCTAGTGAATTATAACAGTCTGAACGGTGTTGATATTACAGTTTTTGAAATATCTGCTTCTTCGATCGGGTTCTGATGATAGGCCCACTACAAGTCGATACTTGAAAACACTGTACATTTCCGTACCTGATGAGTAAAATCCTCGAGGTAACGTATACTGTGTCTGTGGTTATGTTGTTTAGGACACGGTCATCACTACAAGGTCTCCATTCCACATTCTTGTGGGCTTGTACCACAAGTTGTAATGGTATCTGTTACATGATGTTTTGCAATTGTATCCCTTGGATGTCGAATGCAATCTCTTTGAGATTGGTCTTAAAATCTTTCGAAGAAGCTGAATGTCTGCTGGGTGATCTATTTTGTGAGCGCAGTTTACGTTCAGGAACGTTTTGTGACTTACCACGTGACATATACTCAATACGACAGTTAATTTCGTTTAATTGCAACAATATAGAGGAATCAATCTGAATTTTAGGTTGGTTGGACGATACTGGTATTACATGAGTTTGCGATTTTGTTTTCACTAATTGATCTGCTTACTCAGCGAATTAGTGATTGTATTTAATGAATCCGTTTGGAGCTAATATTTTGTGATGGTTTCATATCATCAACCTTTTAACCCAGTAACGTGTTAAGTATCTGTGCATTTGTGTGCGAGTCCAAAGCATCTCGGTGTGCTTGATTTAGGACCTGTAGTTTAACATCACTCATGTATTAATAACTCGATCATTCAAGACGCTGAAAAAGTGATTGTTTAATGAATTATAACTAGAGGATATGGAATCAAATTCTGTGATCCCGTGCCACCAACGAAATGAGCTGCAGTGGTGCAATAGTTTCAGCTGAGTTATAGCACAGAATAGCTTCAAAAAAATAGTTTTCTCAAGAGAAATTCTTAATGTAACAGAAGAGAAAATATTAGATAATATCTTAAAGAGCAAGGAGTAATTGGAGTTAAGCGGATGAAAAATGGGCCGAGAAACAACCAATAAATACGGCGCCGTTAATCCTAAAATTTATAACACTCTGGCACTACACGAGGAAGTGAAAGCAGAATTTTTAAAATAGAATGTGTATGTACCAAACCCAATGAAATGCACTATTTGCTTGAAGTTTTGGCATACCAAAAAAAGATGAACAAGCGTTCTAGTTTGCACGCGTGACAGTGACACGTTTATTGTGAATGGGTACAATTTTCTGACCAGACCTAGGGCCGATGGCTTAGGCGGTGTGGCAATATTTGCGCGGGCCAATATCAGCCTTGTCCTTTGTGATGAGCCGTGTTTCAAGCACATCGAATTTATCGCTGCCAAAACTCGGAATCTGGACAGAATGAATAATAATGGTTGATAGATTCGAATTTTCAATCAAGTATAGAGGAGTATTTAGATACCGGAAAATGGAAGGACAGCAGGGTTGTACCTATTCCAAAAAGGGCTCGCGATAGAAAGCTGATGACAAATTACAGGGGAATATGTGTGTTGAATGTGTTTGTTAAAATCGTGAATGGTAGGATAAAAGGAGGTATAAAGATACATTTTTGAATTACAGCTATTTGTTGACGGAAACTACTTTTGGGCTTCGTCGTAACCACTCTACTAATGAAGGTGTAGTTATATGGGAAGCACGCAAGGAAAATAAACACGTTCCCCGTGTCGGAGTGCAAAACTCATGAGCCGACCCATTCATGCCAGATTAGGCTAATAACATTGAGCTATGCAATGTGTAGAGGGTGATAAAATTGGACCTATTCATGTACGTCTTCGAATTGGCTGGCAACGGCGTAAACGTAAGGACAGAAAAAGCAAATCGCGAAAGAGTAGGGAGGGCCTTGACCCCAGAACAGATTGCATGGATAATAAAAAAAAAAAAATACATCTTGTGGCGGTATTCAGGGGTTTCTTCTCAAGGTAGTAAAATCTCACCGACTCATTTGATTCATTAGTTTAACTTCTCGGACAGAGTTATTTATAATTTAAAAATGATTTTGTCTTGATGAACAAACCGAGGACCATTGAGGAAGCTATTACTCGAGCTCAAGCATACATGAAACAAGTAACAGAACACCTGACTGATGAATGACTAGGTATTTAGGAATCTGGATTGATAAGCAATCCTTTATTAAAGTGCATATGAAAATATTTGCCAATAATTGCAAGAGCAGATTGCATATGATTAAAAGGATGAGCTAATCGAAATGGAGAGCTCATCCTGGTCAAAAATGCTTCTAGAATTAATGCTTAAGGTGATTGGTCCAAGATTGGCTTTAGCAGGCTGCTGACTGTGAAGAATTCATGTGCCGGAATGGCATTTGGGGCGATTAATTCAACCCCAATTCACACGCTGTGGTCTGAATTGGAAGACTGACCTGTGCGAATGCTAAGGGCAATAAATTAGCGAATGAAATGAAAGAGAGAGAGTGAGATTAAGAGATTAAGAGTGAATTTTGTAGAACTTATATTCTTTCAATGAAGAAGGAGGATTATGGAAGGGATCAAGTTGGCAATGACACAAAGAAGGTGGAAACTCATGCATACAAGAGATGCATTTCGTTTAGGTGACTCTTGTTAAAATGTCAGATGAAAGACAAGAATTTCTTCGAGTTGATTAATTCTCCTTTAGGTCAACCTTTATTTAAAGTACTCACGGGAAATACTAATAATTCAAACGATGGAACGCGTGAGATTGAATTATGGAATTGGATGGAATGGTTTAAGTTGTTTGGTTAATTCTGAAATGTTCTGCATTTAAGCGTAGCAGAAAAATGTTCGATGTTCTAGTGAGAGCAACGAGTTAGCGGTTATTTCGAAAGGGAATGGATGTACATAATAGAAGTGTGAAAAGTGAATAAAAGGAAAAATTAAAAATTTAATTGTATATTAAAAAATTTTAAATTTTGAAACCGGACCAGATGGTACCAGATTTTTGGGGATATTGCCTTAAAAATTAAACATAAAATAGGAGATCAAATATATTCCTTTAGGTTCACCCCATACAATTCACTAATGATGCACCATGTTTGATTTGAATAGGTTGAACGATTTAGAATTGTATTGCGAACAAACACCAACATACTTTCTTTTTCATATAAATATTGTGGGTACACATTGTTTTTTTTTTGAGGTTTTTTTTATAGCTTCAAAGTTTTATTGAGAGAAATTGGTACAATGTATTTTATGAATCCATTGGTAGCTACAACTTTTTCCCATCTTCAAGGCAGGATACGTATTTTGAGGAAATGGAAGAATAACCCAATTTATGGCTTCTTCGTAAGCAATGAAGTGCTCGGCCAGGCCATGAGTCGTCGAGTGACTCTTTCAACATGTGGCCGAGTGCTGTCGTGCTTAAAGATGCCTGCGCTTTGTGTTGTCCTTTATCATATTGTGGGCGTTTCAATGCTCAGATCACTCCGAACTGATCCCACATGGGCAGGCTTACCCCACTATTTTCTGCCAATTCCCTTGTTTTTGTACCGCATACCCATGTTCTTGAGACGGTTTTGAATCACTTGCTGAGTCAATTCCAAAGTTTGAGCTTCTCGAGTTTGGCATGAATCATGGTCCAATAACGCCTCCAACTCGGCGTTTTCAAACTTTTCTGGTCTCTCGTGTTCCTGATCACTCGTGTCAAAATTGCCTGTTTTAAAACGGCGGCACCAGTACTTACATGTTTTAATTGATGAAACATGTTCTCCATATGCTAATTAAATTAAAACAAAAACAGCGCTTCCCGCAAATTATGTTTTGTTGGCACAGAGTTTGAGATGGTTAGAGCACAAAAAATATGTTGTTTACACTTCAGCGAAATGACACATACTGATTTTTAGAGCGACTTAATTTATGCACATATCCGAGTGTAGTTTTTGTCAAGATAGCAAAATAGTAACAGTGGTAAGTTTCAAAGTTATGGTTTATCATCGACATTAGCGGGATGTGTGACCTCCAGAAACGTTCATTGTGTATTCGTTCAATGATTATGCCAACAGTTTAAGGAACCATTCTTTAGCATGTGATTATTATTCGTGTAAAATAATATTTATTACCTGTGCATACACATTTTAAACAGTTCAATTACTTATTTCGACTAATACAAGAAATCACTGCACATGTATCTAAACAAAATCGGATTAGTTAAGGAATTAAGATACAAATATTTTTCTTATTTCATTAATCTTTCTTTTCAAATGTGCAGGCCCCAAATCACAGCATAAATAGCTGCTTTAAGGATTACTTAGTTTCGATATGAATACAGAGATCTGATATAGTTTTGAAAAGTTTGGATCGAAGGGTACAGGATTAAACCGTTTTACGGTCGTGTCGCCTCTTTATGTATTTAAGACAAACCAGTTTGAAATAAGAATTCTGTTTTATGCAAAAGTCAAGTATGTTAAACCAAAAATTATGTTGGTGTGTATATTTTAAAGGTTCTGCCTTCATAGTTTAACGTAAATTCAACTTTCTATTTCCTTAATAAACATATAAGGAATGATTTGGTAAGGTAAATATTAATTTTATGTCCCCTCCTCTCGTCTCATTCCCACAGCATACATTTTAATTTTATTTGCATTGCTATGGCTTTTACATAATATATGTTTTATTTACACGGTTGCAACATTTTCCGTTTCATGGGTAAAGAAAAATCAATTTTATTTCGTTAACATCACATTCTAAGATGGTAAACACGCGTAAAGTAGAAAACAAAAAAAAAATGTATTTCCTGTCAAACATTACAAAATATGTATATGCGGTTTTGTACTTATACCGGGGTCTCGTCATGTAATTGAAGGTCTTCTTTCCCGTTTTGACTCTCCAGTTGCGCTGTCATTATATATTACCAGTCATTATATATATGATGATGATGATTCAGCTAAATAATAATTTTTGGAAAATTTTGTTGTGAAAATTTTATCATGAAGTATTTATACGTAGTGTAGTGTAAAAATGAGTTTAAACATTTCATGCGTATAAAAATAGTTTATGTTTGTCTACGTACATTTCAATCTCATCCGTATCTAAATAATATTATCGACGCCAAACAAAAAAAAAATTGTTTTTTTTTGCACTCTGGATTAAGATTTAAGTAAAAAACAAGTAAGACTTAAGTCTGGTTATAAAAATAAAATTGTTTATTTACCTCAAGGCTGGATTTTTGGAAATTGTTGATTTGTTATTTGTTTTTATAGTACATAATTAATTGTTATATATGTAATGTAAGTAGTGGAATGTGGTGGGTGTTGCTTTGCGCGAAAAGAAAGTGCTGTACACGTATTATTATACGATTTTGATTGATTGATTTAGATCTTTGTACTTATATCTACTGACCTGCTTTTTTTTATATCGATTTAAATGGTTGCACATTTGAAGGTTACCTGCGTGTAATGTGTTGTTTAATAACCAGAAAATTAATTTTAGTAAAAGCACAACGAACTGTATACCTTCTCAGAAACTATCTTATTTCTCGCCTGAGAAAATCTGCAGAATGACCATTTCTTTTTACATCACACATATATCAAACTATTAGATCAGCATTGTTCTTTTTTACAATCGTCAATATTTTATAGAAATTCGAAAACTATCAAATAACTACTAGTATCTAATTGGGCCATCTTCCTAAAATTGGTCTATTGTATGCGTATTTCAATCATTTTGCATTCAATCGATGTCGATGCGAGTATACAACTGGCGGGGACCCAAAACTGTGTGGGTTATTATAACTATGTACTGCTGCTATTCATATACAATAAATCGAAATTATATTATTATGTGTTTGATGATGGTTGGAAAATTTAATGGATCAAATTACATGTACAAAAAAAAACGCATTCAATTTGGGCTTTTTATATATAAAGACTAGTGCTCCAGTATACATATTTATAGAAATCACTTAAACCCTCTGCGAGATATAATTGAGTATATCAGAATCATCATCATCACATTTTTGTTATCGCTTCACCATTCCCCTATGAATTGTGTACCATAACGCAACATAATTGTGTATACGTTTTTGTTGAATGTCGACGAGTGAATTTCAATTTAATTGGAATTTATTTCATATTGTACATGCATATGTAGTCAACTGTAAATACGTATAATGATAAGTAAAGTTGGGTGTAAACTGAGATTAATCAGAATATTTATTTTTTTAATTTTATATTTCAAGTGTTTTCTGTTTGTGTATCGTAATCACTTCAATTTTCATTTTAATTCCGAATCTCAATAGCGTGTATATCAGCTGGCGTGATTTAATTGTGGGTGGTACAATTTGGTGAATATACGAGTTGGGTATTACATCTATTTGAGATCAGAGTGAAGTTTATGCCAAATAACAAAATATACACTGTGACCTATAAGTACTTAGAATTGAAAAAACGCTCAAATATTGAACTTTCATAATAATATCTGAAATTTTTTAATAAGCACAAATATTTTTACACTATACGTAGCAAACATCTAATTTTTGAGGAAAGTTTTGAGTGAATTTTAAAAAATAAAAGTTTTTACAACAAAGTCACTATGAATTGCACAGAGATGACCGAAGTTGATCTGAACTGCCTCTACGGATTGCCCAGATATGTTCGAAGTGGTTTGGAACTAGTAATTGATGTAAGAAACCAATCTTATCTATCCACATGCTCGGTAATCTCTGAGATTTTTGTTATTCGAGACAGAACGTCATTGAGTGTAATACGAAAATTCTTAAACATTTGAAATTATTTATCTCGGCCCCTACGGATTGCCTAGATACGTTCGAAGTGGTTCTGAACAAGTAATTGATGTAAGAAACCAATCTTAATTATCCACATGCTCGGAAATTTCTGAAATTTTTGTTATTCGACACAGAACATCATTGAGTGTAATACGAAAATTCTTAACCTTCATCTTTACAACCAGCATACCCGGGTATGTCCATATAAATATTTTAAAATAAATATTTACAAATGTTTAAGAATTTTCATATTACACTCAATGACGTTCTGTCTCGAATAACAAAAAATCTCAGAAATTTACGAGCATGTGGATAAATAAGATTGGTTTCTTACATCAATTACTAGTTCAGAACCACTTCGAACGTATCAAGGCAATCCGTAGGGGCCGAGATAAATAATTTCAAATGTTAACGAATTTTCATATTACACTCAAAGACGTTCTGTCTCGAATAACAAAAATCTCAGAAATTTCCGAGCATGTGGATAAATGAGATTAGTTTCTTACATCAATTACTAGTTCAGAACTACTTCGAACGTATCTGGGCAATCCGTAGGGGCCGAGATAAATAATTTCAAATGTTTAAGAATTTTCATATTTCACTCAAAGACATTCTGAAATAATTTCAAATGTTTAAGAATTTTCATATTTCACTCAAAGACATTCTGTCTCGAATAACAAAAATCTCAGAAATTTCCGAGCATGTAGATAAATAAAATTGGTTTCTAACATCAATTACTAGTTCAGAACCACTTCGAACGTATCTGGGCAATCCGTAGGGGCCGAGATAAATAATTTCAAATGTTTAAGAATTTTCATATTACACTCAATGATGTTCTGTTCCGAATAACAAAAATCTCAGAAATTTCCGAGCATGTGGATAAATGAGATTAGTTTTTTACATCAATTGCTAGTTCAGAACCACTTCGAACGTATCTGGGCAATCCGTAGGGGCCGAGATAAATAATTTCAAATGTTTAAGAATTTTCATATTTCACTCAAAGACATTCTGTCTCGAATAACAAAAACCTCTGAGATTTCCGAGCATGTGGATAAATAAGATTGATTTCTTACATCAATTACTAGTTCAGAACCACTTTGAACGTATCTGGGCAATCCGTAGGAGCCGATATAAATAATTTCAAATGCTTAAGAATTTTCATATTTCACTCAAAGACGTTCTGTCTCGAATAACCAAAGTCTCAGAAATTTCCGAAATAAATTTCAGAAACTCCGTAACTTATTAACCGATTAGGATGGGGTTGGATATGTTGGATGGAAATGGGATTCTTAAATGATTTTTAGAAGAAGTTCTGGAATATGGCCACCTGGGACGGAATTTGGTAATTTACTAACCGATTATGATGGGATTGGGTATGTGGGATGAAAATGGGATTCTTAAATGATTATTGGAAGAAGTTCTGGAATATGGCCATCCGGGACGGAACTCGGTAATTTATTAACCGATTATGATGGGATTGTGTATGTTGGATGGAAATGGGATTCTAAAATGATTTCTGGAAGAAGTTCAGGAATATGGCCACGTGGGACGGAACTTGGTAATTTATTCACCGATTGTGATCGAGTTGGGTATGTTGGATGGAAATGGGATTTTTAAATGGTTTTGGAAGAAGTTCTGGAAAAGTTGCCATCTGGAACGGATCTCGGCCATTGCTTATCAGCATTTCAATTGGACGAAAGTCGATGATAAATTGTTGTACTCGCTATTTGATGAAAAAGCCAAATTCTATTTTTTATTTTTTGTAATAAATTTTCTAGTGAAATGTGTAACTGTCCTATCGTCAATCTTGTTGTATCATATGTGACGATAATATTTGGGAGCAATGATCTAGGTTTTCTAACTCTTTGCGGTGCTGGCTGGTTACTTCTAAACGAATGCGGAAGTCGATAGAAAGTGATCAGGACTAATTTTGCTTATGGCCTTTGACAACACATGTCAGGGCGAGTTATGGGCGCCACCAATTAAATACCACATCAGCGTATATTCTCCAGGCTAGGGGTGGCTGAAGTGGGCGTCTGCCTTATAGCAAAGAGCTTGCTATGTATATCACTATTCCGTGTCATTAGTCCGTATCCCACATATGTGTCAACCGAATAAGTGGGTTGAGGAGCAAGCCAACTATCTGCTCTCACAAAAATCTCGTTATAAAACCTGGTTATAAAAGGCCTAGGATAAATTTAACGTTTTGATAATAAGAGCAATATTCGAAAATTTATACGAGAATATGGGGTGTGTAACGAAATCTCGGTTTTCAAAATCCTGGTTTTCTAAATCCCGGGTTTCAAAATCCCTGTTTTTAAAATATCGATTTTTTATAAAAAAAACGATTTTTTAGAAAATCCCGGTTTGAATTTTAAAAATTTGGCATGTAGGAAAATGGGACTCTTAAATGATTTTCTGACAAAATTCAAAAATGAGTTTGAGATAAACTTCTAGAAAATGGCTAATAGGGATGGAATTTGGATGAAGGACTAAGTGCCCGTGAGAGTTTTCGAAGCCGTCAGTCTCTACAATTATTGCATTTCAAAATGTTGCATTAATAAAATATTGCATTTTTTATGAATCTCGCATCTACAAAATGTTGCAATTATTTTTCTTTCTAGTAAGTGTCATTAATAGATTCTATATAATCCGCTCCTACGTGCGGCACGCAGTACGACATGTTTGCTGATTCTGACTCCTACGTCCCCCAAATCTTGCAATTAAAAAACTTTAATAATTGTTTTGAACAATTAGAACTAGAAGAAACGAAAACCGGGATTTCGAAAACCAGGATTTTGAAAACCGAGATTTTGAAAAACGATATTTTGGAAACCGAGATTTTCAAGCCGGGATTTTGAAAACCGATATTTCGTAGTACGTAAGCCTTTTAACGCCTGAGATATTCAGAACCTTTCAAACAAAGCAGACATTTGCACTCTGGACGTAGTTATACTACAAGAGATTAGATGGTCTGGGAATTGGATAAGTAACTCCACCGATGGTTACATATTTTACCAAAAAATTTATTAGAAAAAATAAACAATAGATTTTGGCTTTTTCATTCAACAGCGAGTACAGCAATATATCATCGCCTTACGTACAATCAATCAAGTGACAAATTTTCCAGAACTTCTTCCATAATCGGTTAATAAATTACTAAATTCCGTCCCAGGTGGCCATATTGTAGAACGAAAAATCATTTAAGAATCCCATTTCCATTCAACATACCCAATCCCATCATACTCGGTTAAGAAACTACCGAGTTCCGTCCCAGATGGCCATATTCCTGAACTTCTTCCAACAACCATTTTCGAATCCCATTTCCATCCAACATATCCAATCTCATCATAATCGGTTAATAAATTACCGAGTTCCGTCTCAGGTGGCCATATTCCAGAACTTCTTCTAAAAATCATTTAAGAATCCCATTTCCATCCAACATACCCAATCCCATCATAAACAGTTAGTAAATTACCAAATTCCGTCCCAGGTGGCCATATTCCAGAACTTCTTCCAAAAATCATTTAAGAATCCCATTTCCATTTAACATACCCAATCCCATTATAATCGATTATTAAATTACCGAGTTCCGTCCCAGTTGGCCGTATTCCAGAACTTTTTCGTAAAATCATTTAAGAATCCCATTCCCATCCCATACACCCAATCACATCATAATCGGTTAATAAACTACCGGGTTCCGTCTCAGGTGGCCATATTCCAGAATTTCTTCCAATAATCATTTAAGAAACAAAACTGTTCTACGATAAATTGTGTCCACGATAAACTGTTCGACGATAAATTGTTCCACGATAAACGGTTCTACGATAAATTGTTCTACGATAAATTGTTCTACGATAAATTTCTCACGATAAATTGTTCACGATAAACTGGCAGTAAATCATCCAAAAGTGTAGACGGCCGGTGAATATCTCAATGATTTCGATTATTGGAGTATTATTATAATAAATCGGGTTCGTAACTTATTTGGGAATGTCAATGGGGTAAAAATCGCATTGGAGAAAATATCAAAATTTCCAATTGAAAAAAAATTGAAAATGAAGAAATTTTAAATTTTAAAAAACAAGGTGAAAATCATCATTCGTGTTCCGTTTTCACAATATTGATAGAACATTTTCTGACTTATTCGAACATATGAGATATCCGGTGAACATTTCTTGTATATGGGATATAACCGTAACCGTGAAAATGTCTCTGGACAAGTTAAAAATCATCATGATTATTCATACGGTTTTGAGTGATCTATCAGACCAGGGCCGGCATGTTGTAACTATCACTATTTTCGAATCGACGAAAAAACCGTGCTACTTTGATGAAAACTTAAAAATTTACATGAAAGAAAAAATTGTTTACTTCCAAAATACCGTTATTCTATCGAAAATGCATCAAAACGAAAATAGTGATAGTTTCAACATATCAGCCCAGGTAGGTGAGACACCGTGAACATCTCTAGGATCGGTGAAATAAAATTTGAAAATTTATGAAAAATTTATGAAAATTCTAAGTAGCCTGCATGGCACAGTAAATATCATCATAAGCTATCCATGTTCATTTTAGTGTTAGAACTTTGTCTACGCTATCCTTAAATATATTTTAAAAGCTGTGGACGTCTCTAAGAGTGGTAATAGAAAAATTAGAAAATAGATTGAAATCAAAAACCATAGTTTTTAAAAATACGCTCGACTAGTTAAAAATCGGGTGTACTATACGAAATCTCGGTTTTCAAAATCCCAGTTTTCTTTTCTTCTAGTTCTAATTGCACAAAATAATTAATAAAGTTTTGTAATTGCAAGATTTGGTAGTTGCAAGATTAATAAAAAAAAACTATCTTTTGTTAATGCAACATTTTAAAATGCAATAATTGTATAGGCTTTTGGCTTCGATAACTCTCATGGCACGCGGGGGGTCGCTGCGCTCCCCAACCTCCCCTCGTAGGAGCCGGGATCAGCAAACATGTCGCATTGCGTGTCGCAAGGAGGAGCGGATGATATAGAATCTAATTATGACACCTATTAAAAAGAAAAATAATTGCAACATTTTGGTATGCGAGATTTTGTAATCACCAGATTTTGTAGTTGCAATTGCAAGATTAATAAAAAAAACAATATTTTGTTAATGCAACATTTTGAAATGCAATAATTGTAGAGGCTGAAGGCTGACAGCTTCGATACCTCTCACGGGCACTTAGCCCACCATCCAAATTCTATCCCAGCAATTTATTAGAACTTTAATGCAAACTCATTTTTGAATTTTGTCAAAAAATTATTTAAGAGTCCCATTTTCCCACATGCCAAATTTTAAAAATTCAAACCTGGATTTCCTTAAAATCGGGTTTTTCTTTAAACAAAACGATTTTGAAAACTGGGATTTTGAAAACCGGGATTTTGAAAACCATAGGCTGCTGCACGACTGTGGGATTTTACCCGCACTTACAGTCTGAAGTTATTAACTAATAGTTTTTGCTCAATAAAAGTTGTCTACATTATTTGACGTTTCCTTCATTCCATTTAAATTCTTGTCATTGTGTTTCTATTACCATCGAAAGAATTTTTGTGCATTGTGTCCCCTGTATTACTCCAACTGCAGAAACATCAAGATCCCTAAGTGGGCGCTTATACAACCTCTCTTCCCCCTCCCACCGGTAATCCTGAAATCTATTGGAATGTTAATTTTGAACACTTCCATTAAGAGTTTCGGGATTCCATTATGATAGCACAGATCGAGCGTTTTACAAACGATGCATAACAGGGCTTTGGTAAATTATTGGTATACACATCGAGAAATCTAAATAATTTTAATCGGTTTTTATCGTCCTAGCAATCAAATTCAATTCCGTACGTAGAGAAATTAATGTGTGATAAAAAATGTTGATATGATTAGAAGACCTGCATCGGTACATATCGATTATTATGAACGATTCGTTTAATTTTACTATAATAAAGCCGGAGATAATGGGAGCAGTCAATAAGTCGTTGACATGTGCCTGTATTGAGAATGTAATTGATGAAAAATTTGGCACAGAAGCTGCGCAAATCTTTCATGATGGTTGAAGGAAACCTTTTTGACGGTTTTAAATGTCAAACGGTTGGTCTAGACGATACGATATTTTAATTACATTTGCTCCATTTTCACGCTATCAATAAAGAAGATTTCGAAAGCAAATTATTTTGATTCTATTCATTTATAAAAGTTTGCGAACACAAACCAAACAAAAAATTTAATGACAAATACTTGTCATAAAATAGCAAAACGCTTGCTCATTTTCACTTTTAAGAAAAAATTTTTATATCTGTGCTGGGATGTTCTTTGCGAGCGAAATTTTAGGAGTGCGAGCGAAATTTTATAATTTTTGATCCGCATGCTAAACCAATAAAAACGCTTGAAAATATTTCTCCATCATATTTTTCCATATAAAAATTCCCCTGCGAGTTAAAATATTTTTATTTTTGTGCTACTTGGTCCGCAGACGACCAACGTACAGATATAAAAAAACTTTACTTTAAAATAAAATGAGCAAGCGTTTTGCTATTTTATGACAAGTATTTGCCATAAAATATAATTAATTGTCATAAAATATAAATACGTCTCTTTGAGTTAGAATTAATTTGGCTTCTGTTTCAATTATCAATTATTTCTTCATTACGAATATATTTGAACAATATCTATTTCACTTATATTCGTGCTACAATCGAAAAAAGATTATTTGATGATAGAAACAGAGTAGAAACATCACAATGTTGCAATCTAGCAGGCTGGTAACTGATATAAAAATTGAAACAGAGATAAGTTTTATTCTACAGAAACGAGAAATAAACTTCGATAAATTATCGAAACATGGTGATGTTAGAACATCCCAGCCCTGTACGTTGGTCGTCTGCGGACCAAGTAGCGAAAAGATAAAAATATTTTCCAAGTAAAAATATATAACTCGCAGGGGAATTTTTATATGAAAAAAAATATGATGGAGAAATATTTTAAAGCGTTTTTATTGGTTAAGCGTGCGGATTAAAAATAATAAATTTTCGCTCGCACTCGTGCAGTCGGCTTTAAAAATTATCATAATTAAATCTGTTTCACCAAACACGTGGTTTATTGGTTTAGCTATTCGGTCATATAGGTGAACATCTCGAAGATCGGAGATATAAAAGTAGAAACATTGTCTGAAATAGCCTACTTTAGAATTAAAAAAAGTTTTGTAAATCGTTTTACGATTTTTTCGTTTTTATTTCAAATCGTTAGAAAATTATTTGATCTTTACTGCGACACTATTAGGGACTTCTCTAATATAAATATTAAAGATTACCTAAAAATGTTTCAATTTCACCACAAATCAAATCCAATTAGAATATTTTTAAATTTAACAGTGTAAACTTTTGGTATTATTTTTGGACCGATGTGAAGTTTCTAACAAAAAATAATAAAAAATTCAAAATTATATATGTGTTAGTACCACTCAAAACTAAATTTTTATTACAATAAAATGAGTGTGATTTATTACACTGTTAAATTACTCTCGGAATCAAGTACATTTTAATTATAATTTTTAAAATTGAATTTATTTAAAAGAACAAAATATTAATGAAATACATAAAATAGTCAAACAGATAACTAAAATATCAAATTAAAATCATGTGTGAATTAGTTTACATAAATGTAAATGAAAATAAAAGCTTTACAAGAAAAAATATCAGAATTGTTATTGCAATTTTTCGCCGTAAATACTGTGTATTTTATCAATCTGGAGCAATCACAAGTCATTTCCAGAGATTAGTGCAAGATGCCACTATATAGGTCGGATTGGCCTATCTATAGATAACATTTTCCGGTATAAGGTTTTTCCTAGCGAAAAAAGTGTAACCTTATTTTTATCAGTTTTCCACTGTAAATTATGAGTATTTTATCATCTGGGCCAATAACAAGCCATTTCCAGAGATTCGGGCAAGATGCCACTATATATGTCGGAACTCGATCAGTTCTTAACCGATTGTAATGGGATTGGGTATGTTGGATGAAAATGGGATTCTTAAATGATTTTTTGAGAAGTTCTGGAATATGGCCACCTGGGATGGAACTCGATAAATTATTAACCGATTATGATGGGATTGGGTGTGGTGGATGGAAATGGGATTCGTAAATGATTTTTGGGCGAGTTGAAATGGGATTCTTAAATGAGTTTTGGAAGAAGTTCTGGAATTTGGCCACCTGGGACGGGGCTCGATCAATTCATAACCGATTTTGATGAAATTGGGTATATGTTGGATGAAAATGGGATTCTTAAATGATTTTTGAGAAGTTCGGGAATATGGCTACCTGGGACGGAACTCGATCATTTCTTAACCGATTATGATAGGATTGGGTATGTTGGATTGAAATGGGATTCTTAAATGATTTTTGGAAAAGTTTCTGGAATATATGGCCAATCTGAGACTAAACTTGATCAATTCTTAACCGATTATGATGGGATTGGGTATGTTGCATTTTCTCCGCTAGGAAAAACCTTATACCGGAAAATGTTCTCTATATATAGGCCAATCCGCCTTATATAGTGGCATCTTGTCCTAATCTCTGGATATGGCTTGTTATTGGCCCAGATGATTAAATACTCAAAATTTACAGTGGAAAATTGCAATAAACATATTTGATATTTTTTTTGATAAACCTTTAATTTTATTTAACTGTTAACTTTAATATCTTTTGTATTTACTATCTTTTACATATTCTTTTTATGTAGATTATGATTTTATGTAATATAATAATGATTTTTAATAAAATTTTCACTAATTTGCATTTATAAAATATTAACAGTGTAAATCACCAATACTAAAACAGTTCAATATGGCGGCTATTGAAATCTAATTGAATCCAATAAGAATTCTGCTTCCGCCATGTTTTCTAATTGGAACTGATACGTATACGTGTTATTTTTTGTTAGAAACTTTACATGCTCTAAAAACCATATCATTTCTATTGGAAAACCCTATATTTGAAGCTACCAGTACGAGATCTATTCAGGCTGGATATCAAATAAGTAAGCGCAAATAAGCAAATAAAAAGGCACATACATAATTGTTCAAAAACCAAGTTTTCTGAGTCGAAGAGTTGGGAATATTTGAAAACCGGTTTGCATTGAAAAGAAAGTTAAGCGGTTTGAGGGGTAAGTGCTGATCATTACTTTTTTTTTGAAGTAAAACTTCTTTAGGCACGCTTGACTTCGGGACTAAGCTGGCAAATGCGTTACGAAAAATGTAATCGAACGAGGCGAACGAATCAATAAACGCAAAACGAAATTATTTTCCTTTAGTATGAGGATGTGCAATGACAATTCATAAATCCCTAGGTGGAACATTAGTTGATACCATTTTATTTTAATAATTGGTTAAAAAAATTGGAAAATAAGAAAATAGGAAAATTGGTAAATGGAAAAAAAATTGGAAATTTAGAAATTTGCAAAATTGGAAAATTTGTAAATTGGAAAATTATAAAATTGGAAAATTAGAAAATTGGAAAACAGGTAAATGGAAAATTGGAAAATAGGAAAATATGAAAATTGGAAATTTGGCAAATTGGTAAATTGGAAAACTGGTAAATTGGAAAATTGGAAAATTGGAAAATTGGAAAATTTGAAAATAGGAAAATAAAAAAAAATTAAGTGTGCTTTAGGCCACACTAACTGAAATAAAACTTTTAATATTCATAATATATAGAAAAATTATAATATTGAAAAAATAAATTGGTCACCCTGTGCGTTCTCGAGAGTCACCTAGCCGTTTATGTCTGATGCCACAAGAGGTAACCTTGTAACTTGGTAACTTTTTCAAGGCCAACTAGTCGTAATAGATAATGTTTATGTATGTGTAACAAAATTAACAAAAAAGTCATTTTTGAAATCTCTTCGCATAATAAAAATGTCCTTGAAATATTTTTTATTTCATTTATGTTTGTGTAATGTGGTTTCATCGAAAATTTGTTTAAGTCGCATTAAAACCTGTATCATAGGCAAACGGGGAGAGAAACGAAGAAAGAATCGGTTTCTGTGATACCTCGTGTGGAATGGAGCTGTAATATAGAAAAAAATACATATATAAAATATATCACACGGACGATTTTTTTTGATCACCCTGTGCGTTTTCACTCCGTAAGTGAGCGAGTGACATTGATGTTATAATAAGAAAAAAAAAATTGGCCACCCTCTGCGTTCTCGAGTGAGTCAGTCAGTGACATAGAAGTCTATATAAAGACTTTTCAATTTTCCAGTTTTTCAATTTTCCAATTTTCAAATTTTCCAATTTTAAAATTTACCTTCCAAATTTCCTATTTTCATATATTTTTATTTTCCTATTTTCCAATTTTCCAATTTTTCAATTTTTCAATTTTTCAATTTTTTAATTTTCCAATTTTTCAATTTACCAGTTTTCCAATTTACCAATTTTCCAATTTTCCAAATTTCCAATTTTCATATTTTTCAATTTTCCTATTTTCAAACTTTCCAATTTTCCATTTACCTATTTTCCAATTTTCTAATTTTCCAATTTTATAATTTTCCAATTTACAAATTTTCCAATTTTGCAAATTTCTAACTTTCCAATTTTTTCAATTTTCCATTTACAAATTTTCCTATTTTCTTATTTTCCAATTTTTTTAAAAAATTATTAAAATAAAATGGTATCAACTAATGTTCCACCTAGGGATTTATGAATTGCCATGGCACATCCTGACACTAAATGAAAATAATTTCGTTTTGCGTTTATTGTTTCGTTCGCCTCGTTCGATTACATTTTTCGTAACGCATTTGCCAGCTTAGTCCCCAAGTCAAGCGTGCCTAAAGAAGTTTTACTTCAAAAATATGAAAACAGGAAATTTGGAAAGTTGGTAAATTGGAAAATTGGAAAATTTGAAAATTGAAAAGTCATAATCTAGACATCTATGTCACTGACTGACTCACTCTAATATCTATATCACTCACTCACTTACTCACTCCAGAACGCACAGGGTGACCAAAAAAATTCGTCCGTGTGATATATTTTATATATGTAGTTTTTTCTATATTACAGCCTCCATTCCACACGTGGTATCACAGAAACCGATTCTTTCTTCGTTTCTTTCCCCGTTTGCCTATGATACAGATTTTAATGCGACTTAAACAAATTTCCGATGAAACTACATTACACAAACATAAATGAAATAAAAAATATTTCAAGGCAATTTTTACTATGCGAGGAGATTTCAAAAATGATTTTTTTGTCCATTTTGTTACACATACACAAACATTATCTATTACGACTAGTTGACCTTGAAAATGTTACCAAGTTACAAGGTTACCACCTCTTGTGGCATCAGACATAAACGGCTAGGTGACACTCGAGAACGCACAGGGTGACCAATTTTTTTTTTTTTTCAATATTATAATTTTTCAATATTATATTATAAATATTAAATATATATTAGAAGATTTACTTCAGTAGTGTGGTCTAAAGCACACTTAATTTTTTTTTTTTCTTATCATTTCTGAAAATTCCACTTGTGTATGACCTCATTAAGTATATGTAATGTGAAACTCCGAGAAACGAGCTTGTTATAATTAGTCTGCATATTGAAAATAATTTCTCATCCTGCATTGCTTTCCTATTGCCATGGTTTATTCGCTAGTCCTTAAATCAGCTAATAAATTATTAAATTATTTAAAAATTCACAATCGTGTTAAAACAGAAATTCAATTTAAAATCACCGTCATATGTGCATTTATTGTAAATATCCAACTGTGATTTTTATTCATATCCTCATACATCGGAATGATCTGATAAAATGTTAATAAATCATCGTGTATATGATAGAGGAGAAGACTGAATCAGAAAAAAAATTGTAAATGATCGTAATCTTAAAATAAATTATACGATCGTGTATATCAAAGTGGCAACTCTAACTACTTAACCTTTTTCTTGTATACGTATATCATGTACGAGTACCAACAATAATTGATGAATACACCACACGCCCTATATTTCATTGAACAATTTTCATTCATAATTTTACACTAAACAACGTCGAGTGGAAATGTGTATTAAAAGGTATTTAGAATTTATTCAATGACAAATTCGAACCGAACAAGGATGTTTCCTTATACAAATTCACACCAAAATTATATTTCCTTGAATCATCCACATAAAAAAATATGTCATGTCAATCGTTGACATGTCCCTTGTTATACAGTATATAAGGATTCTTTTGTGAATCCTTCGTTTGATCGTTTTGAAAAAATATTTAGGATTTTTGTGATTCAAAAAAGGTATAAAACGGATTTTGAAGAGCTCTCTTGTATATACACAAACATACCTACTTATCTTGATGTATAATGTAAAAATTAAGTATACTGTTGAGATTAATAATATACAAAGAGGTATTTATATACCTTAGAGTAAGGTTGATAGTCGTGTTGACTCGTTGAGATTTATATGCATACTCGTACATATATTATTCACACGTATACGTGTCTGGCATGACATAGTCGCCAAATGCATTTTCCGCATAATCAGTAAATACGCACATTTTCCTTTCTATAAATATAAATTTTTATTCTACATTTTGGACTTGTAAATACTGAAAATCCATCAAATGATGAAAAACTATATAAAATAAAACTGAAACTAAAAATGGATAAAAAAAATCAAACAATATTGCATTGTTTGTAATATTGTTGTAATTTGAGCCCGAACGAAATGTGTGTTCCTTTCAATTGTGTTTTTGAAGAACGAACATTAAATAAAAAAAAAAAAATTGAGTCAAGCTGATGTTCATTTCTGTGTGTAGTACTCGTACATTTTTACCATCAGGCTTCTGTTTAAATATGCTCGAGTATACATACATTAAACATAAATACTAGACCTATACAATGATGTTGTTAAAAGGCTGTTAAATTTTTAGTTTAGTACACCGCACATTGCATGTACATACATACATACATTATAATTTATGTAATATAGGTACCGTAATAATAATATACAGATTCGAGGTTAACCCCTTAATTAAAAATGATTTTAATGTTATATTTGGATTATCAAAGTGAACATATAACATGAAGTGATTCTTTACAATTTGTGCGCCAACATTAATTTTCCATATATGAACATAAAAATATTAAATTCTGAACCTTGCAGTTAAGGATTTGGCAGCGGCAAAGGAAATGAGCAAAGTGAGATGAGTTTTTATTTACGGCTATTTTAATAAAGTTTTAATTTGTTTAGGGCTCGTTTTTTATCTATCTATATACACTTGGGTGCAAAAAAATCGCACATTGCTCATTTTTCCACAAAAGTTCAAAAATATAAAAAAAATCCAATATTTTTTTAATTTTTTTTTTTAATGTAGAGTCAAAGTCTATTTCAATACCTATCCAGTGGTACCTTTTTTGTATTTATATGTGCCATCAAACTGATTTTTGGGGGTAAACATCTGAAGTACACGTTTTTGTGAATTTGTCAGCATGAAAATGAGGGGTAAAAATCGAATTAAAACATGGAATTAAACTAAAAAAAAAAAAAACAGTTTTATTAATAAGAAGTATTCCCTCCTCTGGCCCGAATGACAGCTTTCATTCGATGCTGCATTAAATATATAGGTGTCGCACTACCAAATATTGCGAACCGCTCAACCGATCTTCAAATTTTGACCATATATAAGTTGCACGCCCAGAATGAGCTTTACAATATTTTTGAAGGGGTTGAATCCCTAGGTCTAGGGACCCCGGTACAAATGTATCTAAAACACTACCAAATATAGCGAACCGCTAAACCGATCGTCTTGAAATTTTGACCGTGTATAAGTTGCATGTCTAGAACCAACCTTACGATATTTTTGAAGGGGTCGAATCCCGGGGTCTAGGGGCCCCGGTACAAATGTATCTAAAACACTACCAAATATCGCGAACCGCTAAACCGATCGTCTTGAAATTTTGACCGTGTATAAGTTGCATGTCTAGGACCAACCTTACGATATTTTTGAAGGGGTCGAATCCCGGGGTCTAGGAGCCTCGATACAAATTTATCTAAAATTATTTTTTTTTAATTATTTGCCGGGAATAAGTTAAGGAAAAGTTTATATGAAATTAGTGGTGATGATTAAATTAGAGAAACCGCCCCTTGGTCAAGGATCGGGTCCCTGGGCCTGGTGCTTCATACAAATATTTTCCAAAATTGCATTGCAAATTAATCAGAGTTATCAAGAAATTGTATTTTATAATAATTCGGTTGTTCGTTACTTGTATCTAAAATATATGGAGCCCATATAAATGTTTTATCTCTCTAAGGATGTAATCATTAGCAACTAGGAATGGAATCACCTCAGTGAATAGAAGAGCTTACTGTTGATCCTGAAATATTGCACGAAATGAATTGCGTTTAATCAATTTGACGAAATAAATTTGAATTTAAAATTAAATTTTTGCAATTTTCAAGCTGTTTTCTGACATATAAAATGGTGACGCTTAATCAAATAAATGAAATAAAAATAAAATACTTTATACTAAATATTCGACTAACTAGAATTCCTAATTATTTTAACAAATAAAAATTAATATAAAGAAGTTAAAATATTTAATTTGCATATAACTTCAGAAAGTAATCCATGCACTCGATCCAGACTTATTTGAAGTTTTGTCACCAAAAATATGGCTGTATAAAGGTCATATTAGTCAGCGTGTGTATTTCACTGCAGAATGCACGACACCGAGAAGATACACCACCAGCCACAAAATTGACAGCATTCTTCACATTAAACTAAAATGATGAATTCGTTTCGACTTTGCTATACTCAGCGATGTCAACATACTTCAATGAACGCAGCATCAAAAAAAAAAAGACGGGAAAGGTTCGGAGCCGAACTCTTTAAGCATTTTTGTAGCCTATAAAGAACTTCTATGCCGTGTGATTGGCGTATTTTAAATATTACGACCACGCACTCCCATACCCACCTAACCCCATCTACACCCAGCCCAACCGACCCCAATCCACCATATCTCAACTGACTCCAATCAACCACATACCACCACATCTAAACATTATTACCATCCCTCACCCACTATCCAATTAAAACCCCAAAACCCATCTCACCCGCACCACCCTATACCGCACCACCCATATTATCACCCTTTATCACCTCCATACCCACTTCCACGCACACACACACACCACCCACACAAACTCTCATCCACCAAATCCCAAATTCTCACACCAAACCCAAAACGCTTCATCGCACCCCCTCTATCTCCCATACCACCACTCCTACCACCGCCATAACTACACCACTCACTCAAACCCACATCCAGATGAGTTATATTTTTATTCCACATTCACATGCTTGATGAAATCAAAATAGAATAGAAAAAAATTTAAAAAAATCTATCAATTTTGAGGAGGGGGGTTAACAAAACCCTACATATCTCCGAACACCCTAAACACAAAAATGTCCAAATCTATACACTGAAAAAACAAAATTAGTAAAGTCAAAGAATCTACATTCTTTGATTTTTATTTTGAAGTATTAAATAAAACTTTCTTGATTTTAAATAATATATTACATGGATCATACAATACAATTTCTTAAATTTGCGAACACGAATTCTATGTTTTCGATAATTACTCTTTCTTTAATTCGACCAATGTAGTTTCAGAAATATAGAATACAAATGTTTGAATTTGCAAACACGTATTCTTAAATTTCTCAAATTGTGCTATTATTATGTTACCTACTCGCTCGTGATTCTCCAAATTGATTTATTATTTTGTGTGCTTTAGTTTCCCAATATCAGAAAAAGTTATCTTGGATCTTGGAAATATATTAGTGGAAACATAGAAAGAATGTTGTAAATTTGCAAATACACTTTCTGTAATTTTCAGTTTCAGTATTTTGAAGTTTCTGATTTTGTGATATAATTCGCCAAATCGATAAGTTCTTATTTCGTACTTATAAGTTCTTGTTTTGTACTTATACCAAGCTGTCAAGAAGAGACCTAAGGAAGTTCTCATTTTTGTAAGGATTTGTATATCTTTCTGTATACAAGTATCTTGGGGTTAAAATGAGGAGGGGGGGGGGGGGATTCTTATTTATTGAAAATCGATAAATCTCGCCCTCAAATTCATTAAATCGGACAATTTTAATTGTATATAATTTTAAATGTTTTATATGAAATTAATAAAAAAACCTTTTTCCTAATTTCCTAATTTACAAAATCATGGAATAATTTAGTTGAATTAAACAAAAAAAACTACCTTTCTGTAAATAAATTATGTGATATTGCAAATCATAATTCACATATTCAATGAATTAATTTAATAAATTAGGGAAAGTTGAACATAAATTGTTTGAATTCGATAATTTTATATTCTTTAAATATTAAAATGTTTTATAAAAAATCATAATAAAATTCCTCGATTCAGCAAACCGGCTCGCTGCGAAAATAAAGAATCTTGTTTGGTATTATTAAAGAAACTTAATGTATGGCTAAAAATCATAGAAAATATTTGTTGATATCTGGCCACATTTTGTTTAATTTTAAAGAATCATTTTTTTCTGTGTAGGGATCATTCCCATGAATTGCTTGAACTTTTAATGAAGAAATTAAGTTAATATCTCCATCCGTTCTCAAGTTATCGTGCACACAGACGGACAGACGGACAGACGGCAAACCGAAACCATATAGCATTTTTTTAACAAAAATGCTTAAAAATTCAAAAGCGCAAACATGGAAAACCTGATACAATTTATTTTCAGGAATTCAGGAATTCATAGACCAGTATTCATAGATATGGAAAAGGCATTTGAATCTGTCTGGCTAGGTGGATTAATATTCAAGTTACAAAAAATGAAATTTCACGTAGATCTACTCCAAATTTTACTAGAAATGCTGTACGACAGAAATTTTAAAACGACGAATGGGGTTGATATTTCGAATCAAACATTCAAATTCCATAATGGTCTACAGCAGAGCTCAATCACTGGACCGCTGTTATTTAATTTATACAATACATAAAAGATTTAATTGAAAACAAAAACTTGATTTCAGAAAAGGTACAATGCATCGCAGACGGTAAATTTTATATATGATTTCCTGCATACATGGAGGATTAAAGTGAACGAGAAGAAATGCGAAACAATACTCTTCAGAAAGCCGGTTCAAATTGCATCTAGCGACACAAAAAAAAAAATTGGGAAAATTTTAAAATATCGATAAACAATGAACAACTACCAAACAAATCAGTAATCAAATATCTAGGGGTACATATCGACAGGTTCTGTTACCTCAACGAACATATAAACATCCACTACTAACATACGGATGTCCTATGGTTCAATTTAAGCCCCAGTTATATCGGAAAAAATCCGAATATTTGAAAGGATATGTATTCGACATTGCAATGGGCAGTTCAAGAAAATCAGCAATGAACAGCGGCACTATATTACAAATGAAATCCAGTATGCGCAATTTAAGGCTGACAGAATAGATATTCATATCATTAACCTGATTCGTAAACATATCATGAGATCCTCCAATAATACCAGTAACTCCTTAATCTATGGTCCCTATTTCACGAACCCTCCAACTTTTCAAAACAGCATCCTTCCAGGTAACGTTCCAGGTCCCGAATTCTTAATATTTTTAGATCAATTGAAGTAGAAGGCCACACGAAAAGGGATTTGATCAGGAGAAATTTGCAAACCCGTCAACACATACACTAGGATTCACCACCATATTCAACCGGAAAACACCAGAAAAGTTTAACAACCAATTAGAAAAGTTCTGGTGGCTTTATTCGTCAGCAACCTAAATGTCAACATTATGTAGAACAATTATTTAGGCCAACTTAAATAATGAAATTGTAATGAATTATGGAAAAAAAAATTGAAAAAAAAACAAAAAAATGAAATTGAAACATTAACCAAAATATAATTAGCCTGAGATTCCTACAAAAGGAACAGAGGTTACAAATTAATCTAAAGGGAGCATGACTTTTTTTAATATATTCTTTAGTCGTTTATGTATCATATAATTAGCGTTTTACTTTTGGGATTCCATATAAATTTCAATCCGGAATGAATAATTTCATTCCACCTAAAAGTAGGGTTAGAATTATTCCATTCTTCGCGTAGTTCAAATGTTCACCGCCCGGTTAATTAATAAAATAATTTTATTTTTACGAATTGTCACTCTGGGAGTATTGTAGTATTTTTATCGCATAAAGGATAAAGAACTAAATGACATAAATCAACGATACAAAAAATGAACTCCGATGCTAAATTAATCTGAAAAATAAGACACATTTACGTCGAAAACGCATTTTATTTTTTCATAAATATTTGTTATGACATAAAAGTAAATCGCATGCTTAGATTGATTTTACTAAATTTTTATACCAACCGATAAAAATATAAAAAAAATCACTTGACTATTACTTTTGACACAAATTTCATTCCTATTCGAATAGGAATAATATATCCCAAAGTTAGACCACAAATATTATTGCTAAAATTAATTAAATATTTTATAAAAAAACTGAGTTCATTGGAACCCAATGAAACCCAATGAGAAACGTACTTCGACAATGATCATTCATTTATATAGCCACTTCGGATTATTTTCAATAGATGGTGTTGTTGGCGGACTACTATAATAGGAATGAATAGGAATGAATTTTGTGCCCATAGTAACAGCCAACCGTTTTTTTTATACTTTTCTCTGTTGGCACAAAAAAAAAAAAAAATCAAACTAAGCATGCGATTTACTTTTATGTCATAACAAATATTTATGAAAAAATAAAATGCGTTTTTATTTTTCATTCTACATTCTTTATCCTAGCGATACAAATACTACATTAATCCCAGTGTGACAACTGATAAAAATAAACTTATTTTATTAATTAAACGGGCGGTGAACATTTGAACTACACGAAGAATGGAATAATTCTAAGCCTACTTTTAGGTGGAATAAAATTATTCATTCCGGATTGAAATTTATATGGAATTGTTGTTGTAAAATTCCCAAAGTCAGACGCTTTATGTACAAAATTAAAATCATAATTGCCTACATTAAAGCACAGATGTCAAATAATTGTAAAAAAAAGTAAAATAGAAATTCTTCTTGTATTAACCATCAAAGTAGCAACATCAAAATTATCTAAATATATAAAAATGGTGAAAAAAATGTATATGTGCGCATCAGTTGAGAACTGCCAAACCGATTTGGCTCAATCTTTTTTCGTTGTGCTCGCAATTGCCAGGAGGTGGTTATTACGAGAGGTAATTGTTGGAAAAGTTCATCGGAAAGTCGGAAAATTCGGAAAGTCGAAACAAATTATGTTTTCATACGGTATTTCGCGCGTATCCCATCCAGATGGTCTTTTAGAAGAGAAAAATTGGAAAATGTTAGTGAAAACCTCGGGAACTTCTGGAAAAACCGAAGAAAATTGATTTTATTTTCTATGAGATTTGATTTTTTTGCATGTTTTGATGATTTAGGATTTAAAGCGTGATGCAAAGTTTGAAAAATCTCAGAAAATTGTGAAATCCAAACATGGTTTCAAAAAATGGAGTTAATTGATTTGGCAAGTGAAGCAGCTAAATATCTGGCAGTGTTCGGCATTGCTGCTCCGGATGCAAATGACGAATTGTCAAAATTTCAATTGGGCCGTTATGTCAGTTGCAATAAGGCGATTTGGCGTATTTTCTCATTTGCAATACACAAACGTCAACCCCTCTGTTCAACGTGTCTATTTCGACTCACATAGGGACTCAAAACTAGCCGATGCCACTGTTTCTGCGCTGGCAAATCAAATTCGTACGATCATTATAGCGACGCGTCATGCAGCAAAGGAACGTGTACGACGCATTGACGAAGGCAGTTAATGAAGGAAACGGCGGATTATTCTTCCCCGATACTCCCGGTGGAACAGGAAAAACCTTTCTGATTTCAGAGCTTTTAGCCACAGTTCGCTCGAGATCTCAAATAGCTCTAGCTGTTGCATCATCGGAAATTGCAGCCACATTTCTGGACCGCGGCCGGACGGCATATTCTGCATTGAAGTTGCCGATGAATATTCACACGAATGCCGATGAATATCCACATTGAATTCCAACTGACTCCAATTCATTTCCACACTGAAAGAAAAAAACCAAAAAACAACTAAATTTTCGATAGATGCCTGATATTGAATTGACATTTTATTCACTTTTCAATACATTATGCCGCCTTTGTGGTTGCGTTCGTTAGTTCGTTCTGATAATTTTTTCAACCAATCATATTGCTCAAGAGATGATTGGTTGAAAAAATGACCGAACGAACGAACGCAACCATAAACCTGCTTTTAATGTTGAATTCGATGAAAAAGTGGATGGAATGGCCACTCACCTCAATCGTCTATTGAGAATTGAGTTGAGTTGTTTGATTTTTTCTCTCACCAAAATCAATTTTCGTGAAGGACAAAAGTATTTGCTCCAAACGAATATTTTATATATAAATTTCTCAAAAACAAATATAAAAAGCCTATACAGTAAATAAAAATTTTTCCAATGGCAAAAGTGCCTCCACACTCTTTATTACAATAATAACATCAAAACTTTTAAATAACACGGCGTTTTTTTCCAATTTCAAAACAATTTCCAATTTCAGTCTGAATGGGACACCCTATATTAATTTTAGAGCAGGGAGAGTTTTTATATTTTACAAAAGCTACGAAAAAAAATCTTGCTCCATTTCCAAGACAATGCGTCGTCGCACACCTCAGCCTTTTCCGTGGAGAAAATTCACGAATTACGGTTTGAACTGCTAGATCACTCTTCTTACTCGCCAGATCTAGCCCCAAGCGATCTTTTTTATTCCCCTAAAAGTTGCGCTCGGAGGCCAGACATTTTCGTCGAATAAGGAGGCCTTCACCTTTGTAAACAACCGCATTTTGCAGAGAAAAATTTAACGAAAAAACCCTTGTTAGGTTGTTAGGTCGGGAATTTTTCAGACACTTATCGTACATTACATTATTACCGTTACAAGTTAACTGTTAATACTTCCAAACGAATCTCTGCTCCCGATGAAAAATACCACACTGCGGTTAAAATCTAGAATGACAAACCGTCACTGACCTTACCCGTTTCAGTATTGTTGAAATAAATTATTATAAGACGACATATTGTACAACATAATTAACAACAAAAGTAATAATAATAAATTTAAATATAATTTAATATAATAAATTGTCTTAATTATAATTTCGTTAAATAAAAATTATTTTTTAACCATCTTCTTATCTTAGACATTCAATCACTAAACAATAAATTAATATTCACTTTCAATTAACTTTTAATATTTCATTCATAAATTTAAAAATATATAAAAAAAAATTATTTAATTGTTACAAGACAATTTTTAATTTCACTAATCAATCAAATTTTTTTTTTTTTTTAATTTAAAACATTGTAATTCAATTTGTCATTTCATTTAAATTATTAATTTTCAATTCTCACAAACTTTTTTTTTTTTTTGTTTGGTACAGTGGGATTTTTAATTTCATTATTGTATGTTTAGAAAATCGGACCGGATCAAAATCACCGCCGACTGCAAAAGACAAACCACAAAAAAATTTAAAAATTAATTACTCGTAGCTAAATTTGTAATTCCCATGAAATGGGCGAACGGTCATTATATGATGAATTACATAGAATGCGATCAGATTTTGTTCAATGATTAAGGCGGCAGTATTCCGGATAAAGATATTTGTGCACGCTGCTGATTATACACAAACAAAAAAAATTGTAGGCGAAATATTTCAAACCGTTTTCTAATTTAATTAGTTTCATTTAAATTGTTGACACATTTCGCTGCGTTGGACTTGTAAATTAAATTTTTACTACCAGAAATTTTATTATGTAAATTTTATCTTTACGAGATATAGTCTTGGGCAAAACATAATAAATTAAATTGTTATTTAATAGCGGTTAAATATTTTATAGCTGCAGGCGCGACATTCAAATCAATTTATTGCTAAATAATTATAAATATAAACAACCCCAGTATTTAAATTTATAAACTTGTCGGATTTGTGGAATAATATTCATGATAATCCGTCAAAATTTGCAATTTTACAAAATCGAAGTCAAAACATTTCTAATTTTGGTTTTTGTATTATTTCGGGTTTACAGTTTTGCTTGGCAAGCACCATAATATTTATGGGTTTAGTAAGTTCAGCATACATTTGAAATCAAATCATTAAATTTGATTTTAGTGGATTTACATCTGCACTTTTTATTCAGTTTTTAAATTTCTCAAGACATGTGAACCACATATATTTGGTCAAAACGTCATTTCTTATCAAATAATTTACCTTCTCTACTAAATAAATAGGTCCAGTTTTAAGAGTACAAAAGAGAATCAGTTCGATTCTAATATAGATCTGATTTGACACATCACAACGAGTTGGTTGCAATCTCTGTCAATTGATTAGTGACGTGAACTTGATATCGAGTACAAGCTACCGAGGTCGTAACGCTTACTTTTGAAATACAACGTTGTGATTTCGATTTTTTCAGAAGCCTCGAGAGGGTCTTCTAATTTGCATCGCGTGCCTGGTACTTTTGGAACCAGATAAACAAGGCTGCACATATGGTAGTATCACCAAATAGGTTGGCTGGCAATAAACCGGAGACAAAAGACCGGACAAAAGCTGTTTGACTTTATTTAGGAGAATATCCTGCTCTCCTGGTCGTATGTAAGCTTGCATGTGCATTTTCAATGGGACTGTCCATAATCCAATAACTTTGTTTTTCTATAACTAATTGAAAGCATTGCAGAGGATTTTGACGAGAGCCCCGCACTTCGTATTCGGCCTAAAACTTGCCAGGCTTCAAATAAAATTTCAGTAAAAATTATTACTGTATACAGCATGATTAAGTGCCATGTACCATCTAGTATTGAGAATATGTGTGCAAAAATTAACACAATAAAGTGGAAACAACAAACTCAGCGTCTCACTACTCAAGGTATATGGAACAAATAACGAGGGTTTAAGGTAAGACATATCTACATCAAAGATCCCGCGCTGGATAGAATCACAGATGAAAGTGCTTACCGAATGGGGAGCTTTAATGCTAGTATTCTGGCGAGGTTTCATTAGCAAATATTTACATTAAAAGTTATTTTAAATGATTGAATTTGATCGCAACTATAACGAGACCCAAAGAGCCCCGATACAGAACCTTACATCAGGCGCAGATGCCAAAGACATTTCCATAAAAAATAAATCTTAGTCACAACAAGAGACAACTAACAACGCTTCAGCACCTGTGTCGATTATAAATTGACCAAACAGTTCTTAGACTCGTTGTAACAATGCATTGATTTGGGAAGCCAGATTGTTGTAATATTCTACAAATAATAAAACACGCGCTTGCTTGTCTGTACATTAAAAGAGTATGGAAACATAAATGAACGCAAAATAAATTTAACCTTTTGCACTTGTATGTCACGCTGAAACTGACAATATAAATTTACTTTACAACTCGTATGTCACTCTTTAGGTGACAATACTAATTTTCTCTAAACTCGCATATCAATTTATAGACGGTAACACTAAAAACTGAACAAATTGTAGGCAGTTTGCTTTTGTTTTTTTTGAACCCTTGACCGGCTCGTATACACAATTGTGTATGCAAATTTCGATTAAATAAAATTATTTCTTTAACTCGAAAGGGATAAATATGAGTGAGATGATGCAATAATAAAATTTTTTTGAAATGAGTCAGACTAAAAACGAAAAATTCAGTAGCTGAATTTTACCAAAGAGGTGCTTACAATAGTAACACAGTAAGTAATAGCTAGTGCCACGAAAGCCAATAGTTTACATTTGTGAATCGCGCGAAATACATCCTTTTCTGCACGTTGGATATTGTTTTAAAAAGTGCCACACTGTAAAATATTACAAAAATTGCAACATTTTAAACAAGTAATAAATGAAATAAATATAATACGTTCAATTCTATAATTGTAAAATATTTTAATTCATTTAAAAAAAAATACAAGTTGATACCCAACAACCTTGAAAATAAATCGAGTGCAAAGGGTTAAGAAAATATTTTTTTGTTTTAGATTTTTCTTTAAAAAAGATATAAATATTGTAAAGTGTACGCAAACTTTTTCTTTGTAAAGTGTACGCAAACTTTGACACAAGGCGTGTATCCGCCTAAGTTGATTTAAGACAGAATTGAGTTATGCACACCATGCGATTTGCCATAATCGATTACGTATGTATACAGAATTTTAGATTTTCCCGATAGTTACAACGAAAACTACACCATAATGAAAAAAATACTTAGTCGCTTAACTATATTTCGATAAATTAAATGTCCATGCTCTAACCGTCAAAGTCTGAACAAACAGACCTAAGCGCCGACTTTTTTTTTGATATAAATATTTTTAAATATAACTCCATACAAGTGGCGCAGCGGTAAAAGCTTCGGCACTTGGACCGAGAGGTACTGGGTTCGAGTCCTACCAGAGGCAGGATGTAAAGCGAATTTTCTTCATCGACTACGATTGGTGATGTTAATAAACACAACTTAGACCCTCTGGTGAAATGCCGAATTCAGCGCCGACCCACCGTCCATGTCAGTGTGCAGGGTGACATGTAGCTTGCAAAGTGCAGGTGGTATACTGTAATTGTGTGAGTAGGTGAATGGATGTGTGTGTGTGTGTGTGTGCGTGAATGAAAAGGGAAGTATTAATTGACCTTAAAAGGACAATAAATCCATTGGATAATTAATAATTTCTTTAAAAAAAAACTCTGCTGACCATGTGACGTATCTTATATTTTATAAGATAGTCCAATAGTCGAGTAAATAGTTTACTATGGTAAAAATCGGATTTAGAACAGATTATTCGATCAGTTTATCACAGAGTTTGTGAAAAATAAATGAATTTACCGAAATATGTACTTAAAATTGATTTTTACCTTAAGTTTGGCACACAGCCGTACATCAAAAAAATATATTTTTTATTTTAAACCAAAAAAAATTGTGCAACAATTTTTCCTTTTTTTAAAATTTTAAATGAATATTAATAATAATTTAAAAAAAAATATTTTTAAAAAAATTAATAAGAAAAATTATTACTTGTAATTATTTTTAAAATGTTGTTTCTGCTCACTGCTCAGCCAAACCCTTAACATCATGTAAACACGAATTATGTTATGACTCTACAATGCGTATACAACACTGCTACGTAAAGAGTACAGGAGAGATCAAAACTGCATCAAACTGCCCACAAAACTGCAACCGTTGATAAAATGTGAAAACTGCTCCAATTTGATACATTCATATGTGCGGACTAAAAACCGCACTATTGCTACTAATTCACAAATTAATTTTTTTTTTTACTTTTTCCTACTATTCTTCAGAATAAATCTAGCTGTAGGTAAATTCCGGTTCGACGGAATTATTTTTTGGAACGAAATTTTAGACTAAACGAGATTTTTATATTCCGGTTCAGTGGAACGAGAAAATAAATTCCAATTTTGTGGAATGAAATGTCAAATTTTCTCGTGGTGGAATTTTAATGTGGGACACAACAATATCAAATTAGCAAAAAATTCAGTTAGAAAAAAATTTATTAAAAATGGAAAAAAACATAAAGAAATTGGGCAAAAAAGTATCAATAAATCAAAAAGAGCTCTTAGTAACGTTCCTAGAGCAAAATTTGGATTTAGCAAGAGGAAGGTGGGTTATTATTTTCATATTGCATTATTTTAAAAATAAATATAATTTGTTTATCATTTTCCTCAGATTTGATGGTGCAGATGGCAATCGCGAAGTGAAGAACAAGTGGGATGAGGTGGCAGAATTGCTAAATGCGGCCGGTGGAGCGCACAAGGATGGAGACAAATGGCAAAGAACGTGGACCGATTTGAGGTATGTGAAACAATGTTATAAGAATTTCTGGATCATAATAACTGCTGCTTTATATTTAGACTTTATGTAAAAAATAGAGCTGAAAACGTTAAGCGACATAGAAGAAAGGATGATAAACATTATTAGTTGGAATATTGTAGTGGGAGACCATAATGCAGCATTAGAATCTGGGTTGCCAAAAGTAATTTGCATTAATTTAACTTTACATCAATATTGATCAACTATTTTCTTCTTTAGAATTTATCTCATATGAATACATGTCCTCATCCATCAACGTCAACGGCCAAAGACAGAGCTATGGAAATAATGGTTGAACCAATCGAATATGATGGCACTATAAACATAAATGCAGCAATATCGCCACCAACGCCCCCAATAGTAACTATAGTGCAAACCACAAAAACACCAACACTTCCAATACGACGAAGAAAACCATCTCTGGAAGATATAATGGAGGATTCGTTAATTCAAGAAAAAAGAAGAAATAACTTGTTAGAAAAACAACTTGAAATAGATATCCAGAAGGTAGCTGTAAAACGATTAAAGGTCGCGGTACTAAATGAAATAGCCGAAGCCATTAGCCGTCAAAATAATAATGATACTAGTAATAATTTATTTTTAAATGAAGAATATTTAGATGAATAAAAATTTATTACAATGAATATTAATAATGTACGAGTTAAAATTTTAATATGTTTAAAAAATATTCTTCCACTAATTCTTGTCGGATTCGTCTGCCTTCGGATAAATAATGAGATTGTTGTGTTGTATATTCTTCATCATCCAGCGGTTCACAAATATTATCATCCAAAACAATTTCGTGTTCATCTAAAAGTATTTTGTTTTTAACAAACATGTTGTGTAGAACACTGCATGCGTTTATAATGACCCCACATTCTGACGGCGAGTAACATAAAAATCGTTCCCGTGAAAGGCAACGCAAACGTCCATTCAAGACACCAATACAACGTTCAACACAATTTCGCGCAGATTTATGAAGAACATTGTAATGGTCTTCCTTCTCGTTCGTTGAATTCAGTATTGGTGTCATTAGCCATGGTTGCTGAGGGTAACCACTGTCTCCTAAAATTAAAACCAGAGATTCATAGTGTATAATTTGAGGTAAATGTCATTAAAAATTTACCTAGCAACCAAAAGTTTCTTTCGCCTTTTTGGTATAATTGGAATAAATGTATTTGTAATAGAGATGATTTCCAAACAAAGGCATCATGTGCAGTTCCGTCAAATTTTGGATTTAAAGATAAAATTAATATTGTGTTGATTTTTAAAATAACTTTGTTTTAAAAAAAACTTAAATTTTGCTAATTTTACATTAATTTATTTACACTTTTTAAAAGAAGATTTTGTACATGTAACATATATAACGTATAAACAAATAAAAGTTAATTACAAAAAATATTTCTTAAAGTGACAATTTTTTATATATTTTATTTTTCCTAGGAAACCTGGTTTCGGGTGTTCACCCTTCGTCAGTGCTTTTGTATTTTACAACTCAGTTGTAATCAGTTTTTTTTTCAGGTTCTTTTATAAGAACATGTGTTCCATCGATGCATCCTATAACTCCTGGGAAGCCTTTTTGATAAAATTTAAAAAACATATTACACAAATTATTATTATTATGCAAATAAACTGTATAATGTTTATTTGTATAAGTCCATATAATATTACTACATACTTAGACTTTTTTTCGTTTAATTGAGCAGAGGTTTGGGGAAACGATATATATTTTTCCAACAGATTATCGTTTATTGCATTGCTAACCTCTTTAATGCATCGACTAACAGATGTTTGGCTAACAGAGAGTAAAAAACCATCTCCAACAATCCGCTGATATGATCCTAAAACGACAATATCGATTTTATAAAAATTGAAAAATCCGGATAACTAAAAAATTTAATTCTCACCAGTGGCATAAAATCGAATCGCAACAAATATTCTAAGAATAATTGGCAACCCGTGTATCTTCTGACGTTGGCTCATGTGCGGAGATAATTCAACAACGAAGTCGTGTGCCAAATGCTCCGGAAATCGAAATAAATCCTGGAATCTAGCATCGGCAATATTAAATGGGTTGCTGCAAACCCTCAATTCTCGACGGCGTCTCAATAACCCTAGCCGTTCTTGCTTCCTTTTTGCTACTATAAAGCGAATTTTTAGTGAAATATCCATTTTATTTTCGATGATCTATACAATAAACTTTTTATAGGTATTGTAAACACATTTATTTTATAATTAATTTCTTTTCAAAATACACGTACATATATAGATAAATATGTATGTATAATATAAACTTATATTTTAATTATTTTAATAAAAGACGAACCATACAAAATGACAGACAAATTCTAAAATGGCAGAACTTTTGACAATTTTTCGGTTTACAAATAGTACTAAAAAGTTTTTCTCGGAAAGAGAACGAGAATAAAAATTATTACGGAATTATTCAGCGAGAAAACGAAATTTGAGAAAAATAAAAATTCCGTTCCAATCAAAATAATTCCGTCGAACCAGAATTTACCTACTGAATAGGCGTCTCGATAATTTTAAAACTCAATATTTTCCAGAAAACAATTTTTCATAAAAATATTTTTATGGAATTTCACAGGAACATTTTGATAACTACGTTATATTAAAAAACACAACACAAAGTAGAATTTTGAACAATATTAATTAAACTCCAAATACACCAATATCTGGCACAATTTTCATATTGTAACAGTGTGGCGACATCCATATCGAGTATTCAAACCACTCACAACAAGGTTTATATAAGACTGCGCAAAACAAACAGTATGTCATGATGCAACAAAAATATAAAGAACAAACGTTGCCAAATTATGACACCCCCTATGAGGAAAAATTATTAACCACTGAAATCTTAATATAGACATGGTCTATTCTGAATATTATAAAATTGCTATGGACGATAATCACTCCGTTTAAATTGGCATTTTTCACAAAAAAAAAATCCTCACTATTTTTGCAGGCAAAAAGTTCCTCTCAAGTATCGATTAAACAATTGGAGGCGCCGATTAAACAGTTTAACGCTCAACAGGGAAGCAAACACATCCATTAACAACTATAACCAAAGGCATAAATTTCAACATTTGTTGAAAACATTTTTCGCCTTAAATACCACATCGAAAATCAAATTTTTACCCGAAACGTTGAAAGGAGTGATAATTGGGCAATTGTGTTAGTCGACGAAGATCAAACGCAACCGCACTGCTATCGGGATTGCAACTGGGCGATAAAAGTCATCGAACCTCATAAGGGAAATAGAAACTTATCCATCAGGCAAGTCGCTGAACCGGTTCTACTAAATTTGTGGTTGCAACGGTTCCTCGGTTATCGAGTTATGGTTCGATACACAAACATTTTATTCACATTCAAATGCTGGAGCTAACGAACTATTGCTGTTTGTGAATTTCCACCCAAATACAGTGCAATTACACTATTACGTTTGAACTCCATTACGATTTTTTTATGAAGATATTAATTAAGAACAATTATTTGTTGACCTCATATAAACAACTAACCAAACTTCAATCTGTCGAAAAATTGACACGCGAAAATGACAACTACACAAATGAGAGCAGAGTGAAGTCAGTAACGTTTGGTCTCAGCCACCCTGTCACAAAACAAGCTTTCAATCAAAAAACAATTGAACAACGCGCCCAAGTCACGCTCGTTCAAATCACTCAAGTGGCTAAATACGCTGTTAAACAAAAACAAAAACAATATAAAAACAAAAGGAAATAAATAAAATACAAAAAACCTACTAAATTTGAGCGGAAAACGTTTGCGTACGATTATACAATTAGGAAATTTCCATCACAGTTTGACTCGGAAAATGTCGTTTTTTCTCTTTTGTTATTAAATGTGCTTAAAGTCTCGATTTGAATGCTGGCGGAAGCAAGTTAGTTATTTCCAGTGAAAGTTTTTTATTATGGAGCCAAAAGGCAAGGAAGTTTCCGTAAATGAACTTAAAATAATTACAGATTTATGAAAAGAAGGCAAAAGTTTTCGGGAAATTGGAAAATTAGTGAAAAGAACCCATTCATATATATTCAGAGAGTAATGAATAATTAAAAAAAAAATCAGGAGTTCTCACATCTAAACCACGGTGTGGCCATCCATTGAAATTTTCATGTTGCGAAAAAATGTGATATAATAAGAACGGTTAAGATTAATCCACGAGCAACAGCTTCCCAAATTGCAAAGCATATTGAAATAAAGATCAGCAAGAAAATATGTCCTGATACCGTTCCAAAATTCTTAAAAAGGAGGGGTATCATAGCCGTGTTACGCGAGAAAAACCAGTTTGATCAGAAATCAATCGGTTAAACAGCATTAAATTTGCAAATGAGCAACACAATATCAATAATTATTGACATAGAGGATACTTTTAACGCTATTTGCCGTAGGCACTTGGCGAAACACACTTATACTTAATAAACACATTTTTATTAATCACTTGTTTTTTGTTCCGCAGAATATTTTGAATGTCTTTCAAAAAGTGATTTTTTAAACTTTTTGAAAATACGAGTGATTTTTTAAACTTTTTGAAAGACATTCAAAATATTCTGCGGAACAAAAAACAAGTGATTAATAAAAATGTGTTTATTAAGTATGACATAGAGGAGGTTCAAAAAGCCACATTTTTAACCGGTATGCCATATTTGGCGTTCTTGATATTGTATCTAGCGTTCATATGTGGCCTAAATAAGGAAACCACTAAATCCTAAAATTAAATGTGCCATTTGGTTTACTTCATATCTCATAACGTACATTTAACTTTGATACAATTTTTTGTAAGACAAACTCATTTATTATTCCGTTCCCTTCCTCTCAAAGATTTCAAGAAGATTCTTCCTTTTTAGAAAAAAAAATATTTCATTTGTATTTAAAACAATTAAGCCAGTCATGCCAGCAGCATGGTCTAGATTTCGGTTTTCAAAAATACCGACATATCAATCACATGATGTATATACGAGTACATATAACATACATGAAGAACATCCCTCGTCTATATTTTTTTGTTGAATAAGATTTGATTCTGAAGAAAATCCCTCATCTTGTATTTTTTTTTTGAATCTTTCTTAATAATAATATTTTCTTCGCATATTTACTAAGAATTATTTAAGATGAAAAATCTGTTTTGAATTGTATTTATTTTTTTCAAAATCTTATTATTTTTAAGAAAATAAACATAAACCAGAAGAATATAAAAGAATTATAATAATATTTCTTCAGAATGTCTTCGTTGTCTTCTTATATATTATATCGTGGAGATTATCATAAATAATAATAACAATAAATCGCGAATAATAAATATATGTGTACGCCATTTTGTCTTATCGCATCGTTTTTTAAACGTCTATTAATAAATAATATGGGCATGTCAAAGAATACAATCAGAAAACAACAACAAACAAATTTTTGACATCTTAAACATGCTCCTCTTCTTCTGATGATTTATGTTTTTCTTCAGTCTGTTATTTGCTGTTTGAAATATAAAAAATGTTGTTTTTGTTATGGTTTCGTACATACAAAGTGATTTGTTGATAGTAATTTGATTATAATCGTTCATATATGGGATTGTAGGTTGCATCACATATAAATTCGACGCAGTAGGTGGTTTAATCACTGCTATTTTCGCATAGAACAGACTTAGTATTAGCAACACGTACCGTAACAACACACTCCCCGCTTTTGTATATTTTGATGTTCATGAGAATATATTACTGTATAACTGTAACCATATTCAACTTATCATTTTCCTGTCAAAATGTCAAAATTTTTCAGGAATTTTCCTCCTTCGCTATATATTTTCCCAAGAGATAGTGATCATATATGAATAAGCGTATATAAACAACAAAAGCCGTAAATATTTTCATAATTAATTTAAGTCGTATGGCACGTGCTCATAAATTAAATTCAACTTCATAAAATACACAAATCCCTTTTTATGTTCATTATCCTGTGTGAAAATCATAACGTCACGTTTGTACCTTGAAAATGTATATAATTTTCCTTCTTGCTACTCAATAATTTGTATAAAGTGCTGAATATAGATAAAGGTAAAGAATTTTGGTTATCTGTTTTGATAAAACGGGAAAACATTTCCAATTTTTCCGTACATTTTTGTTGTTGTATTATAATTGCATTTGTATTGAAATCTACAAGTAAATGAGATTACGGTACACGTTGTACACGTTTGAGGGAGAAATTGTTATAGAAACACCCTATATAGGTCTGATATCTGATCTTTTTTGGAGGAAAAAGAACTTTTTGGTACAGAAAATTAATGTTTTGTTATAATTCATTGTTGTTCTTTGTTTAGGTTTTTCCGACTAGTATAATTTTAATGAAAGCGTTACTACAAAAAAAAGGGTATAGGAACTAATTTACGCGCTGGAGAAAATTGAATTGGTTTACCTTTAATATTTTGAAACTTGGGATTTTCCGAAAGTGCAGTGTCTGTACTCTATATAAAATATTCGTCATTTTTGACTTTAACGGTTATAACACAAGTTCTCGTAATTCACAGACTTCTGGGATATTAGCGAAAACACCGGAAATAATCTTTTTATATAATTTCGAAGAATTCCTATACTATAATTTTATTAACTTGTGTTATCTGCAATTCTCACTCGCCTTGGCCAATATCTCCTCCAGATACATTTCAATTATCTAAATCAAACGGGACTTCATCCAATTCAAAAATTATCGTTCTTATAATCCCATATTGATCTGGCTATCATTCATTCACGTTATATTTCTCCATCCCGGCTAGATGTGTTGAAATCAGAGATCGGTTTTCTCTGTCATCTCCGTCGCCTTCAGCATCAGCATCATCACTTTCGCAACGCCCACAATCGCAATCCGAAACGTCGCACTGAGTGCATGCTACTTGTTTGCACTGAGTATATGCTACAGCACTTTACTTCGGGCGATGGCTCAGTCTTTCTTCGATGATGTTTAATTTTGACTTCACTTGTATTCGCCACCTTCACTTCGTGGAAAAAATCTCTTCAGTTCGGGTCAGTTCTAATAATTTGTCATATGTTTCAAAGTCTGTTCGTTTAACTGCTGCTTTCAACACTTTTTTTGCTTCTTCGTAGGAATGTGCACTTGATTTCATTCCTACCCACCATAATGCTATGTCACCGATTAATAAGCGATATCATCTGGAACGTTTGCTATTTCTTTGTAAGTGTCCATATCGGCAATAAAAATATTTACGCGAGACTTCCAGTCGTGTTAATAATTACTCGCTACTCGTTTGTTATGGTGCAATTCCCATAGCTTGAATAGTCTCCAACAATTGGTCGACGAATTGGTGAGAAAAATTCCTTTTGTTTTTCTTAACTGACTTACTCGGTACGAGAATTATAGTCATGCGGTTCAAAATATGTATAGGTTAGGATCTTAAAACCGAAGGAATAATCAAAAATAAAGATGTATGTGTGTAACGGTAATATCAAGAAAGTGGCGCAATATTCTCCACTTTCTTTCTCTAGAGTGCAACGCCGACTAACTGCGGAACAAAATAATAAAAATAAAGAATCAGTTTGCCAAAGAGTTTTTCAAGCATAATTGAATTTACCTAAAAATTTACTTAAAATTGACTTTTACATTAAGTTTGGCACACAGCAAAATTTTTACCAAACGATTTATCTGTATAAGGATGTAATCGTCAGTCAGAGTCAATACTGTTGAATCTGAAATACTGTACGAAACAAATTAAATCGATCAGTCGCAATATATTGTTTGACTTAAAACGATTGAATTTTTGCAATTTTTAATAAGTTTTGTGACATTTAAAATAGTGAAGCTTAACCAAATAAATGAAATAAAGAAAAAAAAAATACTTTAAACTAAATAATTGACTAACTGAATTTTCTAATTACTTTAAAAAAATAAAAATAAAAATGTTTAATTTCCATAAAACTTCAAAAGGGGTTTTTTTTAAATTTAATATTTCAGTTTTGTTCACTAAAGCAACCCACCTGTCTCACCAATAGTTTATGATGTAAACAATCAATCTTGAAGAGAAAAAGAACTAACCTTTTATATTTAAAAAATTGCATCTTCTACCAGAAATACCATTTGCTACAAAATATTGTACGTGTAAAGTAGGCTTAGTTTAAAAAAGTATTATCGGTATCGATTGCTTTTATGTTTAAAAATTTACATCTTCTACACGAAATATCCTTCGATACAAATTATTGTATGTACTTAATTTCAAAAAGTACTAACCATTGCGTTTATAATTGCATCTTCTGCAAGAAATGGCATTTGATAAGCTGTTTTGCTTTGTCAAAGCCCGCTTAGTTTGCAACAACAATTGCACTGTATAAAATGGAAGACGCTTTAATGTAAACCAAACAAAATTTAGTTATGGTGTTCACCGCAAGGCGGTCATTTTTTAATTATTTTTGATTTTTTTAAGTTTTTTTAATGTATTTATATTTATGCTATTATCACACAATCAAAATTACACATATAAATGTTTTGTTACCAACAAAGGAAAATTAAAATGCATTGAAAAACTAAAGTCAAAAGCTATTGCTTAATTGAGATATTAAAGTAAAACCCGCTTAATTTTACCAATGCATTAACCATTACTTTTATATAAATTTAAAAGTTGCGTCTTCTACAAGAAATACCCTTTGATACGAAATATTGTACGTGTAAAATTGGCTTAGTTTGAAAAACATCTTTTGTTTTTAGTATGTCATTTTCAAACACAGTTCGTGGTGAAACGTGTCGAAGTGAACATATTTTTTAATACTTTAGTCTAAAATACTAATTTGTGTAAATCCTAATACCCATATTTTCCGATTATTTAAGTATATTGGAATAAATTATTGGTGGCTCAATATTTCAGGTATATATATTAGGCGCTTTCAGGGCACTCAACAGTTGGGAACATGTTGAGTAAAATCGCAGCCAACGCTATGAAAATGTTTAGCACTTGAAATTTTCAAATCAAATTGGCGATGATTTCACTAATCATGATACGGAACTTGAAAGCGCCCATTGTATCAAGGGAATATGCATTCTATAAAAATGCCCACGAAGAAAAGATAAATAAGGCTGGTTACAGCAAAGTTGAAGAAGATTAGAGCCGCAAGAGTGACTGAAACATGTAAACAGCGTGAGACATGGCTTCCACATCGCTGGAACGATAAACGCAGTTTCTATTGTCATGGTTGGAGCGGCTTTCGATCGATGTGATATCCATAAACGAAATGAAACACAGATCGTATGCTCCCCAATACCTAATACTATTTTGACAAGGAGAATACGCATACCAGGTTAACGTAATGCAAACTAATCCAGCAACAGTTGCTACGATGACGAAAAGGGATTCCTGTGTCTCAAATTATGATGAAAGCCCGGTATGTAGATTTTTACTTTTTCTACTAATAATGAAGCTATTAATCTTTAAGTATATCAAGAATCATATGGAATCATTTTCCCGAGTGCTTTCCTATTACACGTGAGAATAGTTGAAGAAGGATTGCTGGTTTGGAGGCAAGGAGCCTTAAATAGAAGAGGAAACGACATGAATGTGTTATTCTCGAGACAAAGTAACCATTCCTTTATTTGAGGAGCCAGTTGATTTTGTGGTCTAATTAATTATTTAACCTATGCGTTAACTAACTATTAAATTATTTAGTTTGAGTCGACACAATAATTATAATACCAATAAGTATTTAGATCTGTTCAATAATTTGTCATTTTAAATTGGAAGTCCTTTAGTTATTACTCCAAAAAGTTAAATTATTAATTTGTAGGAAATTCTGGATAACACCCTGGTAGGGTGAGGAGGTTACCAAGACGTTGCAATGCATTTTAAATATATGTTCAAGTCAGTGTTGCCAGGTTTCTGGAATCAAATTTCCCGTCATCGTACCAAAAAATCCCGATTTATCCCGTTCGTATTAGTTCCATTTCCCAGTAAAAATCCCGTAACCATTTATATAAAAATTATTTCAAATCATAATTAGTTTCAAAATTAGTTCAAATATTTTATTGAATTTTTTTTTAAAAATCATTTAATAAAAATAAAAATTACAATAATTCAATATTATTTTAAATAAAAGTAACATAAATATTATTATTTTTCACAAATTAGAAACTTCAGACATAAATAACGTATGAGCGTACGAAATTTTAATTTTGATATATAAGTTTGATGATGTTATCAACGAAAATTGTTTATCATCAGGGTCAAATGAAACGGCATTTATGTTTTTATTTTGCATAGAAGATTTGAACATGCACAGCACATTTAAACAATCTTCTCCAATACGATTCCGTTTTTTAGTTTTGATGTCAGTCACCATTGAAAAAATTCTCTCCACATCTGCATTTGAATGAGGGAGAGTTAATATAAATTTAGCTGCTTTAGATAAATAGGGAAAAACGCAATCGTGAATTTTGACACGAAGTAAATTTGTTACGTGAAATGTTTTTTCATTCGTTAGCACGCTTGATGTGAGCCCTTGCACCACTTTGTGTTTCACGCAAGTAGATTGGAGGTGGCTTGTATTTTCAAATAGCCTGTTCTTGAATATTTGCATTTTCAATTTCGCTCTATTCCACATTCTTTTTGGCAAACGTTTCAAATCGGTTTCTTAGCGGTGTTTTTAATTATTCGACGTTTGATTTCTTATCAGTTTTTCATTTTTTGTGCTATCCCTTTTCCTTTTTACGCAGTAATATGGCGATAGTTGCCAATTACTGTAATATGTAAATGGTGTTTTTTTAGAGGCGGAGAACTTTAAATTGAAATAAAACACAGAAAAATATTTTTAATATCCATGAAATTGGCTTTATTTGACACATAATTTTATAGCATTAATATTTGAATGCGATTTCGGGCATGTGGCAGCTTTCGTAATCTGGAGGTTCAATTTTCACACACTCGTCGCGGTAAATCAGGCATTATTCCGGCAATAATGGGTCGAATGTTGGTTCCAATTGCTCGATTATTTCTGGTTTATTGGTGTATAAACATGCGATTACATATCTCCAGAGAAACTAATCTAATTTCGTCAAATCGCACGAACGAGGTGGTCAGTGAACAGATCCATTTCGCGAAATTAATCGTTCGTCAAAATTTTATTGTATACTGCGCAGTAAATTTATTGTGTGCGCTGAGTGGCATGTGGCGCCATCCTGCTGAAACCACATTTCTGCAACATTAATATCTTCCAATTGAGGCACAATAAAGTTAGTATTGATGTACCGCTCACCGTTGACTGTAACGTTCTGACCATCATCATTTTTGAAGACATACCATGGAGAAATAATTTCATTGACCCATAAAGCGGTCATTTTCCTGGAAGCAATGGGGTTTCGATAATGGCCTTTGGATTATCATCGCTCCAAATGCGGCGATTCTGTTTATTGACATGACCATTTAACCAAAAGTATGTTTCACCACTGAACAAAATTTTCCAATGAACTTGTTGGATCAATAACAATGTTTCCTTCGGCCCATTCACCAAATGTACGGCGCGAATGATGATCTTGTGCCTTCAATTCCTATACAAGTTGAATCTACGAATTGATACATTTGGGTCATTATGTTCTCAATGAGTTTCTCGAAATGAACCATGTTTTTCAAAACAAATTTGAACAATCTGCAAACGTTGCTTCGGCGTGAGTCTATTCATGTTTAATTAAACTAACCTAAAAACAACTGAGCCAATTTACAGCTCTCGGCCTTTAAAAAAACGCCCTTTACATTACGTTTAGTGCTCACTTTAAGCGTAGAATCGCTACTGTGCTTTTCAGGGAGTACATTTATCGGGTCATCTACGAGATATGGTTTTATTTTGAACATTGAAGCTGAAATTGATCGTTGGATAGTACTTGCAGCCGACGGTTTTATAGGCGATCTCTGTAGCTCTTTATGGTGTAGTAACCAAGCGTTGCATTTCTATGTCGCTATGGCGATATATGAAATACAGTTTTTGAAAATTAAAATATTTGATCGCTTTCGTATGGATATGAGCTTTAGGCACATGGAGCAATGCAATGAGCAGGCGGTTCTATGTAAATCGGCTTGGCTACTGTGTACTGTCGGACGTAAAAAGCGAACTGCGAAAGAGTTGAAAACAAACAAACTTAATTTTACAAATTCAACAACAATATACTGTTAAAAATTTCACTTTGGATAAATCGGCTAAACTCACTTTGGATAAATTGGAAAATAAAACCCAAGCTTAATTCTTCCGAATCAACTCCGTATAACACTTACTGTATTATGCCACTAACTCTCGATGGACTAGAAGATCATTAAAAAAAACAAAATAAGTGAATTTATGGTTAAAAGTATTATTTACAGGACGTGATTTGCAAATTATTAGAAAGTGGTAGGTAATAAATAAATTCACACACAATTTTGAAAAAATTAACTTTTTAATGCGCCTGCAATTATAATTTCGCAAGGGTTCGTAAATTACCTGATTGTATAGCGCGACTTAATAGAAAATTTCATTATACTCGAACACAGATTTCATATATAATTTTTCTCACAAATTCTCAATGGTTTTACCACATGTAAACGCATATTTTATTGCACCATATGCCACACAATTCAAGCTGCGTTCTAAAATATTATTGACTTTGGTTTATTTTTGTATATATCGATAAATGAAGTTAATTTAACTCTTTTCTTTCAATAATTTCGTTACAAATCATCTTAAGACGAAGAAAGGGTTAAGTAAGAAAACAAAACACAAAAAAAAAAATATTTTCTTTTTCCAATTATTATTGTTTATTTATTTTATTTCTTAACTTTGTGACCTTTCATCCTATTAATGTCGACCCTTTTACAAGTATTTGTAATCGTGAACAGAATTTTATTTTTTTTTTTCTAAATTTTGATAAAATATCGAATTTTTATACTTTAAATTGAACCCTAGCATAGTAGAAAGGAGAATTATTGATTGATATAACCCTTTCCGCGTAGGTATTGTTATATATATAGGAAATGCAGGTGAAAAATTCTGGGTTTCCAAAATTTTGTGAGAAAATACGTATAAAAAATGAATCGTGCGCACATAATTTTAAAGGGTTAAAAACCCAAAAAATTATACAATTTTTTGCAATACATATTCGATCGGGCTGTGGGAAATATTTAGAAATTATCGAACCCATAAACTATTTATACCGAAATTAATTTATTTATTCCAATTTTAACTGGAAATACTAAAAAAAAAATATATTTTTTACGTTGTTATTTGATCCACGGTAAACGTATTTAATTTCACATCATACACATTTTCCAAAAACTGTAAATCCGAATATATAAAAATCCATTAAGGATTTTCACCAGAAATGAAATATAAATTTATGTTGTGCTCTAGGCGAATTTCTAAAATCAATAAAAAAAAATTGACAAAAACGAAAACTAATTTTCATAATCGTAAATGCAAAACAAAAGAAAAACGCTTTTACGTAAAAGGGTTAGAAAATATGCGGTCGGTTTCATTTTCATTAATGTGAAAACCTTGAACTTTTAGTATACAACAGCATTTGTTTGGTATATAGAAAATTATAGAAGGGATTATATTTTGTGCAGGCAGATCGAATTACGCGTCTGTTTAGCCCCAAACCAAAAAATTATATTGATCGATCGTCAATACTTGTATATAGTTGATTAGATATGATTTATGGTAAAACGGTGGGGAATTCAAGTGAAAACTAAAAATTTTAAAATAAATGTCTGGAGGAATATTTTTTTTTTGTTGTTTGTCCAACCATCGGAAAAATGGGTTATCAAATTTATATTCATTATATACAGTGGAGTAGTAGTTCACCTTGCTGTATATAATGTAAACCTATTATTAAACCGTTAGTCAATTCAGCTAATTTAAATATATATGTAATTCAACCTGTCTGTATTTCAACAATTATTTATTGTTTATTAATTAAATAAATTTTCAGAAAAATATTTGTATGGTCTAAGATCGGGTCAACCATAAAATAACAACGGACCACAAAATTATCTCATAAAAACTTTTTTATTGTTATTACCGGCGATGCGTTTAAATAATCGGTTAATAAATATATGTGATAAATAAATTATTAATAATATTACATTTAATATTCAATTATTATTATAAATAAATTATAAATTTTGGGTTTATGAAAATTAAAATTTATACGAAAATTTATTATAATTGCGCGCGCAAATGACATCGCACATATTAACCAAGGGTATTTGCATAAATTAAATGTTTTTAATTAATATTGTAAAAAAATATTTAATTCTGTTTAAAAATTAAGCAGACAGGATGCTAATGTTTATTAATTATACATTATTAGCGATTTGTGTGAAAATTACATACGAAAATTAAGTTTATTGAATACAATAAAAATATACATAACTCATTGTATAAACGACTCTGTTGTCATTAAAAAAACAACACTAATTTCAAACACGGTCAATATATAAAAGTTTATCACGACGACGCATGCTGAGAACATCACTACGAAAAGCGTTGCTGTAATTTTACGCCGATGATCAAGCCGTTACAATCCCATTAATTTACAACGACCACGATATGGTGGTAGTACTTAATCATTGTCATGCGGTAATTTTAGTATCAGCGGGTCCCGAAAGTTCTTACAGTTCCATCGCAGATAAAATTTACTCTGTCATTTGTTTCATTATACAGAAAATACTGCTGAAGTAATGGAAAACAAATTCGATAAAGTGAAAAAATACTTGGGATTAATAAAAGCTTATTCTTAGCCAACCATTCCATTTGCAAATAAACACATTCGACAGATCGGCCATCGTAGCAAATAAATATATCATGGGGCATGCACGGAATAAGCGAAAACAAGAGTTGCTAATTTTTACAAATTGCCAACAATACAAAAGGTTAGAATGCAACCAACTGACGGAGATGAAATTCAATTGCATGAATTTAAATCATGATAATGAAAATTGCGATAAAAATTATTAAATTAATTTTGATTTTAAATTGATTTTATTCTCAAAAACAATATTAAAAAATTTGACACGATTCTAAATTTTGTTCAATCAAATCTAGAAATATCTAGAGTTTTTAGCTGAAAAGGTAAAGCATATACCTAGTTCTAAGGGCTAAGTAACGTATATATTTTAGATTCGTCCTATTAAAATTTATATTTAGAAATTAGCATTTATAACGGGTTTTAAGCAATATTCTCCTGGAGATGTCGACGGGATCGCAATAAAATTTTCTAATAGATCATCCATTTTAATGAGACCATAGCAAATGGGATATAATTGATGTTTTATAAATGTTAAAAACATCACAATTTTGATGAATATTTCAAGTTTCATAACGAGCTAGCGAAATATATTCACGGGTCTCAGTCATTGTTTACAAATAGAGCAGACAAACCACTACTATCGAGATTACCAATATCTCTGGTACCCTGGAGATCGGATCGTAGAGACGTCCACGGCATTACTCTAATAGTTTTGGGTAGGTCAACATATTTTCTAAATGTGTATATACTGGATTTAATTCCTAATGAAATTTGCTATTGACAATTTGAAACATTAAACGAAATTTGATTATTTTCAAAAATTTGTATCGTCAATCCTGGAAATGTTAACGAGTGTTGTCAATTGATTCCAATAGATCGGCCAGTACACTAAAATTGCGTTGAGCGTTACTCGATTTCCAAAAAACCTTGCTAAGGTTAATAAAATTTTAGAATTTTTTACAAACTCACTGTTATAACATTCTTATACCACCGATCGTACACACACTTTTTCAAATAGATTACACAATATTCTACCGTTACAGTGATTGGATTCCGATTCTAATGAACTTTTCCATGTCATTCATGTTTTGGTTAGTACCGTCATTACCAGAGAGATCCACGGGATCTCGTCTACTTTTTTCGACAGTCTATAAAATTTTTTATGTGTTGGGCAAATATGGGTCAATTGTAATGAGTATATAACAATGATTTTTGGAATTTTGAAGATTCGTGTTTTTGTAAAAATATTATTTCCTTCTACAAGATTTTAGCATTTTTTCCAATTGGGTTTTTAATTGATTTTTTCATTTTATGAGGACAAACAAAGAACGAACTCGTTTTCTTCGATTTATTTAAATATCTGGAAGGCTACAGATTTTGTTAGTAATCCAACCACAATTAAGGATAGGCACATCTCTGATGGAGTTTACGATTTTTACAGAATTTCTATGTGTTTTGATGTATTTTACAAATTTTTACGAAACTCCTGAAGTTGTCCTCGCGTACTGACCCAAATTTTCAGATATCTGAGACCAGCTTATTTATATGTGACTTAAATTTCTTGCGATCACTACTGTACAGTAGTGATCTCAAGAAACAGATTATTTTTAAAATTTTGTAACGTCAATCCTGACGACGTCCACGAGGCCTATGATTTTCTACGGCTCGACCAGTGCACCAGATTTGTGGTGAACGTTCCTTGATTTTGGTGAACCTTGCTATGCTAAATTTTATATAATTTTCAACAAATTCACGTTTTTTATTCCGTCGATCCTCCACAGGTTCCACCCACATTTTCGAATAGAGGGCAAGTTGAAACACTTTTTGCATTATATGAGCTAACCTGAAGAGATTTGAATGAAAATATTAATTGCATTAGGTACTGGGTACTGTGATATTTTATAGCGATATTTTTTGGTAATCCGGTTAATATATAGGTGACATTTTAATTATCCACAACTTTCACATCTTTTTATACCTTGAATGCATTTTTCATGAGCCTACTGGTCATGTACGTGAACTATTTGCTAAAACAAAAAAAAAAGTTTAGGAATATTTTTAGGAAAAACTTCACATGTGTTAGTGTAAATAATATATAAAATCCATATTAAATAGAAATTGAATTATGTAATATTTTATTTATTCATTATTACGTAGTTAAATGTGGTTAATTTATGTTAGTTACTGTTACATTTGCTTTCTAATTCTAATAAATAGGTATTGAACATAATAACCACGCATCTTAAGTGTTGGTACTATTTATTCTTAATCATTTTGTTTTAAGTTACGTAAATTAACTTTGATTTCCGTATGTGAAATTTCTTAATATTGTTTTTTTTTAGATTTTGTAATTTCTTCTCCGATTTATTTGCTTACGGGTTTTTACGTTGCGAGAGAATCTAAATCGCTTTTTTTTGTATGAAAGGAATTTGTTTGATATATGAAAGTATTTTCGGAATTGTTCTACCACACCTGTAGCACTATTCTGGTTATTTTCCGGGAATAGGGAACTGAGGAAAGAATTTACATGTAGTTTCTGTTCAAATATTTTTTTCCGGCCAACTGAGGTAAAAGTAGAGTGTTAAACTTTCTGAAAACAAAATTAAATTGGGAATAATATTTCATGAAAATTTAAATATGGAAAAATTATTCCCAATATAAAAATATTTACATCAAACTTTTCTCCTCAGTAGGCCGGAAACAAAATATTTGAACAGAAATTACATATAAATCCTTTCCCTAGTTCCTTATCAAACGAGAACTACCGTAACAGTGCCACTGGTAGTTAGGATTAAGGATATTTGAACACATAACCGGGGTTATTAAATAAATCCGGATTTTCCGAGTTTTCCGATATTACTAAACGGCGGGACCACTAGCAGAAAATAGATTTGAGTTGGCCTAGGCCTGTGTGAACGGAAAATCATACCTATTTTCCAAAAAGTAGGGCCACTGGTAGTTAGGATTAAGGATATTTGAACACATAACCGGGGTTATTAAATAAATCCGGATTTTCCGATATTACTAAACGGCGGGACCACTAGCGGAAAATTAATCTGAGTTGGTCTATGCCTGTGTGAACGGAAAATCATAAGCATTTTCCAAAAAGTAGGGCCTCTGGTAGAGACCAACTTAAATCTTTTTTCCGCTAGTGGTCCCTCCGTTTAGTTATATCGGAAAACTCGGAAAATCCGAATTTATTTAATAACTCCGGTTATGTGGTCAAATAGTTTTAATTCATTTTGGAAATTGATTTTATTTCATGATCTTTTTTTAGTCCTAGTCAAATTAACTAGCTATTTAGGATCATGTTTCTATTTATTTTACCCGTTTATACGAATATATTTAATTTACTCGATTTTACGAATTTTATACATACATACAGATATTTTTTATTGTTGTTGTTGGTTTTAGGAATAACTTTTTTTTTTAGGAAAAACTTCACATCCGTCACTGGTCACATTTCTGGCAATTAACCAAATCCTCTCCAACCTTGATCTAAGAATATGCATCAGAGCAAACAAAACACAACCATTCCTTGTCGTCACGATTACGCTCCCACAGTCCAGTTTGTCTTTTGCTTTTTTTTGTTTTTTTCATTATTGCGTTTTGCTACATTAAATATCGTCGCCATTTGGTTTTTTTAATTTTCTTTTATTTTGCTCTTCTTCAAGTGCCTTCTTATCTGGAGTACAGACTAATATTGCTGACTTTCGTTTCTTGCAGGTAATTTTAGATGATTTCCTTTCAGGTGCTTTTGCGAAAGGTTGAATTGATTCGGGCGAAAAATCTTTAAGGCATTTATCTAATATATATAGGCATAAAAATGTAAGCATAAAATGTAAATTTATTCAAAATGTTTCCTAGATTTAGGTGACACACCTTTTGTTTTCAACTGCCCTGGTACGGACAGTCCAGGTTGAACTGCTGTAAAAGATGAAGATGCACCTGATAGTACCTCAGCTGATTGATTTGGGCTGATGCCTTTTTCAGGTGAAATTATATCCTAGTAATATAAAAAAAATTAACTGAGAAGATTTACCTATTATGTAATAACTTTACCTTGCAAATGTGGGTCCATGTGGATTCATCAAAACATCACTACTAAACGGATAAATACCAATTACTTTGAACCCAGTATTTATATTATTTGTTAAAACCTTTAGTAAGGCATCTGCCATAATTAATGGTATATGTTGTAAATCGATATTGACTTGCCCGGATTATTTTTATGCCAGTTGTTTTGTGCAACACTCAAATATTTTTTAAATGGGCCATATACACTACGGTCTAGCGGTTGCACTTTATGCTTGCAATGTGGCAGAAAGGATAGCATTATCATTCCGTTCGGTTTTTTTTTTTTTTTTTTTTTTTTTTTTAAGTTCATTACCAATTTTTATTTACAAGAATTATACAATAATAAAAATATGTACATTGGTAAGATAAAAAAAACCAATTTTGCCCGATCAATTGTATTCACCACCAAATGTGGCTCGTGGTTGTCCAAAAGGAGCAATATTTGATTATCAATAGACGGTCGTGTCTGTTCGATGAAATGTTTCATAAACAAATAAAACGTTTCCGATGTTTGCCACCCAGAAGCGTTACCAGTTCCTATAGAACCAATTGGTCCATCTCTTACGAAACTCTCGCAAAATATTTTACGTGGAAAAATAAACATTGGTGGTTCGGAATTGCCAATTAATGAAACAGCTGTGCAAACAGTTACTAAAACTCCACGTTCCGAAGATGTAGCTCCACCAACTTGTTTTACTCCCTTTTCCACTATGATTTTGGTTAGTTTTTGAATGGTTGCGACACCTGTTTCGTCTAAATTCTTTATACGCGATGGCCTAAAATTATGTGTTTCCTACAGACTAGCTAGTTTATCAAAGAAGGCTTGAATATTCTGCTTCTCGAAACTGATTAAGTTCCAGATAATTCCAAAGTATATTTCTGAGGCATGTTTAATATACTGCCCCAATTTATTGTTTTCGGTAAAAATTGCAGGACCTACATTTGCATATGCAACTATATTAAAATTTTCGGTTTCATTGGAACTTCCATTTTTAATATTCTTTCTTGCTTGCATCACAAATTGTCTCAATGAGCAATGTTTTTGGTTTCTTCTCTTTAATAACTAAGCGGACAGTTTCATTACCAAGTGAAATTGGTATAAAAAAATTAGAAAGAACGCAACACTGAATCCGCCTTTAATTTCTTCAGTAGAAAAATTAGCTCGCTTGATTTTGGGTTTCTAGTTTGGCATACTTAATAAAATATAATGTAAATAATATACAAACTTTAGGCATAAGCAAGAAATTTTAGTTCGGGGTAAGTTGAAACGGTGTTTCAATTTGCCCCGTCACAAAAGTTTCAACTTGCTCCAAAGCGTTTTTCTAATAAAAATCTAAATTTTTACCTTAATATTAACTAAATTATGAAAAAGTATTATCAAAAAGTTAAAACTAAATAAACAATTAAAACACTTACCTTTCTTTCAGGTCAATAACAGAAAAATAATAAAAATATAACACAAAACAATAAGCCTCAACCAGTCAGACTTAAGAGCTTAAGTTACACGCCGATTGAACCACTTCGGTTAGTGCTACAATCACCAAAATTGTATAGGCTTCTCGTCACAAATAAACAACGGACCTCTTTTTGGTGGTCGTACCGCACTCCTAAGTGCTCCAAAACGGAGCACAACTTAAGCTCTTAAGTTTGACTGGTTGAGGTTATACTTAGCTCCTGTTTTGTTTTGCGCAAAACAGTTCTCCTCTCATAAAAAATCACCCACACATGTTATATTATTTATTATTATTTATTTTTCACAGTATCTATTCCCTTTTCCGGGCAGACAATTTTTTTCATCAATATAAGTCCATCTCGCACAAATGTATTTGCAAAAAATGACAGGTTGTAATGTCTTCCGGATTTTAACGGATTTTTGTTAAATCGAATTTCTTTTTGAAAAAAGCATTAAAATTTGATAACTTATAAATTATATATAATTTAAATTATTTTATTATTATTATAATTATAGATATATACAAAAATACATTTTTGACATGATTCTCTTTCGTACACAATTGTTTCCCACACAATTGTGATGGCGCAGGCTGGAAAAGGGATATACCACAAAACAACGAAGAGAATATTTTAGTCAAATAAACTAAATTCCTTATGAAAATAATCAAAAATCGCGAAATCTTCATTGGATCGTGATCGTCACGAAATGATCGCCAGAAATGTAGTAATCCCGTCTCGTCGGGAATAAAATACATCAAAACACATAGAAATTTCTTAATTCTGTAAAAACACGACAAAGTTCTATCCACCCTCGCCAGACAGATAGTCTTCCAGATACTTAAAGAAATCGATTAACGCACCAAGGGTTCGACGCTTGTTTGGGAATGCCAATTTAAAATCCAATTGGCGAAAAAGATTAAAATCGTGTAGAAGAAAATAATATTATTTCTACAAAAATACGAATCTTCAAAATTCTAAAAATCATTATTAGACTCTACAATTGACCCATATTCGCCTCATAGATACAAAGTATTATAGGCTGTCGAAAAATGTAGACGAAATTCTTGGACATCTCAGGTACTGACAGTATACTAAAAAAAACGTGAATAGTATTATAGACATAGCAAATTGTGTAATCTAATCGGAAATGTGGGTGAAAACCTGTGGACATCTCTATAGGATCGGCGAATTTGTTAAACAATATAAAATTTTATTAGCATAGCAAGATTTTTTGTTAATCGAGTCATGTTCAATACAATTTTAGTGTACTGGGCGATATATTGGAAACAATAGACCACAACTTGTTAACATCTCCAGGATTGACGATACAAATTTTTGGAAATAATCAAATTCTGTTTAAAGTTCCATATTGTCAAATATATACATAGTAAATTTCAAATTCACGCACGTTTAGAATATATTTTAACCTATGTTTTACTATAGTTGAAATGCAGTTGAAATAGCGGTTTATCGCATATAGTAAAATCGATCATAATCATATTCTTTTCGCTATAGTCTCTAGGATCGGTAATAGAAAAATTAGAAAATAGATTCAAATCAAAACCATAGATGTTTAAAAATACGCTGGACTAGTTAAAAACCATCATTAAATCTTGTTCACCACTCACGTGGTGTTTTGCTTTAGCTATTCGGTCATATAGGTGAGACCTCGTGATCTCGACGATTTTCTCGTGTTTATTTCAAATCGTTAGAAAACTATTAGATCTTTACAGCGACACTATTAGGGACTTAGGCACTTCTCTAACATAAATGTTAAAGATTATCTAAAACTATTTAATTTCACCACAAAACAAATCCAATTGGAATATTTATAAATTTAACAGTGTAAATTATTGTTATTATTTTTGGTAGGTATTTCACAATCATCAGTAGAATGGATGATCTATTTGAAAATGTTGTTGAGACGCCGTGGACATCCTCAGCGTTGACTAGAATATTGTTTAAAACCCGGTATAAATGCTAATTTCTAAATATAAATTTTAATAGGACGAATATACAAAATTAAATTATATACTCTACTTAGACCTTATAACTAGGTCTATGCTTTACCTTCCAAAAATGTCAGCTAGAAACTGTAGATATTTCTAGATTCGACGGAACAATATTTAGAACCGTGCCAAATTTTATAATATTGTTTTGAAAATAAAATTCAATTGGAAAAATAACAAATTTAACAGTGTAATTTTTTTAATGATTATTTCACTATCATTTAAGCCCTCCAATTTATTCATAAAAATTGTATGATCAATTTTATCGCACGCCTTAGAAAAGTCAGAATATAAATAATGTCGACCTTTTCCCTATGGGGAAACCACAGTCGATTCAAAAAGTTTTGAGATGGTGGAGAGAATTTTTCCTTATTCTATCAGATTTGACTATAAGATGCAGGACAGATATTTTTCAAGGATCTGGAAAGAATTCTGTTCGAAGGCAAGTTTCTGACAATGATTGTTGGAAAACCGTCGTATTCAGCACTCCTATAAATGTCTAGATTTGACAAACAATTATAAACTTCTTCGGATTCGGCGGAAAGTTGTGAAATCAAAAAAGAACAATTAATTTGAAAAGAAATGTCGCAGTTTACCTAAAAAGGTATTAATCATAATTGGAGTGTACTTATCTTCTGATGAGAAGACGAAATCTAAAAGTTTCCTTTGTCTATTGTATGTCCGGTTCATTTGTTTAGATGAAGTACTGGCAACGAAATCAATGGTAACCAATGCCCTTTCGTCAATGGAAAATGCTGTGAGGAGATCCTCAGCATCAAACCGCACGTCGTATACTGAAGAATAAAATCACCAATAACCGTACGTTGTTCGTTATCCCACTTTTGGCAGGACGACCTCCCTATACACTGGGGTTAAAAATGTGGGGAGTGAATTTTTTTGTTTTTTGTGGTAGATATATTGTGAGTAAATGACCTCTTTGTGTTCAATGATTATAAAAGTCCCAAACATTGTGAATGTCATTAGAAATAATTGTTTGTCGAAAAACCGAAAAAATCTTAAATAAATGGCTATAGGTAGATTAGTGAAAGGTTTTTTACCACGCAATGTCGCAAATGATGGACGATCCTTGACCATCGTCATAGTTCAACAATTTAAAGACAGTTCATCTAAGTTGTTTGACTATGTGTTGGAACGAAATAAATACCGATCTACTCGGCGGTTTGCGGTCACCTATTTTACAACAGGCAGTAGAAATAACAGCACATGAATTTGCGAGAGTCTCCGTAGGTTGCGCAGGTTTGAGCAACCACCAACCAACTTGTTTTTGTTATTAATAAAGTAACAAGTATTTAATGTTGTTACTGCTCCTTTACGAATTTAGATTCTGAAATTTATTTTACATATTCCAGTTTTTGTGTATATACACTGTTTTTTGGCCAGTAAACCAGAATCGAGCAGAAGATCTTAATATCTCACGAATTGTTTAACATTCGTCCGCAGGTGAAATATGCTTTTGCACCAACAAAAGTGGTATCACAATATGGTGATATTCGAAATATATAGAATTTTCATGTCGTTCTTTGTTCAAACATAATCCTCAGATATTTAACTTTCACATGAAAATCTCCTTCGATTTATACGCAGAGAACAAACGAGTTAAATATGACAGGTGTTCGCACAGCTAAAGCAACGTAAGGTTGAGTTCCTTTAGTAGTTTTTATTGGGTTAACAACCGAAACTCTGAACAACAAATTGGAACAAACGACTAAAGACTATGTTTAAAAATTCATTCATTCATTTACTTATTCAGTAATTCATCATTTCCTGTAATTTTTCAAACCATGCATTCCATTTTGAGCTTAAAGCTCATTCATAATGAAGTATGCAGTTTCTCATTGTATTTTGCTGTATTTATTTTATTCGGTATTTGATTTAGTCCAAAGCTGGAAATTTTTTATGTGACAGTGACATACTTGGCACTGACAGTGACATACTTTGCGCCGCCCCGGTGGCAAAGTGGATATCATGCTTGCTCCAGCGACCGGAGGTCCCGGGTTCGATTCCCGGTGGTGACAAGGAAAAAATTTCACGGCTGGTTTTTAGGATCAATGAATTAATCACTCATTATCCGAAATGAAATTATGATTATGAAACCTCGTTTGAGGCGGCCAAATCCCTTGATGGGGTATAGTGCCAGAGAGAGAGAGAGACATACTTGGACACACTTGGAAATGATTAGTACCTACTGGTCATTAATCCTCCCATGGGATATATCTATCAATTATTGCAAAAAGACTCGGTAAATTAAGAAAACTTCCAATATTACCCGATTAATATTAAAAATTTAGAACTTCATGTCTCAGCCTGAATCGCCGAAACAGCAACGGTCGCGCCTACCTTAATGACTCTGAAAAATTTTTATGTGCCTGCTCCTGTAATTGTTGTATTTCATGGGGCGCGAGAGTGAACCTTTAGCTCTAAATATTTCGAGGGCAGTAACATATCATCCTTTACAGAACAATTACCATTTAGGTAATCGACTATAATAAGCTGACATTTTAGCTGTAACAACCTACTTTCGAAAATTATAAAGTCAAACGATATCATAATACGAAATTTGATCGCTCACGCAGGTTCCCTACTTTAATCAATCAGAATCAGGTAATTAATCGTACTTTACGCAGGAAATAAAAATTTCTGTGGCAATTTAATTAAAATTTAATTTAATTTCGGCTACTCGTTATTCGAAATTCTATCTGAAACTAATCAAAATAATATCTTATATTATTGTGCTTACGTAATCGATTAATTTAATCAATCATCTAGTTTTGTTTATTATATATTCTGAACACATAAAAATTTACAAAATTTTGCCAAAAAATTGGAACATTATAATGTTTACTTTCAGATGAATCATCAACATCATCATTATCATTATTATGATTATCTTTCTAATGTCAAAGTCACGATATATTGTGAAGTATATAATATTTATGTATTCGCAGCCGAAGAGGTGGTATTCCACATATAATACGCCTCTATATTGAATTATCTCTGTGTCTGACATAAACATTTTGTTTATTATTCATACGAAATTCTTCTCGAGTCGCGCACACACCACGCAGACTCCTCAAATTCATTATTCGATTCATTCATTCCCGAGACAGTACATACATAATAAATAAACTACACCAACTCGTAAAAGATACAAACCACGATTGTTTTAAACAAAATAACAGAAAAAATGGGTGGAGACAGATTACAAACCAAGATTAGAGGCATGCTTGAGTTGGAATGAGACAAATATATGTACGCACATATTTGATGATGTGGATCGGAGACAGAGGTGGGGTTTAAAAAAAATAATATTTTTTGTAAGCTCAATACAATTCATTTTGGAAAAGAGATAACTGTATATAATGAATAAACATATAAAATCGAGGGATAACAAAAAAGATAAAACCCCGATATCAGCGCATACAAGACTAAAATTATACACGCGAGCGATCTAAATTATTTAATTAAGATAAATTAAGAATTAAGATAAAACTTGCAAGCGTGCAGAATTTATTTTTATCGACCGGCTTATTGAATAATAATTGACGGATCAATTATGTATATATAAAGGTGCTGTATGTAAAGTGAGCTGTTAATTAACCGAACGAAAATTATCATAAATTATGTATATATATGTATGTTTAAGACGGATGAAATTTCAGTTGGTATCGTGCTTGAAAAGTGTGCCGCACTTACTTTACCAGTTTTGCAAATTGCTACCATAAATCTTAAAAACGATATAAAATTAAAATTTTATTGATGTTAGCTGTTTAATTAAGAAATTTTATAACTTAATACTGATAATTTTACTTTTCTTGTCGTTGAGAATTATACTTATAATTTAAGTCAGTAATGATTTCTGTCTCCAGAGATTTTAGGCAAAACTATATATTTGGCTTATTTCTTGATCTTCTTAAAGCTTTTGATTGTAAAGATCACAGTTTCCTTCTCCAGAAATTACAAATTAATTATTTCCGTGGCCTATGTAGCTACGTCAGTTATCGGAAGCAGTTTTAAATGGTATAAAAAGCTCCACTTTATGTGTGAACTGCGTGGTGCTCCTCAAGGGAGTGTAACTGGCTTACTGTTAAAGTTAGCCGACTCGTTCCAACCGAAAGCGATATATACATTGAGCGATATATTCAATTGAGTTCCAGCGATATATTCAATTGAGTTTTCCCGGACTTCATTTGAAGACCTTTCATTTGAATCTTTTTCCAGCAAAGTGTCATACTTTAAGCGGTCAATTTTTAGAAATTTTCAAATTTTGTGTGTATATTCAATCGAGTTTTCCCGGACTTACAAATTAACATTTTAAGTTGATTTTTAGAAACAACAAAATACAATTTTCTAATATAAATAATTATCGAGCATAAAATTTGTATCTGCAGTATCGAATTTTTCGGCGGGGATGTTACCGACTAAAATCCGGTGTCTCTTTCGTTTGATTTGTTTGAATCTGCATTATCGTCATTTTTTCGGTTGGAGTCGGCAAACTTTAATAGGGTGTCCTTGGCCCTTTATTATTATTTTTAATCTACATAAATGATATGGCCAACAAAGTGAGAAAACTTTTCCGAAGGTGTAGCGTATAGCTCACCGTTGTGTTTTAATCCAGAGATAGCTCCGTCAAGAAGGTAACGGTTCTTGAATTGACCAGCATGCAGTGACCTAATCTATGATACTGCTACGTTTAAAAGCGAGATGGATATTGGTTAACAGCTAAAAAAGTAAAATAATATAAATATTTACGACCCCGAAATGACTCTAAAATAGATCTTCTCAAGTACAAGAGACATTCGGATTCCTTAGGCCCATATGTTAGTAATAAGATCATTTGGATTCTCAGAGGCCTCGGAACCCGAGTGTCTATTGACATCCCAGATATCTCTGATTTTATCAACCTCCGTTAGTAGCCTAACTACAAGGGAGTGGTGGGGGGCCCAAACCACAGGAATTTTGTGTTGTTGTATAAACTAAATACATGGTCCGGTCAAGGATCCTTTTAATCTTGTTTTCGTGGTTTTATGTCAAAAGTTGGAGTTTTATTGAATTCTTTATGCAATTTTTGAATTAGTTGTGCTTAAAGTGAATAATGAAAGTGGACGTATTTCTAACATTAAATTGCACATGTCTTCATAGAACAAAGACAGTGGACATCTGCTGCGATTTTTTATTCACTGCCCGGATCGGGCTATTGGGAGCTGAATAAGCAATTATCTATTCGACCTTTATTGCCCGTATTGTCGCTGTTCTGTCACTGTTCTTCACTTGATTATGTGACATGAAGAATTGTCAATTAGACTTTTGTGTTCGTCCACCTGACGTTTTACATCGTTAACAAGGGTTTCTGTCAATAAGAGAAGAGAGACCTCAATCTCAACGAAAGAATTGTATCATCCAAACATTTTTTATAAATTGGGGAAAGTCCCAAAAACTTGACATTTAATTTGACATAAAATTCCGCGGTTCTACACGTTGATTCTTTCGTCGTGATTCTTTCATCGTTTCCTTCCCCTTCACGGACAAACTACAGCAACATTTTTTTTGATTTAACTGTTTCTCGCACTACTACAAAAAGGAAATAATAAACTTTTTTTACTATTGACGATTGAAAAGTTGGAAAACGCAACTAGCGGAATAAATAAAAATTTCATTAGCTATCCTTCAGTGACATTTCGTAAAAAACAAAAAGCACGCGTATTTTGAAATTGGCATAGCTGGATTACTTTCGAATTGTCAAATTGGCATAGCTCGTTGAGTTTCAAATTTTTCCACTACATGGTCCAATCGTCAACACGAATAAATCAAAACAGATAACTTTACACAAAACGCGCAAAGAAACGCGAAAAGAATCAACTGATCTTTGGAAATGATAGAATCACGACGAAAGAATCAAAGTGTGGAATGGCGGATTATAAACAACAATTTAGCTTGCTGAGTTTACAATTTTTAAAATAAGAAAAAAATAATTTCTTTTCGAATTTCCCTGTAAGTATAGAAACGAACTCCCGATCGTGGCTCCGTATAATTATGTGAAACTAAATAATTTTTTTTTGTGTATTTAATCTTTACAATCTGTAATGGAGCCGAAGCATTCCCAACATTCGCCTGCCAAACCAAGGACATACGGCTATAGGTCCGATTTTTAAAGAACCATCCGCACATTGCATATAACGTCATGCCAGCCTATAGTACTGGCATGGAAGATGGGTCGGCCCATGAGTTCTGCACTCCGACAGGGGGTCATAATTGTGTTCATTTTCACCAGAGATCGTAGTCTGATGATGAAAAATTACTTTTGGATTTTGCTCTTATCGGGATTTAAACTCGTGATCTCCCAATCCAAACGCGATTGCACCAGTAAGCAGTTAAAGAAAAATTTCTGCTCCGGATACATCTGTTGGTTTCAAACGATAAATAATTTATGAACCCATAAAAGATTCTAAAAAAGCTGGCGCGGAGCTTCAAATCATAATCGGAGCGGGCAAATTTCTCTGTGGAAATATATGCTATAGATGACGAAGGAGCTCGGGATATGTTATGTTAGGTTAGGATGGTTTTTCTTAAGGACTGACTATAGCCAAGATTAGGTCTGCAGCTGTGCCACATTATTTTCTCAACTCACCTACACAGAGAAAAATATTGGTAGTAAAATTTACAAATCACTGTAATGAATTAGGAAAAAGATTGTTGTAGTGTAAATCATTACAAAACAGCTTAAAAATTACAGGTGTAGTAATTTTGTAGTAAAAAATTTAGACACATTTCTTATTTTATTTCACTGCAGTTAAATTTTATTACAAGTTTAATAGAACCTACCACCAACCGATTTTGCTTTTGTTTTTAGATGAAATACAAAATTGACAAGGTTTGTAGTACTAGTTGACGTTTTTGTCTCTTTTCGCTCCGTCTCGTTCTCTTAAAACCAAAATAAATATGTTAACACTATTATGGCGCTCTCTCGGTTTAGACATAAATTGACAACATATTCAAAAAATGAGTGAGAGGCCTGTAGTTAAGGAGGAATTTCATTATTCATTACAATGATATTTCAATGCATTGCACATTAATTGCGTGTTCGTTCTGCAGTAAGGAGTTAAAAGTGTAATAAAAAAAAACTATTGAATTTATTAAAATTATAATTTATTAAAAGTGATTTTATTAATATAATTCAGGTAAGCTTCCAATTTTTAAATAAACAAACAAGTATTAGCATATTTTTAATTGTTATAGTGCTCATAAAAAATACAAATGGCAGAAACTGAAGGTCTTGTTGATGTTGATGATGTTAATAATGATGCGATTGGTGATATTTCAGAGGCATCTGAACCACAAAAAATATATTTTGTTGTTAGCTCTGCTGATAATGTCCACATTGAAACGCAGGAAATGTCTACACAAAACGTTCCAGATGAAACCTTTTGTGATCCAAATACAATTTTTGTTGCGAGTGATGAAACCTTTGAGGTTAGGAATGAATTGGATATCGTAAATGAACTTTTATTAAAATGGGATCTTCCAGAACTATGTGAAATTTTTAATGGTATGTTTAATTAATGTTGGCTGTTTATACCTGTGGCCCATTAAGTCAAATTTTGTGATTTATGTAATAATGCTGTAACCGCAATGAGTGCTTAATTGCTTAATTTGCAAATTGGAAATTATATGACCACGTTTCTGCTTTTAGCGCCTTATGTTTTATCAGGCTTATGTCAGTACTACGACCACGAACACTTTAGAAATTCTCTTTTAATTTAAGGAGAAATAGCTCGGACTAAAATTTTGGTGGCCGTAGCACTTAGCGAAATGATATTAGTAGTTTAGTAAAAAATATTTAGTTTTTATTTTCATTTCTATCTAATTTTATTTGTGATCTAAAATATATTTATTTTCATAACAGACATTGACAAAACCTGGCTGAAATATAACCATTAGAAATAGTCGAATTAAAATGGAGAAAAACCTATTCACTAAGACGTAATGATATTTTAATAAAGACAGCAGTAGACATTGTCAACGAGTGGCCTCATTTTAGTCAAGCTAATGGATTGCATTTGGCATATATTTGCTAAAATTTAAAACATGTTTTAAATATTATGTATATTTTATCCCAAGATTGATTTAGATTTTAGTGAACAGTTTGGCGAAGAAACATCTTTAAGATTAAAAAAGAATTGGGAGAAGTTTCAAACGAAACTATTAAAAACTGTTCTTGAACAAAAGGAGTCATGTAGCAAGCAGATCAAAACTTTGATTTCTGAAATATGCAACGATAAAATCGAGAAAGGTATGTTTTATGGTTCTCTAGGATTACCCATATGATATATAACTTTAATTTCCTGTTTTTAAAGATCGCAAGGACTATTTAACGTTCAAATTGCTACACTATAAGCTACCGCCATCCCAAAAAATAAATGTGAATGGGCAAAAACGGTGGCATGTCTCAATACTGGATGCACTAAATAGCAATATTATTGAAGTAAACAACCAAGGCGATATTTTAACACATTATCGAAAAATAAAGGATACTTACAAGGAATGTAGTACTTCATTGCAGCCCATGATCGTGGTATGTCAGTCTAACTTCTATATTGTTGCTGATAGTATTATATATAAAACCGAGAACTTTTTATTACCGAGTACTTTTTAGCACTGGATAGTACTTTTAAGTTAATATATGTCTTTAATCTTGAATATCCAAAACCAAGTTCAGCAATAATTGCTCTAATAAATGAACTAAATTGTTAACTTGCTTAAAATAACAATTTAAAAAATTAAATTATTTTAAAAATTTTAAAGTATTATATATTAAAATGTTTAATTGTTTTGCTTGTAATTTGAAGCTCGATAGTTTAAATAATTATTATTAACATTTAAAATTTTTACATAAATATGAATCTGAATATTATTGTCAACAAAATAGTTGTCCGCAGGCATTTTCTGATTTACATGTTTTGAAGCGTCGTTTAAGACGAGTTCATGCAGAAAATGAAGAGTCGGGCAATCCTTCAAGCTCAGTGAACAAGTCGGGTTTTGTAAAAAGCTCAGAATTTTTAAGTAATACGACACGCGAAAATCAATCCCTTCCTTTAGAACCAAATCAAAATAATGACATAACAACTTCTGCTGAACAAGTTTTAGATTCGAATTTATCACAAGCACATTTTGAAACATTTGATTTGTCAGATCACGCATTAAAATTCACTCTTAATTTGATGAACGAAAATTCATTACCTCGAAATCTAGTATTTAAAATCTTACAAGATATTCACGAACAATTGTTAAAACCCTTGAAACATTTTATTAGCTCAGTTGATACATCAACTGCAATAGAAAACATTAAACAATTTTGTGGAAATGCCTTTTCCGAAATCGACACCGAATATAAATTAATGAAAACGTTGGAAAAGAAACAGTTATTTAAAGCACCAACCAACATAACAATTTCATCGGAAGTTCAAAACACTATTGACCAAGGTGTTCCTATTTTAAAATACAAGGAAATTAAAGGCACAATTTTGGCAATTCCGTTTCTAATAAAAAATTTTTTTGAAACTAGTAATCTGATGCAAGAGAGTATTGCGGAAATGCAGCATCTTATGGCAAATTCTAATAACATCAACAATTTTGTATGTGGTTCTGTTTGGAGAGAGACGTATTCTAAATATTTAAAAGAAGGTAAAATCGCTTTGCCATATTTTCTTTATAATGACGATTTTGATCCAGATAACGTCTTAGGCTCCCATTCAGGAGTAAATTCAATTCCCGCTTTTTATATGAATTTTCCTCCGTTACCACAACATAGGCGGTCTGTTTTAAGCAATATTCTACCCATTATGCTAATAAAATCAGACTATTTCAAGAAATATGAAAGAGACGATCTTCTTTACAATCTTCTGCAAATAATGAAAGATTTAGAACTTAATGGTTTGTTAAATGAAAAGGGTAGTGACAAAAAAATTATTTAGGTAGTGACAAAAAAATTATTTATTTCGTTTTAGGCCTGGTGACGGGAGATAATCTTGGTTTAAATAAAATACTTGGTTTTCGATCATCCTTCTCTGCTCTCCACTTTTGTAGGATCTGTAAAGCATCTAAAACTGAAACAAAAGCACTGTGCCTTGAAGTCGAAACTAAAATGAGAACAGTTGACAATTATACATTCGATTTGTCTCTTGAGAATCCTAAAATGACAGGCATTTCAGAATCCTGTATATTTAATTCGTTGTCCTCATTTCATGCTGTAGTTAATATCTCAGTTGATATTATGCACGACCTTTTCGAAGGTGTTCTAAAAAATGACATGTGTCTTATAATTTTGTACTTTATTAAAAAAAAAATCTTTTCTTTGGATGATTTGAATGATCGAAAGCAGCTATTTGACTATGGCATTTTAGATTCAAGAAACATTTCACTGCCTATTAAAATAGAGGCTCTACAAAATAGAAACTTAAATATGCAAGCAAGTGAAACAAGTTGTTTCGTCAATTTCTTTTCTTTGATGGTGTGGAATTTTGTACCGAAGAATGATAAAGTGTGAGCATTCTTTAAAAATTTACAAAAACTTGTTGATTTATGTCTTTATTCAACATTCAAAGACGATGACATAAAAGAACTGGAAATCCGAATAGCAGATCATAATAGAGAATATATAGAGCTTTTCAGTGAGCCTCTAAAACCAAAAGCTCATTTTCTAACACACTATCCAACAGTGATTAGACGGGTGGGACCTTTAAAAATGATGTGGGGTATGCGAAACGAGGGGAAACACAAAGAATTAAAACAATATGCTCAGTCTATTACTTCACGCAAAAATCTTTGCTATTCTATCGGAGTCAAATTGTCATTTAAACTAGCACATTTTTTCTATTGTGACATTGTAGATCCCATCATTCACATTGATAAAAGCATTAAATTGTGTGTCTCTAAGAAACCTTATTTCAAAGAGCTTGAAGAATTTGGACTTAATGGTGTTCAGACATTTGCAAATGATTTAATTTTTATGGGTACACCCTATAAATCAGATTTTTTTTTTATACAAGCAAAATGATAATGTTATTTATAAGATAAATGAAATGATCGTATGTACTAGTACTATTATAATAATTTCTAACAAAATGTGTTTTGATTACGATCAGAATTTAAATGCATTTATTTTAAAAAACAGTTCAGAAAACATAAGCCTAAATGATATATGCGAATTTGAGTACTATCCCAGCTTACATCACAAATTAGCTGATGGAAGATTAGCGCTTCGTTTTAAGAGTATTTGATTTATTATGTAGACTATAAGTTATTATAGTTCCCAAAGAAATTCTTTACTGAAATAAATGTTAAACAAACAAACAAACAAAATTTGCCTTTTTAATTTTTAAACATTTCAATATTTTATTGAATTAACTTTTATTACATAGGTAGTATAATTTACTACTATGAGGAACTCCCGGAAAGTAAATTTCATTGTGAATGCCATATATTTTATTATTGAGATTGGCCATATTTTTACTACGCTGCGTTAAATTTCACTTCGCTTGTAATCAGCTTCAGATCAACATTTTACTACGGAGCTAATAGATTGAATTACGCTTGTAATGTATTTCATAACGGATTTTATAAAAGTTTTACTACGTTGTAATAAAATATACTTCATTTTTAATTAGTTCTATACTACAAAATTTTACTACAAAACCAATAACGTTTATTGTACGTGTAATGGGTTGAAAATTCATATCATTTGAAATGAATTTCAATGCAATTTTTGTTGAATTTCACTACATTTTTCTCTGTGTGTACTCATCCACTCGTCTTGAGGTTCGTCAAGTCATTTAGAAAATGAGCTCCCAAGAATTTCTGTCTGCTAAGCTCTAGACGGAGACCGCTGCATTGCCAATAGACAACAGTTTCTGTTCTGGGAGGAGACTCCCATTCTGATCGCATGCTGCTATTATACTGACATGCCGCCGTCGCACCAATAGCAGCTGTCTAGATCTTGCTACGTGTTTACACGAGGCCGATCTCAGGTTTTTTGGTTGTGGGGCGCTTGCATATTCCTGGCCTACACCGTGAAACAGAACAAAATGCTATTAAATACTGAAAGTAAATTATCAAAATTTAATTGGCCGAAATGTGCGAGAAACAATGAAAATAAAGTTATCTTTATAACCGGTTAATAACTGGGTGCGCCCAGCCCACCCAGGAACAACCGGATCTAGCCGAATGACAAGTACAATGTCTGCTGAAGAGACCCTGGAAATGAAATTTTTAGAAACTAAAAATTCACAAAAACAAAATCACAAGTTAAATAATGTTATGACCCCACAAGGAGTTGTAACAATCTTAACAGGTCTAGTTTAGTTATTGCACATATCGGGCTACTATTGTCTTAAAGAAATGTATTACTTGAGCGTCTTAATTGAAGCCCGAACTCACGATTAGTTCAGCTTGAAAAACGCTGCAGTATAGACCGGGAGATGAAAAGGGAGGTTTAAATTTAATTTTACACGGAAAACCATACCTCCAACCTTCCTATCCATCTTTAAACCATCAGTGAATAAATTAATACCTTCAGTGTTTAGAAAAGCTTCACTATGATGAGAATATCAGGACAGACCTTGTTTCTGATCAAAAGGTGGTGAAGAGATGGCATAGTCGATAGTTTTGGGATGTTGCATTTTTTTTAACGATAAGTGTCTTGTATTGTTACAGTCCCACGTCGAAATGGAGTTGAACCTTATAGCTGAGCTCGCTGCCATTTGTTTACCTAGGTTATCTATTGATGTAAGATTAAAGAGGATACCCAGTGCTTCAGTGAATATTCTCCTAAGAGCCCCACTAATACAAAAGCCAGTTATTAGCAGATTTTAGGTTGGTTAGAATATTTAAGGAATATGGTGCTATTATACCTTTCTTTACTCTTTCTATAGTATGTTAGGTTTCCAGTTTGCTGCCAGTTATCCGTGAAGTCGATCTGAGGATGTTTGTACTTCCTGGAGAAACAGGAAACTAATGTAATGTTCTTTTGATTTTTTTAAAAAAATGGCAATTTTCTCGTGTCAATAGAACATGAAAAAGAAATTTGATGTGTTCGCCTTCTGGCATAGTAATTTGGTTTTGTTTTGTTTATTCGGTTTACTGTGATGCCAAAAATGGCATACGTCTATTTCCATAAATAACCAAACATAAACGCCAAATTGTCATCTTTTATTTGTCAACATTAGTACGGAGGGGTAAAAATTTGAAACGATTTCCAACAATTGATGTACATCAAAAAAGATTGATTCTTTTTGGTCAAAAGAACGATAAAACGTCAATTTTTTCAAAAGAACGATAAAATATCAATTTTTTTGATGTAAATCAAAATACATTGATTTTTCGCTTCAAAAGAACATCACATTAGTTTTGTGTGGATTCACGTTCAAAACACAACTGTTAGCCCATTTGAAGGTGCAAGGATATTTATTGAAGGCATCAATCACAACATCATCCGCATAAGCAACCCACTTAAAGCCGCACTCTAACCGGTTTAATAAAAGGTCATTTATGATCAAGTTCCAAAGAAGAGGGGATAATACCTCACCTTGCGAGGTGCTTCTACTAACAAATCTGTTTTATAGTAGGGAAGACATCTAATATCTTTGCGACTGGTATGAGAGCTCTTTCTCGCCTTAGGTATATATGTATTACATTGACTTCAGTCCATTTATTATGAATCGAACAGAGTCCTTGGCTATCCTGGAAGATAACTTCCAGCCAGGGTAAAGTTAAGTCAGTCGTTTTTTGGACATCCGCCGGTATATTGTCATCGTATCCCGCCGACTTATAAGGCTCAAAACTATTTATAGCCACTCTGTTGTCCTCAGGCGTTTGTGCCGCAGTTTCGGAGGTACCTGAAAAAAAAAGTTTGCAGTAGAGTGGTGTGACTTAGAAAAAGTATACTTTAAATAGCCTAAATGTCTCAAAGGACTCCTGTATTTTATTACAATATAGCCTCTGGGCATTTGTTTTTACATTTTTATATTCGTATTTGAAGGTTTTGAGGACTTCCTTGTATCCTTGAAAACCCAGTTCAACTCTTTAGTAGCCTTAGCTTTCTTGGCTCTTCTAAAAAGCCTCTTGTATTTTTACGGGTGTTTTGAAGTTCATTCGACCTCCACCATAGTCGTGGTTTAACCATAGAGGTCTTCTAGAACGACACCCACCCAACATGGGGTTTTTAAATCCATCGGATAGCTCGTCGACTAGAACTTCTTGCGTTGAATCAGGAGGGGGCGGTATTTGAAATCGGGAACGGCTTAGAATTGTTCTAAAAATATCCCAGTCGGTTTTTCTCCTGTTTATATTGGTAAGTTTTCTGATAAGTTTGACTCCAATTCAAATTGAAGGTAAAAATAATCACAAAAGGAATGATCCTCAGACACCTACCTATTCACTAAACTATCCATAATTGTATCTTAGACAAGTGTAATGTCTAGTAATTTTGATTTTTTTTTTTGTAAGAATCGTTGCCTTACAGCCAATATTGCATGTACTAAGAATAACTTGATCTTATTCTAGTAGCTCACCTCTTTCATTCGTATCAGTTTGAACGAGATGTGAATTTGCATCACTTTCCACGATGATCCCAATTGTTTGTTTTTGAGCCAACTTTCATGAGCGTAATAGATGCTTCATGTAACCACATCTGAATGTAATTTGATAACAGAAAAATATTCAGATTATTTCTAGCAAGAATACCATTGACCTAAGGTTCTTGGTTAGGCCAATCCTCTTCTTCTCTTATTTTGAGCATGAGTGTAGCCGAACCTAACTGGGAGTGACCTTAACATTTGGTTTGATCCTTCACTTCAATCTAAAACTCAGTTGCATCAGAGTCTTCCTCTGACTGTGGTTCCTCCAGAAATCCACAAAATAATCCCATCGAAGTGGACGTCTTGGTAACTGTACAGAGTGTTTCTACCTCGTCAACCATTTCCATGGCCTTCAGATGACCAGCCGAGGCTTCTCGGTGCCCTAAAGATATCATCACTCGTTCTTATAAATCTTTAGTCTGACTACGGTGAAACCATAGCTAATTTAACCATTAGTTCTCGCCAACGCAGCCAGCGACTCTCTATTTAATGTGACATTGCGAGCTTGACAATATAATTAGCCTTTAGTTCTTCCAACTTGACGACTCTCAAGTCGGCGGTCGGTAGTTCGGGATTACTAATTTGTAGCATTCCTAAAATTTCTGTCGGGTCGCTAGGTTCTGCTGGAACCCAAGCTCTCGCTCTGTGACCGTCGGTCGTCACAAGATATCAACTTGACACGCTTCCAGCGTCATTCTCTGTCCAAGCAAGCCGCAGCTGGTCCAGAGTTTTCCTCATAATTTTTAGGAAAGTGGTGGCTAGGGCCTTCTCCATCTTTCTCCGATTGCTGAACGACATATATCCGCCCTGGTATCCGCTGTTTAATCTATGAGAGCGTTTTCATATCCCTACCCGTTTCCTCCAACAGCAGAATCTTATAGAGCTTTGCTCGAGATTTGAAGGCTATTTTCCCGGCTTTGTGGCCAAAGCCCGTTTCCTTCGTACGTCTTGCAGACCAGTGGCACTATTCTGGTAATCCCCTGGGAATAGAGACTTGGGGACAGATTGTACATGTAATTTCTATTTAAAAAAAAATCTGGCATACTGAGGTAAAAAGATACCGGTATTTTTTTTTTAAAACAAAATAAAATTGGGAATAATTTTCCCTGCCAATTTAGGTATGGAAAAATTATTCCCAATTTATAAATATTTACATCAAACTTTTCTCCTCAATAGACCGGAAAAACGGGATATATGAACTGAAATTACGTATAAATTATTTCCCCAATTCCCTATTCTCGGGGAATGACCAGAATAGTGCCACAGGTCTAGTAAACAATGCCCTACGTTTGTTACCTATGCCTTGGGCACCAGTATAGGAACCAAGCGCACATTTTAGTGGAAAAAAATATTCGATATAATTTCTTGTAAATGCTAGAAAAACGTACGTTCAACTTTTAATATTTTTTTAATCATAGCAAACGTATGTGCAACTTTGATTTATTTTTTTATGTTTACAAATACAACCTGACATTTCGCATTGATATTTGATGTTTCGGTTTGTGTTAATTTGTCGCCGTTTATGTTTCAAATTTGAATGAAATTTAAATTGAGTTCAATAACCAAAACTTTTTATTTAAAGATGATCAAAAATCTATATATGGTCATAATTTAAAATACCTAAATAATTGGATCATGTATACATATACATATTATAATAAAAATATAGTCAAATTATATAGGTCAAATCATCCGTCCATTTTTTCAACAAAAACTTAAATATCTTTAAAAGAATTTGATTGTATCTTTCTAAATAAAAAAAAATTTGCTTTGAAAATAATAAAATATTTTTTATCTGTACCTCCATATGTACTGATAAAATTTTGTCTAAATTTAGTTAGTTTTTATGTGGGTTGCATGCGCAAAATTTGTATAGCAGTTTGGCTACATACATGCATTTTGATTTAAACGGAAAAAAATTATATCGAATATTTTTTTCCACTAAAATGTGCGCTTGGTTCCTATACAGGTCTAAAGTTAAAAATCCAGCCAGCATTCGTCTCCAGGATTTAAGAGCACCGGACTCTAATTTGTATTATTAGTTTCATCCATAGTTTGTCGCACTAGTAGCGGAGAAAGAAATGTTCATCCGTGCAACAACCCAAAGTGCACATAAGGCACTTTGACCCGGAGGGGGTGCCAGTTATCTGAACTATCCTTAAAAAACTGGGCTTTTTTGTACTGGGGCCCAGCCTGCTAGCTCATCAGCACAGTACATATACGATTCAAACCTTAACCTGGCCCAGTAGCGACGTGTTTTAGCCTTACACACCAGAAATTCCGTAGTGAGCTACTTGCCCGGTGGTCACCGCGAAAAGGTAACGCGAACACGGCGGAAAGCTGCAATATAATATAGAGCCGACACAAGTCGGGATAATCGAGTTTCCACCAGAATCCGCTTATCATTAAGAAAAAATTTGAACTTAACTTCTTTTAGTTTGAAAAGTGACCTTCTACCAATTACTTACGAGGGAAATGTCGTAAGAAAACTGCAGCTATGAAAATTATCGAAAATTACCATTCGGCTTTCGTGACGGTCACTTTTTTCCCAAACCAAAAAGTAAGCGAATAAACAAAATAAAATTTTATTTAAATATCACTTTTATCAAATATGAAAGTTTATTACATCAGACCACCACCGCAGCTACTATTATGACAAATGTTGCTTCATGAGCCTTGCATAGGGCAAACCAACCTTATCTAAGTGTGTAATAAGTTGTTTTTGTTTGAAATTCGATGAAATTTACAGCTCAATTCCCTTAGACGTATCACTTCATGTGACGTAACTATGGATCTTCCTAGTTACTAGATTTTAAAATCAAAATTTACTAAATAATTTTGTGCAAAACTCTCAATGAAAATTTTTTAAATCTAAGTTAGCTTTATTAGTTTGATTTTTTTTTTATTTATTTGTCACGTCAAAATTTCAAGTGATAGAAATTGTCATTTGGAGTGATAGCAGTCGCAAGGAAATATTTATAGAGCAGCATACTAAGATTTAAAAAACAGCCAGAACGACATAATTGAACAATTATTTTGTAAATTTCTATTTAATGATCTAGCAACCAGGAAGATGAGTAGTCACGTCACTTGAAGTGATGCGACTAGGGGAATAGGGGTCTGACTTCAGTTGCCCGCGCTTGTTTTTAGATCTTCAGTATTTTTCCGTCCTATTTCACAGAGGCCCAGCATTTCAATATTGTACTTCTTCATTTAATTCTCAACTTGTATTGAGGTGTTCCAATTTAAAATTCGTCTCCGGGTACGAAAGCGATAAGTGTTGTGTGTTGGTTTACATTTCTTCTTATTCGTTTCTGTAATCATTTTAGTTTTGATGGTATGATGTTCCCATGTTGATGATGAAGTTGTGGTCTTGTTATCGTTCTTTAACACTCACCCTTAAACATAGGTTACTAAGAATAGGATTCTATTCTTGTTTAGGGATAGGGTTTTATACTTCTAACCGTCTTTGATTCACTTTCGTTTATTAAAAGTATGGCAACTCTTCGTTATATGTACATATGGAACTACTGATCCAACCCCGCACAATAAACTCCTCGCCACCGTAAACATATATTATTGCGAAATAAGTTTTGTCTCTATGTAGATTAAATTCAATTTTTTATTTTCCACAGGTATGGACTATTATCACCATTTGAATTACTACGAAGATGACTGTCACAAAGTGGGTATCCAATTTTTTATTTTTATTAACTATTAATTTTTTTGCTTTATAAACAATAATAATATTATTATTAATCCACTGTAATTAATGATTCATATATCGATGCAAGAATTTATTTATTTATTTATTTGTTTCGTATTTGATTAATTCTAAAATAACAAAAGTAAATTAACTATATATATATAAAAAATCAATAAACCACAAAAATATTGTAATTAATGATCGTTTCTGTCTTTTTGGGCACAAAATCTTTTGTATCTGTGCCTGGAACAACAACAAGCAATCATATGCTGTACATAAGTGTGAGACGATCGATTCCATGTATGAATAGAGTGTCGCGCAGAGATTTTCGGAACAACAATGAAAATCACACTCAAGTTTTTTATTATTATTATTATTATTAATTTTGATTGTCAAAATCGCTTGAATTTATATTAATAATTTTAATATTTATTTATCGAGACACAACACAAATTAATTAATTTATAAAATATTATCTGTTTTATCGATATATTTTATCGTGTACGTAATCTATTGGTCATCAAATCATTTAGTCACATTTTTATTTTAGTGTTGACCTCTATATACACACGACTAATATACAATCTAAAAAGATTACAAGATTATTGTGTTTCGATCGATTGAATATAAATTAGACGTAGAATGATTTATAGAAAGTGGTTCCCGTGCCTATTATAAATACATATACGGTGTGTGGCCTCTTTACCTTTTGAACTTATAGACGGGCCGCGCATTCCTCAATTCACCATTTAATTATTTGGTATACTTCACGTTGTGAATAGATTTATGTCATTTTTATTTATAACGATTAAATAATTAAACTCTCATTAAAATGTTTGCACATAAGACAAATTAATTAATAAAAAAAACGCTGCGTAATAAAAACAACCGGAAGATCAATTATCGCAGCATCACATTATATACTCGTACATGTAATGAATGAATTAATATACGCGAAATAACAACAACATGATCATCATGTGGTGACAAATTGGTATAAACATTTTTTTTATTCCTATCTAATAAAATTAATATGTGTCAGTAATGTACTCGTATGTGACATAAATTTATAATTTGCAATTATGTATGTCACTTTAACGGAGCGCATATGAAATAAATCATAATTTTATTCTGTTATCGCACATTCGAATTTTAAAGGTTATGTGTTTCGTAGATTATGTAATATTTTTTTTTTTGAGGATTCCGTTAAGTTCAGGGACCATGTGCTCCACAATGTGACAGGCGTTTGTATCAAATTTGAAACAATTATGTTTTTTTTCGCCTGCAAGGTTAATCTCATTTAAAACATCAAACTACAATAAAGTAGTTAGTCCTGTGTTACTGGATACTGTTTTGCTCAAGAACAAAGTTGGCTGAACGACGAAGCGAGCATTTCAATCATTTCAGCTAATGTTCACCTGTCGCCATCTTCAATAAAAGCACTGTTTTTAAAACTGATTGCGCTACCCAAAGCTTGCCTTTTTTGCATTAATAGTAAATTAGGAGTTAAGGTATAGTTAAACAGAATCCAGCGAATAAAAGAACAGAATCCAATTTCCAAAAAATTTTCATACAGTTTATTTCTTTTATTAAAACACATTTTTTGATTCTAATATCCTTTTTTACGTTAAACAACAAATTTTCAAAAATGTCAACACAACAAAATAAGCATTTTGGTATTCTAGAGGTCACCTATCCTTTTTGGTCACCTGGAAGATTCCGAGTGCACACATGATTATTAATAACACTGTGCTAGTTGAAAAATATGACAAGCTGTGCACCCAGGGAGTAAACCTAATTCGAGTATGCTAAATTCAATGGTGCTAGTCCCATTTCAAAGTTAGTCCCCATTTTTGAGATATCGCTTTCGACATGCCGAAACATGTCGAAACAATTTGTCAAAATATACTCATTTTCACGTTGATAACTCTTGAACCATTAAGATTTTCGTTTAGCTTTCTCCAGCAAACTTGTTGCGCAAGTCAAGACAAACAACTTTGCCGAACATAATCAAGACCGAAAAACAACATCCACCATATAACTTAGGCCATGGTTAGTTAGCTAGCTTAAACCAAGGTAAGGTTAGGTTAGGTTGGAGTGGCTGCTTCCGCACAGTTAGACCGGTAGTGGCCCGCTGCGATAACACAGGATCCTATTTCTCCTTTACCTATTTTCAAAACCATTAGGAGCTACGTACGTAGCGCAAAATATCTCGCACTCCACAGCCCGCGAGATCTGAACGGATGGCTATACTGTACACGCCGAAATACATATGCCTTCTATGATAGTGCCTTCGTATGATAGTGCCGGACACGAGCATAGGAAGTTATCTAAAGACTCTTCCTCCTCTTCGTCCATGCAACTTCTACAAAGTTATTCATCTGTAAACCCAGCCTACTCGCATATTCCTCCAAAAGGCAGGGTCTTGTCTTATTTTGGCAAAAGCAGAAGACTCCGGCTCCTACCTTTCGTCTAGAGAAACATGGTTCGATCTGTGCAGAGATCCGTATACACAGGTAAGGCTAAATACAACTGAAAGTCGACAAATTTAGGCCCAACGGGACGCTCATTTCAAATAAGATACAAAGAACACATGAATGGCATGTGAAAAGTACAGGCAAAAAAGTACATAAAATCAAGTGAGTATATCTTGGTATAAATTTTAGGCAGGATTTGACTCATGAGACATTTGTTACTGTTCGTATACAAATTTCTCATCTCTCAGTCAAATTTCGGCCAAAATTCACAACCTGAAAATTTACAAAAAAAAAACACCAGCAATTTAGTTAACGACAAAATCAACACAAAACCCAATAAAATTTACGAGTTATTGGGGTAGATACTCGACCCGCTAGCAAGCAAGCAATTGGTGCTGTTTACACGAAGTTAACATTGCAACGCAACAATACTACAACTTCTCACGTTTAAACGAAATACGAAAATTGTTGTTACTTGTCTATGTACAAATGTGTAAAATTATTTTGATTTCGTATTGAATTTTGAAGTGGTACAACCAGTCTACTTGCGCTTAAATTTATTTTTTGTTGGCGATATTGACTGGTAAAAATACAAATTTGAAATAAAAGCAGTTTATAAAAAACAAAAAACGAACCCCAAAAAAATTTGTTATTGTTTTGTCTCTGTATTTGTGAATTGCAACTCGTTGCTCACCTAAAATGTATGTTGAAATAGTGCAACAAGAATTTACTTTCCCTCCAATTAATTTACAAGCAAAACGTGGAAATTTTGTGTTGCAGTTGCAACTCCATGTAAACAGAACCATTTGTTAGCGAAAATCCTGACTACTCAATCAATTTTACAAAGGAAATTTGAATTTCAAATTATATTATTTTCAATACGCCTTTTGTTTTTTTTGTGCGATTGCACAGTAGAAGAACATAAAATTTGCTGTTTAATTTTTGAAGTCGTAATTTTACTGTAATATCGCAAAAATACACAAAAATTTTATGAAAAATGTATTTTGAAATTTAAATTTCCTTGGTAAAATTGATTGAGTATTCAGGATTTTGGCTAGCAAATTGCTTGCTTGCTAGCGGATCGATTATCTACCCCATTATCCACAACTTAAAAACAAAGGAGGTGCAAAAGAGCAGCGCCTAGCAAGAGTATATAAACAGCTTTAAAATAATTTATGTAATACATAGTAGTGAAAAACCGAAGAAGAGATTATTCTCGAAACCGATATTTCTAAAAAAGTTAAAAAATTGGCACAATAAGTAAGAACGAAGCTATTAAGAATGTTCTCGGAATTAATCGATCCGATGATTGGCGTAAATATATTGAAAATATGCTGACCGCTTTACATAATACAAACGTTCGATTGGCATTGAAAAATCAATTTTTGCATTGTCACGTGGAAAAATTCGCCGAACAATAACCAGCCGAATCTGATGAGCACGGCGAGCGTTTTCACCAAGTGACGACCAGGCTCAAACATTGGTACATCGGCAAAAAGCTACATGCACTCTTGGGTGACATCTGTTAGAGTTTGCAAGAAGAAAAAGAAGATCCCGAAGACGACACGAACGAATCAGAAAATTAAAATTAAAAAAGTTAAGAAAAATCAACATAAAATAAACTGAATCGAATTAATTTTCTTTTACATCGTTTCTATTGTATCTATATTTTGTCGATGAGATGTTTATTCGATCGATTTCAATCGATTTAAATTCAATAAATGGATAAAAAATGATAAAAAAGTGTTTTTCGTCGAAATGAAAAGAAAAAAAAACAACACAAAACTGTGAATGTAGACGTGATTTTTCGTCTTTGATATGTTCGGCAAAGTTGTTTGCTGAAGAAAGCAAAACGAAAATCTTAATGGTTCAAGAGTTATCAACGTGAAAATGAGTATATTTTGACAAACTTTTGACTCAGACCCAAAACATACCGAAAGCGATATCTCAAAAATGGGGACTAACTTTGAAATAGGACTAGCACCATTAAATTCAGCATACTCGAATTAGGTTTACCCCTGGGTGCCCAGCTTGTCACAAAAAAAAAGTTTGCGTTTCAAGCACAGTGTAATTAATAAAAACTTGATACATTATGATTAATAAGAGATGGAAATGATTTTCTAGCCTTGGCACGGCATTTAGATTCTAAATTAACTTTTGATTCTGGGTTTGCATTTGATTTTCAAAATTCATTCAAATTTGTAATTTAGTTCAGAGCTAAATTAAAATATACAATAATTCGTTTTAATACAATTTTTACAGTTAGAGTGTGGCGTCTCAATAAAACTTTTTTATATTATTTTAGCTTGTGCACACTTGGAAAAACAAAAATAAGTAAAGATTGATAAAATAAAGAATAATAAGAAAAACTAAAACTATATTCGTAAAAATGAAAAGCCTTCTGTATTTTTAAATTAAAATTTTCCCAACGAACCGCGATATTGCCGATAAGCAACAACACTCTCTCCCCAACGAAAACGCGATAAAAAAACGTGACGGTGTCTTTATCTGACGCCCGCTGCTAGAGCAGGGAAACGACGGTTTGATTTTTTTTGGATCATTGAACGTTACATGTTTCTTAAGTTGCCGTGAAACACGGCTTGAGTCGATCGATGGGTTAGATAGTTCTTCGAACAGTTCGGATTCGAACTGAGTTCCCTGATCTGTAAGAATGGACACTGGAACGCAAAAACGAGATATTTAAGTTGTATATACGGCGAACGCGGCAGTGGCAGCCGTTATGTCCGGTGTCAGAACCACCTCAGACCATACGCGTGTAACGATCTATTTGCGTGACGCAGTATCGCTGGTTATAAATCGGCAAAGGACCAATGATGTCGAGGTGTATTTCTGCAAAACGTTGCGAAATTAAAGTTGGCGACAGGTGACTTGGTGTGCCTTGAGACTCTTGACATTGTACACATTGTTTTTTGAATCTTTTCGGAGCGAGGGCCAAATAAAATTTTTAGTTAAAATATTGGTGGTGGCTTGGATCTCGGGGTGCGAAAGATTGTGGAAAGATTCGAAAACTTATTTCCGGAAGTTGAATGGAATGAATGGTCGAAGTGTACCAGTCGAAATATCGCAATAAATGTTTATTTTAGTTAAACATTATTGGAACTTGGTTGAGATTAAGTGACATACTGTTACTATGCAGGACTTCTCGCAATTCTGCGTCATTGTTTTTTGCATTCGCGATTATTACGTGATAAGGTATCTGCAACAACGTTGTTAACGCCGGAGATGTGCTGGATATCGGTTGTAAATTGACCGATGAAATCTAGATGCCGAAATTGACGCGGAGATGCTTTATCCGGATTCTTATAAAATGCGTAGACAAGGGGCTTGTGGCCGGTTAACAATGTGAACTCACAACCTTCGAGGAGATGCCGGAAGTGCTTAATGCCCGAGTAAGCTGCGAGCAGGTCTCTCGCATAAGCACTTTAACGTTGCTCCCTTACACGAACGGAGAAAAAAGTGAGCGACTGCCATGCATTCGAGGTACACTTCTGTACAACTGCTCCGATTGCATGATCAGATGCGTCAACCATAACTGCCAACCGAGCGTCGGGGATTGAGTGTGCTTGGGATGCTGCTTGACAAAGGTTCTCCTTACAATTGTTAAATGCATCAATAGATCCTGAAGTCCATTCGATTGGTATTCTCCTGTTCTTCTTGCAGCCTTTCAAAAAGTCTATAAAAGTTAATCATTCTTCTTCAACTTTATCTGAAGGTGGAAGAATGCCTAGTTCGTTTATTAAATGACCAAGAAATTTAATTTTGGGTGACGCAAAGCAAAGACGCATTTGTCGGAATTAACGATTAAACCACGTTCTGATAATTTCTGAAAAACGATCTTGAGATGTTCAAGATGGTTTTTGAATGACTTAGATGCGATCAGAATATCATCTAAGTAGACGAAGCAGAATTGGAGGCCGAATAATACAGTCTTTTAAAAGACAGGGCTGAATTCCTTAGGTCGAAAGTCATTTTGGTAAACTCAAAAAAACCAAAAGGTGTTGAGATGGCCGTCTTGGTTACGTGAGATGGTTCAATCGGGATTTGGTGGTACGCTTGAACAAGCTCGATAGTCGAGAAAAGTGTACAACCCACGAGTTGGTATGAAAAGTCCTGTAGGTTTGGTATTGGGTATCTGTCGGGAACCATAACTCAGTTTAGCGCCCGGTAATCGGCTGACCAGTAGTCTCCAGCTGATGCGGGACGTTATGCTTGATAGCAGTGCTGCTTAATGAGCGACTTGTGATCTCCAGAAATTGTTTAAGAAGATCTTATCCGTGTAGGGACTGTTGTCTGATTAATGTATAATAAACTTTGAGCCATCTGTGTGAGTATATCTTTGATGATCTTCCGTCTACTAATGTACACTACGAGACCTGTGCGCCTTAAAGATCTGTGCCGAGTATATAGGCGTCGAAACGTCTGTGATAATAAATTCCCAGATAAATTCGCCGCGTAAGCCAATGTCTAATTTTAATGTTTTTGTACCGTATACGCTAGCACCGGTGTATCATTTGCTGCATATAGATTTAGGGTGGATATCGCTTTTACTGGTTTAAAATTCTTACACGCTATACTATTGATAAGTCTGCACCAGTATGCAGGCACGCGTGCACCATCGACGAGGAACTTAAGGTTGTTCGTTGCATCAAGAATTATTATGCGACTGGAAGTGGTGTCATCGTTGACTGTCAGCAGTGTCTGATGAAAGGGTCATCACAAATTAAGTTTCGCTATGTCTACTACACAAAACGTGCAACCGTCAATACATTTTTCCTGCTTTGTCTCCGAATTTGTAATGGTAATAGCACGTTTGGTATTTGGGGTTAATTCGTCGTCTCGAGTTAGAGCGACTGCGTATATGCTGCCGGCTAGAACTTGCCTGCGAACGTGATCGTGAATTATCTGATTGACCCTTGCTGGTCACAACTAGCTGACTGACTTCTATTATAATGTTATTACAAAACCAGTCTAACAACGCCTCGATGTTCAATGCCTGATTGTCCGCAGCGCTTGTGGACTGTACTTCTGGAGAAACGCAGTCGATTGCGCTAGCTCGCGATTGCGACGTTGTCTCCATAACCACATCGGCTCGTTCGGCCAACGTGTTTAGAACCACGTCGTTCTCAAACGGCGTGAGTACTATAGTACTCTATTATTATTGGACCTGTTGTGGTAGGCGCGACATCCAGAGCTGTTGCAAGATCTTTTCGGCGAAATCGCCAGCAGCGTTTAGTTTAAACTCGTTTAGTAGTTGCGATGGCTTTTTGTCACCGAGCGAGAAACCGTCTAATTTTGGATTTTTTAGACTCTCCAAGGATGCGAATTACCTCGTCATTCTTTACGCCTAAGTGCGCTCACAGCATGTGATTATTTACTGCTTTCCGTTGAAATATTTGCGATTTTGATCAGTTGTTCTCATATGTTAAACCACACCGAAGGGTTTTAGTAGTATAGCGGCTGAGGTGACTTGAATGCCATTCGGCTAATGAGTGCCTCTGTGGGCTGTTCGGTCATTGGCGGTATGTGTGCACGTAAGCCATTATTGAACATATCGAAACAGTCCGTTTGTGTCAAACGCGTTGTTTCGAGGTTGTCATCGCGTTGTTTCAGTCTATTGTACCAGATATAAAAGTCATCGACATCGTTTCTACTAATTTGAGAGCTAACCGTGGCAATTTTGATTCATTGCCATTTTCAAGTCGGTGCAGTGATGGAATGGCTAAAAACGGTGCGGATGAGGTCCCATAGGTCACAATCTTTAGCCGGAAATGTTTGATGGGCAAATCGGGTGATTTGCGTGATCTGGAAAATTTGTGTTCCTTTCTCGCACCTTTATTTGCCGGTACATTTTCTCAAAGACTGCACTTAGTGCGATGGCTGTATGCAAAAACGAAGTAAAATTGACTATAATGCCGGGATCGTTGGGCCAATCATTAAAACATCATTCAATGATTTCCCATTATATCTCTTGCATGACCCATATAAAACTTTTCTTGGTTTTGTTGTGCTAGACGATTTGAGAACTGCATGATATGCAAAAGCTTTCCTCAGCGTAAAATCAATATTTTCATCATCTATTGTTATGTTATGATTGTATGAGTTTTTTGCAGCTGGTCTGTCCTGACAGTACCCATACAAAGGCTGTATATTTAGTGCTATTAGGTGTCCTTCATATCCCTTCAATCGACCGTTCTCTAATACTTCAAAAAACTTGTTAGATCCTAACGCAACGTACATTTCGTTGATTTTATCAAAATTGGGATCGGCTTTATTTGACCTTCGTTTCTTGATTTCTCCCAATTTGCGCTCCTTCCATCGTTACATCTTCTTGAGTCGCTAAGTTTGATTCAAATATAGGCTTTCACTTTTCTTTTTCGATAAATTGCTCATCAAAGGTGATTGACGAGTAGTTTGATTGAGGATGACATTCTTATGGAGTATTTTCATATAACCCATAGCTTCTGTTTCAAGTGCTTGTAATTTTCGCATAGCACAAATGTTTAATTACAGTTTCCTCTAGGGGTGAGTATGTATAATTTGTTAGTCTCACCTTCTCCGGTAGCGGCATTCTAGTTTTGTTGTTGGCTAATTTTTTCAATTTTATTTTTAAAATCATTCCACACCTAAAATAACATAATAAATAATAACATAACAAGGTCCCTATTCTGTCCCTATATGTACGTACGTATATGCAAAATTTATAAGGTCTTACCTTTTGCCTTTACTAATTGGTGGACCTAAGCTGCTCCTTCTTTGGGACTGCCAAATGAAATAAACATTCAAACTGCTTGCAATTTGTAATTTTAACACCAACACACAAAAAAAATTAATTTAAATTTTATGTATTTTAAATATGAAAATTATTAAATTTTTAATAAAATTCGATAACTTACGTTTGTTAGGTATGACTGCAAAATTGGAGATGAAGAAAATATCATTTCAACTGAAGTAAAACTTTTTAAAAAATAATGTTTGTCACTTCAAACAACGATTGTCGCATCAATCGACTAAGGGAATACCAAAATTTGATTGTCAGTAGAACTGACAATTGACACGGCTAAGGGAGTTGGGGAGTTAGATTTATTTTTTCAGTTCAAAACAAGTAGCATGAAACTCGGCTTGAAAACGTTCGAAGCAGAATGTTTTCTGCTACAGATGCTCAAACAAGCTAACAGCGTGAAACACGTCTGGAAAATAATCGCTTTCGATATAGTCGGCCAAAAAAAAAATTAATAACATAGTGAGAATTTCCTGTGGTTTCTGATTTAGTGATATATAATTCGCTAAATCGATATGTTCTTGTTTTGTATTATCGGTACAAAGCAAGAGTAGAATTTTTGCAGTTTGGTCGTTGCAACCTGATGAGTAGACCAACTTTTTATCAGTACGAAACCAAGCTGCCAAGAAGCTACCTAAGGGAGTTCTCATTTTTGCAAGGGTTTGTGTTCTTTGTATACACAAGTACGCCCTGGGGTTAAAGGTTTGGGGGAGGGGAGTGCATTTTTTCTACTTTTGTGGTAGAAATATTGTTAATAAATGGCCTCTTTGTTTTCTGCGACTAAAATAGTCGTAAACATTGTATGGGTGTCCATTAAAATAATATTTTGTCCGAAAAGCCGAAAAAATTCTTAAATAAATTAAATTCACGGACGATTAATAAATTCTTCTTAATTAAATGTGTTGGCTTGTTACACACACATAGTGAGAATTTCCTGTGGTTTCTGATTTAGTGATATATAATTCGCTAAATCGATATGTTCTTGTTTTGTATTATCGGTACAAAGCAAGAGTAGAATTTTTGCAGTTTGGTCGTTGCAACCTGATGAGTAGACCAACTTTTTATCAGTACGAAACCAAGCTGCCAAGAAGCTACCTAAGGGAGTTCTCATTTTTGCAAGGGTTTGTGTTCTTTGTATACACAAGTACGCCCTGGGGTTAAAGGTTTGGGGGAGGGGAGTGCATTTTTTCTACTTTTGTGGTAGAAATATTGTTAATAAATGGCCTCTTTGTTTTCTGCGACTAAAATAGTCGTAAACATTGTATGGGTGTCCATTAAAATAATATTTTGTCCGAAAAGCCGAAAAAATTCTTAAAAAAAATTAATAACATTTGTTTGCATTGTCGTGGTCACCTGAATCTCTTCTAACTTACGTCTCCGGAACTGCTGTTGGATAACTAAAACGGTCTCTACAAAAGATTTGAAAGTACAACCCATCCTTTTAAATGACATCTCTTATAGCAACACAACGATGGAGGTTTCATGCAAATAGTTAACAATGACAATTTCATGCCCATTAAACATGCGCATGAAATCTTCATCACTTTTCGTCCTCGCAAATCTAATCAACTTTATTGGTTTGAGCAGCTTTAATTTAGATAAATTCTGAATATCGTAGGATGCGTAATTCTGCGTATCGCACAAACATTTAACTCCTCTCCCTGTTTTGAAATGGCTTTAGCCAATAAAATCGATTAGATTTGCGAGAACGAAAAATCATACTTCCCCTCCTTATGAAAATGGCGCTTGAGTCATTTGATTCTGTCAACGTAAGGCTAACATTTGCACATAGTGGAATTTTCCGACAAACCTTTAGATATCCAGAGTTAATAAAACAAATTTTATTCAAATCAACAAAATTGTCTTCAGTTACCACAACTAAGTAGGATATCTCAACTCTCTGTCTGGAAATGGCAGTTAACTTATTTGATTTTTTTCAACTAATTCTATTATTTTTACATAGGTGAATTTTCCGACAAAGTTTACGATATCCAGAATGTATTTTAACAGAAATTTTGCAAACTAATAAGATCGACTTGCTTTACCAGAATTTAAAAAGATACTTCTACTCTCAGTTTGAAAACTTGACTTATTTCATTGTGTCACCTTATAGGCATTTTTCAACAAACTGCACGATTTTAGTAATTTATTTAAACTGAAACTACCCATACCGAACGAATTGACTTAATTTACCAGAACAAAACTCAGAAGTATCTCATTTTTATGGAAATGTCCTTATTAACTCATTCGATTGTCTTATCTGTTGGCTTTGTACACAAAGGCTTTTATGAATCCCCGTACAAACGCAATAAAAAATTGCGGATCTAAACAAATACTAATTGTATGAAAACCCATAGGAATTTCTATGATACTATGATTTAAAATTTTGTTTTATGTTTTTTTTTATATGCAGTTTTCCATACGCAATCGATTCGCTCCCGCGAGTTCTATAATCGACGTGATTATCTTCTGTAAAACTATACTTAAAAATGAGAATTATTATGAAGAACGTAAAATAAACTTTTTTGAGTTTATTTTCTAGTTTTCTCTCAAAATTATTATACGAATTTTTTAACAGTGTGTTTACTAACACTTATTAGTAAATACACTGTTAAACTGCACCTCTCCTGTATCCAAATTAATAGAGCTACATTTTTGTTTTGTGATGATTTAAATTGGACTCAAACTAATGATGTGAATTTTTGGTTAGAGTTGGCTGTTTTTTGTCTTGATATGAAGTGGTGTTGCCGCTTATTGTTGTTTTATGACCCGTGAAATTATTAAAATACAATATAAAATACTTATAAGATTTTCGTGAAGCGTTCATCAACGATAGAGAATATGGTATCCAGCAGCCGTATTCCTGAATACGATACGCAAACGAAAGTATAAGATTCTTATTCAATTTTAAATAACAATCGTACGAATCTGATTTAATTCAAATATGAATTTTGCATTTTCGTTTTCGTATCGTATTCAGGAATAGGGGGCAGCATTTTACAATTTCTCACTTTTCCAATTTAAAGAAAACTTTTAGGATTTTATTCCGCTAAACCGATTTCTTTTGTGAAAAATGAGAAACAAAAATACTGAACAATTGTTGAAATAGAACAATCCTTCGGTTGTGGATTGCGAAAACATCAACCATGATTGCTGAGATGCAGAAACCTAAACCACCACATAAATTAATAATTATTGCACTATGTGGTCTGAACTTATCATTCTTTTGATTTGTTTGACCTCACACCAATCAGGTTTCCACTACGCTGCCCTTAAAATCTATGTATTCCCAACAAATCGAACCACACAAAACACAAGCAACATACACGCATACGCCGCGAGTATAAACAAATCCGTCAATTTTAAAATAAAAATCAATAAAAATTATTTTCTATTTTATTTATATTCAATGAAATCTTTCAAGAAATAAAAATTATAAGAAAAAACTTGATAAGACAAAAAAAAACGTAAACAAAAAAAAACTATAAATTTTTTTATCTAAAAACTGAATCTCTATTTCAATCTTGTTGGGATCAATGTTTTAATGATCGTGTTCATAAATAAATTCTTAAACATATATAAAAAAAAACTGATGCTGTCGTTGTTGTTGTCCGCGTATATAAGAAAAATCTCTGTATTTCAAGAAACATTTAACATTTTTATTTTTATTATTGTTATTAACGTTGTTTCGTTATAAAAACTATAATTTTTAATTTGTTTGTTTTAAAGTGTTAAATAAATTTATTGAAATATTTATAAAATTTAAAACCACATAGAATTACAGCAACAACAAATTATTGAAAAGAGATAAATAATCGAAATTTTTACGGTTTGCGCGAATCGACATAATATGTTGCGGGTGCGCCTAGGAATATTGTAAGCGAGTCACGCGATAAAATGCATTTTTGTGAGATCGCACACAGTAAGCAGTTTCTGTATGCGCTAAAAACACGATCGAGTGCTAATTTTAGTCACGCTACTTATAGAGAATTATAAATAAATTCTAATTGCTTGCTACTTTTACAACGCGCGCTTAACTATATATACTCGTATATATAACATCAACAAGGTGTAATACGATACAGTAATAGTCAACCTAATGATCACCATAATGATCAATATCAATGACTAAACATGTATACAACATACATTTTTTTGTTGTTGTTGTTGTATGAATATGACCCATCAAATTAAATTTTACAATCGAAAAAAACCAAAACCAACAAAAATTATAAATTCATAATAATAGCCAATTTGGCGCCGCAAATATAATTTAATACGATTATTTACATATGAGTCGAGTATATAAAAAAAAATCTTCTGTAATTGATCCTCACAGGTTTTATTTTACTATTTTACTTGTAACACACAGATCATATACGATGATCGCACACCTAATAATACTAGACAATATATTTTGTGATAGATAAGTAGTGTATATAGTATACTCGAATATTAAATTTCGGTTGTTTGCCATACATACTTATATTTATAATCTTAGTACAACGTACAACAACAAATACCAGCAGCATAATTGACACATTATAAAAGAGTTTGGAGGTTCTTTTTATGTATCGTATATCGCATTTACGACAAATTGTCACGTTCTAATATAATAATTTTGATGAATAAACATAATTTGAAATTATTATGAGATGCCCGGACCAAAAGTCTCTAGACCCCAATATATATACATACACACATGTTATAATATATTGATTCTTTGAATTTAAGATGTTCTTACGAAATGTTTATGTTTTTTAATTCAATTCTGGTTGTTTATGCTTTGTGGATCGTTTTTTTATGTTATACAAAATTCTAATGAAATGAGTTTTCAATATTCATTTGCATCAAAAAATTCAATTCAATGTTATAATAAAATTTTACTAACCCTTGGTTAGTGTGGTGAATTTTATATTTTTTAGATATTACAATGTTCAGATATTGAAATACACGGCGAAAAAACGAAACGAAATGATCGTAAAAACCGAGAATTAGGAAAAACAATCTTCGAGGTGCAGTCGCTGCTGTAGAAGTTAGAACTAAATTAATCCAACCTCACTATACTATAATTATATTATACTGAGTATAGACAGCTACTGGTCTTGGTCTCATGCCTATAGTAGTTTCGAGTTAACGAGGATTTCGTTGTATTATGTCACTCCTAACCATGATCTACAACTTGGTCTAAACATAGTTCTGGGATGAGATATTTTTTCTCATCCCGAGGTATTTTGAATCTAACAACGCCGAACAAATCATAACTGGAGATTCCGGATACTTATAGTATACCAAGAAATTTACATTTTATATCAAAGGGCCGAATGTCAAAGGGCGAATGTCGAAGGGCTAAATGTGTCGAAGAGCAGAATGTGTCGAAGGGCCAAATGTCGAATGGCCGAATGTGTCAAGTGGCCGAATGGGTCAAAGACCGAATGGGTCGAAGGCGGGTTTCTTTTTTGTTTTTAAAAATAGATTTTTCTTATTTTTTTATTTTTTGTACCATATACCAATTATCAGAACACTAACATAGGGCCGAATTTGTTTAAGAATTTTTTCGGCTTTTCGGACAAAATATTATTTTAATGGACACCCATACAATGTTTACGACTATTTTAGTCGCAGAAAACAAAGAGGCCATTTATTAACAATATTTCTACCACAAAAGTAGAAAAAATGCACTCCCCTCCCCCAAACCTTTAACCCCAGGGCGTACTTGTGTACACAAAGAACACAAACCCTTGCAAAAATGAGAACTCCCTTAGGTAGCTTCTTGGCAGCTTGGTTTCGTACTGATAAAAAGTTGGTCTACTCATCAGGTTGCAACTTTTTGTAGACCAACTTTTTATCAGTACGAAACCAAGCTGCCAAGAAGCTACCTAAGGGAGTTCTCATTTTTGCAAGGGTTTGTGTTCTTTGTGTACACAAGTACGCCCTGGGGTTAAAGGTTTGGGGGAGGGGAGTGCATTTTTTCTACTTTTGTGGTAGAAATATTGTTAATAAATGGCCTCTTTGTTTTCTGCGACTAAAATAGTCGTAAACATTGTATGGGTGTCCATTAAAATAATATTTTGTCCGAAAAGCCGAAAAAATTCTTAAACAAATTAAATTCACGGACGATTATAAAATTCTTCTTAATTATATGTGTTGGCTTGTTACACATACATAGTGAGAATTTCCTGTGGTTTCTGATTTAGTGATATATAATTCGCTAAATCGATATGTTCTTGTTTTGTATTATCGGTACAAAGCAAGAGTTGGATTTTTGCAGTTTGGTCGTTGCAACCTGATGAGTAGACCAACTTTTTATCAGTACGAAACCAAGCTGCCAAGAAGCTACCTAAGGGAGTTCTCATTTTTGCAAGGGTTTGTGTTCTTTGTGTACACAAGTACGCCCTGGGGTTAAAGGTTTGGGGGAGGGGAGTGCATTTTTTCTACTTTTGTGGTAGAAATATTGTTAATAAATGGCCTCTTTGTTTTCTGCGACTAAAATAGTCGTAAACATTGTATGGGTGTCCATTAAAATAATATTTTGTCCGAAAAGCCGAAAAAATTCTTAAACAAATTAAATTCACGGACGATTATAAAATTCTTCTTAATAGGGCCGAATGTCTCAGGTGGCGCATGGCAAAATTTGCGTGACGATTTGATGAATATCCAAAGATGAAAAATAGTAAAATACATAAATTCAGAAGAAATTCATTTGTGTGCAATAAAAAAAAATTACAAAATATTCCATAAAACAACAAATTTAAAAAATTATATTTCCAAAAACAAAAAAAAATCCACCCATTCGGCCCTTCCACATTCGGTCCTTCGACATTCGGCCCTTCGACATTCGGCCTTTTGAAATTCGGCCTTTGGAACAAATTCCAAAATTTAGAGTTCTTCGAGTTTTCTGTTAGTCATTGAGTCAGTTATTTAGCGGCAATAGGTTTGATTCTGCTATATCAGCACTATAAAGTCAATTTTGGCTATTTAAAATTCAATCAAATGTCAATATTGTCATTTTTTTATTATTTTAAAACTAAATGAGAAAACAAAAGAATTTGTAGTGTGTCTTCACCTGGGCAATCATAATCTCGAAATTATGTTTACGAAATTAAACTAATACCTGTAGTATTAGGCAATTGCTCTTTTAAACTTAAAACTGTTATGTATTTGTCTTGTTAAATTCGGTTCGAATCACTGGATTGTGCAATACCGCTACCACAAATTTGATGGTTTACAAGCACAATTTTCGAAATTTACACCGCTTTTGGAATATTCCTGGAAATAGTCTTAGAATATTTTTTATACCTATTCAACACTTAAAACAAAATAACAACAATTTTCATAATTATTTATTAATTCATTTTCCACAATTTTCCACACTACTTATTTTTGACACTGTTCACTTTCGCTTTTAGACTACCGTATTTATATACCTCGCTGAATATTCCAGCGTCTACATGGACATTTGCAACAGTTCTGCTTTATGATGCTCAAATCTAGATATCATTATTTAATAAATATTATACATTGCGAGGTGAAACGACGCTGAACCCAACCGACCAATCTTAGATAAATTGAAGTCCGATTGCCAAAATCGTAACAATATATGTTTCTACTTTGGTACTTGTTCGAAAAATGTCATAGACGGTAAAATATGACAGGATAGTGTAGACTCAAAAAGTGTATATACACAAATTATTAAAACGTGTATAGCTGCCTAACTACAAAAAGTTCAACACGTACTTTAATTAAAATTATTTAAAAATGAACAATAAAAATTGAGTATCACAGTACAAAAATGTGTATTAGTTATAGGATATGACCAAAGAGTATCGAATGGTATAAAGAGTAACGAAACAAAGGAAAAAATTTCAGCAATTTAAATGGGTTAAACAATACACTTACACATCTTGTGTCACGAGTATGACAATATTCGATTCAAATAAAATAAAAAATCGTTGTGTGTATTGTATAACCCATTTAAATTGCACAACCCACGCATTGTTTGATGAAAACCTTTCCTCTGGTTCGTTACTCTTTTAAACATTACTTACTCTATGATATGACGAAGATAAATTTTCTTTATAAAAAAATACAGCTTTTAAAGTCTTTTTAATCCAAAAAATATTCGGAATAATAAGTGCCGAGTCTGGAGTTTTGTATTCTCGACTTGGGTTGGTGTCAAAAATTTAAAAAATAAATTCAGATCAAAATTTCGTTCATTTCAATTCAAGTCAATTTGAGGCCTAAGACGCTTCCACATGAAGAGCCTTATCGCCAATCATATACCAATTCTCTTAAATTTTTGTCTATTAATTCTAGACACCACCACAAGTCAAGACCACTAATTTCTACACGAACTCATCAGTGCCGAACTCATGGTTCCGAAGATTTTTTGAATTGATAAAGGAATTAAGTCAATTTGGCATAAGACGCTTTCACGTGTAGGGCCATATCGCCAATCACAACATGTAAATGGTGTTAAAGTTGTTTCTTGAAAGTTCAAGACACCATTTTTATACGAAAACAGTAAATTCCACAATCGGCACTCAGTGTTCCCGTAATTTTTTGAACTAATTAAAGAATTAGGTGAATTTAGCCAAAGATGCTTCCACGGGTAAGGCTATATCGCTATCCTCTCTCTCTCTCTCTCTCTGGCACTATATCCCATCAAGGGATTTGGCCGCCTCAAATGAGGTTTCATAATCATATTTTCATTTCGGATAATGAGTGATTAATTCATTGATCCTAAACCAGCCATGAATTTTTTTTCACCGACGGGAATCGAACCCGGGACCTCCGGTCGCTGGAGCAAGCATGCTGACCACTTTGCCACCGGGGCGGCAAATATATCGCTATCCGAAACAGTCAAATTGTCTTCAATTTTTTTTTTAAATTCCACACCACTCTCCCAAGTCGAAAACACTGAGTTCCATACTCGACACTTGCTCCGATGATTTTTTGAATTAATTACCGAATTAAGTCAATTTGGCCGAAGGCTCTTCTAAGTGTAGCGCTATTCCGTCAATGACAACTTGTAAACCTCTTGTTTTTTTTTAACAAATTTCAGACCCCACCGCAAGTCAAGAATACTAAATTTGATACTCGACACTCATTGTTCCGAAGATTTCTTGAATTAATAAAAGAATAAAGTTAATTTGCCCAAAGACGCTCCCATATGTAGGACCATATCGCCACTCACAAAATGCAAATTGTTTTGAATTTTTTCTTAAATTGAAGACACCATCCCAACCTGAGAACAGTTAATTCCACAATCGGCACTCATGGTTCCAAAAATTTTTAAAATTAATAAAAAATTAAGTCAATTTGGCCAATGACAACAAGCAAATTATCTTGACTTTTTTTTTGCATATACCAGACATTGTCACAACTTGAAAATACTAAATTCCACACTTTCATAATAAAGGAATCAAGCCAAAGACGGCAGCACGTGTAAGACCATATCGCCAATCACAACATTCAAGGAGTCTTGAAATGTATTTTAGCAATTTCACACACCATCCCAAATCAAGAATACTAAGTTCGATATATAACCAACTACAACATTCCAATTGTCCTCAATTTTTTTATAAAATCCAGACACCATCCCAAGTCGAAAACACTAAATTCCATACTCGGCACTTCGATGATTTTTTGAATTAATTAAAGAATGTAATCATTTTGCCCAAAGACGCCTCTATGTGTATAGGGTCATATCGCTAATCACAAATGCAAATTGTCTGAAATTTGTTTTATTAAACTTTAGATACTATACGTGTAGGACCATATACTCAATCACTCGGTACACACGGTTCCAAGGGTTTTTTGAAATAGGTTGGTTGTAAAGAGGACACCAAATATTAACAGCATACTCAAGATGGAATCTGACGTAGGCGATCCACCATTTATTTTGATTTTTAGGTCATCTGCAAATATTAGGACCTTTGAATAATGAATTATGATGATTCCGTGCGATGATTCCGTGATTTCCGTTGCGATGATTCCGTGAATGTAAATGGCTAAGATCCAAGAAACAATATGGGAGCTTTGAAGCACGCCGGAAGTGGCTGAAATTAATCCAAACCTTTTGTTCCTCATTACGATGTATTGAGAGAGATTGCTCAAGTATGGTTTAAATTAGGTTACAAGCGGACTGCTTAAAAAATAAGATATAGATTTTACTGGTTGTGTACAAAACAAAAAATGTTGTCAGTTAAATTTTACTGAGAGAATATGTGATGGTTAATAATAAACACATTTTATTAAACACTTGTTTTTTATTTCGCAAAATTAGATTTTTGATTGTTTTAATTAAAAAATTTGTTCAAAAAGTTTAAAAAATCACTCGATCGATTTCGACTTGTAATTTTTTTTTTATATATACATAGTAGAAAAAAGCAAAAAACAACTAAAAGATTCAATATATCTTGAATTTTGTTACTCGGCCGATGACTAATCGCCTAAATGCTCACTCATATTTATTGCCTAATTTGTGTCCCTCCTTCTTTTATTTATTTTTTTGCTTTTTTCTACAATATATAAAAAAAAATTTTACTTTTACAAATCAGTATATACTTCTGAGTCCTGACCTAACAAGTCGAAATCGATCGAGTGATTTTTTTAAGCTTTTTGAACAAATTTTTTAATTATTAGAATATTCAAAAATCCAATTCTGCGAAATTAAAAACAAGAGTCTAATAAAATGTGTTTATTAAGAGTAAGTGTGTTTCGCCAAGTACCTACTGCAAATAGTGTAAAAAGTAAAGAATTGGGATGGTGTTAGTGTACTTCCATAATACCGCTATAAAAAATATAAATAGAAGTATTTTTTTATGGCAGCATTTTTCACATATCTATAAAAGATGTATGTAGAGATAACAAATTTTTCTCACACTCATACAAAATAAGTCATTCGCCATTTTTACAGTCAAATGTCGATTTGTTTTTTTTCGAGTTGAAATTTGTTAACGTTAGTGGTACGTATAAAAAATTAAACGTTCAACAACAACGTTTCCAATTAATAATAAAATTTAACAGTGTAAAAATTTTATTTCGGGAATAAGAAAAACCCTTTGTCCTAAGATACTTCGAAGACCTTACAACTTTGAGAGTAGGTGTTTTCACTTTGAACTAGACCCAATCCAACTAGAAAACACGAATTTTCCGGAAAACTAGGGGACGACTGGGTCTAATATTCTAATACTGGAATTTTTACAAAACTTGTCTTAAAATTGTTGTTGGGTTTAGGACAAGTTAGGACAAACTTGACGAGAATAAAAATTAAAATATAAATAAAAGAAAAATCGAAATGTACGACAATGTATAAATTAAAAATTTTGAAGAACAGAAATATTTTTTATTTCATTTTAATAGTAAAACTTTATGGTTTTACATTTTGGCTATGTAAAACCATAAAGTTTTACTATAAAAATGAAATAAAAAATATTTCTGTTCTTGTTTTGCGTTTTATTAGTAAAAAAAATACTGTCACAAAATTTTTTCCATGGAATTAAGGCTTAACAATGGGACATTTTGTTAAAATTGCTGATGTTTTTGTCATGGACAGTGTCCATGTTGGTTGCCGTCCGATAAATATTTTGTAAGTTACAGTTTAATATTCGCTTGTACTTTTTTCCCGAACCAAATTTTCAAAACACCCTGTATCTCAAAGGATATCAAAAATTGATCCCTCGTACCATACGATTTTTTTCATGAAATGAAACAAAAAATCACCCCTTAACGGATTAGCAGCCCAATCGGGGACACCTGTATACAGAAAATGTGTTGTCACAAAGAAAGAACATGAAATGACATGCAATTTATTTCAATCCTCTCTATTGTTTACCTATTAAAAATACTTGATAGAATGTGAAAGACTGAAGACTTGTCATACATTCGCGTAAGAAAAAGAAATTTTTTTTCATGTAAGAAGACATGTCACATATGAACAGAAGCATATGACATGTCTCACAATTGACGTCGAAAGTGAACTGCAATCGGGCAAGTGACTTGAGAAACTATCATGACTTGTCATTAATTAATCATTTAGTCAACATACCATCTAAAATCGACCAAAAAGTATTTTTTATCTTTTTCATACACATTTAGAAAAAAGGTTCCCAGCGAGCAACGTATGTCTTTCGTAAAAAACTATTCAAATGCATCTTAGCAAATTTCGACTGGGGAAATGCTTTTTGATACACAAAATTTTTTGATTTTCCTGGTGTGTTCACCAATAAATCACAAGGTTTTCCAACACATGAGCAGACCACATACAGCTGACCACATACAGCATGGATTTTGCAAATTTAGGCTACACAGTCGCATCGGAGCAAAACAGCAAGCGTTTAAATTCGAATGGCATATCTGTCGGAATCATTGCGATAGGTAACAACAGTACATCTTCTTCTGTTCCACTTAAAATGGTAATCATCTTTTTCACTAAAATCCTGATACCGTTACATAGTCGTGGTGGATTGATGTTTCGGAGAAGAATGACAAGCACCCCAATTTTCAATGTTAAAACGTGCTGCGGTATACCTGGGCAATTCAAGTAAATTCTAGAATTCAGTTTGATAATTGACAACTTCGTTTTATTCATTACAGTATCGATGGATTTAAACGTTGTCGTTTAGAATGATAAAATTGATGGCATTGAAATCGTCGTTTTTGGTTGTTCCTATAGCACGTGTACTGAGCCACTGATGATTTTTGTAATTGTGTGCGATATATGTGGTTGCTGTGATTTTACAGAAGTTTGTTGGCAATGTGCTACATTGGGCGCTCTCAAGGCAACCGAAAGTTGTGTGAAATTCCGCCATCGTTATGAAAATTTTGTACTCTTTGAAACCTATATGAAGTTGGCCCAAAATTCTAGCCCAAAAAATGGCGGATTTAAAAGTTGGCAACACTAATGCAAGTGTCGTGAAAAAATGAAACTATCGTGATAGAAAAAATTAAGATAGAAAAATGATACATCTTTAAAATGTTGTTGTAGTTCCTTATGTATTTGAAGTTGGGAGAAAAATGTTAACCCCAAAACTATTAAGGTACTATAAAATATCCAAACATTTACTGCATTCAGTATCTGCCAAATATTTTGTATTTCTGATATGTTAAATCACAACTTATTCTGTTATCACAGCAAAACCGCCATATTTTAATGTCAGCCCAGAAAAATATATGTCGTGAAACTATCAAACCATCATGATAGTTATGTCAATTCTATCAAATCAAAAATGAAAAATTATCGAAATGAATAATACATTTTTGTTCAGTAGCAGTTTATTTTGAGAAATAACTTTTGACTATAATTAGAACTTATGCTAAAAAGCATCACTTCAATTAAACGAAATAAACAGATGTTGGGGAATCAGAGGTTTAAGGGGCCCCTACTTGTCATTATCCCGTTGATAGTACCATTCAACAAAATATGTAAGTGATTTTAATTCTGTGTTGAACTAATTTGAGTATGGCCCCTAAATATGAATAGCTCTTAAGTCAATGGATACATCAGAGCATTAAACGACATAAACAGTTGTTGGGGAATCGGAGGTTTAAGAGCTCCCCATACTAATTATCCCGGTGATAGTACCATTCAACGAAATATGTAGTTGATTTTAATTCTGTGTTGAATTAATTTGAGTATGGCCCCTAAATATGAATAGCTTTTAAGTCAATAGATACGTCAGAGCATTAAACGACATAAACAGTTTTTGGGGAATCGGGGGTTTAAGAGGCCCCTTTAATACTCTGATGTATCCTTTGACTTAAAAGCTATTCATATTCAGGGGCCATATTCAAGCTAATCCCATACAGAATTTAAATCAATTACATATTTCGTTGAATGGTACCATCATCGGAATGATTACTATGGGGAGCTCTTAAACCTCCGATTCCCCAACAACTGTTTATGTCGTTTAATACTCTGATGTATCCTTTGACTGAAAAGCTATTCATATTCAGAGGTCATACACAAATTAGTCAGATATTGAATTAAAATTAAATTACATATTTCGTTTTATTAAATTTTTTGGGTTGACAGTAATATTTTTGTTTAATGATAGTATCACGACAGATTTATTTTGGGCTGACATTAAAACATGGCCCATTTTCTTTCGTTGACAGAATAATTTTTGGGTTGGTATATACAAAATAGAGTATTTTTAAACATTTCTGGGCTGACACTTGCCTATAGTCAAAGTCTGTATATTTTAGTATTGCCATCGATTTTTTTTTGGGTTAGAATTTGGGCCAACTTCATATACATCTCTTTGAAAGAAAAACTGATGATTTGAGACATGCGTTAAGTTAATCGGTTGTTAAAAGTGGTGTACCTGGTAGACTTTATCGCAAATAGCCAGATAATAAAATGAGTGCGCCACCGAAGAAATGTTCATTTCCTCCCAAATCTTTTAGTGTACACAATGAAACGCTTCCAGTGAGTTGACATGATTTCAGTACTCATTCCAGAATTTTTGTAAATAATGCATGTTGGTATTTCAGTGTATTGCATATATTCAAGAACAATTGCAGCGTTGAATGTGCTGTTCGTCCACCATCCAAAATGGTTGCCGCATTACGAGGTGACGCGAATGAAAGTTGAATATTTATTCTAATCGAATTGAAATGGAAAAAGTTGTGCCTATGCTTCCAAGCCTAGGAAATACAATCCTCCTTGTAATTGCATGCATAGTTCTGTCATACGCTAAGCGTTGTTCTGGAACCAATTTCGGAAGATTCATAACTCTTTGACATCAAAATGTGTTTCTCCGTGCAAATTACGATCGAAAATGTCGTTTGAAAATCGATTCAGTCCAGCCATTCCCAATTGCGCTTTGTTAGCGATGTCTTTGTTACCAAATATATGTCCTCAATCGAAACCAATGCCTCATTATGCACGATAGGGGTGAATTGGATGTCCTGATTTTGATTCATGGCACGCAATCGATTTAGTTTGTCTTCACTCATGTAGTTTTTGTATTTTATCCAGAGGCCTTTTGGATTGGATGGGAAGTACGTTGTCAATATGACTTCAAATAACGTGTTGATGTGTTCACAGCGAGTATCTCAATGTACATCGTTTTCAAAATAATTTAATTCTTGACAAGCTTCACGATAAGTGGTAAATGCTTGACCGTTAAAAGTTCTCAATGCTTGGAAAAATGTCTGTCCAAGTACATTCTTTCACAGTAATCATGTTTTCCCGAGAATTTATTTTGCAGTTTTTTATTAAATTAAATAATTTTACAAATTAACAAATCCAAAGATATAAAATAGAAATTCATTTATCGTTTATAATAAAAAAAAAATCAAGAATTTTTGCCAACGAAAATGATCATATCATCAAATGTTCCGCTCTTAGAATGATCATTGATTTTTTAAAGCCTTTTTCAGTTTTCTAGGCATTGATTCTACTAAATTTTTGGTAACTTCCGATAAAATTTTATCCCATTCTTTCATTGTTTCTTGCAACGTCTTTTTGCTGGTAATCCTGTATTTTCTAATTTGGCGTTCCAGGTGATTCCATAAATGTTCATTGGGGTTCAGGTAAGGCAATTACGGTAGCGAATGTAATTGGTTTGGGACGGTATTCAGAATTCATTCTTTAACAATGTGTACCGCATGCTTAGGATCGTTGCCTTGCTGGAATATCGATGATGGCATGAGCCCGAATTGTTCCACGATTGGGTGACGCCGAAGCTGGATATAATTTGGGCCGCTGTAGAATGACTTCAGCCATCTAGTTTTCCAATTTCGCGCTGTGGAAAATAATCATATTTTTAACGTACATTGCTTCGTCGAGTACAGGCAATGTTCTCAAGAGAATAAAAATATAAACCCACACTTAAAATCGATAACGAACAGTTTTCTCGACATATTCAGTTAGCTGAGTTTAATATTTACGACAAACTCAAAAATATTGTTTATACTGCAGTTGTATATTTCAACCGCGCAGCTCAAGGGTTAAATAACATCGCGTACGTCAGTCCAAGTGAATGAATGAATTATGTTTTTTATTCATAATTCAACATTTTTTTTATTCGTTTTCGGCTGGTATATCGTTAGACGAATTCTGTCATTGATTAAAACATTTCATTTATATTTTAAAATTATGTTGACGGGTCAAAATTTTTTAATTTTTTTTTTTTAATTTTCAGTTTGCTTGTGCACTATGGAGTAAAAAATAAAATTCATTGTTTACCAAACAGCAACGACAATATAAAACATCATATTATGTATAAATGCATACTCATATGTATTTTGAGAGTGAAACATATTTTATACCAACTATGTATGAATACGACTTTTTGCATAATTTTAAACCTCAACAAATATTTGCATCCTCTTCCACTTTTCGAAAACCACTATATCTAGTATTTTAGATGGCTTTATAAATAAATGGGATTGCAAAGTCCTTTCGGGTATTCGAACTAAAATAACATTTCAATACTCTTGAATCAAAACGTTTTGAAAATATAGAAATCCTTTTAAATTCAAGCTGTGTGTCCTTAAAAACGTAACGACGCCTTTTTTAGCAAATAGCAAATATTTACCAATTCCATCTCCTGCCAGACGAAATCAAATGTAAACAAAAAGAGAAATTTACAAAATTGCTGATGTTTAGTTTGATGCCATGTTCTTAGTGTTAAGAAGATATTTTGTATTGTTCCCGTTTGTATAGGCGGATGATAATTAACAGCTTTTTACAGGTGATATACAATGACAGTGGTATAGTGTTACCAAAATATGTGTTTTAATACGGTGAGATGACAGGAAGAAATTAATTTGGTGTTATTTTTATTTTTTTACTTGGAGGCGCTTAAATTGTATTTAGATTAATTGCGGTTATTTGAGTAGAAATTTTTACGTTCAAAACATCGAATTTTGACACATACTTATGTTATTTTAGTTAAAAGACGGTTTTATATTGAAAAATTTGCAAGTGGTCATCAACAATCTTGTATCACTGAAATATTTCAATTCTATAAATCGATGTACGGTTATTGCATAATAATGTCCAATTATATATTTGTAAACAATTTTCAAAATTCTTCTCATGTTACAAAAATCGCATTAAGCACCCTGTCTGTTATAATTAAATTTGGAGAAAGTACCTCAATTATTATAATAAAATGTTTTTCGCAAATTTTATTAGCAAATCTATAATTTCATCACCAACCATGTCATTTCGTCTCGTCCCAAGTGAGTTGTTAATAGTTCAAAATGTCGACGATACAGACACAATTTCTTGCAAAAACTTGTAATTGGCGCCATCTCATAATAGAAGTAGTTTTGACTTTTCACCTTATAAGCCATATTGTCTATGTCTTATTATTATAAATGGTATGGCCTATCACCGCACAGATGCGAGACGTATCAAATTGCAAAACGATGAGCTAACTAAAACTTTTACTACGCGAGAAATCCAAATTCGTGTGAAATGTTCCTACGTGTGTGCTGAATAGGTATAGTAATTCTCCCTGAGATTTAAAAATGAGATTTAATTTAGATAGTACCAAAAGTATTGATTTGTTGTAAAAACTATTTGATTTTATTTCCATACAAAAGACAAATGTTTCAAAATAATCCAAAGGGTAGAAATTAACCCGTGAAAGCATCAAAAAAAAATTCTTAAATGTAACCTGAATATTCTGAAAATGAATATGAATTTGTTTTCATATCTTAAAACAAACTGGTCGGTGGTCCAATTGCAAGGTACATCGAGCCATGCTATTAAACCAGTTCACTTTAACGATATGCCACAAACACGGGTTCATGTTAGTTTTCAATAATAATGAATTATATATTTTGATGAAAAAGATAATATACTTTATGTAACTGTGGGATAAACTTCGGAAAATATGGCAATAAAGGTAAGAGAAAAGCGAAAATTATACGCAAAGTCAACCATCCTAGAATTTAAATAAAAAAAGTAGTCGAGGTCGAATTTACATTAAATCAGCTCCCATATCACTAAGAACAGAGCATATTGATTATATTTTGAAAACGAATTTAAATTTAAATAATATATTTAAAATTTAATAATTGCTCAAAATTGTATTCAACATTGCACACATAAATTAAAAATTCACAAGTCACATGAAAAAAGCCTCAAATTTCCAAACCAATACGAATGATATATGCAGAAAATTAAAAAAATGGCATCGGCAATGTAGAGAATGTAGACAATGTCGAAAATTATTATTTCTGTTAGTAATTATCTATTGTTTCTTTGTAATTCAAACCTTTTCAAAATGGAGTTCATTCTGTTTTCAGATTGTAAAATATGACCCAAAGCTTTCATGTTGTAATGAAGCACAATTCACAACAGATTTGACACACGGAAAAAAATACTGGTTACAACGAAGAAAAAACTGAATGATTCAAGAAAAATGAGCACTTGATTTTCAGCTAAGATAACTTTTTCATAATGCAAACTTCCCATTTCTTCATTTGATGTTTTTATTTAAATATTAAAACAATATTTTTTTTATTGTTGAAAGAAATTCAATTTCTTAAAGTAAGAAAATATTATTTTGTAGAGCAAATCGTTTTTCTCAATTTTTAATATCTATTTCTTCATTAAAGATAATAAATTCCTGTTTTAAGATAACCGTATCTCAAAATCCAATAAATTGATGCTTGTATTAAGAAATATTACATATAATTGTATGATCTATATTTCTTTAGTTAAGAGACATTTTCTAATAATTAAAATGAATTTTCTGTTAGAAATCTTTCTTGATAGAAGAACCCATTTATCAGTTGTAGAGAAGGAATTGCTTAAATACTTCAAACGCATTTCTTAGAAAAGCTTTTGAATTTCTAGATTGTAGAAAGTAACTTCTTGTAAGCTGTAGTAGTATTTCTGGTTTGCAGCTATTTTTCCTGTTTATTGGAGCAACATTTAATATAATTTCCAAAATAATAACGATAGAAATTTATTACATGTTTTTTATTTTGTTTTATTATAAAAAATATAAAGATTTAATTTAATATAATTTAACTATATCATATTACAAATTACAATAATAAAATACTAACATAATTAAATAGAAAACATAATTGGCTTCAATATTTTTGTTTCGTTGGGAAGTTTATGAAAAACTAAGGGTTTTAAGAGAACTTTACAACTAGTTTTTACAATATCAATAATGAAAAGTTCATTATTTTGATAGCTTAACTCACACATAGTTTTAACATGCAGGAACAAATAAACATCGGTAAGTTTTGAAAAAATTATTAAGGATGAAAAAAATACAAAGTAGGTTTTAAAAAAATTCCAGACTAAACATTAGTTTTTTGTAAATACTCGTACCTGTAGTTTTTGCAGTAAATTAAATATTTATTGCCAGGAATATTCCTATTTTTAAATTTATTTTTCAAGTAGCCGACCTTCCAGAGCTTACATTAGTGATTTTATGCTTGTTGTATAAGCTTTTTACCCCCTTTACAAAAGAATTCCTGAAAATAAAACAATAATTAGCAATCATTTTTATATATAACTCATTCTTATTTACCTTTCTTTCTCCAGAAAAAATTGCTCGATATCACTAGCAATTGTATTAAATAAATCAGCCGATACAGGTCTTCGACCAATATATCCACAACTGTAGATACTAGTAGATTGCGGGTCCTTTCGTCGAGCTGTGGTTAAGATTGTGATCCCTTTGGTTGATGCGAGAAACTGTTGAAAGTTCTGAGAAATAAAATCAAAATCAATAGCAGCTTTTTACTTTATCTAATTGGACAGTTCTAACAAATTCTGCTGATGATAATTGCCCACTTGACGAAGAAGAAGAAAGGGTTGATTGATGATGTGATTGATACACTCAGACAACGATGAATTAACAGAACCAATTACTGTTGCCATTTAAATTTAGCATTTTTGTCAGCAATTTATCTAACTAAAAAAAATTAAAATAAAACTATAAAATCATTACGCACGAACATCTCATACAAAACACACAAAATAGAGCGATCACTTGTTAATTTAAATTAAAAATTTATGTAATACAAATACAACTTACATTTAACTACTTAGCTTCACTTTACAAATTTTTCAAAACCACTTGAAAATATTTAATTTGACAATCACAAAAACACACGTTGTTTTTATTAAACTGTTCACTAGATAATGAATGTTACTTATTTTATATATTCTCAAATGTTTCACTCGTTTTCTTGTTTAAAAAATTAAGAGTATACATTAAAAAATCATTTTCTATAATTAAAAGTATTCTCTCAGCTTGAGACATCCATATTAAACCAAAAAATATTATGTTGAAGTTTAAAAAATTACTTTTTTGTGATAAGAAAAACTTTTCTCGAAGTAACATAGTAAATTGGATTTGAAATTTTTGTCTTGATTAAAGAAAACTTAGAATGACTGAAGATTTATTATTTCTTCAATCAAGATAACTTTTTTGCAATTCCTAGAATTCATTTGTTTATCAGAAAGATAAATTACTTTTTTATTATCAAGAAACGTTTTCAATTTTAAAATATTGTATTTTAATAAAATTTATGTTTTTGTTTTAAGAAAATATTAAATTTCTTGTTTTAAGAAAATGTAAGATTAAATTAAAAGTATTTCTCTTCAAACTAAATTTATACTCTTATTATAAAGAATTTATAGCAACGATAAATACAAGAAAAATAATTCTCAAGATAGAATTTAATTTTAAAATTTCCGTCAAGAAATAATTCTCTTCGTAAGAAAACCATTTTTATAACTAGAAAAACTGGTATGGACATAGAAATTTGGTTTTTAAAGTAAGCAGAAATACTTTTTATTAAATAAAGAGAAAATTTTCTTTAAGATAGCAAGCTTATTTTTTTCCGTGCAACATCTAACAACATGGTTGTTATTATCTAACAAATTTCTAGCATCCCCATTGAAAGATACAATGTTCAACATCGTCATCATGCAATAAAATGGTAAAGCATAAAATTTTTTTGAGATGAGTAGAAGTTCCTCGGGTTCATAATCGAAGGTTTGTTCTAAATAATATCAAAATATTACCGAAATCCCACTTGATATGTTAAGCAATATTTTTTCCCTTTATCTCCAATTTAGGAGGGCACAAGGAGTCTACTAGGCTGGGCCATCAAATTCTGATCCTAGTAAAGTTAGCCGAAAGTTTCCAGCCGAAAGATAATGCAGATAGTGTCTTTGCTATCCCAGCCGAAAGATGGTAATGTAGGTATTATTTTTGCTATCCCAGCCGAAAAAATAAATTATAGCCGAAAGATACGAAAGATGTTTATTAATTAGGTCATAATCATAATCCCCGAAATTTGGGGCAAGTCTGAAGTGGATACGGAGGTGTAATTTAATTTGGTATACTGTACCAGAAAGTTCAAAATTTTCGAAATTACATTAATAAAATGTTCTGTAACTTTTGAGTAACTCACTTTACCATCGATCCTACTATGCTTATTAGAAAGATCATAGGCCTAGGTAAGCCCACGCAAAATTTGGAGCAAGTCTGAAGGGGAAAGGGTAGGGGGGGGGGGTTCCAAACTTTTGGATTTTTTGGTACATTATACTAAATTACACCCCCTATCACCTTCAGACTTGCTAACCAATAAATATATTATAAATAATATAGAACTATGTATTTTTCGGCCATAATTAATTTTTTCGGTTGGGATAGCAAAAACAATAGCTGCATTACCATCTTTCGGCTGGGATAGCAAAGACACTATCTGCATTATCTTTCGGCTGGAAACTTTCGGCTAACTTTAACATTATCAAATTCTGTTGGGTTCTATTACTTTGATTTCCCCTCACGACTTTCCGGGTTGTTCCCCTTCTGCTAGAATCGTTCGTTTCCATTTTAAGGCTGGCTGTCCGACGCATTCCTTCTCTCTTGTGGGTTCCATTTCAGAGGCCTGCTTGTCATTTAATGCTGCGATTTCCTTAATGTGGACAATCCATCTCAAGGAGATCAATATTTGTTATATATTAGTTTGGTGTGTTTAGCCTCATCGTCTGGTTTTCCTGATATTTATTTTGAGGCCAAGTTATTTTGCTAGATCTAAGTAGGGTGCAGCGGTGAAATCCATTCACTAATCTGTTCAATATGATAACATTGGTGTAACTTCGCCTTGGTCTAAAGCCGGCATATTCCTTAATTAATTTCGGGTTGAATGTCGGTGAAATTCTATAGAGGACGACCATTGCTAATATCTTTATGGTTGGTTATGTTGAAGAGGGTGCATATCCTGCCAATTTATACATTCGTTTAGGTTACCTAGCTTGAGAACCGTTTAATGATTATTGTACACGCATTGTGATGTAGTTAGTACAAGCACATGAATTCCTCCAGGGGGTTTCGTCTGAATTCTTGCTACTCGACCCGAGTGTTTTGGTAGCTGTTTCTCATCATCTCTTCATCTTGTATTATTTTGATCATTTTCCTGTGTGCCCTTGCTGTTGTGACTTCCACGTTCATAGAACTCATCCTTGGTTGTTTCATCTACGTTCTTTGTTATATAGTATCAAAATTAAAGGTGGTTTGTGTTTGTATTTTTGAATGGAATCCTGCTACGATGCTACGATTATTCTGCAGGCTTCGCGCCTTCTCTGCTTTAGCTTGTTAAATATATGCCTTATTCATGAGCTTCCCAGAGAATATATTAAGTAATTTTGCTTGTCTTTTTTAACCACTGATTTATCTCCCCGTGTGGGGATTGCTAGTTCCTCCATCGGGCGCCTCCTCAAGTGGCGGATAGAGACAGCTCGCCAGATATGGCATGTACCGGGGAAATCAAATACTCACACGCAAGCTAAGGTGGTCCTACATATGCTGATAGCTGCATTGCTATAAAGGGGATGCTTGGTCATTAATATGTGAACTGATTTATCGGCATTCGGTTTAAACCCACAGCTTTCCTATGATAACGCAGAGCTCTGTCATAGGTGACCGTCATTTCTCGTGCTACTCGTTTTATTAAAAATGAATAAGTACAATTTGAAACAAAAAATAAATGAGAGTAATGCTTCTCAGACATCATCAAAACACCAGAAAGAGGTAACTTTATACATGCACTAGAGCTAGATGCAAAGCATAACGCAAGTAAAGAAGTGATCATGATCGATCTACCGCTGGATAGCGATGCACATATGAATGAGCCGACAGAAGACAAAACCCTGCTCAAACAAAATATACATAGCAACAGGATGAACTTAAATTACCACACAGAAGTGGACTTGGAAGAAAGGCAGATCTCCGATTGAAACAGTGCTAGGAGATTATTAAAACTATGAAGGAGGTATAACAAACCGGCTAAAGAATACTTTCATGGGAGTTAAAAATGGGATACTTCAGCTTGAACAGGTAGTGGAGGATATACTCTTGTGCAGAGAAATCCGAGCGATAGTGCCACGTATGAAGCTCGAAATAATGGATCTGGATAGCCTTACAACAGTTGCAGAGGTATCGGCAGCTGTTGTGTGAGATGCTGGCAAGGAGGAACCTGTAGAGATTCAGATTACGTCATTTGACCTTGAAAGACGAAGTCAGGTAAAGGCAGTGGTTGAGACCAATGAACGGGCCGCCTTGGCACTCTTGGAGCGAGGGAGAATGAAAGTTGGCTGGTCTTCGGCCGCGTTAAGAAGAGAGTAAAGGTTCAGAGGTGTTATAGGTGCCTAGAATATGGACATATAAGGGGAGGCTGCAAAGGACCTGATTGCAGTGGAAACTGTTGGAGATGCTGACAGGATGAGCGATGAGCATAGGGCTGCGGCATGTATATCCCAGCCAAAATGCCTTCTTTGCATGACCAAACCCAACCACATACAGGAGTCTGGTGGTTGTAGAGTTTTCAGAGAGGCGCTGGAGACCAGGAGAAGAATGATCCAATGAGGGTCTTTTCAGAGAAACCTGAATGGGTGTAGGGTTGCGCATGACATCCTCACGCAGCTCGTATACAACGGAAAAGCTGTGATTAGTGTACAATATCGAAACCGGAATACGCCTAACTGGTTTTCGGACCCACTGAATACAGCAGCAATATGGGTGGTTCACCAGAATAAAATACCAGTGAGGAATCATGTCTTGGGTAATGGTTTTGTGTGGATTGGTAGTCGGAATATCACGATATTTAGCTTACCTTTCGCCAAACGACAGCATATTTGAATTTAAAACAAAATTGAACGAACTGGAAGACGCAATTCGAGATTGTTCTGGAGAAGTGGTAGTTGCCGGGAACTTTCATTCACGTGCCTTGGAGGCTACGGAAAAGGAGTCAAGACTGGATCTGTATACGTTCTTAATAGAAAAACAACACCGACGTACTAAAGGCCAGGATTTGAAAACCGGATATAACCTTGGTAACACTATGACTGTCATCACTCGCGGCAGACTGGAGAGTAATGGATAGTTACACAGGAAGCGATCATAAAAAAAAAAAAAAAAAATATTTATGGAGAAAAGCCGATAACTATGGCTTGAGATATAAGACAATGCACAATGTAACACATAACACATTAAAAACGCCCAGTCGTAACTTTTTGTCAGCACCAGGAATCTAACCCGGGACCCCCGAATTACATAGCAAGCGCTCTACTTACTATGCTATCGAGGGCGATAACTATATAACCTTCCAAATACATGACTCTCGGCAAGTGCTGCAAGTGATAACACCGGAAAAGAGGGGATGGAATATGAATAAGTTTGCCCAACAAGGCAAATCGTTAACGCTGAGGTTGATCGGATAGTGCAATTTCTACAACGAGCTTGCGACTCATCCATGCCGCGTAAAATCATGGAGTGGAAAGCGACAAGCATATTGGTGGACAAAAGAGATTGCTGAACTAAGGAAGAAAGCCCTAATGCTTAGAAGGATGATACAGCAAGCACGGAGCAGGGACGACGCGTTAGTTAAATCCACGAGCAAAAAGCAGCGAAAAAAGAGCTTGGTAGAGCCATCCAGAAGAGTTAAGGCCGATGCTGGCGGACAATGTGTGACGAGGTCAATATGGATCCATGAGACAGAGGGTACAAAACCGTTAATCACAAGCTAGGTTCTCAAGGCATGTGTAGGCTAATCGATGAAACCATGATGGAGGAACTTATTGACACTATTTTCCCCACACATAAGATTAAGCAAAAGGGGGATACCGCGATTGATGGTAGAGATGTTGCCCACGAGCAGGACTTACTAAATGCAGTGATGTCTATGAAAGTCAAAAAGGCTCCAGAACCTAATGGAATCCCTATTGAAATACTGAAGTTTGTGGCCAGCAGTTACCCGGATATACTACTGGACATATTTAACAGGTGCCTATTGGCAGGAGTGTTCCCAACGCGATGGAAAGTGGCAAGACGCTAGTCAAAAAGGACACGAGAGGGGACCCTGATTTACCGTAAACATACAGACTTTTTTGTGTGTTGGACACGGTGGGAAAGTTACTGGAGAAACTGCTGAAATTCAGGTTCAGGTCACCCCAAGGCAACACGGTTTCCGTAAGGGATATTCGACGATTAATGCCATAATGGAAATGATTAATGCTGTTGAGAGAGCAGAAGCAACCTGCCATCAAACAAGACTACTAGTTTTTCCTGTTAGTTACTCTGGATGTCAAGAACGCCTTTAGTTCAGGCCACATTTAGGGATACCAATCACTCTCTTGGTAATTTTGGGTGATTATTTAAATAACCGAAAAATAACCTATAACACGGTCGGTGGTATTAAGGAACGAGAAGTTACAGCCGGGGTAGCGCAAGGCTCGGTGCTTGGACCTGAATTATGAAATGTGTTATACCTGAGTGTACAAATCGGGCGGCCTAATGTACGAACATATCTTGTACATTTTCAAGTATTGATGGAACAATTGCTGACATTGAATAGTTCATTTCATATTCATGGAACTGGCTTTCTTATTCGTTTCCTCAATTAAAATAAAATGAGATATTGCAATCCGTCGTATGAGCGATGAAGTTCTCAAGCGATAACATCAACTGCATCAGCTATGGCATTTGTTGAAGAGCAGTTCTACATAATCGACTTAATTCGTTAGCGACAATTTCTTGTTTAGTACCCGTATTGAAATGACAATATCGATCGATTAGGTCACTAACGTTTCCCATGAAATAAATTTGAAGATATTCGTAATCTTTGGCAGTGGTAGTGGTAATGCTACACGACGACAAATTTGTATTTGCACTTTGAATATTCGCATGAAATTTTAGCGTACGATATTTGTTGCACCGTACGATACCTTTTGGAAACATGAATTGTATTTGTGTATGTTTGCCAAGAATTGTTTCGATTGGTCTGTGTCACCTGATACCAACGTTTATCATGGTTCGGGTGGTTAATGTAATTTTGGTATAATTTAACTTTTGTATGCTCATGAGTATTCGGATGGCTCCCAGTGCTCTTTGCTTTAATAGTTGAGGTGTATAACGACTAATTACAACCATTAAAAATTTAATTCTTTAATTTGATTTAAAAATTATTAAAAAAAATATTTTTTTTTTGTTATTTGGACTGACTGGTTGGTGATTGGGCTGGTCCTCTCCAAATTTTCACAATAGAATAAGATATATTTTGATTTTTGCTTTTGCTGATAAATAAACTTCTGATAAACAGATTTAACTACGTTTTAGTAAATAGAATAAGTTTCTAAAATTAATCAGCGAGCGTACCTGTTCATTTTAACATTAAAATTTGAGTCTGATTGAATGAATGGTGTGAAAACTGATAAAAAAGAATCGCTTGGTCCAAGGGATGGACCCCTCGAATTCGATGAAACTATAATTTTATATAATTCCTTTCTTAAACTAATTCCCGTGAAAACATTTAAAAAATAATGAAATTTTATAAAAAATATGTACCGGTGCCCCGGAGTCCAACCATTTGAAAAATATCGTAAGGGGTTCTGAACATGCAACATATGGGAAAAATTCCATGACGATCAGTTGAGCGGCTGAAACGCCCTTCCGAAACACACAGACATTTTTTGGAAAAAAAGGTATGGGAGCACCTAGAACCAGGTGACTGGCCCCTTCATAAACATCATGAAAACTTGCTCATTTTGATATAAAATACCTATGTAAAATTAAAATCCAATTTTACGAATGATGTGAAAACCTATAAAAAGGATCCCCTTGATCGGACGGCCCTCTCAGATTCAGGTATGAGTATGTCACTAATATATTCTCTTTCCTAAACTCATTTCCGTGGAAAAATTTAAGCAATAATTTAGTTTTAGAAACTCAGAAAATTTCGAGGCGTATACTCAACAAAGTATCAGCGTAATCGGATGAATGGTCTACTAAATTATAGAAGAAACATTGAGACATTCTATTTTTTATACTCGTTTACTGCATATATAGATTTGATTAAAATAAAGGTAAAAAATAAAAATTCTGTAAGACAAATTATAATATCTGTTCTTAAAATCTAGCATCGGCCTATTATTGACATAGCGGCTCGGGTTTATTTCTTAAAGACTGACGACACAAATTTTAAACATATTAGGACTATTTTGTTTGCCACACTAACCAATCTGAGCTCCAGCTCTGGTATTAACTGTTAAGTAGACAGTATCGAGTAATCAAATTAACCGTTCACTTTCTATGCACACGGTTAAAAATTAAAGGATAAAAATTAGTTTTAGCCCAAGTATGAAATTATTTTGAATAAATTTTATTTAATTTGGAACATAAAATACGTTCTTTTCGTTAACGTAAATATTATTCTCGCTTATTTAATGATTTTCATTCTTATTTTGTTTATTGGTTATCCTTTTTTTAAAAACATATTTTATTCTTTCGTGCTTTTCTTTGCATAAATATAAATGTCTCCTTTTAATGATGGAGTTTATCTATATTTAACGTAAAATATTTTAAATATTTGCAAAATTAATGGCTGTTAACTAAATGGTTCATTTTATTCCAAATTGAATAAAACTCAACAGAATAATTTAATCTTAAAAGTATAAATGAAATATATATGAATCTTTCTTCCATATTTGGTAACCAAAGCATGATGTGCTATTTTTAATACAGAATTTATATAATAAGAGCATCCCACTAATGTGCATGTCAATATCGAGAGAATCATAAAAGTTTAGCAATTTATCGGAACTTCACTGTTGATGCCAAATTAATTCGCAACTGCAGGTTATTAAGCCAATCATTTGTTGTTGGAATAAGGATTCGTTAATTGAAATGTTGTGTCTAAAGCATCTGATTTTGAAACAAGGTATACTGTGCTTTATTCTATTTGTCATATAATGCTTTCTCTCTTTCAAACCAATTTAACGATATACAGTGAAAGATTAATTTTAATAATTTGTCATTATTGTATACCTCAACTACAAATGAATCTTTCACTGTGCGCCTTTAAATTAGTTAATGCTATCAGATGACCTAACTTAAAAACTTGTAGTTCAAATGGCAGCCTCTGTGTGCCAACAAACATATTTTTTATTAATTTTTTTCATCCATAAACTTCCCAGAGAATAATACGATAATCTCAAAAAATGTAACGACCGATTTTCGAAATTAGACGCCTCGAGTAGAACAAACGGATAGGTAAATACATATAAATATGATTGATACTGTATAATACATATGCTGGAATTCTGTAGTTTTAAACTATCCCATTTGAAGCACAACTTATGAAAGTAAATAATTTTCGAGTAAATCAAGGTAATAAAACAGCTAGTTAAATAAAATATGGAGGTGAGAACATAATATCGTAAACTACAACAAACAACAGGTTCTCAAAGTAATACCATTGTGATATGATTTTGCAGATAGAGCCGTTTTGGTGATACGACATTTTTCTCCGCATATAAAACATTAACAAATCTAAAACTATCATCCCAACACTCACAATAAGAGATGTACTACGAGTGTTACTCAACAATAGGTAATTTAAGAACGTTTCGTGCTTATTACATAATCATTGTTACGATGGCATTACAGTATCTTTAAAATAAACTACAAATTTCACTCAACGCAACAAAAATTATCAAAGGCTTTAAACCTGACGGAGGCTTTCAATATTATTTTAGTCCTACCGCAAATGAAGGATAATGACATGGGCAAGGTATAACAATGGAATTAGCTTCAATATTTTGATAAAACGCCTGATAATAACTGAAATTCATACTTATTTAACTAAAAATTGAAGAGAAAATCATATTTTGTTCTTTTTAGTATACAAATATTTTTGTCATTTTTATTCAATTTTGCATAAAAATCTGAACAAATTATTTAGCTTGAAAAAGATAAATTTGTATGTTTTTCAATACAAGAATCATTCAAAATTGGAAATTGTATGTCTTTTTCTTTTATATTACTTTTGTGGGGAAGGAAGGGGTAGCACTCTTTTGTGAAAAATTATTTTGATTTAGTAATCTCGACTTAAAAATTTAGTTGTCAGGTATCGATCATTTGAAATGGTTGCTGTGTCTTAAGAGGTAAGTTTTTGTTCCTACACAATTAATGTGGTTTTATAATTATAATAATGACTATAATAAGCAACACTTATTTTGAAATATTTATTTTCTCTCAACAGAAACACATACAGATACATTTATAGTGAGCCCGCACTCAGTTACGCTACAACACGGATACAAATTGTCTATTGTTTAAAAATGTAAGGGTAAATAAATAATACAAATTGTACTTGATAATTTTTTCTAACAAACATTTAAAATATTTAGGCCAGAAACTAGTGAGATGGAACTAAACCACGAGTTAGTAACATGGAATGTAATCAGCTTGATAGTTCACCCCACATTTAGGAAAATGCTAGGAATTTCATGAATCCGAATATTATTACATGCGGATAGGATATAACCATCGTAATTTTCATAAACTTTTGTATATATACATTGCCAATATTTTTAATAAAAAAGTATGTTTTATTATCAAAATTTCTACTTTGTTTTTACTCAAATTTCACTTAAAAAAACGTTGAATTTGGTTTGTAAAAAGAATAAAAACTTTCCCTGAATTGTCTAAAATATGGTAATGATTAGAATTTATTTTAATCTTTTAATGACATAAATATTATTCTTTGTGACTTATTTTTAATACGCCAAGAAAAGCAAATTTAGCCATTTTCAAAGAGCAAATCCTATTTTATATTTGAGTGCTTTTGACACTCGGCAAAATAGTAAAAATTATCATTGTCCGATAGATGAATTTTATTCTTTTGGACAAAATTAAAATTGGTTAAAATTAGGACAAAATTATTTTAATTTTGAAAGTATAAATCTTATACATTTGGGAAGTATAATTTTAATTCTTAAAAAAGGATGGACGTATAGTTATTCCGCAGAAGGATAGGAAAAGAATGGATTTCATCCTTTTATTTTTAACCGTGCATCATGAATAAAAATCAGTTTAATTTACATAGACACCTTGTCTAGCGCAGTGAATCCCTTTTTTAATTTATTTATATTTCTTTTCCGAAATTCAAATTAAGTTTCATATCTCATCTCAAGCATCTTAACTTTAAAAAAAAAAAATAAAAAATCTAAAGTCGTTTATTTTGTATATGTATATATCTTGTATAATAAAAAATTATAATTTATATAAAATTTTTATTTTTATTGTCTTCGACTTTTGTTGTCTATTTCCATCGAGTGTATAAAACAAATAGATGAGAAAAATAAAGTAAAAAAAAATCGTCTTAAAGACAAAACATTAATACAATATACGATAAAATAATATATAAAATGAAATCTCTCACAGTTTTATTTATTTATTTATTTTTTTTTTTTGATAAAAGAAAATTAATTTTATAAGAATTTTTTTTTACTTCTTCTAAATAATAAATAATCGAAAAATAGCTGTAAATCACAGTGTTTGTTTAATTTAATTAATTTAGAGAAAAGCTCGCGCACCAAAAACAATTTTTTTTTTAACTTTTACTATTTTATTTCAAAATTACGATTATTCTGAAAATAAATTTTTGGTGAATTGATTTACGGAGGAGGAGGTGGAGGCTTAATAAATACCTATATATAAACAAAATATATACAAATTTGATGATTGATAAGAAATTTCAATTTCTCATACGATTATTGTGCGGGGGAGATATCGTGCGGAGATAAGCTTTTTTTGTACAATAAAATTGTTGGACATTTATGATCATCGGTTTATTGATTTTTTATTGGGAATCTATTTAAAAAAATAATTTCAATAGCGCCACATATAGTTTTTGTTGTCATTATAATTGGGATACATTCACGACAATTTTTCCAAAGAAATGGGTGTGCTACGTTTGTCTGTATAACATAAATCGAGATAATAGATAAGATAATTAAATTATAATTTTTTTATAGGTATACTAACCTGGACTATACATACATAATTAATGGTTATTTGTATACCAAAATTAATTTGCTGATTACTAATCCCTTGAATTCATGCAAAGTCAACGTGATTTTTAACTATTAAGAGATAAGTTTGGCGATTAAAATTATTTATCAAGATATTTTATTACCCTTCTCGATCTAAAAGAATAATAAAACCAATACATAGATCATGTATAGCGAAATGATCAGATAGTTTTTATTCTAAATGCATTTAGTGCTATGTACCACCGGTAATTCTAAACTAACTACACTTCTAATCGTTGGTTCTTCGAACCGATCTATACATTGCACAACATTCTTAGTTTCGAATCCTTTCTACAAGTAAGGTTCGAAGCTTTTATTCCGATAAAACGTATAAAAATTAAGTAAATCAGTAAATCAGTAAATCAGTAAATGTGACGCTTAACATACTTGCGGTTAATAACGTCCCTTAAGCTAGCAGAACCTATACAGCAGAACATTACAAGATAGTATGGATAATTATAGGCTAATTATGGGCTAATTAAATGCCCCATTAAAAATTTTTGGGCTCCATCCCTACCAACTAAATCGTGGGTTCTGCTAGCTTTAGAAAAAGTTAGCAGAACCAATATCAAAAAATGATTTTAAAACGATTGGAAAAATAAAGGTTAATTTTAGGCCAATTAAATGCTCTATTTAAAGTTTTTTATTTGGGTCGATCTAGAAAATGCAAAAGGCTTTATCATTTCAAAGCTAGCAGAACCCAAATCGAAAATCGGACCAAAACCGAAATTAGAACTCAAAACGAGATCTATTGACAATCAAATAATTTTAGGCTTGGTATGGGCTAATCAAATGCCCCATTAAAAAATTTTGGGCTCTACTCGTTTTTGACCAAATTTCAGACCAATTAATCTAAAGTTAGCAGAACCCAAATGGAAAATCGGACCAAAACTGAAATTAGAATGGAAAACAAAAACAATTGACATCCAAATAATTTTAGGCCCATCATAACCTAATCAAAATCATTTAGGCTCATCATAACATTCAATTGTTCTTGTTTTCAGTTCTAATTTCGGTTTTGGTCCGATTTGGATTCTGCTAGCTTTAGATTAAATGGCCTGAAACTAGGTAAAAACTAGTAGAGCCTAAAAATTTTTAATTCGGATTTTGATTAGGTCATGATGAGCCTAAAATTATTTGAATGTCAATTGTTCTTGTTTTGCGTTCCAATTTCGGTGTTGGTCCAATTTTCGATTTGGGTTCTGGAACCTTTTAATTAAATGATCTGAAACTTGGTCAAGAAAAAGTGGAGCCCAAAATTTTCTAATGGAGAATTTGATTAGGCCATACCGAGCCTAAAATTATTTGTTTGTCAGTGGATCTTTTCGTGCGTTCTAATTTCGGGTTTGGTCTGAGTTTTGATTTGGGCTCTGCTAAGATTAAATGATCTGAAATTTTTTCGAAAACGAGTGAAGCTCAAAATTGTTTAATGTGGCTTTTGATTAGGCCATAATAAGCCTAACAATTTTTGTTTGTCAATTGTTCTTGTTTTTTGTTCTAATTTCGGTTTTGGTCCGAGTTTGGATTGGGTTCTGCTAGCTTTAGATAAAATGACCTGCAGTTTGGTCAAAAACGGATGGAGCCCAAAATTTTCTAATAGGGCATTTGATTAGCCCATACCGAGCCTAAAATTATTCGATTGTCAATAGATCTTGTTTTGAGTTCTAATTTCGGTTTTGGTCCGATTTTCGATTTGGGTTCTGCTAGCTTTGAAATGATAAAGCCTTTTGCATTTTCTAGATCGACCCGAATAAAAAACTTTAAATAGGGCATTTAATTAGCCTAAAATTAACCTTTATTTTTCCAATCGTTTTTAAATCATTTTTTGATATGGGTTCTGCTAACTTTTTCTAAAGCTAGCAGAACCCACGCTTTAGTTGGTAGGGATGGAGCCCAAAATTTCTTAATGCGGCATTTAATTAGCCCATAATTAGCCTATAATTATCCATACTATCTTGTAATGTTCTGCTGTATGGGTTCTGCTAGCTTAAGGGACGTGGCTAATACAAATGTACAAGCAACACATAAATGGGATCGTAAGTGTATCTTACTAGCGTCGTTTGGTTCTCGCAATAAACTGGCTAGATCCCTAATCTCATTATGTTAGGTGCAGACTATTATAGAGAAATTTGAATGAATAGCAAAGCCCTCATCCGACGAGTCGAGTTCGAATTCAACTGTGAAACAATCAATGACAACGAAACCAGTTGATATAGATAATCAAAATTCAAAAGCGTTAAGAAATAGAAGAGGTGCTTAACCGAATATTCACCAAAGTGAACCAGAGTGTGTATAAATCTTCTCAACAGTCACAAGCTCCCAAAAATATCCGTTATGTATTTTAAATTACCTTTGACGTTAAATTATATTGTGTCAACCCCATTAGCTCAAAAAAGCTCGAAATGGCATCGATCTATTAGCAAAACTTTTAAGGTGGCGTAAATATAACTACGTCCATACAGCTGACATCGAAAAAGTGTTCAGAAAAATCGTCGTTGATGATGATGATCAGAACTATCAACACATTGGGTGGAGACAGTCTCCAGAACAATATATTCAGGAGTTATAGCTAACCACCATCGCATATTCTACACTACCTGCCGCTTATTTAGTAGTGAAGTCAATATACGACGGGTAGCTGTCGATAAAAACAAAATTATCCCACGGCATGGCATCTAACATAATTTTAAATTATTTTACGTGGAAGCGTTAGTCATCCAAAAACCAAACCATTGACTTAGTCAGCGGTTGAATTACCTTAACAAAATGGACGACAAACTACGCTGTTATTCTGGAATTCAAACCAACATGTCTGATATCGGCAAGTCTACATCATTAGGTTGGCTGCCAAACAGATGTAACCAAATTTATGAAGCAAGAACTCTGGCTAGCAAGTCTCTCTTGGGACGAAGAACTTTCGTCACACGTATCAACAAAATGGCAGGAATTTAAAAACGCACTACCTCTTCTGGAAGAAATATCTAGCACTTTGAATCCATTTTGAGAAGAACAATAAAGCAGAGTTGCTTGGATTTTGTGACGACTCAGAAAAACCCCGTGCTGCGACCAGCTACTTCAAATCAACAAACTCAGAAGTTGTTCCGATTATAAATTTAGTTTCATTACTTCGTCTTGAGCTTGGTATAGAGCGTTGCTGCCGAGTAAGCTAATGCACCAAGTTAAAGGAGAATGCAAATCACCGAAATAACTTCGTTATTTTGGACCGATTGCTTGATTACATTATGTTGAATTCTAAGGGTCACCTCATAAATAAAAAAAACTTTCGTGGACAATCGAATATCAGAAATTCAACATATTCAAGTCCAGAACAAATTGGATACAATTTTGGCCTCACTCGACAATTTATAAATAAGTGTTTAAAACAACTGAACACCGAGTCTTCAATTTTACTATTTGCTAAAGAATTTAATAAATTCTGAGCTGATTAGGATAATTCAACCTGTGGAGTTGCAGAATGAAATGAAGATCAACAAAGAAAGCCCAGTATCCAACGACCAGCTCCTTTCGCTCCTTTCGCAAAAATCATTGCCACCAAAACATAGATTCACAAAGCTATTAATCAATCTACTCTGTCACATCTTAGAAACAAATATGTGATCATGAACGACAGAATTAACATACGCTCAGAGATATCAAAATGCATCACATGATGATTTACAGCGATAATAGAACCAAAGTTGTGGGAGCCGAAAGGCTGAAACACAGTTGACTAAAGAAAAACATGAAGCCTGAAGCAACCCTTACACTTCAACACATACTTACTATAATGGCATTTTATATCATCACTTTCTCCACACTTTGGAGGGCTCTAGAAAAAGCAGTTAAGTCATAAAATATCACCGTAAAAGGGTTATTGGAAACTCTCACAACAATTTTATCCAGCCAAAATGCGTTACTACTAACCCCAGGATACTTGCTAAACGAAAATATTTCTGCCAACCATTGGTGGAGGTTTTAATAAAGGACAACAACCTGCCACCCACAAACTATCCTAGCAAAAGGAATAGAGGAGCTGAGTTCAAAAAACTTTTTGTTTTGCATCATTTTTCGGGATACTAACAATGATTTAATATGTATGGTAGATTTGTGAGCTAAATGCTGTTAACAAAGCCTTTGCTTGATTCAAAACCTTTTTAACGAAATTCCTCATGATTATATCAAAATTAAAAAACGCGACAGTTTTGTGAGCTAAATTTTGTGATTGTATGCGACCAGCGCAAAAAAGGTGGATTTGTGAACTAAGGTGAGATGTCGAAATTTTTGCTTGGTCGAAAACCATTGAAACGATATGCCACATGATTATACCAGGAAGAAATATATCAACGGCAAGCTCCATAGCGGTAATTTTTAGCACTAAATTTCTTCGGATCACATCTTCAAGACGTTTCAGTGATATTCGGCTAGCAAAACATTCGGATCCCTTCTGGGTAACGTCTAGAAATACCGTTAAGAGAATTTTTCCTCTAATGCTTTCTCAATAATTGTTATACTATGAAGCTGATCTATAATTGTTGTGTGTTTGCTACGAAACTTAATCTAATGATTTGAGATTAACTTCGTCCTCTCAATTATCGAATCAAATCCGATTTGATAGCTTTTGAAGAGCTTTGACATTAGCGGTAACAACGAAATTACTCTTTAAGACGGTATTGTATGTGGTGGTTGCCAGTGCTTCTGAACCATCATTTCTTCGGCGCTTTTGGAATCACATCAATAAATAGATCCTAACAAAGTGATTTTCCTGTATATCGATTTTGTCCCAACATGTGTGAAACGAAATGAGTGTAACCGGAAAGATATAGTAGTATAGTATTTGTGTTTGTGTTGTTAGTGACATGCGTATGTTTGTTTTACTTTACTACACATGTATGTCACGTGTCATTGCTTTTATTTATTCTATTATCCATTGTAAACGCCATATTTTTGTGTTGTTTACAAGACAGTGTTAATCAATAACTTATGCCGACTTTTTATGTCGATTTACAGTAAACTCTCGATTTAACGGACTCTCGATTTAACGGACAATATTTTATTTTTCATTTTTCGATTACCGACTATGATGGAACTGGGTATGTTGGATGGAAATACGATTATTAAACGATTTTGGGAAGAAATTCTGGAATTTAACTGCCTGGAATGGAACTCGATCAATTCTTAACCGATTATGATGGGATTAGGTGTGCTGGGTGGAGATGAAATTCTTAAAGGGTTTTGGGAAAGAATTCTGGAATATGGCCAGTCTGGAACGGGATTATAATGGGATTGGGTATATTGGTGGCTCTAGTTTGCTGCCATATCATTCTCGCTCTTTTTTTCTGCTAGAAGATCTCTATTTTCCTTAAAATATAGTTATTGATTTTCATATTCTTTTCACAAACACATTTTTGAAGTTCGTCTTCTTTTTTTTGCTAATGGCTTTCTAAAATATTCTCAGTTGATGTGCTTATACTAGAGTTGGGTTGTTCCCTTTTTGTATGGGTTTTCGTCAATTCAATTGCTGGATAGTTTTCCCACGAAATTGTTGTGTATATACATTTCGTTCCCAGTTTGTGTATACACATTTCGGAAGGGTTTGATAGTATTTTCGGTAAGAAGTTTACCTATGCATATTTTTAAGATACATTATTTTTGTGTTTCATTGATATTGCACAGATTGTGGTATAAGCTTAGATCTTTTTGAAGGTAGAATCAATACTCTATACCTTAAGATGTTCTTGATTTGAAATATGTTTTCTATATTTTCATCCAAACTTAGGGTTGCGTTATAAATATTGAAGGGCTCCTTAGGTACTTAGTTTTGTTTAACTTAATTGATCACAGTCTCCTTAAACTGATGTTCTTAGGTCTATCAAATACAAATATGTAATATGCTGAGGCTACCTAAAAATTTGATTTAGCTCGAACTACATTGCTAGCTTCTTAAAACGCGATGTTTTTCACTTCTTTCGGGCTCATAAACTTTTATGATGAATATAAAAATATATTCTTGCATTTCATAGATTGACTAAAAAATGTTATATTTTTACTTTAATATTTTAAGGCTGATAATATGGGCCGATAGAATTTATATTCGGTCAAACATGCAAATTTTTTTAATGTTTCACTTCTAAGCGTATTCAAATTTTGCTAAAACCCTGCAAAACCCAATTACATTAACCCAATTACCGGTACAAACCGGAATTCATCATACGATTGGTTATGACTTTATGAGTCTTAAGATCTGTCTGGAAACCATTACAAGAGATGGAATAGAAAAACCGTAGAAAATTGTTGATTTCAATTTGCGGTGGTTCGAGCGTTGATTTACTCGATAGTTACTGCAACAAGAGAGCCGACTCTATCTGGAGAATATTGGTGGATATGTATATACAACATAATTTGGTGGAACTTCATTGGCAGTTATTGGAGTGAAAGATTTTAATGTCTACTCAAAGTGAATCAAACCATGATTCGGTTTATTCCCCTAACGTTGGTTAATGGAATATGTTGAAGAGACCTGGCTCTATTTAGAAGCCATTGTCAAAATGATGCGTGATAGTTTGACCAATTTGATTTGCAATGGAAGATGAACTTTCTTGTTTATTAAAATTTATCCTTTTTGAGGGTCCTCATTTCCAATTTTCGAAACAGCAATCCAATCTTTTTCTAGTTTTGGCCGCGAGAACTAATTCAATCTAAATATCTTTTCTTTGTGTAAATGACTTATCTAAAGTAAGTACTACACAGCAAAAATATTTTTTGTAAGGCACACAAATGCATATTTTAAATGTTTTAAATACTTTAAGGCTCCCTGAATTAAAAATGGCTGAAATTAAAAAGGTTAACTTAAAAATTGTGTTTTTATATGAAAAAATGGGACCTTTTTTAAGTTATATTTTTAACAAATTTTCTGACTTAACAAAGGTGTTTTACAAAAACAAATTTAATTTCAAAATAACACAAGAAAGGCATATTTTATGTCATTGTTTAAATATATTTTTTAGCTCATTTTCAAAATGACTTAAAAAAGGCATATTTTATTTCACATTATAAACATAAAATTTACATTTGTTTTTAATACACATAGAAATGCATGAGGATAATTTCATGTTTTTAAGAAAATGTCATAAATTTCATTTGTGTATTAATTATGAATTAAAATATGCATTTTTTTAATTCATTTTGAAATTTGCAATTGTTTTTTACACATTTTCATTAATGAAAGCATTAGCACAGAATACAAACAGAAGGGAGATAACCCGATTTTTCCGATTTTGTCCTAACTTGTCCTAAACCCAACAACAATTTTAAGACAAGTTTAGGAAAAAATTCACTCGACTATATAGTAACGTGAATTTTGTCCTAAACTTTCCTAATTTTAACAGTGTAAAATAATATCATATTTGTTAAATAAACACTATTGGCAATAATATTATATTTTAGTAAATTAATAATCTAGAATAATATAATTAATTGAAAAGTATATAATATATTAATAAACTTACGATTAGAATTCAAAAGATTAAGAAGAAAATCAAAGTAAAAACTTCTAAGATATATACTAGATATATACTAAGATATATCTGAAAGTTGTAAGCTCTCTTAGGACAAAGAGTTTTTACTTCGACTTCTACCTCTACAACTTTTGAATATTAGACCCAGTGTTCCCCTAGTTTTTCCTTAAAGCATGTGTTTTCTAGTTGGATTGGGTCTAGTGCAAGGTGAAAACACCTACTCTAAAAGTTGTGAGCTCTTAGAAGTATCTTAGGACAAAGGGTTTTTATTACTCCCGAAATAATATATTTTACACTGTTAAATTTTACTATTAATTGGAAACGTTGTTGTTGGGTTTAGGACAAGTTAGGACAAACTTCAAGTACGTAAAATTTCGACCATTTTTCTTATCCTTGATTTGTATGGAAAAGGGTAGAATATAGTGGTGAGAAAAATTGTGCACTGAATTTCTTCACATTCAATAAGGGCAGAGTCAAATTTTTTCCTGGTCTACTTAGTAGCGTATATATATACTTTATAACATATGGCGTTAGTTGAAAATTTTGAATGGCTTTAATTTATATATTACAGTAAAACCTCGATTATCTGGCATTAAATTATCCGGAGCTCTCAGTTAACCGGAATTTTAATTTTATCAATTTAGTTAGTATTAATGAAACATTCAATTATCCGATTATCTGGATTATCTGGAATTTTCGATTATCTGGAATGCTCTCATCCCGCAGAATATTGGATAACAGGACAATTTCTAGTTTAATGAAACATTCAATTATCCGGAATTTTCGATTATCCGGAGTGCTCTCATCTCCAAGCATTCCGAATAATTGAATGTTTCATTAAAACTTGAAATTTTACGAGAATTTCGCTTGATTTCATTATTTTTTAGGGTTCTCGTTTATTTATTTTCAAATTATGTACCAGAAAACAATTTTTTTATACATCAGTTCATTGATTTTACTTCAAATAATAAATACATACATACATATTATGTATAAGAGTACACCCATACGAGTACCCAAAATTTAATAATACATACATTCAATATTTCACTAACCTAACTATGTAATACAACTTTACACATTCAATTCAAATAGATAATGCATAAAACAGGAAAAAAGTAAAGAAAACTATATTTTCTGTGAATTCCCGAATAATAGAAAAAATACTTTCCCTTGTGAAACAGAAAAAAGCAAAAAAAAATCCTATAAATTCCGGTTAACTGAGTGTTCCGGTTAATTGGATGCCGGATTATCGGCCTTTTACTGTAATGTGAAAATTAAACCATTGAAAATGTTCAACTAATGCTTTCATTAATGAAAATGTGCAAAAGACAATTGCAAATTTCAAAATGAATTAAAAAATGCATATGAAAGAGAAAAAAAGAGAAAAAAGCAAAAACAACTCCTAAAACTTAAATTTCCGGTTAACTGAGTGTTCCGGTTAATTGGATGCCGGATAATCGGGCTTTTTCTGTAGTACATTTTTACGTTTTTTTTCGATTTTAAATACACATTTTATTTCATTTAAAATGACTTAAAAATATCAATTTTCATATTCAAAATGACTTATTATATGAATTAATAAAGTCAGCTTTTTAAGCATTTTTGTTAAAAAAAATGCTATGTGGTTTCGGTTTGCCGTCTGTCCGTCTATGTCCACGATAATTTGAGAACTTAAGGAGATATCAACTTAATTTCTTCACTAAAAGTTCAAGCAATTCATGGAATAGAACCCTATTGATTTGGACATTTCTGTGTTTAGAGTGTTCGGAGATAAGTCGGGTTTCGTTACCCCCCTCCTTAAAATTGATAGATCTTTTTTTATTTTCTATACTATTATTTTGGTTTCGTAGAGAATGTGGAATAAAAATATATCTCGTGTGGATGTGGGTTTGTGTGGGTGGTAGTATGGGAGGTGGAGGGGGTCGGATGAGGTGATTTGGGTTTGGTGTGGGAATTTAGGATTTGTAGGATGAGGGTTTAGGGCGGTGCGGATGAGTTGGGTTTTGGGGGTTGAAGTGGATAGTAGGTGGGGGTGGTAATAATGTTTAGGTATTGGTGGTTTGCGGTTGATTGGGGTCGGTTGAGTTATGGTAGATTCCGGTCGGATGGGCTGGGTGTAGATGGGGTATAAGATGGGTGTCGGTGGGTGTGATATTTGAAATACGCAAATCACACTGCATAGAACATTCCTTTCTTGGCTTCGAACCTTTCCCGTTTTTATTTATTTCATTTCCATTACAGATTTTAAGTCAGTTTTAGAATGTAATAAAAACGCTGGTTTTAAGTCCGAAAAAACACCATTTTTAATTCGGGGAGCCATATTTTAATCTTTAAAATAATTGTATTCATTCATTTTCATTCAATTTCTATTCCAAAAATTATCCATTTTTCCGGAAATGTCAAACTGTGGCCAATACGACCACCAAATTTGTATGTCTTACGTAAGATATTTTTTTAAAACCGAAAGTGTCATAATTAAGACTAAACTCAAATCAAAAATAAAAAGTTTTACCTTAGACGATTTCTCAGTCAGCGACATACGATTCAGAATCGGGATGTAAATCAAAATTTGGATCATGTGTCATAAAACACAGCAAATAATTATTATCATACGTTTGCCGACGATTTTCAATTATGTGTATATTCCTTTAGTGGTGCTATCGATGATGTAATAAGTAATCGAAATAAGTCTTTAATCAATGTATATAGGATTGGTCTATGAAATTAAACCTAGTGATTAACCCCTCAGGTTCACAAGCCATTCTATTATCTAACAAGAAACGGGTGCTTGAGCCAAGTAATACTATTGAAATTAACACGTTCACGAACATACGACGCATATGTGCGTCATGCGGTTTATACAACGAAGTTTTGTTCTAAAAAAACGGCGACTCGTTTATGCGTCATACCAATAATAACGTCACAAACCTCACAAAACACATAAATCAAACATTTATTCTACCACTAGGCTTCAATTAGCTCATTTCACAACTAACCTTATCATTTGATTTGTGACCACTCGAGGCTAAGGTAACCCGTTCCTTTTAGACATCTCTCAGGTTTGGGCAATTTTTTTTACAGTGTTCATCCCCTTAGTTAATTAAAATTCCCTGTTCTATTAAAATTCCCGCTCTTATCTTAAGATAATAGCCTCATATACTGATTGTCTTAGTCATCTCTGAGATTTTGACATTTTTTGTGTGTGCGCATTTCTAATTTTTTTAAACGCTCGTATGATCTTTTAAAACAAGTGGACATTGAACGTACTTTGAACATTAATTTTGATTTGTTGGTGATTTTTACAACATTTAATTATCTTATTCGAAATCTATTGTCAAAAATATTTCAATAGTATACGAAATTACATATTTCTACTCTTGAGTAATTTTTGTTTCCAAAAACCCCATATTTAGGTTTCGTAATAATATATTTTTACAAGAACACTATTCGAAAGCAGTTAATACGAAATTTTTAATAATAATATAATTTATGGGACAAAATATAGATTATCATAGCCCGATAAACTGTCGCTATAGTTCAGTCAGCGAACTATATTAAATACAAAATATGAAATAATTTAGATATTATTATATCAAAAAAATATACGAATCATCATTAATTAATAGCAATTATAAACTAAATTTGTGTAATTATAGTTTAAAATAAAGATATGTATATTTAACGAAACTAAAAAATTCATTAATTTACTCGAACTATCGATATTTGATTTCAGCTAAAGCCCGTATTATAAAAGGTTTGGATTAGGGCGAGCTCAATTGTGTCGCGGATCCGCTCGAAACGCGATATTTCAAAATGCGATATTTCAAAACGAGATATGACAAAACGAGATATGGTACAAAACGCGATATTTCAAAATGCGGTATTACAAAACGCGATATGGTACAAAACGCGATATGGTACAAAACGCGCGGATATGGTACAAAACGCGATATTTCGAAACGCGATATTTCAAAACGCGATATGGTACACAATATGCGTTGCGAACCGGTGGGAGCGCAGTGACCCACCTGATACCGATCCTACATATACTATCGTTCCTATCGATTTTTAAATTCCTATAAACTGAAAATAAATTTCCCCTTCACCCGCCTGATATAACTCGATCCTAAACTCCCGTTTTGTACCATATCCCGTTTTGTTCCATATCGCGTTTTGAAATATCGCGTTTTGAAATATCGCGTTATGTACTGTATCGCGTTTTGAAATATCGCTTTTTGAAATATCGCGTTTTGATAATTCTCGTTTTAAAATATCGCGTTTCAAATGGGACCCATTGTGTCGCTCGGGCGCATAGAAATTACTTGAAATCAACCCTTAATGATCATATGGGTGTACTTTGTCTAACAAACACCCTCTTTAACATGTTGGTTTAAAATAACTGGTGCACCCAGAAACCCAATACAAAATACCGCTATTCAACGTCTATAAAACATTTTGTTATTTTGAAGTTTTTTTTGTAAAATTTTAATGACGTGCGGACAGTGTTGCTATATAATTTTTTAAAATAATTTATCCTAATATTCATTTTTTGGGCTGACATTGTTTGAAAATTATTTTATGGGATTATATTTTAGTGTCGTTGTAGTTTTTCCTGGGATAAATGCTGATATGGCAAAAATCCTGGGCTGACACAGTACTTTCCTGGGATGGAACAACTGTCGTGATAGTTTAGTGTTGCCATTTTTTATTTTTCTGAGCTGAAAGCTGGGCTAACTTTATATACGTTCCATATTCCTTACCTCTGTGGTACAATAGGGGATTTAACATTATTTTTGCTGTGGTCCACAATTTACTTAACACCATACATGTTAAGTAAATTGTGAAACACAGCAAAAATAATGTTAAATCCCTTATTGTATGAACACTGGTAAGCCCATTACTTTCATACTGTTCTTCCTTATATTTAAACACTTCGAAAAAGGTTAACAAAATATTAAATTTTGTTTTTAATTCTTGTGTAAAATACATTTACTTGAAATATTTGGACAAACCCATAACATCAGGAAATATCAGTATAACTTTTATGAATTTCCTTACAAGAGGATGAATTGGCAACGTTCCTTTGCGTTCATGTGGTAAAACTTTGAAATGATGTTGGCCCATTCATCAAATTAGCTTCTATAAAGTACTTTTTATTTTTCATTTTTATTGTTTACCTTCAAAAATGTTCAGTTACTCCAAACTTAATTTATACTTTCGCGAAAATACGAGGGCGTGTTGTCTGAAGGTTTTGTTTAACATGAACCCATTACCATCTTGTTATACCACTTCGACCAAATTGCAGGTGGAGACATTTTCTGCGAGGAATGCCAAAATAACTAGATTGCCTGCGATATTGACATTCCTACACTTTCAATATGGCGTCATCAAAATATTTTTTGGTTGTTAGAATTTAAATGGGTTATAGGGATATATCCTCTAGCCGGTCGCAAGTTAATTATTTGCGATCAGAAATAGGGTTACTAGATCTATTTTGCCATGCCAATTGAGACATTTTTTTTTAAATTTAAATTTGTTTTGCGATTGTAAAGTAGAAATCCACGAAAAGACTTTTTATGTATTTCTACTTAACAATCGCAAAACAAATTTAAATTTTAAAATAAATGTGTCAATTGGCATGGCAAAATAAATCTAGTAACCATATTTCTGGTCGCAAATAATTAACTTGCGACCGGATAGAGGATATACCCAATAAAATTATAAAGGGAGTAATATAAATTCCAATTTTGATGTTCATATATTTGCAATTTAATTTTTCTGTTTGGATTTTTGATTAACGCAGATATTCATGACCATTTAAAAAAATTATCAATCAAATCACGCTTAAGATGCCGAAACTCGAAAGTGGAATGATTTCTAAATGTCAAATATTGGTGATTTAAACAAATTCAAAATATTTTGATTAAGAAGTCAGATTTGGGGTTTAATCTGACTTCTCAATCGTAATTGTATCAAAATCGGTCATGAATGAACGTAATAAATTTTCAAACGATTGAGAAAATGTATATGCAGCCTTTATAAGGCATACTCTGCTTAGCAGGTTAAGCCGGTCCTGCATTTTCTCATTTAGTAACAATTGTGTTATTAAACGCGTTCAATCGAAATATGTTTTTCGTTTGCGGTTGGTTACATAATACCATTATCGAAAATCTATTTCCCCTTTCTCCCTCGCAAATCACGTGTAACATCTAAACAACATAGTGGTGGCTACTGAAAATTCAAATAATCCCGGCCAAGTTCACATCAAATTGAATGAGTTTTGGTTTATTTACAGCTGGCTCGAAAATTTTGGAGGAATTATTAATCTTAAGACCGTTAAAAGTCGATTCCCCATGTAAAAACTAAATAAAAACTAATGCCTCAACCAGTCAGACTTAAGAGCTTAAGTTAAACGCTGATTGCACCACTTCGGTTAGTGCTACAATCACCAAAATTGTATAGGCTTCTCGTCACAATTAAACAACTGACCTCTAAAATTTTGGTGGTCGTACCGCTCTCCTAAGTGGTCCAAAATGGAGCACAACTTAAGAACTTAAGGCTGACTGGTTGAGGCATAAGCCATGGCATTGTCTCTAAGGTATGTACGTTTACGCACTTGTTCATAGCAAAATCTATCGCAGTGAAAGCTGATACCAAAAATCAATCGTACAGTAACGTTTATATACAACTAAAATGCCAACGATGCTCTTATTTTCTCCGCACTGTAAAAATATTCATTCATTCAAAATTGAAAACTTTTTCATGAACGAAAATTAATAAAAAAAAATAAATTAAAAAATGTTGAATCTGCAATAAAACAACATATGCATTCGGTTTCTCGCTCCAACACTAAATCAAATTTTATATTTCTAAAGCTGTGTGCTTTCAAACACAACGAGCCAATTATTTTCTATTTCATTCTCTCCTTATAGCCCATTCTACATTATATGGAATATTGACGATTCATGAACATGAACATCCCTAATTCTTTTATTTTTCGTGTATTTTGCACAAGTGAATTTTTATTTTTGTGAATGAGATAAAAAATCAGTATGCGACTATAAATGGTTTAACATTGTGCCAGAGTGAGATCAACGTATACACGAATAACAATGCGATGGTAAAAAAAGTAACAAACAAAACATAAAATAAGAAGTAAGCTAAATAAAAAATAAAAGAAACAGGAATTTTGTTGCTTTTTTGTTTGTTTTTTCTTAGTTTCATTTGAACAGTGTTGTTAAGCGGAATGATAGTTTTCTTATATTATTTTTAAGACTTAGTTTAGCAAAAAGTATTTCTATTTGTTTTTATATGTGTCTTCTTATAAATTTATTTTATTTGTACATATTTTGATTCGTAAGATCTTTATCGACCGAGATAAATAAAAAGCTGTAGTTTTTTGTTGTTGTTGTGTGGTTTAAAAAGTACTATGTACAGTGAGACTTAATTAATTGTTTATGTGTTAAGCGAAAAAAAAATAATTGTAATTAATAAATTTAAAAAAAAATGTAAATTTTAATTGTTATAATATGTAAGTAAAGGCGCAAGTGTGTTAAAAATCTATAATATAGTGTTAGTGGTGTGCGCGTTATTTGTGCAATAATTAATTAAAAATAAATAAAAAATTTGATAAGAGAATCAAAAAAAAAAAATTTCATCATCCACCCTCAAATGATCTTATCAATATTCCTAATTAAAAAATTTGTTAGTTTATTATATTGTTGATAAATAAATACAAAAAATTTATTTGAGATGGTGACATTAATGCCATGTAGTTATTTATCAGCATCCCGCTGTGGATTGATTGATAAAATGATAGACTCTAAGGTATTAAACAAAAAAAAATTAACGATATATAGCGCCTAAATAAAACCTCACCAGTAAAATTAAATTTATTAAAATTTTTAATTTATTTACTTATTCAGATTTTTATTTTAATTTTTTTTTGTTGGTTTTTGGTCATTTTCTTATCTTGATGAGTTAGACAATTTTTTAGATAATTTTTTTTTTGTTGGTTTTGGTGTGCACAGTTTCTATATTATGATTATTTCCTAGAAACTAAATTAATAGAAGGATACCCAATGTTTTGTTTAATGTGGTTTCCCGTTTAAAGAGTAGATGATCCCAAAAATTAGTGTTTTGTGCATAAACTTTTACTCTCTTAATTTTGTCTGTGCTTTAACATTAACCGACGGTAAAATAGTTATAGTTTATCTTAAATTATGTGATTGTGACCCTTTATGTATTTACAAATTTTAAGAAATTTTTACACTTGACTTGGGGTTTAAAAATTGTTTCGAAATTATTAATTTTCGTTTACCCAATTGTACAGCATTGTGATAAATTAATCATCGAATAAGGGTGTGTAACAATATTAATTCTTTAGGTACTTTTTTAATTTCGAAAAAGGGATGAAAAGTTATAAGTATTACGAAATGAACTAAGAACCTTAAATAGTAAAATACATTTTTAACAGTTGCATATATTTGTTAAATTAATTATCTTCAAATTGTTTTGGCCATAATTTATCCTCCAGGCTCATACAAGACAACCAATTGTTCTAATATTTTTAAACAGCCGGAAGCTCTGAACAGTTGTAGCAGCCTAAGAACTCCGAGACACTATAAATGATAGAACATAAGTAGAGATTCAACTACTAATTTCTAAAAACCGGCGGCAATGCCATTTTAGCCCAAATATATTGATTACCCAAATATAAAAGTAAATTTGAAAGCTAAATTGGAAGCTAATCCGGAACCGTATTTTAATTCCTGCTGTGGACAGACCAAAACTGGATTATAGCGAATTATTGATTATTACAATCTTTCTCTTGTTTATAAGGCCATTACTAAATTTTGTTGCCAAAACAGGATGTCTTTTAATAATCACAATTATTACAATCGGGATGTAGGAAGACATAAATAGCTGTGTTTCTTGGCGCTTGATCTGATCCAGTTCACTTCATGTTTCCTGAAACAACACAAAGGCGCTTGCTAGATTTAAAATCAAAATTTTTGATCTAAAACAAAATTTGGACCAATGAGCGTCAAGAAGCACGGCAAATATGGCATAAAAGAAATAGGCAGTAGTTTAATTGTAAGAAAAATAGCTAAGGTATTATAATTTTGGGTCCAGGTCGAAATTGCATATTTTAAAATGACATTTTTTAAAACGACATTTCTCAAAACTGCATATTTCAAAACTGCATAAGGTACAAAACGGCATAAAGTACAAAATTGCATTTTTCAAAACTGCATATTTCAAAACGACATAAGGTACAAAACGGCATTTTTCAAAACTGCATTTTTCAAAACGGAATTTTTCTAAACTGCATTTTTTAAAAAGACATTTTACAAAATGGCATTTCTTAAAACGACATTTTTTAAAAATACATTTTTCAAAACGGCATTTTTCAAAATTTCATTTTTCGAAACGACATAGGTAGAAAAATTTTGGTGAAGGAGAATATTATATGCATACTAAATCTTCAAATAATTTCTAATTTCCATGAAGGTTCTTTCTTATAACATACCTATACTAAACCTAAACATGTGAAATTAAATCTTACTCGACTAAGAAATAGTCAAGTTCCTTTTCATTTGACTTTATCCTAGAATTTAATCCAAGAATCGTTCACAAATGTTCAAAAATTTCATTCATCTCAAATTTCATCGTGTAATAAATAACCGTACCTGTTGGTCATATTCCAGAAATTAATGATAAGATAATTTTTGATTCATAATCGATTAAAATATTTCATTCTGTCTTGTGCAGTTTTGAAAAATGCAGTTTTGTACCTATGCCGTTTTGAAATATGCAGTTTTAAAAAATGCTATTTTGAAAAATGTCGTTTTGAAAAATGCCATTTTGTACAAATGCCGTTTTGAAAAATGCAGTTTTAAAAAATGTCATTCTGAAAAATGTCGTTTTAAAATATGTCGTTTAGAAAAATGCCGTTTTGAAAAATGCTCTTTTAACCCTTATGCCGTTTTGAAATATGCAGTTTTGAAAAATGCAATTTTGTACCTTATGCAGTTTTTAAATATGGCGTTTTGAGAAATGTAATTTTAAAATATGCAGTTATGAACGGATCCCATAATTTTCTAATTGTCATTTGTATTGAATGGACAGTGGCACTGTTCTAGTAATTACCCAGGAAAACGAAGCTGGGGAAAGAATTTATATGTAATTTCTGTTCGAATAATTTTTTCCGGCCTGCTGTGGCACTATTCTGGTAATTCCCTGGGAATAAGGAATTGGGGAAAGATTTTATATGTAATTTCTATTTCAAAAAATTTTTTCTGGCATACTGAGGTAAAAATATAGTGGTAATTTTTTTGAAAACAAAATAAAATTGGGAATAATTTTCCCTGCCAATTTAGGTATGTAACTGAAATTACATAGGGGCACTTGCTCGATCAGCTTGCAAGCAAGCAATATGCTAGCGCAAAACCTGGCTACTCAATCAATTTTACCAAGCAAAATTGAAATTAGTTTTTTTTATAATTTTTTCTATTTTTTTCAAATCCAAATTTGCTTGGTAAAATTGATTGAGTAGCCAGGTTTTGCGCTAGCATATTGCTTGCTTGCTAGCTGATCGAGCATGTGCCCCATAATATCTTTCCCCAATTCCCTATTCCCAGAGAATTACCAGAATAGTGCCACTGAGGTGTAAAGTTTGATGTAAATATTTTTAAATTGAGAATAATTTTTATTTTACGGAATATAATTCCCAATTTAATTTTGTTTTCAAAAAAAAATAACACTAACGTTTTACCTCAGTATGCTAGAAAAAAATGTTTAAATAAAATTTACATATAAATTCTTTCCCCAAAGTGTCACAGGAAAATGTTAAAAATTTTGTAAACGAAAATTACGAAATTCTCAATAGCGGTTTATTATTCGATATTACTTTATATCAAACTATTATAAAATTGGATTAAATATTTTTAATCATATAAAATTAATGATTTTAATTATAAAAATTAAATAAATTTTGTATTTTTGATATAATCGAAAAATTTATTATTTCTAGAGATAATCACTATATCTTTAGTGTTTGCACTAAAGTGTTTGCAAATGACTCTAAATTTTTTATAATACAGTTTACGTAGGTGGCAGAAACTCTCTGACATCTTTAATTTTAATCCTTTTTTCGGATCGATTGGCTTGTCGGGAAATATAATTTTTGTTCTCTATGTACAACAATTTTATAAATAATCATTTAGTCAAACTCTGTGTTAATTTATGTTTGGGTACAATTGTACCCATTTCAGGCTGCTAAAGGTGTTTTTGTATTCAAACACATAAAGGTTAAAAACTGCTAATTCGTCTGTTTTTCATACTGTATATTATACATTTTGAGACTTCTGCTAAAAATACTTCTCTGAGTGAGACTATTTCTGGCAAAGATTTGCTTCTGTGAAACTTTTGATGGGAGGGTTGCTGGTATGGTATTGATTGTTACTCGTATATGAGAAATTCGTTTTGGTCGTTTTTAATAAGCCCAAATTTTAACACAGTGTTAGTCTTTATACAAATTAACGATATGTATTCGGAAGGAAGGATTAAACTCAAAAATATGTTTTCAAACAAAATTCTATTTTGACGCACTTGAACTTCTTTGCTTTTATATTTTTATACCGAGCCTCACATAAAACTGATTATGTCAGTCAGGAGGAATCGAATGTATGTAAAAAAAATGATTTTATAATAAGTTTGGATAGAACATACAAGATTATTTTAGCAAGAACAGAAAGTTAGCATTAACATATGTCTATATGGGGTTCACAGTTGATTGATAATGAGAACTACGATACGATTCATTGAAACTCCATCCATTTCTCTGCGATCAAAAATTGAGTTTGGTTTTGTTGTGATTTATTATAAGTCTATATTCTCGCAGTTTTGGTTCATTGTTATATGACGATTGGAATACGAATCTTCGCCATAAATCAGAGCAGTATCATCTGTGAAAAGTACACACTATTACATCACTTTTAGCGTTTCCAATTTGAACAAACTGCTTTCTATTTTTAAGAGAGATTTTGAAATTTTGAGATTTTGAGATTTATTAATGAATTCCTTTCATACTAATTTTATGTAATTGGTGAAGTAATATTTCATGGTTCACGATGTCAAAGTTTTTTTTAGTTTCTATTAAGAGCCCAGAATCTTTTTCTAAGTTTCACTATTTTTAAGCAGCTGTTCAACTAAATTTAGGCTTGGTGATAGTGCTAAGTTTAATTGTGCTTTAGACAGAGGACAAATTGTTGAGTTCTTTTGCTAAGTAAATGTAATGGAAGCCATTTTTAATTCAGCGGGGGAAAAGGTTTGAATTTATGAACTCGTTAATAAGGAGCAGAATTATTTCTATATCATCATCGATTTAGTCAATTCCGGAGTTATGTTGCAGGTGCAGCAGAATTTTAGCAAATGGTATATATCACGATTTCATTGGATATTTAGTGTTTTGTATAAGCAGTATATCTTTTATCGGACGTGCATAAATCATTTAGAAGCAAATAGTTTTGCAACTGAAAGTCATCATCTGAAATATGATTGATAACTAACAGTTGCAAATCCATAGGTGCTAAAAGAGACGTATCGCCATACCTCAATATAGCTTATTCGGCTAGAGTATAAACATAGCTCTGGGCTTAGCATCATTAGCTACGAAGGTAGAGTATTTGAGTTTTGTAATGTAAATACTTATTTTTATACAAAGAATGAACACTGTGAATCTGTCTGAGCTGCCAAAATTGTGTAAGAGTTAACATTTATAGTTAAACATAATTCCTTTTCGATTTGCCAGTTCTAGCCGATTTTTTTTTTGATAGGGTTAAACAGAAAGAATTCTTTAAAATCATGCATGATCCTGAGATCAACCTTCTTAGCGAGTCCAAGATATATAAAATGATTCTCAGCTGTTGTGAGCGATACATTTATTCTCTCCGCAATTTCAAATATTTATGTCTGGTCGTTATCAACTTTTTTTGGTGATAATGCGCCCTGTTATGCAATCAGTACCATAAAGTTTACAAATCACTTTAGGAGAATGCGACATCATTTCCTGCATGGAAATTTAAAAGTAAAATATACGCAAAATTCAAAAAATTTTACACACAACTTGCTTGTAACGTACGTAACTTAAATGTTACTAATATCAAATGCTAAACGGAAAATATTTTAACATTTTCTTTTTCTGAAAACTGTAAAAATGGTCTTCGTCGTAGCAAAACGGATGTATTATTTTTATAATTTAATTATAATAATTTTTAAGTCTGTTGAAGCGAAAAGTCATAATTCTCCCACTTCCCCTAATTGGTATTGCCGTAATAATATCATCAACATACTGGGTGATTTTTTTCAGCTGAAACTTTCAAATATCTCGGAAAATAAGCACTCTACGAAAAAAATGTCCATTATCAAAATTTAATCATTCCGGCGGGGACATACATTAGTGCTAAAATTAGTACCCCTCCTCCCCTTCTTTAGGGGTAATTTTGAAGTTAAAATAGAAACCCCTATTTTTAATTGCAGATTCGAATTCTACGGCTTAAATTACATTTTAAAAAAAATTGTATTTAATTTTTTTTTATTTATTTGTTTTCCTAATTTAAGAAATGCAAATTGTTTAAGACTAACTTCAAGTATTTACATTGAAAACGTGTTAATTTTAATTCAACGGATTGCAGAATCGTATGTCTATGTATATTCAATATCGTTATTACAGCGTGAATCTATCATGAATCGAAAAAAGTGTTTCAAAGAAATGTTACGTACTTTAAGCCGTAGAATCTGGATCTGCAATAAAAAATAGACCTGCCACCTACAAGAAGGAGAAGAGAGGGGCTCAATTTTAGCACTAATGTATGTTTTGAATTTTTGGGTTAATTTTGTTTAATGGATGAACAAAATCGACTCAGGAATTCTGGAACAAGTGGTGTCTAGATTATTTATCGTATTGCAAATAAATTTAAATTAGGATTTTTAACAAATTTCTGATTTTTTTGTGATTGATTTAATTTTTCGGCTTATTTGTCTTATGTTAATAGCTTTATATGACTTTACATAAGCCCAAAACGAGTTTTTAAAAATAACGTTAAAATTATTTTATAATTTTTATTTATTTGGCATTGCGATTACATAATTATTACAATAACAAGTGGAAAATTCGTAATTATATACGCGAAATAGAATTCAAATTATTTCTTGACAAATAAAACATAAACCAAGTCAAAAATAGTTTGTAGTACGCCATTGCAATAATACACAAACCTGTCAGATAGAACATTCCCAATATCCGATCGTGCAGAAACAATTAGAAAACAAAAACGTATTTGTGAAAAACTGTAAACAGTTATTTCATTTATTTAAGCCTGCTTTTTTGGGCCTGTGTTTCATACAATTTTTCGAATTTCGTAGTTAAACTTTTGCCCGCAATAAATTAACTTCTACGCTAACCTCCTTTCTACAACCATTGTAGAATGGTTGCCTTGATTCCTTTGGTTCGTGATATTATTGAAAATTTTAAAATTCATAAAATATTATTGTTTAATTGGCTTTTAAAACATTTGCGGTACCGTTCTAACTGTTGCAAAAAACATAAAACAAAATCAGTTAGAAACGATAAATCGCTTGTCAAATGCATTCTATGGTATTTTAGCAGGAGTACAACAATGAAATAAATGTACATAAACGTAAGTGACGGATGGAATTCTTATCAAATGTAATATTATTCCCTACGTATCAGTAGAGGAATTAAAATAATACCTCTAGACCCTAAATTGAAATTCATCTATTTCAACATTGTTGGTTAGATGTCAAGTGTGGTTTCATCAGTGGTTTGCAAATTTTGATTTCTAAACTTGCAAATTTATAGTGAAAAAATTGTTTTAATAAATTGGAAAATTATTTTAGTACAGAAAAATGTATTCAGCACAGTGTAAATTTATATTTCATGGTTAAATCGGACGTCGAAAATCTTCGTTTGACGCGTGCTCTTTATTTTCTACATCTAATTGTAATTTATGATGCCGGCCGAAACTAAGATTAAAAATAGGCTCAATCCGGTATCTTAATTTTGATTGATTGTAAGCTCAAATTGTAAAAAATTTTGGCAATTGTGTATCCGTCCTATATACAAATACCTTGTTTGACATTTTGACTCAACCACTATGTGAGATTTCTTATTTTATTATCCGTAAAGTATACTTATATATTTCGTACACTTTTAAGATTTGACCAAATGTACAGAATTTGGATGATCTTGAAACTCGTTTTGCTACTTACTGAAACCCTGTTTTATAGTTTTTGATACGACTTAACGTTCTCATCGACTTTAAAAAAAATTACTTGCCTCTCTTAATTAGTTTAGACATTCAAATCGTGAGAAACTGGTAAATTCAGGATTTTTTTTCTAAGTTTAACTCTTGGGAAACCTCACCTCGCAAGTTATAAACGATCCGTTATGTCATCCAAACTGAGTCAGTAATTTTTTTAGATTAACTTGAATGCAGGGATTCGATTCTATAGACCAAAATATCCTAAAACCTTTTCACGACCCGGTAACCCTTGTTGTTTTTTTCTCTTGCTCAGAGATCGATATTACCAAGAAAAAATGTTTTGAATTAATCAAAATTAACGATCATTTTTATTAATCAAACACAATTTCTAATGTTATTTTTAAGGCGCAGTGTGCTAAACGGAATCTTCTTTGTATTCCTCCATTTCTTATTAGTACCTCTGTATCTCTATTTATAAATTTGTCAGCTACCACTCAAATACTAAAAACCATTTAATAACAATTCCAAATCTTCAAAATGATTTGATGAATAATTTCATAAACACTTCTTGAGTTAAACTCACGATGTGACATTCGTTTAAATTATTTCAACAAACAAAGTACAGTCATGATTGTTAATGTGACAACCAATTAGGCTAATTATAGTATGTATAGGTAGATATTAAAACCAATGCTATTAAAAATTTTCTACTTTATTAGTGTCGTTAGAAAGGGGTTAGATAAATTTGTAAACAGGCTCCGCCCAAAAACGCAGTCGTTTGGCTGCTTTTTTTGCGCTGTGACATTGTCGTTCAAATAAAATTCCAAACAACTTATTTCGATAATTTATTTCAATTTTGGTATGTAGGGTGGCAATCAACTGCTGATCGTTTTAATAAAAAATTTAATTAGTAAAAAGGTAAGATAACGCAGAAAAATATCAATGAGCATCAAATGGGCTTTCACAATAAAAATCAGAATTTATATTTGTCAAAGTAAATGAAAAAGAATTGTTCTTTAAAACTTTAAGCGATTTACAGGAAATCTGTTAAAATATTATTATAAAAAAATCATATTTTAAGCAGTTATCTTTGATTAATACTTTGATCTTAATTGAACTTATTCGGAAATTTAATACCCCAAAAAATATTGATGACGGATTAACTTATACAGCTGGAAAATTTATGTAATGAGCACTGAATCTACAAAAATCACAAAAATATTGCGTATGATAAAACTCACACCTGTTCCCTTACCCAGCCACAAGGCGTTTTGAAAACAATTATTTTGTAAATTTCGATTTAATAATCTCTTAACCAAGAAAAGGAATAGTCACGCCGCTTGAAGGATACGACTAAGGGACTAGGGTGGTTAACTTATCTCTTTTGAGTACTTCAGATAACTAACGCTTTAGTTCATTGTTTTGGCACCAGACTTTGTTTTACTACGAATTTTGGTAAAAACTATTTTTGCATAAAAATCATTATTCTTGCATTCTGAAATTTAAGGAAACCAACAAGTTCAACCCGTGCTGATAATTTGATCTTTAAATTTATTTGAATCTTTAAATTCTCAGTCGTTTTTTGTAAATGCCAAACTTTTCAACATTATCGCAAAAACTGAAAAGCTCTCATGGAAGCTACCATTTTCGGTATACAGTTCCACCAAATTTCGCAAGGTTCTCTTCCCGATCATCCTGATCAATCAAATGGTCTGGGCTTTACAGAAACCGATATTTTTTTTTAACAGTTTTTTTCTAAGGAACCGTCATTTCCGTTTAAATTTTTTAAAATTGATCTGGACCGATATTCTAATTTGATTTAGAATCTTTTAGTTCACAATCATTTTTCTCATTAATGATACGAGCAAATGTACTTTACAAAATATTTGCAAAAAACGAAAAACCTCAATGGAAATCTGTCATTTCCGGTTCACCGATAAAGCTTAAGTATCAAGTTTCACCGAGATCAATCTATTCGTCTGGGCTGTGTACAGAGGCCGAACTTTTGTATGAAAACAGTTTAAAAAAATTATCATTTCCACTTCAACTGTGGAAAACTGATTTGAACTGATATTGTTGCAATTTTAATTTAGAATCGTGTAGTTAGTAGCAGTTTTTCTCATCAATGATATAATTTTCAAAATGTTTGCAAAAAACAAAAAACTCCTATGGAAGCTGTCACTTCTGGTTGACCAGTTTCAGAAAAACATCACTGGGGTCTCCCAATTTGTTTAAAACATGAACCTTCATCTATATCAATCATTCCGTCTGGGCTGTAAGATGGACGGGTATTGTTGATTTAGAATATTTTAGTTTATAATCGTTTTTCTCATAGAAGATATGTTTTTTAAAATATTTGCTAAAAACGAAAACGCTCTTATGAAAGCTGTCATTTCTGGTCGATCGATTTTGACTAAAAATCACTGGAATCTCCAAATTTATAAATCAAGTATATGAGGTTTCACCCCGATCAGGAAATCCGCCTGGGCCACTTTATGACTTCAGCAAAATAGCGAATGGTAAATCTGCGAGGTCAAAATTTTTCAAGATTTACTTTAATTTAGAACGTTAAAATAATTATAATTGGTTCTTCCAATAGATCAGCTGTTGATGTGGCATACTCTGCTCATAACTTTTATAAATCGAGCTTTACGCCACATACTTAAAATGTTATGAACAATCATTGCTAAAAACCAAACAAATCTGCTTTTGCATCTTTGTGTTGTATAGGTTCCGTTTATACAGCGTACGAGTTTATGCATTTAAATTGTGACAAACAAATAACACTATTAAATTGGCGACTCCATTGCAAAATGGATCAAGAAATCCCCCGTATTAATTTGGAGGACCGTTCTCAAAGTAATTTAAAGATATCTGGATTTTTTGAAATGGTAACTTACATTATTGCGTAAATCTTATTTTGTTTAAAAAAATTGGTATTACAAAAACGATACATTATGATGGAAGCGTAGTCACAACCTGCGTTTTGACGTTCCTACTGAAATTTCGTCATCAAATCTGGGGCGGTATATGTTGTACCATCACTTCGAATCGAAAAAAGTCGAATTCGAAAAAAGTCGAATGGAAAAAGTGAAAGTTGTATCTTTTTTTACCTTTCGAAAATGATACAACATACCGCCATTCGACTTTTTTCGAATTTTGATTCGAAGTGATGGTACAACATACCGCCCCTTGGCACATTATTTTCACGCGAAATTTTGACATTTGTTTGTGTTTGGCAATAAACAATTTTTTTAATACCACAAACCCATAAATTTGAATTAAAGTCAATTTAATTTAATTTATTTACGTAAAATAAACAAATTCATTTATGTATGTCTACAAATTTATACGTTAAAATTATAAATTCTCCAAATAAAATTTCATTTCAATTTGAACTGAGTACTAAGCTCTTTACGTATGAAAATAAAAATTAAAATAGTCAAAATTGCCGCATAATTTTTGTATATACATATGAAATAAGTGATCTCGCAAGCGCAATACTGGAGGCTAAGACCCTTTCAGAAACGAATACTTATTTGTGAAGAATTACTTATTCAAATAGTTAAGCTCACGAGATTACTTAACTTATTTGAATAAATGGTCTACACAAAAAAATGTTCGTTAATTTTGGTCGTAAATCTACGGCAACATACGCCCAACGTGTCAAAAATTTATATTTTCCCATACGAAACGAAACTATTTTTATTGTTTTAACTTATCACAGCAAATAAGCATTCTAGCATATCTACAATAAACCTCCAGTAATATGTTTCCAATAAGTCTATTCGACAGGAGTCTTATTGTAGACTTTCTTTCAAAAAAGTTAGTCTCCACAAAATACGTCACGAATAGGACCGCAGTTTATGTCTAAAATCTTTGTTGTTTCATGATATGAGGATGATATCAGATAGAGTTCCTTCTCAAAATATATGCAGAATGATGGTTAAATTTTGGAAAATCCTGAACAATTATTAATATTGTTTCCCCATTTTCCATAAAATTACTCAAATTAGAAAATTTATGAAGTGCGCGTTATTCACGCCTTTGAAAATAATATCCACACATAGGTAGATGTCAAAAAATATGTGGAATCATGGTTTGATTTTCTAAAAACCTCAATATTGTCTAAAATCTCGTAATTTCGGAAAAAAGCTGAAACTTACAAATTCGCGTATCCCTTATTATCCATTTGCCGCGTAAGTGAGCTTAGGTTATATAGGTTCAGTCCTTAGTGGAGAATATCCAGACTACGATTTAGTGAGATGTATGTGAGATCATGCAAGATTTCTTAAAATCCTTTATATGTAAAATTTTATTTTCTGGTCATAAAAGTTTCAAAATTTGAGTAACTCACAAGATAAAGAGATTTGTACCCAGACCCTACATAAACTTTGTCATGAAACTTTGTACGGATATTGTCTGAACCGCAACCAACAAATACATATAAAAGAATATTCTTGACGTAAAAGTCCTCTACAGGGGTTCAAACCAAAAAATTTTCTCGTACACCGACAATATAAGGACAAAAAAGATATTTTAAACATACGCGGGTTGTCTGAAAAGTTTCCGACCTAACAAAGGCAAGTTTTCTTCAAATTTATTTGTATTTTTCAACATAGTCTCCTCGTAAGTCTATACACTACTCTCAGTGATGCTCCTATCTCTTCAACCCGTCTAAATAGTTGTCGGCATCTTTCTCCGCAACATAGTTGTTTAAGAAAGTGATGGCCTCCTCATTCGACAAAAATGTTTGTCCTACGAGCGCAACTTCTAGGTAACAAAAAAAAGTCGCTTGGAGCTAGATCTGGAAGTAGACTGGTCAAGCTGTTCAAACCGTAATTCGTAGATTTTCGCAATGACGACCGATGAGGTGCAAGACGACGCATTGTTTTGGTGGGGCAAGATTTTTTTTCTGCAAATGTGGCCGTTTTTGGCAATTTCTACCTTTAGCTTGTCAAGTAATGATGCGTAGTACGCTCCTGTAATTTTTTTCCATTTTTGAAGATAATCGATTAAAATAACTCCTTGACAGTCCCAGAAAACAGTCACCATCACTTTCACAGCTGAAGGACCAGCCTTTTCTTATTTCGGGGCCGATTCCTCTTTGGCAGTCCACTGTTTTACTGTATTTTTGATTATGGAGTGTAATGGTGTTCCCAAGCTTCGTCAACAGTAATTAGCTGGCGCCATAACTCTGATTTATTGCATCTAATCTGCCACAACAGAGCGTTGTAAATGTCCATTCAAACACGTTTCTGGTCCAAAAAGAAGAAACGCGGCACACAATGCGCGAACAGCTTTCTCATGCCTAAATCTTGAATCAATGTGTCACAAACACGCTCTCAACGTTTAATGGAATATTTCTGGTTAGTTTTGATATATAAATTTGCAAAATACCTAGAAAGAAATTTACCGTACTTTGTGAAAAAAATTTCAAATTAACATAATGATTAGATAAAACAAGATCCAATGAAATAAATAGTGAACCAAAAATGTTGGCAATTGAGATTTGGTCAGAACAACTCAATAATGTCAATAATGAAAATTAAGTTTTCAATATAAATTTAACATACGATAAATGTCAATAAAGAAGATATCTTACAGCGAAAATCTTGTGAAGGGCAATGCATATTTAAAATAAACATCCAATAATTCAAACAACGGTAAATCTCGTGAAAGCAGACAAATATTAAATATTTGATATATCTGTTAAAGTTACCCGGAAGCTTCCAACCAGTTAGATCAACAATCCGGTTCAGTTGAGTACATTTCTAGATATAGCGCTTTAAAGTTAAGCTTTTATAAGTTTGCAAGAGTGTTTCATTTACTCGAGGTTCCCAAGCGCTCCACATCGAATTTTCAACGGTAATTATTTCTAGACATAGCAGTTTAAATGTCATGTTTAAGTTTTCCCGAGCTTCCCATGCATTTAACCACCTCAATAACAGTAAGGCTAGCCGTGAGGAAATTCGGGTAAATTGAAATTTCGAAACTTTGCAGAAATTTGTGTCGATATTACAAAAAAAGAACTTTCCAGTCAGAAAGCTCTAATCTTAAAAAAATAATTAAAATTCCCCTACAGCTACGAAAACAGTTAAGGCTATTTATCAGGAAATTAGGAAAAATTAGGTTTCCGAAATTTACTAAAAAATTGGAATTGAGCTGATGATATTAGAAAAATATAAGGAGCATTTCAATCACAAAAGTCTAATCTTAGAAAAATGATAACAAATTCTATAATTCTTTGCAAAAAGTTTAACCACTCCGAAAACAGTGGGGCCAACCATTGTAAAAATTCAGAAAAATATGGTTACCGATACTAGAGGAAAATTAAAAGTGAACTTACTATATTAGAAAAATGTTAATGGAATTCCACTCAAAAACATGTAATCTTACAAAAATCATCAAAAAATTTAACCACCCCAAAAGTTTGACAGAAAATTAAGGTTTAACTTACTATATTAGAAAACTGTTAGATGCATCTCAATCAGAAAGATTTTCTTAGAAAAATTGTCAAAATTACCTTAAGTCTAAACAAGAGTAAGATCAGCCATCAGAAAATTCGTCACAATTGGGATGCCGAAATTTAACAAAAGTCGAGATTGTAGAATGGCGTAACTATACGGAAACGATCAAAAATCCGTGACAAATAGTTTAATCACCCCGAAAACAGTAAGACTAACTAACCATCAGGGAAATCTAGGAAAAATTGGTTGTCGGAATTTGACCTAATAATTTTTCCAGGGGTGAAAAGGAAAAGCATTAGTGGCATTTTAATCAGAAAGCTTTATCATTCAAAACCTATTAAAATTTCTTTAATTTGCAACGAAAAATTTTATGTTCCCGAAAATACTACGACCAACTAACCATCAGCAAAATTCGGGAAAATTAGGGTGGCCAAATTAGACTAAAAAATATGAGATAGAATTTCGTTGTTAGATAAATTTAAAGGGCATTCTAATAATTAATCATAAAGGTCTGATCTTACGAAAATGTCCAAAAATTCTATAATTTGCGACAAAAAGTTTAAAAAGCCCGGAACGGTAAGGTTAACTAACTATCAGGGAAGATCGAGAAAATTTAGTAGCCGGAATCAGAACTTTCTACAAGAGTAACTATGAAATGAACCGCTACTAATGAAACCAATTTCAGTATAACAATTTAAACGTTATAAAAAAATAAAAGTGGAGTAAATTATGTAACATTCTAATACCTCGAATTGGAAAATGTCATAAGGCATTATGACAGGAAGTATTTTAAACACGTTTCCAATTAAACCATGGCACTACTAGAGAGTTGACCGAATGATCGAGAGTGTTTTCCTGCATTTTTTTGGTTGTAAACTCTCACGAACTCAACCTTGGTGATATATTTTGCACGGATCAAAGCACATTCAAAAACTGTGTACATAACACCTAATTTCAAGCTCCGGTTCTTAGTATCAAACTGTACCGTGTGTCCGAATATGAAAATAACTAACATTCCTATATCCAGAACTAAATTTAAAATTTTTGTTTGAGAAAATGAAGCACCATCTCAAATTACAAAACATTCATCTAACATACAAAAAAAAATGATAAAAAAAATTCAAGAATAAGAATTTTTTGCCGGCACATATGGTAGTTAGGTCGAAATTATTTTTAAAAAAAATGTTTGTTTGGTGTCATATCTCTATCGTATATAGTTAGTTGGTCGTTTGTGTTATAATTCCGCAATAAATTAAACTTCTAAATTATGTAAACATAATAATTTATATGAACTATTTTAACTATTTTTGTGTTTTATTTTTTATTACTTAGTTCATTTGACATTCAAATGATGTTGCGGAAGTGATCACTTTTTTATACAGTTGCGCGAAAAATATTTTTTTTATGATCGTTTAGTGTGAAAATTAAGTATATCAAATTAATACTCATTTGAATTAAATTATCTGCGATGGACCATTTGTTGGCACAGGGCTGTAATTGGGTTTATGAATATTCAAAACTATATGCAACCAGTAATAACTATAAATAATAAAGCAGTTTTCTTTTATATAAGTAGATACGTGCTGAGTACTTATATTTAACTATCTTGATAATTATTCGTTCGCATTTTTTATTCGTTTACGACTCTTATAGTAAAGTTTTTTTTTTTTTTTTATAAAATAATTACGATTTTTAAAAGATAAGTTGCTGTTTTTTTTTTGTCACACTCTCACCTAATAAATTTTATTCGTAGTATGTAATTTATTATTTGGTTTGGCTTGGTCACATGAAAAAGGGAAATTATTTAATTTTTTGTTGTTGGTTTTTATGATTTACTGGATAACCGGAAAATAAATATAACCCAACATGCTAAATAATAAAGCATGTCAAGATAAACTAGATTTGAGTTAGTTGTTGCTTTTAAGGTTTTACAAAAGAAAATATTTTTGCAGGATTCTGTGTTTGTAATGTACATGTACAAAGATATATTTGATAAATGTATGCTATATAGTCAAATAGAGCATACATATTTGAAATCTTTTACCAGGTTGTTGTCAGTTAGAAACGAAACATATGGCAAAATACATAAAAATATTATAGACATATACTTGGATGCTCGTTTATTGAGCATCGTTTTATGTAAACATAAAAGCAATAAAAAAGTTGGGCTCAACCGGGATTGGAACCCGGGACCTCTCGCACCCAAAGCGAGAATCATACCCCTAGACCATTGAGCCACTTTTAGTTGGAAATTGGATCATCGATTTCCAAACCTATAATCTAATCTACATATTGTGTTATCTACTAATAACTGTATTTACATGTATTACTTTCAGTATAACTTCTAGGCGATGGGGCAATTAAATTTATTATTTACAATTGTAGTAAACGTTCATTTTTTAAATAAATTTCCAATCTCGTAAAGCGAACTGCAGCCTAGGTAATTCTCGGTGACAATTTTTTGGTATTTTAATTAAATTTGTGAGGTGACCAACCTAGAAAATTGCCATTGTCATCAGTTTATTGATCGTTGCACGATCGTTCTTCGGCTCTAACAGTAACGCGACTTAAATTGAGTAAGGATCCGAATATGGCACAAATTTACAACAAAGTTGCACTTTCAGTTTTGATAAACAATTTAATCAAGAGCAAAATGCTATTATTATGGAACGCCGTATGGACGCAGAGTGGGTCACGCGGAATTTTGACAGTTGTGTGGCCGAAACCGCAAGAAATGTTTGTTAGAAGCCGAACGGTTTACAAATATCAGCTGCATTACTGAATTTAAATCGTCCTTAATGGATTTCTACAGCGCGTGTATTGAATATTTGAACCCACTGGCAGCATTTAAAGAAATTGAAATTTTGAAATGGATGTTGCTTCGTGAAATGCCTTTACGGACTTTTTGGAATTTATTTTAGAGAAAAGACATCATCTAAAAATTGATGATGCCGAGATTTCGACGAGTTTTCCTGCATTAAGCGCTACTCAAATTCTGAAAAAATTCAAAAGTGGGCAAAGAAACAAACACTCGCGTAGGAAAGATGGGTGGAAATATTTACTCATTTTTAGGAGAACAACATTTCTTATAAACAAATTTTGAAAGTCGTAGAGTTCACCATTTCTTTACCGGCGTCTAATGTACCAACGGAAATGGTATTTTCTTTGATGAATATAATATTTGCACCACTGAAAAAACCCAAATGAAGGCCGAAACAGCGAAAGCACTCCTAATTACTAAATGTTATTACAATATGGATTGTTTACAATTTAAAGAATATTTAAGTAACAGCCGTGATATTTTAAAGAAAATTCATAATATGGAGAAATACCAAAATTAAATTAAGTTTTACACGCATATTTTTATTTTTATTTACTTAATTTTATATATTTTGGTCTCTAAGACAGATTTAGTTTTTTTTTTATATTTCCCTAGTTCTGAAGACTGATGTATTTGATTTGATTTTTATTTATTTTAAATTTGAAAATTGTTGCCAATAAAAATTAAAGTTTGTAATTTTTATTTTTGTCGACCTCAACTCGACGCCGATCACTGGCAACTGGCCATTAGTTGTGCTAGCCTGAAGAGAATACTGCAAAAAGACCTCGAATTATTCGCCTCAGATGACCCAACAGTTGAAAGCAAATGACAATTCGCTTTGATATCAGTTCTCTGCATGGGCCATAGAACAGCTTCATAATGTTATCGATTTTGAACGAAAAATCATATTTTCAAACGAAGCGCGTTTCCAACTCTAGGGTTATGTAAACAAACAGAAATGCTGGATTTGGGGTTTGGAACAACCACACGTAATCGTAGAGAAGCAAATGCATCCACCAAGAGTGACTGTTTGATGTGGGTTTTGGAGTGGCGGCATAACTGGCCCATTTTTCTCCGAAAACGCTATTGCAAACGCTTTTGCCGTCAATGGCGACCGTTACAGAACCAAACTAACCAACTTTTTATGGCCTCAAATCGAGGCTATGAATGTGAACATCCTTTGGTTCCAACAAAATGGCGCCACATGCCATACAAACTGACCGACAATATGACAACCGAATAGTCAGTCATTTTGGAGATGTCAATCGATCTGCGCGGAGCTGAGATTTGACGCCGTTAGACTTTTTCTAAGTGGTTTCGTTAAGAATAGATGTTATGCGGATAGTCAGAGACAATTCTAGTTTTAAAACATAGAAAAAGACTCCAACCTAGACAATAAAATAAAGTTTCCAAGCCCTGCAAAAAATTGTAATTAATTTGATATAGAAAATTGTCTAGCTCTTTTCAGCAAGGCCGAATTCCAGAACTTTGTTCAAAATGTACGTTAAAATTCCAAGCGCAATTGGGTTCCAATAATTAAATTCTGACTCTGTGACTTTGTTTAAAGACGAACAAATTATTCTGTTTAGACATAGATTATAAAAATCCTCAATCGATAGTTGTTTGGAAAATAGGTGTAGAATCACAGTCGACCAACTGCAAGTAAATACTGTACTTCCGAGTACTTATTGGTGAATGAATGTATTTCCTAAACCAACTATGCGCAATTGCTTCTGCTCCTTTTAACATGTCTACTCATATGTTTAGAAGTAGTTATTCTAAATTTATCCGGAATCGGTTAAAAATCGTTTTTTTTATTTATTGACAATTGTAAAAGTTGGTTTAGCGCCTCTCGCAAAAATTGACATGCAAACGACTACAGATAGACGACATCGTCATCATCAGCCACCCAACCACCCATTCTCTAATGTTAATCATAGCATTAATTTATTTAAAAAACAATTATTTTAGGAAATTAAAACATATTAAAAAAAATCATCTTACTCAATTGGCAGTTAACAAAAAATCCGCTGCGTGAAAATCGAGAGTTAGAAGTTTTATGTTGCTAAACTGGGTTTTTGATTGAAACCCAAATGAATTTAATTATTTCCTAAGTAGTTGTAGTAGGAATTTCAAAAATATTAAATTATCTCTGTACTACAATCTGAATCTTCCTTGTAATTTGCTGATGCCAAAGCTCTTATCCGTTTTATTTCAAAATCGTTCTCTAATACGAATGAAATTGAAATCAAAACACAAATAAAGGGTGGTCCAATAAGAGCTTCAGGAAATTTTTTTGAAATAAAACGCATTACAATCAATTTACTTATTAACCTAAAATAGTATTTGTGAGGTAAGTTTATGACATTTAATGTTTGAAAATAATTTCTTTTAAATGTTGTATGCGACTGGCTCTTAGGTTATCCATTCTATGGGTCCAATTTTAGAACACTGTCCTACCGCATTTTTAAAGAAATACGGTTTGAATCTCTTCTGGCCATTCATCAGCCCAAATACGACAATTTTGTTTGTTGACATATCCATTCAGCCAAAAATGAGCTTCATCGCTGAACACATTTTTTCGATAAAAAACGGATCAATTTGGAGCTGTTCTAATGCCCATAAACCAAATCGATGACACAAAGGAAGGTCAATCGACTTCAATTCTTGAACAGGTTGTATTTTGTATACTTTCAATTGATGGCTTTTGTATACTTTCAATTGGCAACGAATTGATTGATTGCGGTCTTCACGTACACTTTCAGCTACAGCAGTAATATTCACAAAAGATCGACTTACACGCACTCTAGTCGGTTGATGAATATCCAATAATGAAAGAGTGTTTCGAAATTTATTGATTGTTCCGCGAATAGTGCGTTCAGTTGGACGATTATAAACACCATAAAATGGTCGAAGAGTACGAAAACAATTTTTCACTGAACACTGAATTTGAATTAAATTTTCACAATTTATACATATGAACACAATTTATACATATGACAGTTGTGATGCATGAATCTCAATGAGAACCCCAATTGGAAAAAGTACATCCTATTGGATCACTCTTTACAACCGGGTCCAGGTCGAAATTGCATATTTTAAAATGACATTTTTAAAAACGACATTTCTCATAACTGCATATTTCAAAACTGCATAAGGTACAAAACGGCATAAGGTACAAAATTGCATTTTTCAAAACGGCATATTTCAAAACGGCATAAGGTACAAAATTGCATTTTTGAAAACCGCATATTTCAAAACGGCATAAGGTACGAAAGGACATAAGTACAAAACGGCATTTTTCTAAACGGCATTTTTCAAAACTACATTTTTCTAAACTGCATTTTTTAAAAAGACATTTTACAAAATTGCATTTTTAAAAACGGCATTTTTCAAAATTGCATGTTTCAAAACGACATAGGTACAAAACGGCATTTTTCAAAACGGCATTTCTTAAAACGACATTTTTTAAAAAGACATTTTTCAAAACGGCATTTTTCAAAATTACATTTTTCGATACGACATAGGTAGAAAAATTTAGGGGAAGGAGAATATTATATGCATACTAAATCTTCAAATAATTTCTAATTTCCATGAAGGTAGATTCATAATCGTTTAAAATATTTCATTCTGTCTTGTGCAGTTTTAAAAATGTCGTTTTGAAAAATGCAGTTTTGTACCTATGCCGTTTTGAAAAATGCAGTTTTAAAAAATGAAATTCTGAAAAATGTCGTTTTAAAATATGTCGTTTAGAAAAATGCCGTTTTGAAAAGTGCTGCTTTAACCCTTATGCCGTTTTGAAATATGCAGTTTTGAAAAATGCTGTTTTTTACCTTATGCTTTTTCGTATACCTCATGCCGTTTTGAAATATACAGTTTTGAAAAATGCAATTTTGTACCTTATGCCGTTTCGTACCTTATGCCGTTTTGAAATACTTATGCAGTTTTGAAAAATGCAATTTTGTACCTTATGCAATTTTTAAATATGCCGTTTTGAGAAATGTAATTTTAAAATATGCAGTTATGAACGGATCCCTTTACAACCATACCGTGAAACATTTCTCTTTGCACAGATCGTTTCCGACCAATAGACTTTCAAACTTTTTTAGAATATGGTATGACCCGTTAAAAATCTCTAAATGTTTTTTCTCTTTCTGATCTTGGAAATTTGATTATATCTAATTAAAAGAACAACAATACACGAATAAAACTAATTATTAACGAGTTTTCATAATAATGGAGATGCTCAATCAGCAATTAATTTTCCAATATAAATTTAAAATAATTTCTAAAAATATTTCTGTTTACTTATGCGATTGAAAAAACACAAAAATTTTGTTAGACATTTTACTAATACCGTACCGTTGTAGTACCGGGCATAGACACAAAATTAAACGATTGTACGTCAAAAACACAAAATCGAGATTTATAAACTATGGTAACATACACAAATAAGATTTTATAACTCTGAGAAACTTTCCAATTCTCATTTTATTATTAAAATACTACAATTTTAATCTGTTCAAACGATCAATTTAAATTTTAATTTTAAAAGAATTTTAAATTTTAATCGACAATCTAATACTTTCCTGAACCTGTGATCCTGTTTTGACGAAAATCGTGTGATGACAGAACCAAAAAATATTGTAATAATCAAGAAATCCCGATTATTTAGTTTGTGTCTGTCTTCGGTATTAACCGCAAAGGTCACTGCGTATCGCAGAAATAAACTAAATTTTATAAATAAAATAATTTCAAATTTAAATTGCGGTTGCTTGTTACCTGATCAAGTATATATACCAGTATATGCCACAATATTTAATACAACCACTAAAAAACATACGTTTTTGAACTGGCGCATCCAGCAACGAGACTCGAATTTAAAAACGTAAGGATCCACGAATTTTTTAAAGAGTAATTTTCCCATAGTCCCGTATTTTTTACCTACTTAGTTCTAAAAGTTACATCCTATTCTCAGATCTAGGTTGTCTCCATTGAAGAACTTATAGATATTATTATAGCTTGTTATTCCTAAAAATATTGACCTTTCGCGCCAGAAATCAAAGGTAGCATCATCGCTTGAATTATCAACCCTTATCGTGTTAGTCCAAAGGGTAGGGCAACCACGATCCCGTCTATCTAAAAATGCTCTCAAAAATTAGAAAGTGAAGTAACAAACTTAGCCATTTTATAAATCTTTTAGTATTTTCCACAACTAATAATATCAGATCCATTCCCATCGAACTATTTGGCACAATTGGGTCTCAATCTGATGTTTATCTCATGAGTTCTTACCTTCATATTGTATTTAAAACAAAATTTTGAATGGACGAACACTTGATACATTTACTATTGATGTATATTTTTATTTACAGTATTACAAAAATTTGTTTGTTTAATATTTTCGGCAAAGTACAAATCACTGGCATCTTTAAAAATAAAATTATTAGTTTGAAAAATACTCAAAGCTGTGTAAAATGACTAAATTTGTTATTTCACTTTCTAATTTTCGAGAGGGTTTTTTTTAGATAGGCGAGATACGTGATTACCCAACCCTTTGGACTAACACGATAAAGGTTGTTGATTTAAATCAACACAATGGGCGCTTTCAGGTCACTCAACAGTTGGCAACATGTTGAGTAAAATCACGGCCAACGTTATAGAAATTTTGAACTCGATGAAAATTTCAAATCAACTTGGCGATGAATACACTAATCAGGATGGCAGCAGCTGGCGGACCTGAAGCCGTCCAATTCTACTTTTGTGTTCTGATAAAATTCCAATTATTAGAAATAATTAAAATCATCTGATTTAGGCGTCATTTTTACCAAAACGAGCATATTTTGAATATTTGCACAAAGACGGCCTCAGTATTTACTGCAGCAAAGAGTATATGCAAGCCAGTCAGAAAATTCCTAGAGAAATAATCCATTCCGTAAGTCAAATATTTCTAAAATTGTCATAATTTATTATGACAATCTCTTAAACAGCTTAATACACAAACTCCTTCTGTGGCACTATTCTGGCTTTCCCTGGGGATTGGGAAAAATATTCTCACGGCATTTTTATCTAAATTTTATTTTTTGGCCTACTGTTGGAATTAGTTGGGTATAAAACTTTTTGAAACAAAGATATATTGGGCGCTTTCGGATCCCCTATCATGATTAGTGGAATCATCGCCAATTTGATTTCAAATTTTCATAGTGCTGTGGAGTGCTCTGAAACCATTGGGAATTATTTTTGCCTATAAAAATTTTATGGAAGAAAATTTTCCCAATCAACTTGGTTTGGAAAATATTTACACCAAACTAATTCAATCAGTGGCACTATTCTGGTAATTCCCCGGAAATAGAGAATTGGGAAAAGAATTTATATATAATTTATATTTCAAAAAAAAAATCTGGCGTATTGAGGTAAAAAGTTAGTGTTAATTTGTTTGAAAGCAAAGTTAATTCGGTAATAATTTTACCTGCCAATTTAGGTATGGAAAAATTATTCCCAATTTATAAATATTTACGTGAAGCTTTTCTCTTCAGTAGGCCGGAAACAAAAATATTTGAACAGAAATTGCATATAAATTCTTTCCCCAATCCCCTATTTCCGGGGAATTACTAGAATAGTGCCACACTATGCCAATAAAATATAATTTAGACAAAAATGTTATGATTTTTTCCCCCAATTCCCTATTCCCAAGGAAAGTCAAAATAGTGCCACTGCGGTAAAACTATTTGTATAATGATCAATTAATCTCTAATCTGCTAATAAAATTAAAGCCTGGTGACCAATACTGGTCTTGTTCTAGACAGTAAATTTTGTAACAATAGTATTCTCACCTTACTGACTACTTCTAAAATAAAAAGGTCCAATCTAAAGTGTTTCATCTAAATTTTATAATATAAGAATTTTTATGAAAACACCTATATTTCTGAAAATGGATTACGTGATTTTAACTTTAGCATTTCTCTTAAAATTCTTTAGCATTACCGTATGGCCCAGGATTGTTTGTTTGTTCACGATAGGGACGACCATCCAATTGGTTCCACGTTGGTGAACTTCGTTTACTCATAAAATTATCACGCCCTCCGATGTTCACCCACTACGTTTACTTCAGATTATATGTAGTTCGTACTGTACCGGCGCGCGATTTCTCATTAATCTCCAAAGAAAAACGTAGATAGAGATAATATTTGTCACAGCAAGGCTAAATACCAGAAATGTTCGTGTCGGTCGAGGACGCAGGAATACAGAAAACTTCATGAAGTATTTTGTCTGCGAAAGCTTGAACCTGTAAACTAACCCGGGTTTTGTGAACTCTGAAACGACCCTAGAATAATTATTTGGAAACCTGGTTTTACTTCTTAAAGGAAAGCGAAGTCATTTCCGTAGACGTGAATGGTAGAATGCCCAAGATTAGGAAATTCAATAGTTTTGGCTAATAAGCCAATAAGTTCTCCAATGGGGACAACCTCGAACTGAGAATAGGATGTTTTTTTAGACCTATGGAAAAGTGACGATGTTGATGAATTCACTTTAAGCAACTGTGAAGATGTATAGTGCCTTCATTCTTCCAAGGGCCTTATTCTTGAAATCGGTGGAAGTTTCCCCAATCGGAATACAATTTGCTATGAAATTCTTTATATTATTATTCGAATTTTTCGCCGGCTACTTTAATCATTTTTTCAAATTTATATATAAGTTTTTTATTATTTATTTCCCTACTATGCGAATAATTCCACATCGCTTTACCCAGGCGGAATTTTTCCCTTAGTAGGGGGGAAAATTGTTTTTCTTAATTTAAATAAAGAAAAGAAAATTAAAAAAATGATTAAAGTAGCCGGCGAAAAAATTCGAATAATATAAAGAATTTCATAGCAAATTTAATTCCGATTGGGGAAATTTCCACCGATTTCAAGAAAGTTGAAAACCAGCGTAAGGGTATTTTTGCTTCAGAATTCGGCATTGTAACATAAGCGATATTTCATAACAGCATTGCGCTGAGTGACTATCAGAATCTTCTATGACATTCCAAATCAATGTATACTAAAAATAAAATGTTCTCGTTTCAAAAACCGCACCTCTGTGTATCTTTTTAATGAATACCACACGTCTGTAGAATTGAGAAGGCTCAAGTATATTGATGTGAGAGTCTCACGTATTGAAAGGGATTGATTTCTTCTAAGTATCGAGAGAAGTAATTAACCAAGTCGTTCATTGAGCCTTTAACTTTTATTAATAAGAGACATCTTTTAAGGTGCAAACATCTGTATTATCTGGCGTTGTTTGGGTTCGGCGAATTATAAGAGTTAATTGTGGACGATGTTTTATTGACCTTTTAGTACCTGAAGCGACACGAAAAGGCGTTTCAACTATTTGTTGTATAAAATAGCGGAAATTTGCCAGCGTAAATAAATGGTAACGCTACCCGCCACAAAAGGTGCGGTATCACAAAACATATTTTCTATTTCTATTGCCCTTTTTTTAATTCATTTTGCATATCATTTTCCACAAAAGAAAACATTCCAGCGGAATATGATGTTAAAGGTATTCTTAAATGTATAAGATGGAACGCCGTCATTTTTTAACGGATAATGCCAAAATTGTTATTAGTAGTATTGAATAGGAGTTCTTAAGAGCAATTTGACCAAATTCCAGCATCTGTCGAAACTCGAGAGAATCTTAACCAATACTGAGTCCGCGCTGGGTGCTAATCATCCCCTAATTTACAAGTAAATGTAAAGTTTGGTATGTAGGGGTTTGATTTTAATTTTTGACTAACATTTTCGAATATAAATGGATAATTTACCGAAATATATCGTTTAGAATTGGCTAAGTAAATTAATTTCAGATGCTGACTAATATCTCAAAAACTGCCACACCACGTAATTTATATGTACAGATGTTTTTCTAGTAATATTCATTGAAACGAAACTATTGGATTCTAACATTGATAGGACCGGAAGATTTGAAAGTTGACCATTTGCATAAATTTGGACATAATTCATTTCATAAGTAAATAATCGAAACAACTGGAATAGAATATTTTTATTCGTAATTTTTTTTATAAAATAAAGAAACTCATCTTACGTATAAAAATAAAGGAACCCCATTTCGTTTACAAGATTGTTTTTCATAGGGATAGTAAAACTGGATATGCTTGGTGTTGTTATCAGTGTCTATTTTATATTATATGGATCTGAAAATATCATAAATTTGCCGGATGCAAAATTTATGTCAGAAGTGGGATTTGAACCCACGCCCTCAGAGAGGACCAGAACGCCCCGATTTCACTCGATCTTATCAAGCGATATCCAAATTTGGATACTCAAAGCTGAATAAAAAAAAATCAACGCACAACACTTGGTTCACAAACCCAAAATCAATTAATGGATTACGTATCACTTGTATTTCTATTTGTATTACAAGAATTATTTGTTTTACATAATTAAAATTAAACTTTTTATTATTAAAATAAATTTAATTCACTAATATCTTTCCCAATTTTTTTTTGCATTGCTCGCAAAAACAAAAAAAACAATAATATAAAAATCGACCGTCTTCACAAAAACTAGACTTGGTCGTACTTCGTTTTAAACTTAAAATTTTTTTTTTTTTTTTTTAACTCCACAAAACTTGCCGGTATAACAACCAATATTCTCAATAATCAAAACTCGAATGCCTGAATGCCATACCAAAAAAAAAATTCGAGCGTCGCACAAACGACGCGCAAAACATTCCAGAAGAATTGTCTTTCTTCTCTGTTTCTCATTTATATCAATTCGCATTGATATAAACGAGAGGCATATAAGAAAAACATTCTTATGGAATGTTTTGCTTTACGCACACACTCGATTCGCATTGTTCTCTCTCTCTCCCATTTTGTTTTACTACCAACCAAACGAACAAAAACATACGAGAATCCCTCCACACGAAACGCGTTCAGACACCAACAACACAGAGGCAAGAAACCAAGAGTAAAAACATAAAATCTAACAAAATATGGGGATGTCACGCGTAAACGAATATTATGTCTTGTTACAGACAACACAGTCGTAACAAGATTAATCTTGAGTCTGGCGCCTTAGACCGCTCGGCCATCCTGACAACTGAGAACATACGCCAACTAACGAGTATACAAACAACGTATTAAACGCTATAATTTTCTCTCTTCATCTATTAAACACAACAATGTAACATAATATAATCAAATCAAAAAAAAATCTTAAATTAAATAAATAAATAAAATAATTTTTTGTCAACTTCTTAATTTACACTTTTTGAGTTTGGGGCAACCGTTTGTGCGTCTTTATACTACTCTATATGAATGAAATAAAAACTGTAATAATTATAATGTAAATCAACAATCATAACATCCCGTCGGTGTGTTTCTTAAACACATATAATTTTTTTAAACGCTATTAAGATAATATTTTTAGTTTTTCTTAAATATTAAAATAAACAATAAAAATTAAGACATTCGACTATATAGATATAGACATTCGTCGTATGTACGAGTACGCTACTGACTACTAACTAACTCGGTGTGTAATAAAAGCAATAAATTTGACGCGTGGAATTTGTTTATCTAAAAATAAGAAGTTAATTTATTGAAGTAAGGCGGTGGTTAAATTGGCGCATAATAAATACAAATTCTTTATGATTGGCATGGTATAGTTCAATACCAATATGTCAGGATGGCCGAGCGGTCTAAGGCGCCAGACTCAAGATTAATCTTGCTTGATAAAATCGAGTGAAATCGGGGCGTTCTGGTCCTCTCTGAGGGCGTGGGTTCAAATCCCACTTCTGACAAAACATTTTTTTTTAAGTTTCTATTGAAATATGTTTTGGATATTAGTTCACATCTCATCTAAGTAAATAAATAATTAATTATCATATTATCCATATAAACTGTTGTAGATCAATCTTAAATCCATTTACTTTTTATTTACAGGTTAAACGACCAAAAACAGAAACAGCTGAGACCAGCGAACGAAATAGGTATGTAACGTATATAATGCGGGTGTTTGTTAAAACCAATTTTTATACCAATATATTGATTAAGGTTTATATTTTATTAGTCAGTTTTATAATATTGACATAAAGCTCTATATATGAGACAAGTTGGAGTCACAAGAGATCCATCTTGCACTTTAATTATTTTAAAGATCTTAACATTTTGTTTATTTATTTATTTTTTAATCGTCACATAAATATCTTGGTGGTCCCTTATTTCAAGCAACATCAAAACAGATATATAATAAAGTTACTTTTCTTATGTGCATACCTCGGGTATATATACGAGTATATAAGGTTTAAATCATGCAATGCTGCGCGCAGCGCAGCACAGCATATTTATACGAGTAACATTTATTATTATAAAACGATTTTCATAAAAACCGGAAATTTTCCAAAATATAAAAATTACATTAATTAAAAAAATAACAATAAAAACATTTTAATTTGTTATTTATATTTAAATAAATTTTATTACATTTTGCGTATGTGAACATGCCCATAATTTTATTTAATTTTAAAAGACGCGCGTTTCTTTCATTGTTATGTAATTTTCTTCTTATGTGATGTGGTGTGGTGTAATCAATTTACATACAGCATTTACATTCCTATACATCCAAAAATAGTTTTAAAAATTTGGTTGGGAAAATGTTAATATATTCCAAGAGATAAACCGTACACAATAATTTTGGGTGATGGTTATTTGGTTGCACACACAGCAGTAAAACGTAAATGTTTTAATAAATCGTCTATTTTCGGATAGTAAAATATTTCGTCGAACCTGCCAGGAGTCGAACCTAGAATCTTCTGATCCGTAGTCAGACGCGTTATCCATTGCGCCACAGGCCCGTTTGCGTCCTATTATCTTATCAAATTTTTATGACAGTCGGTAATCTATTTTTATTAGCCTACCACAAAATTATAGATTTTGGCCGCAAGCCAATATTTTTTATATGAATTCGGCTAACCTGTTGATCGTCTATAAATAATCCGTGTCGTTATTTGTGTATTACTATGATAACGTAGGTATTTTATTGATTATGAGACAATTCAAATTGGCTCTAAATTTAAGTTGTAAAGCATTCGTGATTAAGAACGAACGAGACCTGTGAGAGAGCGTTAAGATTTAAGTCGTCTAGTAAAATACTATAAATGTTTCAGTTGTATAACTTTCAAAAAATAACAAATGTTAAACAACTTCCACAATAGTGTGAGTAATAGTACGTTGACCGTCAAATAATTTAAATAACAATAAAAATAACGAATTAATTTAATTTATCATGTGGCTCAGTCGTAAAGATAAAACAAAGTATTTGCAGAGAGACAGTGACATAATCGATACCAAAAAATTCAACATAAACAAATTACTAGGCCAAAAATAGAGATCCGGACAACAAAAAGACAGTTGACCTGTTGCGATAACGTTCCCTATTCACTGTAAAGGCATATTCCTGTTCGGTTTCAAAGAAAATCGACCCAATGATCCCACCAGCTCATAAACCACACCAAACCGTGACTCTTGGAGGATGAACTTATGTTCGTAAATAACATAAGAACTCTCCGCTCCCCAAATTCGACAATTTTGATTATTGACGTACTCATTAAGATAAAATGAGCTTCATCGCTAAAGATGAATTTTGATGAAAACCTTCATTTCGTTCAAGCATCGGATTAACAAAACGCCGACGGTTTAAATGGTCCAATGGCTTTAATTTTTGAGTTAGTTCAATTTTGTATGAATTCAAATGTTGTTCGCAATGTAGTTCGTGAAATGTTTAGTTCTTGTAAACGATGCCTGGGGGTCTATTACGAAATTTTCGACATCGCGAATTTTCGACGCTGTCGACCAGTTCGACAACGTCGAATATAGCTTTTCTGAGATATTCGACAACGTCGAAAATAACATCAATCACAAATACCATTGGAACGGATCCATTCCATAAATTCCACTAATATTTGGAATTGATCCAAGTTTGTTGAGGTTCTACAATAAATCCGACAATAAATGTAAATTTTAAATTTAAATAAATTTAATTATTTAAATTAAACAAAATTACATTTATGTTTCACATATAAAATTTAAATTTAAAATTAACACACAAAATAACTAAACATGTAAATATATGTGACTAAAATTTTATTAACTGTATATTTTCTTATTAAATTTCACGATTTACGATTTATTAAGTAAAATCTTTTATTTGCGACACCTCAATAGCAGTCGAATAATTTTCGTTTGTACCTAAAATAATGCGCGTCGCAATTTCATAATAGAAAAATTTGCGATCTGGTCGAAAAAAAGCGCGCCGAAAAAATTTCATAATACCTATTTTCGACGATGTCAAAAAAGGGCGCGCATCGCAAATTTCATAATAGACCTCCAGGTTGATGTGCTTGCTTCATTACGAACACTTTCACTAACAGCTGCCACTGCATCAGGAGTACGAACTGGATGAACATTTTGATACGGTCTACGACCTTCCACTGAACCAGTTTCTTTAAAACGATCAATAATTTTGCCAATTGTACGCTCAGTAGGGCGTCCATGTCGACCAAAAATCTCACGTAATTTACGAAATGTTGATGATAAATGGCATATCTTTGGCTTTTCATATGTCAAAGAATTTTTTAGAACAGATAACATTAAGTACTAAAATTCATCGATTGAAAAAAGAACCAACCAATGGCTCACCCTGTAAGTCCGCGAAATGATCATTTCATTTCTAAATGATTGAAACTGATTGATAAAGAGGATCATAGTACAAGGGATTAAAATTTTTTTTTAAAGAAAAATGTTTACTAACAAGCCGTAATTCTCAAATTATTACTACGTAAAATCCACTACGTTGAAAAAAAAAAATTGTGCTTAAAGAAATTGCAACCTAGTTCGGTTAATCCATTTGGAGTGATTCTAAATACGTTGCTAAACACTTTGAAACTTTGGGAGTTATCAAATAATTAGATAGAAATATTAATTTTTAAATCGATGGTGTACTTATGTCAGCAATTCAATTACGATCGCCTCACGTCATGTGTTTAAGGTAATTAGTTCTGACCTCAAAGTTTTATGTCATGTATGTCACAATCTGGGAAATCAAAATCTGAACCGCAGCCATCAACGTCACGAAGAAAAACTAATGCACAGTAATTTTTTGATTCCACAGTGGATGAGCTTTCGGACGAAGGTTTTGATGTTCCAATAGCAACATCGCCACACAAAAAACAATCTGCTTATCCATTCGACCCTACAGTTGACAAACAATTAAGCACTATGAATTAGGAGAAAAATTAAAACCCAAATAACTCCACCCATAACAAAAATTAATCCTGGACTAAATTATGCCATGAAGTTGGAATCCAAAATTCTGAGTTGGGCCGAATCTCAGCAGGAGGAACTTCCCACAGTTTGGAGGAAAGGAGTTGAATTTATGAGAAGAAGACGTGAAACTCAAATATAATTTATATTTTACAAAAATGTTTTATTATTTAAATAGTTTTTATTACTAGTTTTTTATTTTTAGTTTTTGATTTATTTAAATTATTACAACTGAATACAATTCATCTAGTAATTTTTCTTTCTTAATTTAATCACTTGTGAATGAGAAGACGCCCATTGGCCGGCTCCATCCATAGGTTATTTACTGAAGTAGTCTTTGCTTTGGTGTCCTTAATCCATTAAATCAATTGGTTTCGTTCTCTGCAATCGTCTTACTGCATGGGAGGTGTCCAACATACCACGAAGCTCTTCATTTACGTGTTGATAAATACGTTGTCCATGTATTACTGCAAGTTTTTTTATTTCTTCTTGGACCGTCGGGATATTTAGATCCCGATGAAGGTCATCATTCCTAATGTACCACGGAGCGTTAACTATACCACGTAGCACTTTGTTTTGAAAAGATTGTATTATTTTAGTGTTGGTTTTCTTTGTACAGCCCCAGAGCTGTATTCCGTAAGTCCATACAGGCTTTAGCACCTGTTGATATAGTAGCAATTTATTTTCGGTTGACAATTCCGAGTTTTTCCCGAGCAGCCAATATATTTTTCGATATTTGATATTAAGTTCTTCTTTTTTCTTTTTAACGTGCTCTTTCGACTTTTAGATTAGTAAAATGTTACATGCGTGGATTTTGATTCATTGAGCCCGATTCGCCACTTTTTTGTCCATTTTATGATTTTGTCACATGCTTCTTGAAGTTTCGTTGTCGATTCCTCGATAGTGTCTCCTACTGAGAGAACTGCAGTGTCATCAGCAAATGTTGCAACGGTAACATCGTTTAAATGAGGTAAATCTCTGGTGTAGAGTAAGTAAAGAATTGGTCCCAAAACACTACCCTGTGGGACTCCTGCCGAGATCTTTTTTAGCTCGGAGTATTCATCTTCATATTTCACCCGAAAGTGGCGATTCTCTATGTATGATTTTAAAATCATGTAATATTGTTTTGGTAAATCTCTATGTAGTTTAAAGAGTAAACCTCTGTGCCATACCTTATCGAAGGCCTGTGCCACATCTAAGAAGATACCAGAGCAAACCTTTTTCCTTTCTAATGTATTCTCAATGACATCTGTAAGCCTGTGAACCTGCTCAATAGTGGAGTGTTTCTCCCTGAAACCAAACTGATATTCTGGGATAAGGTTTCGTTGTTCTATGGTTATTTTCAATCTTTTGAGCAGCAGCCTCTCAAACAATTTCGCTAGTGTTGGTAGAAGTGAAATTGGCCGATAAGATTTTCTATCATTCGGTGGCTTGCCCGGTTTCGGAATCATTATTACTTCTGCTACTTTCCACTGCATTGGCACATGTTTTTTCCTGATGATCGCATTGATTATGTGCAGTAATTTACGGGTCCCTTTTTCAGGCAGCTCCTTTATTATTTGCCCTGTTATCAGATCGTAACCAGGAGCTTTCTTTGTTTTTATGTTCTTAATTTCTGCTTTTAGTTCTTTCAATGTTACAGGCCTGATATCTTCGAAATCAGATATTCTGGGCGTATCAGCAGTGTTTTCGTAACTGGTCTGCCGACCTAGAGGTTGAAATGTTTCTTCAAGATGTTCAGCAAACAGGTCAGCTTTATCTTTCGCACTTCTAGCCCAGTTCCCATCGTTTGTTTTGATTGGGGGGATCTGCGTTTTTGGTCGTTTTAACCCTTTTGTTGCTTTCCAGAGAGAATAGTAGGTATCTTTAGTTGGGGCTAGAGAACAGAGATATTTTCCAATTGTTTCATTTTTCACTGCTTTTATGAGTACCTTAAGTTTGATGCACAAGTTGTTTAAAGTGGTTTTATCTTGCGGCGCACGTGTATTCTGCCATTTCTTTCGGGCTTTTCGTTTTTCCTGCACTAATTCTCTTACTTCTATTGGGTAAATAACGGCGTTTTCTTTCCTGGATGATAATTTGGGGGTGCATTCCCAAGCCGACCATTGTATGACATCAAGGGGCCGGTCTTGTTCCTCTTCTATTTCATATTCACTTTTGATTGGCACTTGAAGTTCTATTTTTTCCTCCACTAACTGCTTAAACAATTCCCAATTTGTTTTGTTGTTTGTTAGTTGTGGTGAATTTGTTTTTTCTATTACTAACCGTCATAATAACAGGAGAATGATCAGATATTAGACTTTCATCATTTTCTAAGAAGATGTAGCGTTCCGATATGCCTTTAGTGATGTAGAAATCTATTAGATCTGGGATTTTGTTAGGATCTGTTGGCCAGTACGTCGGTTTCCCTCCTGAGTAAAATTCACAGTTTGAGTATTGGCCAGCTGCAAGTAATTCCTTGCCTTTTGGAGAGGTTAATCTTGAACCCCAGGAGGTATTTTTTGCATTAAAATCACCTCCGACAATGAAGTTACTTCCCAATTTCTGGAACAGATTAATGTAGTCTTCTTTTTTTAGGTTATACCGTGGGGGGCAATATATTGCAGATATATTACAGGTGTTGTGATGACCAAATTTAACCGTCACGGTGGTTACTTGCATGGATTCTTTTTCTATTTTTAATTCTTCATGATGTTTGATATTATCCCTAATAAATATAGCTGACCCTCCTCTTGCTCGTTCTGCAGGGTGTGTGGTATGGTAACAAGTATATCTCCGGATTGATACATAGGAGCTGCTGGTAAAATGTGTTTCTGATATTAAGCATATATCAATTTTCTCTGTATTTAGAAATAGTTCTAATTCTTCTAGGTGTTGTGTTAATCCGTTTGCATTCCATATAGCTATTCTTAATGAGTAGTTTTGATGTCTGGTTTCTGTTCCGCAATTATGAGTTGAACTAGGTATTGCAGACATTATTTATTTTTAACTATTTTGGAACTTGGTATTTCTTGGTTTTTTATGTAAAAATTTTTATTTAATTATCTTAACCAAAATAAAATAAATTATTTCATATATGAAGTGACAAAATATGAACTTGAAGAGATATTGTGATTTTTCTTTAATATAATAACTAAGGCTGCGGGCCAATAGTCGGGTAAAAGTCAATTTTAAGTAAATTTTTCGGTAAATTCATTTATTTTTCAAAAACTCTATGGCAAACTGATCGAAAAATCTGTTCTAAATCCGATTTTTACCACAGTAAATAATTTACCCAACTATTGGCCCGCAGCCTAAAATGTACATATTATTATTTAATAATGAATTATTTGTTAAACTTAAAAATTATGATTCTCCTTTTTTGCTGCTACATTTATTTTCTAAAACATTTTTTTTAATATTAAAGTCTATAATTTACCCACTTTAATAATAAATAATTCAAACATATTATGCATGTCATATATTTTATAAATATTTACCTGCACCGTCGACTCTTGCCAGGGAAAAATATTTACAGCACTGAATAAATGTATAAATTTCGCCCTAACGTTAGATGCAGATCTGCACAGATAATTGGATTCTACTCTTCGAATATTGTCCGTTCCTTCCGAATTGCCCTCGTCACGACATCTTCCCAATCAAAAATTTCCATTTTCTTCGGAATCAACCAAATCATTGGAAATATAATTAGAATTTTGCTGGTCACGAAGCCAGCTATGAAGTGCAACTGTAGATTTCACAATAGCCATTACTGTTGGTTTACTTGCCAGGATTGGCCGCCGATATATTCGCCACTTTGTTGCTAATACAGCAAAACGCTAGTGTTGCGACCGGGATATGGACGCATTAAATTCTGCAAAAATGGGAACGCCTCATCTCCACAAATATAAATGGGATCTCTTCCTTCGTGTTGGGTAAGCAGGCTGGCGGCGGTAGAATTAATTCACTACCACCATTTTAAAAAGCTTTGCCAAGATCACTTTTACGAAATATTATAGTGTCGTCCTTATATCCGCTTGCCCCAATATCAACCATAGTGAATTTGCGTCACATATTGTAAATAAAATCACGCTATGACTATGTTTATAATTACGGTACACAGACCGGAATTTCTAAATGACTGCAAATAAAAATATATAAATACGTTTCTTCCTGATCCGTGATATAATGTTTCAATTTTTGATTTGGTGTGTTCAGATCATAATTATTAGGATATTTTATTTGACCAAGGAATTGGAATTGAAATTCAAATTTCAGTCAAATGATAAAAAATCAAAATATTAAAATAAATAAAATAAAACTTAAACCAACATCTAGAAATTGAAAATCCAGCCCCTGAACTTGAATAGAGTATAGTAACTTAAAAATAGAATACTTATGTTCCTTAAGCAGAATATTGTCAATATTATTATTAATTGTTTTAACTTTCTGAATGGTAGATTTTTAAAAAATTGGCTCTTCTAAACCCTACACCGAAATTGTTGGTTCTTTTTGGTTCAAGTGTAGCAATCCCAAAAAACTACCTCTGTTTAAGTAATCTAATAAAAATATAGCTTTTTTATCCTACCCAACCTAGTATTATGCCACTAATGCAAAAAATTTCCAGAATTGACTTGCAGAATTTAACACTAGGATGATCTCGAGTTGAAAAAATAATTTTAAAATCTCGTTTAAATCTTTTAAATATTTATGTAGTTATATTAGATTGAACCCTTTGCACTCGATTTATTTTCAAGGTTGTTGGATGAAAACTTGTATAATTTTTAGCTAAATGAATTAAAATAATTTACAGTGGTAGAATTGAACGTATTATATATGTTTCATTTATTACTATTATTTTATAATAACGAGTTTTAGAGTAAATTTATATTGTCACTTCCAGTGTGGTATACGAGCGCGAAGGGTTAAATTCAGCCTCTAAAAATATAACATTCGTATTTTCGAATTACGACTACAGAATAAACATTTTACAAAGACCGACTTCCCATTTTCGGCACATAATCTGATCTTTTTTCTTACAATTACTTGAGGCTCGAGTAGTGCTCCATACGATCATAGCAATTACCGCTTAAATCAGCTGAACATCTCCGTTTTCCAATGAACTCGCCTCATAAACGATACACGAGCACTTGACATATACCAACGGAAATGCAAAAGTTTTGACCAGGAACCGACATAATTTCAAAAAAATTCTATCTGGAAATATCTGGATATAGTCGTTTGAATCTCGTCTCACATGCGATTCACGAGCACTTGACATATACCGCCGGGTTTGTTGAAGTTTTCACTACAAACTAAGACATTTGCAAAAACAAACTATCTGGAACGACTATATCAAGATAATTCTAGATAGAATTTTTCTGCAAATCTCTCAGTTTGTAGTGAAAACTTGAAGGTATCCGGCGGTATATGTCAAGTGCTCATGAATCGCTTGTGAGACGAGATTCAAACGACTATATCCAGATAATTCCAGATAGAATTGTTCTGCAAATCTTTTTATTTGTAGTGAAAACTTCAACGAATCGGCGGTATTTGCCAAGAGAACCGCATGTGATTCAAATGTCTCAGTTTGTATAGTCAAAACTTCAAACGACTATATCCATAAACAACAAATTAAAATTTCGGGTTGAAATTTCTTGCTAAATGATTCATTGTGGTCAATCACGTAATGCTAATTAAGTTTCCGCATTGTTGGTTTCAGGTAAGGTTTAGGCTGTCTAGGTTTCCCAACAATTGAAGGGATAATTTAAAAATACGTAAAAGTTATATTTATAACAAAAAAAAGTTATATTTATATTTAATTTTAATGTCGCGACAGTGATATTTTTTCGGGCTGGGATACAAAAGGTTCTCAATAGTTATAGTTTAGTATTGCTAATGGGCTTTTTGGACTGAATATCGGGCTATCTTCATATAAATGAAATAGTAATATATCTTAAAAATACATAAAAGTAATTTTAAAATTTCAGGCTGAATGTAAAATAAATTTGATGACATTGTATCATGACACTGTTTACTGTCGCGATAGTGATATTTTTTCGGGCTATCATGATAGTGATAGTTCAGAGTTGCCATCGCGTTTTTTTCGGGCTGAGTATCGGGCTAGCTTCGAATACATATACGATAGTTTAATTTTTTCACGACACTTGCATTAGTGTTGCCAGATTTTAAATCTATGTCTATTTTATGAAAGTTTTTGCAAATTTAAGTTCGAATTTTTTGTCATAATCGCTATTTTCTAAATCATATACTTTTCAAAATGAACGGTAAACACTGAAGAAACAATATAGCTTTGCATAAAAGCTACCACAGAACGGAGGTTTCCTCCACATTTTACTAAGAAACTTTTAAGAAAAAAACCTTAAGCCTTAACCCTGATCAATCAATCCGTCCATTCTATTAAAATACGTGTAGTATGAAGATCAACTTCGTCAACATTATTTTCGAATACTATTATTGATGGCCAAACTTGATGTCCTTGATGGCCAACTCAAATCACGTTGAGGCGCTCGTAAAGCACTACATGTTAACCTGGACGATTCTGTGATTTACCGGTGTGAAGATTTTACCGAAAAGTCTAGTTACACAAAATAATGAAAAGTGTAGCTAAACAAATTAACGAAAACTGTAACTTCGAAAAAGTGTCGCAAGTGTAAACAAGCAGACCTTTACTAAAAAAGATAGTCAAAAATGTATATGTCATGCAAATATCGGGATCAAATCTTATCAAAATGTCTAAGAGTCGGAGTAAAAATATTAATATTCAAATGTTTGAAATGATACTCGTACATACACGACACTATGGCCAATTAAAAAAATTTCAGAGATGTTACTAAGTGTAGACGTATGCCATCTATAGTAAAAATTGAGATATTCAAAACAATTAACTAACCACATTAAAATAAAAAGACCAGTGGTTGCTTCACGACAATTTTAGTTTCGGTAAATTTAATGAATATTCTGAATTTAAAATTGTCGTGAAGCAACCCCAAGTCTTTTTATTTTTTTATTTTAATGTGCTTAACTGTTTTGAATAGCTCAATTTTTGCACTATAGACGGCATACTGGTAACATCTCCGAGATTTTTTTAATCGGCCATAGTGTCGCGAGTATATCATTTCAAACATTTGAATATTAATATTTTTACTCGTAATAACTACAACTTTTAGACTAGAATTAGTATGATAATGATCCCGATATTTGCATGAAATATACATTTTTGACTATGTTTTTTAGTAAAGGTGTGCTACTTATACTTTTAATTGATACACTTTTTTGAAGTTAAACTTTTCGTTAATTTGTGTAGCTACACTTTTCATTATTTTGTGTAGCTACACTTTTCGTTAAAAACTTCGCACCAGTCTGTGATTTATATTCCCGGCACATAGAAAATTAATCGTTAGGTGTGCCTACTTTCATTCACGTAGTCCAATTGAATCCTTTTCTGATGTTATGAATATTCAAAACCATTTCCTGATTCTAGGTGGCTTTAATCTTCCTGATCTGCCTTTGGAACAATCGAGGATTATAAATATTTTTAAATACCAACACCACCTATAGAAAACCTTATTTGCTGTTAATATCTTAAACTCTGGTTGGTTGCAAATAATAAATAAAAAACCTCGTGTTCTGGCCAAGATCACTTGACCAGACACTTTCCACTACCCATATATACCATTTACCGTAGTCAACATTCCGGGAAAAATTTTCGTTAATTTTTAGGTATGATATCAACGGGCCGAATGTCGAAGGGCCGAATGTCGAAGGGCCGAATTTCAAAGGGACGAATGTGTCGAAGGGCCGAATGTCTAAGAGCCGAATGTCGAAGGGCCGAATGTGTCGAAGGGCCGAATGTGTCGAAGAGCCGAATGTGTCGAAGAGCCGAATGTGTCGAAGGGCCGAATTTTTTTTAAATTCTTTTTTTGTTTTTAGAATTATGTTTTTTTTTATTTAATTTAATTATTTTTTTATTTTTTTTACATATCCCTTTTTCAACAAAGAAAAAATTGGCAGTATTTATGTCCAAACCACACAATTGTGTGGGTAAAAAATCATAGTATGTAATGGCATTTTTGATAAAAAATTTGGGAATGATGAAATTTTTTTTAAATAAAATTCCTTGTAAAATGTTCTTTCCGTTAAAAAATGTTGACCTTTCCATTGTTTTGGTGACAAATTGCGTATTATTTTATTCATTCAAAAAACAATTACACATTTGTACCATATGTGTATTTTTTTTTTTTAATTTTGATATTAACATTGTATTTTAACAGTTTTTCGACAGTACAAGTAATTTTTCCGGGAAAATTTTGCAATTTTTCTAGGAATATTTTATAATTTTTTTCACTTAGTTTAAAATTATAAATAAAATTTGCCACTTGAAGAATTGTATAAATTCTGGAAAAGTGGGGGTTTGGGGCCCCCATCCTCTAAGGTGTACAACGAATTAAAATTACATTAAAAGAAAGTTCTATATTTACAAAAGTTGATTTTTTTAACATTTGTGGCACTATCAGAAGCAGCGATAAGAGCGATAAAAACTCTTTGATCTGTGTCTGCAAGGTTGACGAAGCAATTATTATTAATAAAAATAAATAAAACTAAAAAAAATATTGAAAAAATAAAAAAAGGCAAAAATTTTACGGAAAATCAAAATGTTTTATTAAAATAACGCAAAAATGTAATTTGTTACCCGTTTCATGACAGTGTAATCCGAATTTTTATCATTAAAATTAAGATTTGATAAATAAAAACGGCAGATTTTTAATTTTTAGATGAAAAAAATCAAAAAAAAAATTTTTGGAAAAACTGTAAATTTCTCAGGAAAATGTGGTGATTTTTCCGAAATTTTTGGCTTGCACCTACTAAAAATGATGTATACCTATAAAGAATTTTTTTTTTAAATTTTAATCTTAGCCGATTTCGGCCATGTTTTTGTCATATACACTTACGCCAAAAATTTCGCTTGTGAGGAAGTACAACCAACACAATTGTGTATATAGTTATATTGTTTTTTTTTTCAGACGAAAATAGTTTTAAAAGGAATGCACAAATGCGTAAGTTGGGTCAAAGCACATACAAAAAAAAATTTTTGACATGGTACTTTTACAGTACCCACACAATTGTGTTAACGGGCAGGAAAAGGAATACACCTATTGGTGGCGCATGACAAAATGTTCCTTTACCAAAATGTACCGCTGACTGGATACGTGATGAAAAATAGTAAAATACATAAATTCATAAAAAATTCATTTATGATTAATAAAAAAAATTTACAAAATATTCAATAAAACAACAATATTAACAAATTATATTTCTAAAAACTAAAAAAAAAATCGGCCCTTCGACTCATTCGGCCCTTCGACATTTAAGACCCCATCCCTCTCTTGATAGTCTCGCCAAGGAGTGGAATAGTTTCTTGACGCTTTCACAGACTCTCAAGACGTGAGATGCTACTCCCATACATTCATCGATGTCAACTCCTAAATATCTAACGCACTTAACTATTTTCATGTTTCGACCGTTTAATGATATCGTTGAAGGTCGACTTGAGACAAATTTGCCTTTAAACTGCAGCATCAGTGTTTTCTCTGCAGATAGTGACATTTTATTTCTATCGCACCATTGTACCTTATTATTAATCGCGATTTGACCCTGGCGCTGAAGTTCAAGCCTCGAATTGCTGTGCACCAGAATGGCTTTATCATCTGCAAATGCTATTTCGTCCATGTTATCTACCATGCTCGTGTTAAACACGATGTTCCAGACAAGGGGACCTAAGATTGATCCCTGAGGACATCCTTTTGTTATTTATTTTGGTACAGAACCATATATGTCTCTGATTACTGCGGATCGTTCGCTGAAGTATGCTCCTAAAGACATTCATAGTGTTTTTGAGGAGATTATAGACTGATAAACTTGCGATGACACTACGCCATGTTAAGTTATCAAATGCTCCGGCAATGTCCAAGAATATACCCATAACATATTTTGAACTTTGGGTTTTTACAGTGTTTGTTAGGCAGACTATCTCATCCTTATTATAGACATGCTACGTCAGAAGCCGAATTGTTTGTCCGAGAACAATCCGCTCTGTTCGAATGTTGGGGATATACGAACCGCTAGTAGCCTTTCTAGGAGTTTCCGTTTATTTCATCCTTTTCTCACACCTTAGGGAAGTAGCCAAATTTCAGGCAGCTGTTTAATAATTTTACTATGGTAGTCTCTATGATGGGCCAAGCCAGTTGGATTATTTCCGCGTTCAAGTTGTCAAGTCCAGGAGATTTGTTACGCTTAAAGCAAGTAAGGGCACTGATGACCTCCTCCCACGTGAATGGGGGTCTTCAGCATCTGATGTCCAACTGCTGTTGGTGGCGATCTCGCGTATTTCTGCTTGAGGCTCAGTAACGTCAGGTGTTTCGTCTGGCAAAAGCGAGTTTAATAACTCGAAGCATGTGTCAGGCCACGTATCAGTAAAGATTCCATTTGTGTTCCTGATGGTGTTCAAAACTTTAGATGGCCTTGCTTTGCCAGCGGAAAATTTGTACACAAGTCCCCATGGGTCTTTATTCTCATGTTTCGTGACGTATCTTTTAAAACTACTTTGCTTAGCTATAAATACTTCATGGAAGTATTTGTTTCTTGGCGCTCTAAAGAGAGACAATTTCAAGTCTTTTGCTGTTTGGTTTCTCTCCTTCTAGCTTGTGCATAGATGATCTAAGTTTCCTTAAATTAGAGTTCCACTAACTATTTCGGCTCTTTGGCGCTCTCTTCTTAGGAATTGAGCTGTTGCAGACACTGGTTAGCTGCTCCACACGATCATCAATTTTGTCTATCGAGTTAATTTTAGGAAGTGCTTCTACACTGTCCCAAGAGCCCACCAGGTTTCTAGCAAAGAGACCTCAATTACCTATCTTTATGGCAAATCTCGGAGTTTTGCTACTTGCAAGCGGACTATTCTGTGAAACGTCACCAGATGTCTAATTTTCTCTTACACACCACCCAACTATCGAGCTGCTCGATAGGAAATGCTTTCACATATCTCTGATCCGACTATTTTAACACCCTGCATGTTGAGGTGGGCGATGCGTATATGTTGATATGGCAATTTCTTTGATTGTGACTAATCATCATATTTAGTAATAAATCGTAGGCGTTGCACAGCACTTTTCTATGCGTTACATGAAACGCGACCTACTTGGTGGTCATTAGGTTTTTGCATTTCCTTGCAGCTTGCGCAACTGGCATGTTTGTCTTTATTTGGACATCCCTTAAAGCCATGACCATGTTGTACACAGTGAGAGCAGGTCTCTGTGCGCGCCCTACAATTCTTTGCAATGTGACCGTATCGCTGGCCACGTGAATTCTTCCACACTTTAGAAACATATTTCTGGTTGCTGGTTCTACTTCTACCACCCAGTGAGCGGTCTCTTTATTTTTCGCACCAGTTCTACATAGGACCTTAAAATCTTTTTGATACAGACAGTTTTGTCACAATCATGGTCCGAGCTGACATCAAAGATAATTACTTTCGGTAATCTCTTTATAGGCATCGGTTCGGTGGCTACTAGACCACGCCTTTCAACGCTTTATGCTCCGTGAAAACAACAGTAACTGCGACACCTTTCGGGTCGGCGTTCGTTCCATAGTGAATCTTTCAAGAGGACGTACAACTTCCTTGATTTTCTTTGTTATCTCGATGGTTGAAAGGCTGGATTCATTATCCATTGCTGAGATAATTATCCGTTTTGTTGTCTCTTTTTGCCAACGCTTTCTGTTTCTGCATTTCTTGCGTTTTTTACCGACCACTTGCCATTTTCCTCCATTTTATTTAGGTTCAGTTTCCCATATAACGGTGAACTGTGGTCATCTCCATAATCCCAGTTACAAGACGAATATTCTACTGAAACTTAACGAAATTTTGTTAACTTAGTTTGTTAACTTTTGATAACTGATTAAAATTTAATCAGATGGGTTTATCCATCTATATCTTGAAATATAATGAACGTTGGAACGTATTCTGTTTCAAATATTTGGACAATTGTACCTCAGACGTCTTTGGTATAAACTTAAACTACATCACAGTATTGAAAAATAAAAACACAACCGTTAGGACGATTTCTCGGCCAGTCCTGATGGTTTAGCCTCCAAATTTTCTACCAGGATGTATTATTAGTAAATTCCTTGGAATTGGGAATTTTTTGGAATTATGTGGTAAGACGCATTCATTATTACGGTTCACAAGAAGGGCTGCAAACCTAATCTATCTACCTTCAGACCAATTGCAAAAATGTTTGCATTCCACAGCTATTTGAGAATATTTTTCATGATAAGCTATATTTTCATTGCAAAACATTGTTCTCAGATTTGTTAATTAGCAAAGCTTTTAACAGACTTCAGCAAGGTATATTAAACCGAATTTCCCACAACATCAGTTTAGTCAAACTTAGAGCCCTTGGCTTTCTGTCAAAGGTCCCCCCCTTTAGATATACAGTCTATGTATACATTTTTTAGATATAAGTATTATTTAGATTATCTATATCCGCTTCTAACATTAGCTGTATTTCTTGACGCTTGATCTGATCCGGTTCAGTTCAATTTTCATGGAACAATACAAAGCCGCTTACACGATTTCAAATCAAAATTTGTGATCTAAAACAAACAGCAAGGTGCACACAGAATCAATTTGAGTGAAATATTCGTGATTGTCAATCCATAACCTATTTGTGTAAACGATTACCTTTCCAACCACGAGATCATTCCATAAAACAGAGCTTATTCTGCTCAAAACCTCAAAATCTTGGGTACAAATGTGATATCGTGCATCCTCGCAAACGGATGGTTCGATAACTGCATTGAGATTTATCAGATATTTTACTAGTATTTTTCTAAGTAAATCTAGGTGGTGTCTGTTTTGTACTTTTATTAATTTATCTATATAATTAAAATTTATAGTCATCCGGACTTATAAATTTCAAGAAAAATTCCTCCACTAATTGATAATTAGGTGAAAATTTGCAATCGATCATACAATTTTTTTTTGAAACATGGATACACAGCCAAAAACACACAAAAAATTATGGAACTCATGGTGAGATCACGAAAGGGTATAATTCTTAAGATAAAGGTGAGCTGAATAAATAAGAGACACAACCAAAAAAAAAAAAATTAAGTCACACATATGTAATTTGTAATTCCTTTAAAAAAAATTGTTTGCAAACACACCACACCGTTTTTTCATATCCACAAACCGATTCTTCATTTGATTTATGCATTCTGTCCTGTTAACGTATTTTTTTTTTTTTTGTCAATTTATTTATTTTGCTTAAGAAAAAGTTCGTTTTTATTTTAAGAAATTCATCTTCATACTACATAATATACTAAAATAAATTTATTTATTAAAGAAAAATATCCAACAATAATGTTAAAGGTGAGATTGATGATTCCTTGAGAAGGTCTTCGTATTTCTTTTTTTTTTTTTAGTGTTTTGTTAAAGATTTCTATCGAGAATTTTATAATTCTAACCCTTTAATCACCCAATCAGTTAAATATAAATAAATAAAAAAGAAATTAAAAAGAAAAATCTTCGGATCATTATTCATGATGATCATCGTGATCATATCACATTTTATATAAAAAAAAAAATGAAAAATTAATTTAGACGGGATTTATTATATATTTTTATTTCAAATGTGCGCGCAGGCTTCCACCAGATTAGTATCTTGTCCCTATATGGTATATACCATAAATATGTTGATTAATTGAAATGAGCTTTGGTGAAATTTTTTAAGAGTAATGAAAATTGTTAACTAAAAAATTTCTAGTGCAAAATATGCTGCACGAGTACAAAGCTTCACAACCTACACACAGTTAATACACGCCACATTCGAATGATATAAATTTATTAATAAATCGATCTAATAGACTGTTGTGTTGGGGCCAAGCCCATATTCCTAAAGACTAACACAAATAGGTAATAACTTACAAATAGATGTGTGATATAGTCATCATCTCTATTAAATTTGGACACTTTATCGTCTCTTAAATCTTTTTTGCCTAAATTACACAAATTTAATAAAAAAAAAAACACTAACACATACACACACTCGTAGTCATATGTAACATGTTAATCTCAAATTACATAAAACAAAATTCTAATATTTTTTGCCAACCAAAATTTATTGAATTTTTAATTTGGTTCTCACGAAATTTAATTTATAAAAATATTTGCCTTTATAATCAATATTTGATAGCATAAACACGATTCAGATTACAGCAAATGCGTTTTTTTTTTTTTGTTAAATTTAATTTTTAAACCCTATATGCATAGGTAACGTCATTTTAATCAGACGACGCATTTAACGTAATTTTATGTAATTAAATATCGTACGATTTTATGTTATAATTTTTTTTAATTATATCGTATTTCATAATTAGCATTACGAGCTGATTGAACCACATCTATATAAAAATAATTTGAAAGTTAATAATTATGACGACAATAATTAGACGAATGCTTAATTTAATTTTAGTATATAGTACATACATCTTAAATAGATCATAATTTCCTTTCTTAATCTGAGTATCTAGTTTATTATAATTATATAATTTAAATTCTCACAATCTAAGATGAAACGATTAAATTAAGATAAAAAAAATGTTGTTACATTTTAAACATTAATTTTAAATCATCATCATCATCATCATGAGAAAATCAATTTACATTTGATCTCTGATTTTATATATAGTAATCGTATGTCTTGTCCCAACATCATCTAATTCATCATTTAGTCAACAAGATTGTGAACGAATGTGTAACAAGAAGAAGAAAAATATGTACATAATATACTTAAGATTCAAAAAAAAAAAATCTCAATTACAAAGACTCATATTACAAACGAAACAATATTAGATTTTTTTTTATATATTTTAAGAAATTCAAATTAAAATAATAAAAATTCTAAAAATATAAAGTGGAATTATAAAAGAAATTAATTATAGTTTTTAACTAATTAAGTAACATCTATTAATTTCAATTATGTACTCGTACTTCTTTTATACAAATTCATTGCAAAGATGCAGTTCATTTAAATTTGGCATTTGGTGCACCCCGGTCTCTTTTACGTAACGTTATGGATGCAGAGTTCCGTCCGTTCTTGTTATGTTTGGTTTTTTTTTTTACAAAATGAAACGTTAATCGTTAATAGTTAAAATTAGTTTCATGTTAGTCATTAAAAGATGGATCTAGTATCAATGAACCACTGTAACGTGACTGAAGGTCATGAATATGGAATTAATTCATGAACTGAAATCAGTTAACAGAAAATAATTATCCAGTTATCCAGGCGGTCATCATTGGTCGACTAAACTCAGGCGTGGGTAATTCTGAATAACTGAACAATCCTTGATTGGGCCGCGTAAGAGAAGGAGAATAGGGAAGAGGTAGGTAGGGTAGGAAAGGAAAAAAAGCAAGTAGTAACTCATACCTGTTTTTTAATCCCTGCAATCTGTTCTGAGGCCGAAGCAATCGCAACTCCTTCGCGGTTTGTTTTTCCCGTGCTATAATACTGTAACGAAACATGTGTGATCGTATGGATTTTTCCTCGGTGAAGGATCTCTCAGAACGTCGTTTCGTGTTCAGAAAATAGAATATACTGATTCATTGCCCTTACGCGGTCATTTGAAGCACGCTAATGCTCAGGAGTTTAGGGGTGGGCTTTGCAAGGGTTGAATACAGTCTTGTCAGACCGCTAGTTGAAAGAACCATTTTATAAAAAAAAAATCAACAATAAAACGTTAAATTAAGCTGGGGAATACTATGGGCATTTGATGAAGTTGTAGATTTTTACCAGAGTAGGAAAATCTGTAGAGGTGTGCAAGAACAAGAAAAATTTAAATGAAATAAAATGTTGAAGAACCTGTTTAATTATGACCGAAAGGAAAAGATATAGTTAGGAATCATGAAAATGGAAATAACAGGTGGGAGGGAACATCACGACAGAATTTTAATTTTGCAAACGGTAATTATGAGCAAAAGTAAAGTTAAAAAAAAAACTATATTTGATTACGGTAAGTCGAGTAGAAAGAACGCTGTATAAAAGTGTACCCGCCATTGTACTACCTACCTGATCTCACTATAATGGCTTTAAAATCTCTTGTTAATTACTAAATTTAAATTTTTCACTAAATCCAAAAATTAACATAATGATACTTTATTTAATCAATATAAGGAAATCAATACCGAAATTATAATTTAAAAGTAATTTATATGGAATAATCATAATAAAATTATAGGCGCAAAATTAGATTTCAATGAACACCCTACTCTGGTGCTAATTAAACTAAACTTAAACTAGCCCTAATCTATTTAATAATTAACTAAGCGTAAAGGAAATTAATTTTCAATAAAAAATTAAGTATATAAGAAAAATGAAATTATGATTTAAATAAAAATAAAAAAAAATTAATAAAAATAAAACAAATTTGTTACTTGGTTTCGCAGAACATAATCCGTATGAAATGTTGATGAAGCTGTTGCTAATGTTGATTGTTGCTTCCTCGAGATGAATGTCGTCAATTTTATATTGTCGGGTAAAATTGAAGGTGAACGATAATAATGACGTCATTCACATTAACTGATTATTTCAAACGATTATTATGGCTGCGGGCCAATACTCGGGTAAATCGTTTACTCTTGTAAAAATCGGATTTAGAACAGATTTTTCGATCAGTTTGCCATAGAGTTTTTGAAAAATAAATGAATTTACCGAAAAATTTACTTAAAATTGACTTTTACCCGACTATTGGCCCGCAGCCTATGTCGGTTTAATTACAGGTTTTCGATTTATAAAAATAATTTTTTTATTATAATCAGAATATTATTTATCAACTGGATAGTCTATTTTAATTATAGTTTTATGTATAGATTTATATTATATAGTTTTTAATAATTTTTATTATATTATGATTTTAGTTTTATAATTTAATTTCAACCAAACGAGATTTACACTAATCTTTCGGATCGCTGAACTAACGCTCGGATTTGGCAATATTTATATGACGTTTATAATCACACGTCGAGTCTACACTTCGAGCGTATTACCACCAAATTTGCATAATAGTAACTGTTCCCACAATTATATAATTGCAAAATATATATTATTTTAATTTTGGTCTAGCATCAATTTAATTAATTTAAAGCACAATGATTAACCAGAGTTTATAATTTTATGGTTTATGTTTTGAGCATTCGTAAGTTATCAAAATTTATCATGTGAGGCACACACTGATAACTGTCACTTTAATTTCAACAATGTCCTTGCGATCACATTTTTCCCAATTTACGAATAATATACAATCACAGTTTTGGGATTATGCACCGCCTCACAATTTCAGTTACATTAATCGAACTGCACTATTACATTAACTAGAGCACTTATATTATATAATACACGATCTTAACAAGTAATTTGTGTTCATTTATGATTTATCTAATTTTGCTAGGACATATTTCACATGCGCAATTTTTACGCGAACTTATAGCAGTATATCGTCCCGTACACAAGCAAAATAAAAAAAAATGATTACTAAGAATAGTCGGGTAAATTATTTACTGTGGTAAAAATCGGATTTAGAACAGATTTTTCGATCAGTTTGCCATAGAGTTTTTGAAAAATAAATGAATTTTCCGAAAAATTTACTTAAAATTGACTTCTACCCGACAATTGGCCCGCAGCCTAAGAGTACGATTATTTGTTTCGTACGAACTATCAATTTTAAATTTAAATAATTTTTAATTGTTTAATTTATTAAATGCACTATACAACATAACATTTTAATATGCTCATTTAATAAAATTTATATTGACCAATAATATAATATAATTAGGTGGATCCGACTGATCCAAAATTAAAAGAGTGACTGTCTTTATTCAAAACCAATTACTGACCAACTCAAATTGATAACCCAAAACAAAACCGAAATTTTTATATATAAGCACACGAATATGCATTCGTGTAGGTGTATTGTACGACAATTAATCATGTAGCTACTTCGAGCACTGTATTTGTTGAATGTTGTAACCCAGTGGTGGACAGCGCTGCGTGACAATACCTTACGCTGTTATTCCAAATCGAAGACGCACGTCTATAGGTCCTATTCACTACTGAATAGGATACATACTATCGGTGCCTTACATAGCTACATGCCAGCCTATCTGGATATGGAAGATGGGTCGTCCCATGATTTTTGCACGCCGATAGGAGGTCGTAGTTGAGATCCTTTTTATCACAGACCGTAATCTGTTTATGAAAATTTCCTTTTGCATCCTGCCCTTATCGTGATTCGAACCCGGTACCTCCCGATCCAAACGCCACAGCTTTAACCACTCTGCCAGCTGTCGGTAACTCACCTTGTTTTAACTCTACTTACCTAGACTTTATTCGACAAATTAGCTTGCGTTTCACGCCATGTTGAAATCAATAATAAGAAGTAGATATAATTCGATACCAAGCGAAACAAAATGAAAGTTCACAAAATACTACCAGAGAAAGTGCAAAATGAAAAATTCTTAAGTTTATTTTTAAATATTAAATATTTTATGGAGAAAAGCCGAAAACTATGGCTTGAGATATATCAGACAATGCACAATGTAACACATAACACATTAAAAACGCCCAGTCGTAACTTTTTGTCACCACCAGGAATCGAACCCGGAACCCCCGAATTACGTAGCAAGCGCTTTTTTTTTAAATATAATTCTTTATATTATATGCTTTAATCCCATACCAATTTAAATGTGGACGAAAGAATATTACAAAAAATGTCTAAATAATTTACAATTAAATGGCTTATGAATGCTCTTCTAGCTTTTGTTAATTGTATGTTGATATGCTCAAGGTAGCACAGCCTATCGATATTTATTCCAACATATTTGACATTTGCCTTTTGTTGGATTATTGTATTTCCTATTTGGATTGCAAGCTGTTGCCAGTTTTTCCGTGTATCCCAGTTTGCATATATGATCGGATTACGAAATAAAATTGTTTCACATTTATCCGCATTGATCGCGATCCTCCAAGTATGCAAATAGTCTTCGATAAAATTTAGTGCTGTTTGAAGCATCTGTTGAATTGATATTATTTTAAGCAAGGAACAATAGATTACGATATCATCCGCGTAAGCTATAGTTTGAATATTTTCACTATTTAAACGTTCGGTGACTATCAGATTGTTAGTAAATAAATTGAATATAGCTGTTATTGATCCCTGCTATAAGCCGTTATATACCACATGGGCTGAAAAGTCCCAAACCTAACAAAGAAAACACGTTTTTTTCGTTCAATTATTTTTTTGTTCAGTTGGTAATAACCTTCAAAAGACAGCTGTCAAAATTTCATTATATTCTATTCATTAGTTTGTGAGTTATTCTGCTAAGAGTGACGCTACTTCTGTTAGTTTAAAAAAAAATGGATCAAAAACAATTTCGTGTTTTAAGGTGGTAACTCCAGAAAACATAAAAAAAAATTCATAATATCATTTTGAATGATCGAAAAGTGAAGTTGCGTGAGTTAGCTGACATCGTAAACATATCAAAAGAGCGTGTTGGCTTTATATTGCATGAGCATTTGACTATGATAAAGCTCTGTTCAAAGTGGGTGCCGCGTTTACTCACTGTTGACCAAAATCAAGAACGTGTTGATGATTCTGAGCAGTGTTTGGTCATGTTTAAACGTAACAAACTGGAGTTCTTGCATCGATATGTGACAATAGATGAAACATGGGTTCATCACTTCACTCCATAATCAAAACGATCGTCATATGAGTGGACATCAACTGTTGAGCGTCGTCCAAAGCGGCGGAAAGCACAACAATCGGCTGGAAAGGTTATGGCCTCGGTATTTTGGGATGTGCGTGGTGTAATATTCATCGACTAGCTTGAGAAAGGAAAAACCATCAACAGTAAATATTATATAGCGTTATTTTAGCGTTTGAAGGTCGAAATTGCAGAGACGACCGCATATGGTAAAGAAAAAAAATTTTGTTTCATCAAAACAACGCACCGAGTCACAAGTCAATCAAAACAATGGCAAACATACACCGTATTCGCTAGATTTGGCTCCTAGCGACTACTGGCTGTTCACAGACCTCAAAAAATGCTCTCCGGTAAGAAATTTTGCTCGAATGAAGAGGTTATCGCTGAAACTGAGGCCTATTTTGAGGCAAAAGATAAATTGTTCTACAAAACTGCTGAGATTACGATGATGAATAAAGCCAATTTTGAAAAAAAAAAAACGTGTTTTCTTTGTTAGGCCCGGGACTTTTCAGCCCATGTTATATTGAAAATCATGCTGGATTTTTCACTTCCAGATGTCGTTATAAACTTTCTATTATACAGCATGCCCTGTAGTATTTCCAAAATTTCTGGTTGAAATTTCATTCTCTACTTCATAGAGTTTATATAAAAGGCCATCCAACCATGCTGATTCAAAAGCTGTGTTCATATCGATCAGCACCGCTCCGGTACTTCTTTTGATGTTTAAGTTGTGACATACATCGGAGATCAGTTTTGTTACTGCATGAGTAGTAGAGTGGCCATATCGAAACGACTATTGAATAGATTATTGATGTTGGCATGGTCTTGAAGTTTATTGTAAATGATGATTTCATATATTTTACTGGTGTTTGATATAGCAGGCTGATTGGTCTGTAGTTGTTGGGATTTACTTGATTTTTATTTTTCTTTAGTATTGGGTACACTTTCGCAGTTTTCCAACAATTTGGGAACGTAAAAGTTGATTAAATATGATACATAGTTCGATAATTACTTCTTCTGGGACGTACTTAAGAACAATGCGCAAGGCACGTTGTCCAAACCATACGACTTTTTTGTGTTCATATGGTTTAGTATACTCTTCAGTTCTGTTACATCCACAAAGTATTTAGGTACAGTTGTATAAACAGGATCGGATGCTCTGTTCGTGACGGAAAATCTTGTTTTAGTTAGATTATTAGTTAGAAGAAGCGATAAAAACTCTTTGATATGTGTCTGCAAGGTTGACGAAGCAATTATTATTAATAAAAATAAATAAAACTAAAAAAAATATTGAAAAAATAAAAAAAGGGAACAATTTTCTAATAAAAAAAAATTACAAAATATTCAATAAAACAACAAATTTAAAAAATTATATTTCTAAAAACAAAAAAAGAGTGAGTCCATTAGTACTCTCAAGCAGATGTGTAAACATGGCGTGTGTATAGTACGTCCATACACGTACAGTTTACTTTGAAGGAACAAGGAATGTAATTTTATTAACCATAGTTTTTCATTTGTTTATTATTGTTAAATTGGTCTATTACTCTTTCGGTATAATCGACGCAATTGGATTTTGGTAGCTAAAATAAGATATATTATATACTGTCGACTCTAACTTTAAAAATTTTCATTGAAAAACTGCACAATGGTTGTTCCACATCTCGTAGTAGATATATTTCGATCTGAGTTCATGTGCAAATCGAATTCGTCTCGCAGGTAGTTTATAATTGGTTAAATCCCCGCTCATAATCATCGGCAAAAGATAGTCTCCTTGGAGAATTTTTGAAATTCTTTTAGAATATGGAGCAAGGACGAAATGTATGAACTTCATTATGTCTTCGACAGATTTTTCGGCGACGTGAACACAACTACAGAAAACATCTTCTTCCCATTGAGAAGCTGAAGTTCAGCCGTGTATATATTATCAATGGGTTGTGTTGTTACCCTCATATCATTTGTTAGTCCAACGATGATTTCCTTATGCGAGTTGACTGTATAAGTTCAACTTGTATTTTTATATATTGCTACTCCGGCAGCCTACTGACCATTTCTCTTGAACTGAACGCATCACTCAAAGTTAGTAATATTAACATGCTGGTCATTGCATATCCAGATCTCGGGAAGCAAGAAATTTGAGCATCCTTGCGTGTCTGTATCAGTTAGGTCGAGGTGATGTGACCTGAGTCTTTGGTATTGCAATGTTAAAAACCAGACTTTATTGTTATCTCGTACAAAATTCGCCATTACAAACTGATCTATAGTTAGCGGATTTGTAGTGAGGCGCGATAGCTCATTTTGAAGAAGACCCATTGAGGTCCCATTTTTACGTCCATGGTAGAAGACATAATCATCGATAGCCGACGTGATGCACAGTCCTTCGAGACTCGTAATAAAGCAATATATACAAGTTATGGACTGTGTCTTTTATCGTAAGAATATATACTGACTATCTCGTTATAGGTACACCCTGTGATGCATGAATTATGGTGGCACATGCAGGTACGACTGGAAAATGATTACATGATTACGCTTAACATTAATGGTCAGATTTTTGTTTCGATTAACAGTTGAGCTTTTTCTAGAAATGGGCACCAAACATCGGTCGATATTCGATTTCTGCGCCCATCCAGCTTTAAGCCGCTTCACTTTCTTGTCTTGTGAAGTTGTACCGAAATCCATCCAGAGTCTTTTGGCATTTTTTACTGTTGACGTTTTCATCGTTCTCGTTTTCCGGTCAGGATGACTGCATTCGATATACCTCAGACAGCCCATAGTTCCATTCACCAGTCCATCTGTTACGTCAATATTGGTTTTGAGAAAGTAAGGCAGACCTATGACAAATGGAAGTCCGTACGCAAAATATTTGTGTCCACTATGCTCATTTTATGGATTATAACGGAATTGCTACTCCGGCAGCCCACTGATCATCTCTCTTGAACTGAATGCGGCATTCAAACGTATAGCATAATAAAAAACGTATAGCATATTAACATAATCGTCATTGCGCAGACAGGTCTCGGGCAGCAAATGAATTGAGCATATCTGCGTGACTGTCACCTGAGTATCTGGCAGTTCAATGTTAAAAACATTGAAGATTATTGATAGCCGACGTGATGAACAGCTCCTAGAGACTCGTTACTCGTGATATAGCAATATACACAAGTGTTGACTGTGTTTTTAATCGTAAGAGTATGTAATTTCGTAATCGTAATTCGTATCGTAATTTTTTTTTGATTTTTCTGATCGATGGAAATGTTGATGGTTTCTATTTCATTTTTAAATTAGTTTTTTTGTTTTCCCCATACTACTATACACATACATACAAGCATAGCATGCCATGTATAATAAAAAATTGTTTTTATTGAGTTTGTTGCTTTTTTTTTAAACGAAGTAGGTGGTACATACGTCATTTCGTTTACGCTAATACAAAAATTTTCAGTTCGTTTACGCTAATACAAAAATTTTTGGTAGGCGCGAGCAAAGATGTTTACACATCAAAAAGAAATCGGCCTTTCGACACATTCGGCCCTTCGACATTCGGCCCTTCGACATTCGGCCCTTCGACCTATTCGGCCCTTCGACGCATTCGGCCCTTCGACATTCGACCCTTCGACATTCGGCCCTTCGACATTCGGCCCTTTGTACCCATTCCGGTTGGATGACTTCGAAAATTCCACATTGTTGTTACAGTGCAGCCCGTTGCAAAAACCTATATATCGTCGTTGGTATTTCGCAGGTGCAGCTAAGATGTCTTTTTAAAAGACGTTCGGCTAACCACTTTCGAAGATTTAAAGCGACATTTATAGAACGAATTCAAACGTAATGAGAATCGTGCTCAGCATTTTGTATGGTGCAAAAATTATATAGCCGGATTTCATGAGAGAAACTGCATATTTATTGAACATTAAAATTCAGAAGCAACTTCGCAAAGCAGAGCGCGACTAAAACGCAATTATCAGCTAAGAGGGTCATAAAGTGTACATCTGTGGGGATCGCCAAAACTAGAAACCCGAATTATAAAAATCAACGGTATGGCCAATGGAAGAACGGACACGGTATGATATTTTCAATCCAAAATTTGTATTGACGATGACGTGTATTATGTTAAAATACAAGTCGTTCCGGCTAAGAGGTCAGAAATACAAATGGTACATGAGAAAATAAAAGTAATTCTAAATGTTTTTCGCCCAGAGAGTAACGTCGTTCATAATACCCGCCAAATCTAAGAAAGAATCAATCCGAAAACTAAAAGAATATGGTTTACATAATTATGGAAAAATGTGCATTTTGGAGAACTACTTAGGATAGGTTTTAACCGGCAATTTTAGAATATTTAGATCTTCTTCCACTATCAGCCCATTCTTACCATTTATAGACCGGCAGTCGAAACTACACACCGACGCTTCCAACTTTACATTGTACGATGATTTAAAATTGCATCCGACGTATTATTACACCCGTAAAACGTCCCCAACACAAGAAAACTATTTCGCATATGAATTAGAATTGACGATGGTAAGTCACCGACTACAGTGCTTTTAAGTGGGCAATGGAGACAAAAGATTTCAGCTTGTTTAGCCTGTTTTGTTAACCTATTATATTACTGAGTAAAAGGGACACCATATACGTTGACAACCTATTCCAGTTGTGATTCGCTTAATGAAACCATAAGATTGAAAATGCTCTAGCAACGAACTGTTCTGTATGCTTGGTAAAACACATATTTTCAAAGAAAGTAACCCCTAAGGTCCTAAGTCTTTAATTTCGAATACTTTTTGTAAAAGTATGCCATTGGTGGTATGATAGTACTGGTTTACTTTCCAATGGGATGGTAGGATTTTACACTTATCAATGTTGACCCAGGTTGGAGTCACACCATAAGTTGCTAGACAGTTGACATCTTCTTGCGGTTTTTTAGTATCGTTGATATTTTCCACTGTTCTGTAAATTTTAAGACCATCTGGGTGACGGTCTCTTTATCGTAAACAATTTATCGTGTTTCAATTTAAAGTGAACATTTAATCGTAGAACAGTTTATCGGGGACACAATTTACCGTGGACACAATTTATCGTGGGACAATTTACTCCAGAACAGTTTTTCGTGGACAATTTATCGTAGAATTAAGGTTTTATGCGTGGTAACAAAAAATTAGTGCGATTCTTTAATGATTTTTGGAAGAAGTTCTGGAATATTGCCATGTGGGACGGAACTCGGTAGTTTCTTAACCGATTATGATGGGATTGGGTATGTTGGATGGAAATGGGATTATTGAATGATTTTTGGAAGAAGTTCTGGAATATTGCCATGTGGGACGGAACTCGGTAGTTTCTTAACTGATTATGATGGGATTTTGTATGTTGGATGGAAATGGGATTATTGAATGATTTTTGGAAGAAGTTCTGGAATATGGCCATGTGGGACGGAGCTCGGTAGTTTCTTAACCGATTATGATGGGATTGGGTATGTTGGATGGAAATGGAATTATTGGATGATTTTTGGAAGAAGTTCTGGAATATGGCCATGTGGGACGGAACTCGGTAGTTTCTTAACGGATTATGATGGAATTGGGTATGTTGGATGGAAATGGGATTATTGAATGATTTTTGGAAGAAGTTCTGGAATATTGCCATGTGGGACGGAACTCGGTAGTTTCTTAACCGATTAAAGATCCCGGCTCCTACCCCGAAATTAAAATCTAAAGAGCCCCGCAGGGCTACGGGGAGAAGCGTAGGTGTCATTCATGTCCTACGTGCGGCACGCAGTGCGACATGTTTGAAGATCTCGGCTCCTACGCCCCCCCGAAATTAAAATCTAAAGAGCCCCGCAGGGCTACGGGAGAAGCGTAGGTGTCATTAATAGATTCTATATAATCTGCTCCTACGTGCGGCACGTAGTGCGACTCCCACTCTCAATTTAATATATTCATAAAAAAATATTAAATTTCATTTATTTTTAAATGAGATTCAATATTTTTTTATTAAATTTTTTTAGCACGCCTTAACGTATTTTTTTAATTTTAGTTCGTTTTTATTCCAATAGATGGCGCTAGGTTCAAAATGCTAAGCAAATGCACATTTTTAGTTATTAACAATTCCGCTCTTGGTCAAAGTGGCGCTACCGTCGCTCAGACTGTCAAAAAAATTTGACTGCGATACTAAAGCTGTTCCAAACTGTTATACGATAAATTGTCCACGAAAAACTGTTATACGATAAATTGCCCACGATAAACTGTTCTACGATAAATTGTTCCACGATAAAATGATTCCACGATAAATTGTTTCCACGATAAATTGTTCTACGATAAATTGTTCTACGATAAATTGCTCACGATAAATTGTTCACGATAAACTGACAGTAAATTAGATCATCTGCACATACATCAAGATTTGAGAATTCCGTATTCCTTGCCATGTGAAAATGATGAAAATCCAATAACCATAATATACGTGATTCTTAACGTACTCCTGAAGTGCTTGAATTAACTTCAATCTCTTATTTCCCGCAGCTCAAAATATTGAATTCGATCACTTAAATATGATATAAACCAAGATACAATTTGGTTGGTGAAGCCAAAATTGAATAATCGCTCTAATGTTTTGCAATGGTTGATGGAATCGAAGGTTTTGGCAAAATCTGTATAAACTACATCAACTTGCTTAAGTTTTTCAATTTTCTTGGTCGTGTTACTGGTAAACTCTATGAGGTTTGTTGAGTTGATTGTTTTTGTTGATTATTTGAAATATGCCGAGGATTCAATGTTTTAAAGCTGTTGCAACCACCGCTTTTGGGGAAATGCTGCAGGCTAGATTTAATGACTGATTATATAGCAAGCATAAAGGAATTGTCAAAATTGGATAATGTTGTGTGTTGAAGATTTCCTATGATTTAAATTAATGAGGCTATCATCATACCAAGCAGGTTATTTACTTGATTTAATATGCGCAGTAGGGACCTATAAATGCAATCAATTCTACAGAGTTTGTCTATACGTTTATGACAACGTCACTGCTTATTAATTCATTTTCGCAGTCCATTTCTCAAAATTAAGCCTTAAGTTGTTTCGATGTGCCTTTATGAAGTTGAAATATGTTGTTAGGCTCTGATATTTAATTTTTGATCGCTTTGCACAATTACATATTTCAATAGATTTATGATGAACGTCATCGTTTGTAAATATCAATACCATCTGCGCTCATATTTACAGGAAGAAGTTCGTCTATACTTTGTCGTCTAAGCGTCCGAATATTAGAAATATTAGAAAAATCGAATATTAGAAAAATTAAATTCGTCTGTGATCAAGATGATTTCGGATGGATCCGTAATTCTGTTGATTTCCATAATTGTGTCAAAACAGGTATATATAATGTGTCGCTGGTTTGGGTGGGATATACCCTACGTATATAACTATATCGACTTTTTGATAATTGTGATTTAGACATCGACTAAATGATCAGTAAGTTCAAATAATTCGCTTGATATAAAGTCTCAGGACTTCAGGAGCTCTACGTATACTCCATCACCAGATTTGTAATGCTTGTTTGTATAGCGATCGCTCACATTTATAAACGATACGTATTGGGTCTCACATATGATATAGATTTGTTTTAAGTATGAAGCTCCAAGCGTTGTTTAATTGTTACTGTGATGTTACCAGTGCCATCTTGGAAGTTATGTTGTGGTTCTCTTGACTTGTATTTAATGCAGGTCTTGTTAGTAAATGCAATTGCTCCCCTTCAATCGGTGAAAAGTAATATGTGTTTAGTTAATGCCATTATATAGCATCTGGTAAGCTCTCAAAAAGTTTATTTTTCTTCTGAGACAATCATACACAAAATTTTGAACGTTAATCATTGAGCCTTATGAATGATCAAAATTTTACTGGAATGTTTGAATGCCTTAGTTAATTGTTTCCGACATAATTGGAATGTCAGTTACGAATACGCCTATCTTAAAACTGGCGAATGTTCTATTGAAGCAAGCAGTATATTAAATTGTTGATAATATGGTTTTAGCGCTTGTCCGACACCCGCAGGACATGTATATGTTCTGTTGAGCTGTTTGGAGCCAGTTAGATACTTATAAACCAAAATAAACCATTTTGACATGCACATTTTACAGTAATCAGGTAACAATGCGGCCAGACCTAGCAATCTCGCATGAACCATCATGTACTCATAACATATATATATATATATATATATATACAGTATCTAATTGTCATTTAAAGTCAAAGTCATTCAAAGTCAAGTCTACGATGAAATTGTGCGTTAATTCATCACAACTGGAGATTCCCGAGGTAACATTCGCAAGAATCATCGAGCAATGAATTTAAATTTCCAACGTTATAACAATCGCAATTCGAAAGATACTCAAACTTACAGATCAGAGACAAGCAACTGGAAATCCGAAACGAGAAAGCTGAGAAATAAAAATGGGGATATTGTTGGAATTAAAAAGTCCAAGTTCGCTGCGGGCACAAAATAATTGTATATCCAAAATTTCTAGATTGCCGATAAAACTGCAGGAATGGCCGAGTTACAGCAACAACACCGCACTAGAACATACTGTTGGGTCGGACGACAATTAAGTAATTTTGACAACAGATACAGATCAGTTTTATTGAAGTTGATTTGGTACACCAATAAAGAAAGAAATTATATTTAAGTTATTGTAAATATTTGTGAAGTTTTCATTTTGTTGATGGTCCCATACAAACCCACATACATAAATTAAAAATCTGAAAAAAACCAGAGGGTATTTTTGCAAACACTTTGTACGTCAATTCAAATAGTAAAAATTTTCATTTACGCAGCGTAATTAGTAGGGTAAAAAAAATCTTTAAGAAAAACCAGTGCAGAACTTACTCCTGTGGCCCTATTCTGGCTTTCCCTGGGAATAGGGAATTGGTAAAAATATTTTCATAGCATTTTTGTCAAAATTATATTTTTCGGGCCTACTGAAAGAATAAGTTTAGTGCAAAAATTTTCAAAACAAAGTTAATTGGTAAACTTTTGTTCCACAAAATTTATTAATTAAAAAATTTATAAATTAACACCAAACTTGTCCCCTCAGTGGCACTATTCTGGTAATCCCCCGGGAATAGGGAATTGGGGAAAGATTTTATATGTAATTTCTGTTCAAATATATTTTTTCTGGTCTACTGACGAAAAAAGTTCCATGTAAATATTTATAAATTGGGAATAATTTTTCCATACCTAAATTGGTAGGGAAAATTATTCCTAATTTAAATTTGTTTTGAAAAAAAATAACACCAGCTTGTTACCTCAGTAAGCCAGAAAAAAAATATTTGAACTGAAATTACATATAAAATCTTTCCGCAATTCTCTATTCCCGGGGAATTGCCAGAATAGTGCCACAGTAAGCCAGAAAAATACAATTTAGGCAAAAATGCTATGAAAATATTTTCCCAATTTCCCATTCCCAGGGAAAGCCAGAATAGTGCCCGATAGTAGTTTAACAGCCAACGGAAGATATTACTTTACTTTTACATAGTAATCATGAAAAATTTTGGCCACGAAATTTTTGCCCGAAACCTGTCAACCGGAAGTGGCAACCATATATCGGAAAATCTAAGTGATTTTTACCGAAATCACCCCACTGGAAGTGGCAGCTTCCATAGGAACTTTTTTACCAAATATATTGAATATATGCATTTATATTATAAATTTTACCGAAATGACGAGTTCTGTTAAAAAAAAAGTGTATTACTCCAAAATACGGCATCTGTACATAGGCCATGCGGATTGGATTGACTATATTAGGAATAAAACTTCATACTAAAACTTTTCCATAAATTGGGAGAGCTATGCAAGCAGAAGTTGCAGCTTCCTGATCAGCGTTTTCCTTATTTGTTTTCTGAAATTTAAGCAGGAATAATAAGATTTGATTACACGAGACAATTTTTATGGCAAATCTGGTATAGGTTCAATTTTTCGCTTTAGAAATTAAGTGTAGTGTATTCCATAAATGTGACCTATGGCACTATTCTGGTAATTCCTCCGGAATAGGGAACTGAGGAAAGAATTTATATGTACTTTCTGTTCAAAATTTTTTTCGGCATACTAGTGTTAAGTTTTTTGAAAACAAAATTAAATTGGGAATAATTTTCCAATTACCAATTTATGTCATAAACACATGCTATGTCTTGGGGCTATAATTAGTTATAGTACTAAAATTTTTGGTTATGATCATAAATTTGTTTTTCTGTCTTGACGAGGAAATTAAATACTAAAGTGCCACCATTCGCCGAATCCCTAAACTAATCAACTGTCATTATTATTTTTTGGCATTTGTTTCTATTCAATAAAATTTGTTACATGGCGTCAATTTTATTTTAACTAAAATAATCATTAACCCTTATGTGAGTGAAGAAAACATATCTTAATTTGAGTGATTGTACCTACACGCACTTTCTATGGAAACTTATTTTTTCCACGTTCGTCAAAGTTGTAACATTTCTCAATTTTAAATGTGTTCGTAATCTACCAATTGGACTAGATGTTCTCATAAAGTTTAAAGTTTTATTGGAAGTAAAACATACAAAAATAGTCGTCTAAAAGTGGAAAAGGTAGTCGGGTGCCCACGTCACTCACATTATAGGGTTAAACATTGTGCTAGTGAATGAAAATCGAAAAAATGAGCGACAAGAAACATTTTTCTGATGAAGAGACAATGGTTTTAATAGATATCTGAGGAGAACGACGGATTTTGGACATGTTTAGGACATGCAAAAGACATTTGAAGACCTTATTTTCGAAAAATTATCTTAAAAAGAAACCAGAATCAGGTAATATATATTTCTGCGTTTATAACAACTTGTATTTATAGTTTTACCTAAATAATATATATATTACCTAAATAATATATATATTTTAGGAATGGGTAACCCAAATGGAAGTTTTTTCAAAAATTACATTTTATATTAGGATCTGCAGATAAATACTACTCCAATCTAGGGGAAGACAGTATATTATCGACGAGTAAGAATAAACATACTAAATTGTTTATTTGAAAATATATATTTTTGTATGATGTTTTTATTTAATAACTTGACTTAGCGCTATCTACATTTTCAATTATAATTTCTCATGCAACTTTTAATTTATCAGTCGTAGAGAAATGTGGCGTACGGGAAGTGAATTCCAATCATACGGGTTGGATGAGTCCAACGACATGAGCGAATGTCTAGAGGAACAAAGTAAACTTCAAGGCACAAGCTTGCTGGAGATTGAACTGTTGGATGATGAGATAGAACAACCATAATGCCCTAAATTAACGAAGACAAGGAAAAGAAAAGTGGATGGTGCGATATAGACCTCATAACTGTTAGTGCGAAGAATCAAGAAGTTTTAGAAACGCTATTTTTAATTGAGGAAAAAAGAGAGAAGCGGAAAGAAAAAGAAAACGAACGAAATGAGAAAGTATGGCAGATGCCATGATCAGTTCTTTATCAAAATAAAATTATGGTTTATAGAAATAGTTCTGTATATAAATAGTTGATGTGATAAATGTGAATTAAACAACTGTGATGAGTTAAAAATTTAATTTTATTTATAATTTGAGCAATTAGAGTTATGAATTACATTGTTCGATATACAATTTTGCAGTTAGTTCATTACGCTTCATTTGCCCATCAGTGTTGCCTCCGTCACGAATAACTCTTTGTGGTACCTCGGGAAAGGCTAACGCATTTGCTTTAGCTTTGAATTGTAAATTTTGGTAAAAAGTGCATTATATTTTTCACATAAGTTGTGGATTATTAAACAAGTTTTAATTATCTGATAAAATTCTAATTCGACCTTTAAGACGTCCGAATGCGTTTTCCATCCTCTTTCTGGCCGAACTCAACCGAAAATTAAAATATTCTTGGGCCGGTGTCAGGTGTGTACCAGGAAATGGTTTTAGGAGGTAATGTTTTAACGGAAAAGCACCATCAGCTATTATGTGGTGTTAAGTGGTAGTTTTTTCCAAAAATGCTGATAGTTTGCCATATCTATAAATACTGCAGCGTTGTAAACACGGCCTGGAAGTGAGCAACATTGATATATCTAAAAAAATATATAGGTTAGTTAGTAGTTTTTAGTAATATACACATTTCACCAATAAGCACCTAACACAATAATTATCGTCTACAAAATAGCTGATGATGACGTTGGCTTCTTAATTGGTATATGTGTGCCGTCCAAAGCGCCAAATGTATTGGAGAATCTACATTTCTTGGGAAATTGCGAGCATAATCCCTTTTGTTTTCTATAATAGGAAAACAAATTTGTGTTGCATAAAAATGTTTAATTAGAGATTCACTTTTGCATACTTTGTAAAGGTCGGCTACAGTACCGATATCGCACGTCCTTTTTAATATATGTAATGCAATTATGACACGTTTAACGACAGAAGTAGATAGTCTCATCATAGTATTTGATCTGTAAAGATCATGGCGCACAATATTACAGATATATTCGAAGGTTTTTTTATTCACTCGGTACTTTTTCTGGAAACGGTGATCATCAAGATGGGTTCCTACTGAATTTGCAATTCAATGCATTCGATTATCATAAAGCGAAGTTTATGACTATTTTGTTTTTTAATTTGTTTATCCTTCAGCTTTCTTATATGGATATTATGCAGTTTTAAAAAGTCAGCCGACGATTGCTAGAATATAAATTGTATTCTTAAAAAATGAAAATATAATTGAAAAATTATACGTAATTAACTATGTAGTTACTTACTGAATTCATATTAAAATTGTATTCCACTTCTATTTGTTTCTTTATTATCCTAATTAGTTAATAATTAGGCCAAAACTTTTTTATTGACATTAGTACGCTTTAGCATTCAAAGCTGAATATAAATATGGCTACATCATTTTTAATTTTGACGTATCGATTGTAGCGCTTCGCTACTTAAATTCCAATAAATAAAAGTATGTGTGCCAATTAATAATCTTATTTAGGATAATTAATTATAGTACTAAACTGTACTAAAATTGATAAAGTTATGCTCGTATTTTACATTTGATGTGTAATCTTATGCTATAGACGTAGATTACTGATTTCATAACTATAGTTTCGATTTAACCATGATTTCGTTGTAATGCGTCATGCCTAACCATGATTTACAACTAGGTTTATACATGGTTTCGGAATTAGATATTTTTCTCATCCCAAGGCATTTTTCTGCTTCCAACGCCGAATTCATCAAAAATGGAGATGCCGGGCACTAACAGTTTACCAAGAACATCTAGTTTCCTTTGATTTTTCTATTTGTTATTGAGATATTTAGTTGGCGGGAACAATTTTTTTCTGCTCTGTTAATATAAAAGTCATTTCTGACAATTTAAAAGTCAATTAATTGTCAATCTGGACGTTTTTACCAACGCCTACTCAATAACTATTTAAAACCAAAACGAGAAGACAAATGAAATTGTAGTGTGTTTTGTGTTCTCATTTAGGAAATCATGATCCCGAAATCATGGTTACGAAACTGATATTGTGTCTGTAGTATTACACTGTTAAACCAAATTATGGTCTAATTAATTATAGTGTCAAGACATAGTAACACTGTTAGTTTCGTAATTATGATTAACTCGTTTTCATGATTTCGTACTAGTGTGTCATATTTAACTATAGTTTCAAACTAAATTTTAACTCAGTTTTTAAATAAGACATTTTTTCTCGTTTCGATGCCTTTTAGTGCTTACAACGCCGAATGCATCAAAAATGGAGATTCCGGACAATAATAGTTTACCAAGCAAATCTAGTTTCCTTTGAGTTTTCTATTTGTCATTGAAATATTTGGTTGTCGGGAACACATTTTTTTCTGTTCAGTCAAGAGAAAAGTCACTTTTGACAATTTAAAAGTCAATTAACTGTCAATCTTGACATTTTTCGTAATGCCTACTTCATTGCTGTTTAAAACTAAATGAGAAGACAAATGAAATTGTAGTTTGTCTTGAGTTCTCATTTAAAAAATCATGATCTAGAAATTACAGTTATGAAACCAGTAGTCTGCCTGTCTATGGCATTAGATATAGAAAAAATATTCCAAATTTATAAATATTTACATCAAACTTTTCTCCTCAGTAGGCCGAAAAAAAAATATTTGAACAGAAATTACATATAAATATTCCCGGGGAATTAGCAGAATAGTGTCACTGGTCTATGAAAATGGGGCTTTTAGGTGTCAAAAAATCATTTTCCACTTTTTTGCCGATTCGGATAGCTCATTCTCTATCCGCTCGTTCACATGATGAAAACCAGAAAGGAATAATTTGTGGAAAAGTTTAAAATTGAAGAGAAATCAGAAACGATCACATTAACGTGCTAACGAAAAGATGGCCAACGCAATAACAATGATAACATTTGTAAACTCAACATAACGCTATAAACTACGATAATATTCCGAGCAAAAACAACACTTAACGTCCTTGAATATAGTTAGACATTATAGGCAATGCAGATAAAAGGGAACAGCTAACGCGAAACTAATGAAGAAGATTTGCTTATCTTGTAAATTAAAGACGGGTGTTAGCCACAACAATTACCCTCCTCCATTTTTGGTTTGTTCTTCTAAGGAGTATTAGACTGGCATATGATTACCACACCTTTACTATACCGTCGTATGCATATTGTGTATGAAAGGTTAACAACACTTCATACACATAAATGTTTCACCTAATTTCCATTCACTAATTGCATTTTGTAAAATTTTCAAAAAGATACAAAACTATTTTTTTTCCTACAGTTATCGAGTTCTAAAATTGGCACAATGTCAAAATTAATAATAAAAATGTATATTTAATGAGATGAGGCTGAGTACTACTATATGTAATTTCTATAAATGAGTATAACAAGTAGTAAATACAAACAACATATTTCAATTAAAATTGATTTGAAAAGACATCAAATAAAAATCTGTCTTAATTAAATAATTTTAGTTGAGGATTGACATCAAATTCTGGGAATATGCTCAATGCTGGTCATTTCCTCGTATAAATAATTAACTTTTAAAAAGTTACCATAAATTATACGCGTTTCACTTAAGCAACTTATCTTACTCGTATATATTATTATTTTTCGTAAAAAAGCAGCAGCAGCACGACAAACTTTTGCCAAAAACAATTTGTTATGACAAAACAAAAAAGACAGCACAACAGAATTCAGACAAGTGGCTTATGTTAAATTCATTGCAAAATGTTTGATATATACAAAAGAAAATTCCCTTGTTATTATTTTTGTACGTACACGGGATTAAATCGAACATCATCACTCTCTCTCTATATAGATAGAGACGATCTTGAATCGTTGATAGAAATTCTGTTTTTATGTGTTTTCATCAAAAAAAAATTTATCTCTTTTTAATTTTATTTATGTTATTGAAAAGTGGAAAATTCTTTATTTATTGTTTTTGTACTAATTTTAATTAGTTTATAATTAAAACTGAATATTAAATAATTGGTTATTATATGATGTGAGTATATATAGCATGGTGTATGCTAATGCCGCCCGCCGCCAGTTGCACAGCAAAAAATTTCTCTCACGCACATCAGGCCTATCGCAGGTTTAGGTACGATAGATCGATACGCGGACATCAAATGATGTAAGCTTTATTATTTATTTATGTTATAAACAAAACATAAAATATCTTAAATTTCAATTTTATAAACAATAAAATTTACTATTATTATGTCATTTTAATTATTATGAGGATGATTATTTTGTTATTATTTGAAATTATCTAAACACCCATAAATTTTTAATTGAAAGTTTTTCTATTTTTTTTTTTTTTTTATTATCATTCCCGTCCGTCTCGACTCGTCTGCCTTCACTCAATTTATTTTAAGATTTTATTAAATTTTAATGAGATTTTAAATCCGACTTAAGACAAATGGTTCCATATTTCTGCGTTATACTACATACTTCTTGATTGTTATCATTCATAAAACGTGCGGAGTAATATATGAAGAGAAGGTCGAGGAAGAATTTTGAGAAGTGAATATGTACTAAATTAATGAGGAATTTTTAAATACATAAATATATATAACACGTCTTGTTTACAAATGTTTTGAAGTGTTAACATACTTTATGGAAATTCCGATGAAATCATAAAAAGAAAATTTTTTTTGTCTACATACGTATGTAGATATTTACATTTGTGATGAGCAATATGTTTTGATATTACATGCGCTTATTAAATCATAATTATTATGGTTTTAATGCGTATTTATATTAAATTGCTGTTCAAGATCAAAACGTTAAAATAAATTCCTCCCCGGCGGGGAATCGAACCCCGGTCTCCCGCGTGACAGGCGGGGATACTTACCACTATACTACCGAGGATATTGAAACTGGTTGGTTAAGCAACCTTCCTACAATAGAAAACACTTTTCCGTTTATAAACCAAACAAATTAATACCTAATGCGCGCACAGTTCGAATTGCGTTTTCATTGCGAAAAGTTTATTGGCAGCTCCAAAAAATTTTGGAAAAATTTTTCCTTGCAATTTTTTTTTTTTTTTTTTTAATATTAAAGTTCAAGTCCGAATTGCGTTTTCATACAGAAAAGCGCCATTTAATCAATTATACTAAGTGAACTGAGTGAATTTAAGAGTTAACAAAGACAGTAATTGTTAAAACACAATAAATTTTGGTGGTAGTTTTTTTGTGTTGTTGTAACACAACAACAAATAGACAATAAACTGTGTGTGTACTTAACTGTGTAGAAAATATTTTTTTTTTTTGTACGTCAAGGTGTCCAAAACCAAAACACCGAATTTTTATTTAACAAGGTAACTGCCTACGGGCTGGATGCCGAGTGCATTGGACAATAGGTTCTCAGCTCTTGTCGATTCGAGAGGATACGCGAGGCTCGAAGATAACAAAAATAAAAGACGAAGAAGTTTTTTCATTGACGCGAAATCTACACACAAATATGTTGTGATCAAACGTGTAGATGAAAACAACAAAACTGTTAATGATGTATCATCTACATCGAGAAAGGATTATCTATGATAACCATTCAAATTAAAGAGACACAACGGACAAGAAATGGGGAGCTTTTATTACTTTTAGACAAAGAGGAGGCATATAACAAGATGCTAGGTGTGACAAAACTTGGTGACATACCAATAAAAGTAGCAAAACACCAATTCTTAAACCACTCTAAAGGAGTAGTATATTGCAGAGACCTTTTAAGGATAAAAGAGGAGGAAATCACAAAGGAACTCGAAAGTCAGAAGGTAATAAAAGTTGAAAGAATAAAGAGAAAAATTAACAATGAATTGAAAGATACGCCACTACTAATCTTAACTTTCAACATGACCGAGTTGCCGTTGACTATAAAAGCTGGTTTTTTAAAGCTCGACTATGGGCAAACAAAAACTAGGTGCGATAGAATACCGGTATGTCCAAAATGTACAAAGAATATTCCTAACGGACATGACAACATAACATGCGAACCAATAAGTTGCGCAAATTGCAAGTTGGAGCACTCTGCGTTTGACCAGAAGTGTCCCACATTATAATTGGAGAAGGCTATAATAAAAATCAAAACGGATGAAATTATAACATATTTCAAAGCCAAAGAGGTGTATTATAGACAAAATGCGAATACAACTGAAGCACAAACAAAAACATTGTATAGTGAAATAATCCAACATGAGACCGCAAAGAACACGTTAAATCAAAATCACAAACAACCCAATAATAGCGACAATAATAATAACAAAACCAATAACAACAATAATAACAACAAGTCCAACAACACTAATAAGGCTAACGAGGCAATGACGAAACTAGAATTGAAAACAAATGGAACACGAGAATTAACAGCAAGCAGTTCAAAAATTGAAATAAGAGCAGAAGCAACGAAAAATATTGATGCAATATTGGCAAGAAGATACACATTTCTCAACCAAAACGAGTTGTCAGTTTTAACCGATTTAGATGTAGGTATCTCGAATGAGTTTTTTTTCTTTTTTGATTTTTACTTTTTAAAACCCTTTTCCCTTTCCCCCTTTCCTTGAATGGCAGAGCGTATGATAAGATCCATGGAATGTATGACAATTGGTCAGATAAACATCCGCAGCATGTATGCCAATGGCGATATGTTGCGGACTTACCTGGCCAAAAATGATGTGAATATGATGCTTTTGTGTGAAACTTGGGAGCGTGAGGGTAAATACTCAATTCCCTTAGACGTATCACTTCATGCGACGTAACTATGGTTCTTCTTGGTTACTAGATTTTAAAATCAAAATTTACTAAATAATTTTGTGCAAAACCCTCAATGAAAATTTTTTAAGTCTTAGTTGGCTGCATTAGTTTGAATTTTTTTTAAATTATTTGTCACGTTAAAATTTCAAGTGATAGAAATTGTCATTTGAAGTGAGAGCAGTCGATAGGAAATATTTATAAAGCAGCATACTAAGATTTAAAAAACAGCTAGAACGATTTTATTGAACAATTATTTTGTAAGTTTTGATTTAATGATCTAGTAACCAGGCAGATGAGTAGTCACATCACTTGAAATGATGCGACTAGGGGAATAAGGGTGTAAGACGTTTCGTGTAAGTGGGTATAATTTACTGTTCAGACCGAGGGCCGATGGCTTCGGTGGTGTGGCGATATTGGCATGGAACAAAATTAGCGCATCAAAGTCATCGCTGCCAAAACTCGGAATCTAGACAGAGATTTTTTATTTGTGAGTGTATATGCAACTCCAATTGAATCAGTGAGTGGTAGAGAAAAAACCTCAGAGATTTTCAAATTTTGTTTGATTGGGTGGAAGGAAAAAGTGATGTATGACCTTGTTGACTCGCCTCAGTCTGGATTCCGATCTCGTAATCCTGAATGATGGTGGGTCAACTAGGATGCCGTCGGTGGGGTCGACAGCCAGTGCAATAGATTTGTTACGAATGTTACGAATGAGAATTTGGGTAGCGATCATTATTTGATCAGGATGTGTTTAGGTGGTGTAAATGTTGACATGGACCGTAAGGTCATTATGAATGTTAAGAAATGGGACGAACGTTTGAATGAGATTCTCATAATGAATGAAGCAACTGATTTTAACCAACTTAAGGATGAAATAGAGAGAATAAATGGAATGTGCACTATGTGAGAGGGAATGAATGTACGGTGAAAGGTTGGTGGAATAATGAAACCCAGTATTGGTATGGCAGGAAACGGATAGCACTGAGAGAGTTCAATAGGTGTTTATGCCATAATGTAGAATAAATTATGGAAGGATGAATGCAAGATTGAAAAAGGCTATCCGTAGAGCGAAGAGGAAAAGTTGGCGGGACTAAGTATCCAAAATGACACATAGAACCACAACTAACGATGTATGGGATAAATTTAATAGGATGAGAGGCTATAGAGCGAAAGGCAGAAATGCAGTCTTAGATGACAGAGAGAAGGGAGGGGTCTTTCTACAAATGATGATGGATGTTAGAAATAATTTGGGTGATAGGAATGAATTTTTGTTACCGGATAATGAAAGTGAACTTATGAATGGCATGTGTAAGGAGTTTGAATGGGAAGAGTTCCGTGGGGTTCTAGAAACCTCCAAATCTACTACCCCCGGAACTAACAGAGTGAGTTATAAAATGATTGGTAGATTGGAGTTCGAAGCCAAGATGGCTTTGCTTCGAATTCTCAAGCAAGTATGGATACCGGAAAAATGGAAGGAAAGCAGGGTGAATTGAAATAATTCTTTAGAACAACTATGGGGAATTTTCAAGCTGCGGCAATCACACATTGAGTTTAGTAGGATTAGACAGTGTCAACTGAGTGATAGACACAATTATTTTTTTAGTGCCAGTCCTAAAATTTTTCATGCTCTCTAAACCTTATATTTAATTTAAATCGGTACGTTTGTGTAGTTTCATGATATTCGGGTACACATCGGGTACTGCTTCGGCAGTAGCAAAGTGTTACCGGGGATCAAATGCCAATGATATAAATTGGCTAAAACAAACAATGAGTACAACAAATACGGAATGTAACACCCCAGGTGGTATAGCAGCAGATATGCAGACAAATCCACACTCTTCGGAGGCAGGCCCAATAGATTCTGGGGTGGGCCAATCATTATTTAACCCATTTGGACGAAGTTCCAAATTACCAAGATCACCAAGATCTTCAACTAAAAATATTTTTCAGTACGAGAAGGAAGATGCCGAACTCCGTGAACAACTAAGAGAAATAAATGAGTTTACAACTAAATTGAAAGAAGAATTTACAATTTTAAAGAATGAGGAACTCAAAGCAGTTGAAACACGTGCTGAACTTGGGACGACACCAATCGATGATAACATTAATCCATTCCATACGGATGAAGAAGAATTAGAAAGAGAAACAAATTGGATGTTGAAAAGGAGTAAAAGACCAAATAAGAAAAGGAAAGCTCACCACTCACCAGAAATGGCAGAAATTTTACCATCAACTTCAAAAGAGGTTTCTAGAAAACAGTTAATCATCAAGAAACAACTAGCTCTAGAACAACAACCAGCTAAACCAAAAGATAAATCACCTCTACCAATAAATGTCGCTGAGCCCTCACCAAAGGTAGAAAAATCACCTGAACGGCAACCAGCTCAACAAAATGAAGCACGGCCAAAGGTAAAAGCCCCACCACCGATTTTTATAGTAGGATTAACCAACTACTCAGAAATCCAAAGTGTAATGAGTACTGTTACGGAACAATAGTATAAAATTACTGCTCTGAACAATAATGTACGAAAGATTATCACTTCAAATCCAAACGCTTACAGAAACTTGTTAATGAAGCTGAATACGGAAAAATATCAATGGTACACGCACGAAAATAAAAACGATCGTCCCATCAAGGTCATGGCAAGAGACCTACATCCAACCTGTGCAAGTAATTCAATAATGGAGGATCTAGAAAATAAAGGATTTAAAATCCTTGATGCCGTGAACATTATTAAAAAAAGAGAGACGTGGCGGAAAGAAACGACTAGTAGCCGTTTCAAAAAGAGGGCCTCCGCTGTTCATGCTAAAGTTTGATAAAGCCAGGCATTCTCAACATGCGAGTAAAGATCGAAGCTATTAAGAGGCAGAACAAGAATAGTACAATGTAAAAAATACTAAGGCTAACCATACGCAACGAAGATGTGTGAAATGTGTTGGAAAGTACCCAACACAAACTTGCAAACTATCTAAAGAAGAGCCAGAAAAATGTATAAATTGTAAAAATTGTAATGGTCAGCATCCAGCCAGCTACCGAGGATGTAAGGTTGCCAAGCCACTACGAAAAATGGGGGATCAGGCACGCAAACCCCCTCTAAGTCATCCAAACAAGGATCGAGCAAGAAATGAAGCATTTATGCGTAAGGAGAATTATACTTATGCACAAGCCTCTTCCAATTCGAAAGAAAATGAGACCAACGGTGTAGAAAATTTCAAAAACACTGTCCAAGCAATTTTAAATAGCCTTGAGGAACAGAATAAACTAAATAAGTTCATTTTAGATCGACTTAATCTGTTGGAAATACCAAGTTCCAAAATATTTAAAAATAAATAATGTATGCAATACATTACATAGTTCAACTCATAATTCCGGAGCAGAAACCAGGAACTATTCAGGAATAGGGCTGCCTCAGCCTATTCCTGAATACGATACGAAAACGAAAGTATAAGATTCCTATTCAATTTTAAATAAGAATCGTACGAATCTGATTAAATTCAAATATGAATTTTGCATTTTCGTTTTCGTATTGTATTCAGGAATAGGGGGGCAGGCATCAAAACTACTCATTAAGAAAAGCCATATGGAATGCAAACGGATTAACACAACACTAAGAAGAATTGGGAGTTCTTTGGTAACACCTTCCATATTTTCCGAATCATAATTGAAGAAACTGTAGCTGAAAACATTCAATAGTTTCTGGTCAAGAGGTTGGTTTTTGTTTAGAGTTACCATTTGTATCGTTTCGAGTTCGTTAACCATTGATGCTGAAATCTTACAATAGTTTGCCGGATATGCCGGAAGTAACTACAGTCACGTCACATCACACAAAAATTCATATCCTTGAAATAGTTTTAAACGATACGCATACTAAAACAGAAATATCGATCTGCACTAAGGGCAAAATATCCATGATGCAAATAATTTGTAATTTTGCTAATATATAATTATAAATATTTCCCCAAACCCAATCGTTGAATTTATAAAATTATTAGTATTGGACAAATTTCCAGCCTCGCACACACCTCGAAACGTATGGAAATGATGAATTTTTAACGGATTTTCGCAATAAATCATTAAGTAGGGATGACCAAAGGAAATCAAATAGTGACCAATCGTCAACGAGTTATAAAGAACCCAAAAATTGAATTGATTGTATCTTATGTCTTCCACTTTCGATACAATTTTTTGATAAAAGAATTAATATTTTTATCTAAATTGTATATTCCAATTGGATAACGGTATGATTTTCTTGCAATTTTGTGCTACCCAGGAAATTTTTATTTTTATTTTTCATTATCTTTTTACCGTTTAATCGTAAGTGACCAAACCATAAAAACTAGTAACCAACCTTGACCGAACGAATGCAATCATCATTTTTGTCAAAACCTTTAGATGGGATGCTAAAAAGAGGCTCTAATAGAGCCCTGGTAGCACCCTGACGATCCGCATAGATGTGCGGCATTTTTCTTTTTGATTTATGTATATTGTCCGAATAAGAAGGCTTTCGTAAAATAAGGCTCCAATAGTGTGTTAGGTAGGCAGATTAGGTCATACTGAGACTACATGGAACAACTATGTATTAGAAAAACCACCTAAGTTATTAGAAAAGCAACCGAAAGTATTGATTACTAGTGGAAACTTTTGAGATATTGGCCTAAAACTGAAAATAACTCATATGGCCGCAGAAAATCAAGAAATTATAGCGAAAATTCTAATCCATATTTTTCCCCGAATTGTCCCTGTATGCGGTGCAAATTTTACAAAATTTTATTAAGAAATAACCGAGTTCCCTCCAATTTAAATTTTATTTATATCGTGTTAAATGTACAGATACCATTTTTCATAAGGACTGGTTATGAAATGGCCATTTTAGTCCGGTATGAACAGATCCTAGAATTTTGTCCAAAACTTACTTTTCCCTGATCAATACTATTATCAAAATTTCATCGTAATTCGTTAAAAAATGGCGGAATGATGGATTATTGTTAAATTTCAACATTTCATTTAGTTCGGAGATCATTCAACTTGCCATTTTAAGGATCACTTTTAATATTTTATTCCGCTGAGATGTTTGATTTAGTGAAAAACGAGATTCATGATGAATAAAATATTTCCACTGGTTACATTACATAACAAATTTAATTCTCTTTAGTGATGATGCTGCTACTTGCGGCAAGTAGCGTAATCTCTTATTTTCCGCTGCCAAATTTCCGCTACCCTATACAGCATGAAAATCTACCTATTTAAAAATAAAAGAATTATTATTTATTATTATTAGGTTCCCAAACCCACCCTTTATAAGTAATCAAATTAGTAAGTTAAAACTGCTTTAAACCTCCACCGACGAAATAAGCCCGCCTAAATGAAACTTGTACTATGATTTGTTACACATTTATTACAATTTATTACAACAAAACCCGACTTTATTACAGTAGCCGTTTTCCAGGAACGAGCGGTCGGTTTAGCTTAAAATTAAACCTGCACCGCCAAAATTGTAACTTTTGATGTAGCTATGCGATGATATCGGGATGGTTCTCGGACCAGAATTTATTACAAATAATTTACATTGAATAAGTGAGAGCGTAATAAAATTCTCGAATTCAAAATTCCGTAGAACCAAAATTCGGTAATTTGGATAATTCTGTGTTGGCAAAATCCAACTTTACAAAATTTTGTACTTTAAAATTCTGTATTTTAAAATTCTGTTTTACATTTCTCTGTATTTGATTACAGATTTTTTTAAAACAGAATTTTAAAATAAAATTATATTAATCATTTATCTTTGTATTGGCTTTAGACCTACCCAAAAAAACTGGATAAGTATATTTAGATTTGATTATTTATATATATTGTTTATTTCCAAAAAATTAATTTGAAACAAAACTTGAACCAAGTCAGTGAAAGTATTTAAAAATAAATTCTTCGACAAAAATCATAATTCACTTAAAATAGTTATAGAAAATAAAATATTTAATTTAATGTTAAACCTACTGCCATTCGTTTTAAAAAAATTGTACTTTTAAATTTTGGTTCTTTAATTAATGATCGTTTGAACTTGGAATGTGATCTCCTGCTCTAACTTTCTCTATTTAAGTTTCAGCTAAGATCATTTCCATTGATAAATCCTGAATAATTTGATAAAGCCCAGCATTACGTTTTCCAACAACCACCTTGAGACGACTGTGCTTCTACACTATTTTGTGTTCGTGGGAAATATTCTGTTACTCTTGTTGATTGCGAAACGCACCGAAAACGACGGTGAATACAATGCCTGATGAGTTGGCCCTCCGATTTTTGAAATAAGCATCTTTGATGTCCGTGTCGGGGAGAAAGAATTTTGTTGATGAGATAATCGATTTCTTGAAATCGAAAATGGTTCTCTGTGGACATTTCAAATCAAAGAAAAAGTGGTCGTACAACTTTAATATCTTTATTGCTCATTAAGCAAAACTCTAACGGGACGATTTCACCCTCGATTTGACCACGAATGGAAAATAATTGGCGCATTATGGAAGATACTACATGAAAAGTACCATCCATAATCCAGCTTATACGGAATTTGCTTCAAACGGTAAAGGCTTGAAATGTGTAATTTAAAGCTCGATTTTACCACGTTTAATAATTTATTACACCAGTGGCACTATTCTGGTAATTCCCCGGGAATAGGGAATTGGGGAAAGATTTTATATGTAATTTCAGTTCAAATATTTTTTTTCCGGCCTACTAAGAAGAAAAGTTTGATGCAAATATTTATAAATTGGGAATAATTTTTCCATATCTAAATTGGCAGGGAAAATTATTCCCAATTTTATTTTGTTTTTAAAAAAATTACCACTAGATTTTTACCTCAGTATGCCAGAAAAAAAAATTTAAAATAGAAATTACATATAAAATCTTTCCCCAATTCCCTATTCCCAGGGAATTACCAGAATAGTGCCACAGTGGCACTATTCTGATTTTCCCTGGGAATAGGAAATTGGGAAAAATATTTTCATAGTATTTTTGTCTAAATTATGTTTTTCTGGCCTATTGAGAAAATAAGTTTGGCGCAAAAAATTTCAAAACAAAGTGTATTGGGAAACTTTTGTTCCACAAAATCTTTATAGGGAAAAATATTTTCGCATTTAACTTTGTTTCGAAAATATTTACACCAAACTTATTTCCTCAGTGGGTCAGAAAAATACAATTTAGACAAAAATACTATGAAAATATTTTTCCCAATTCCCTATTCCCAGGGAAAACCAGAATAGTGCCACAGTGGCACTATTCTGGTAATTCCCTGGGAATAGGGAATTGGGGAAAGATTTTATATGTAATTTCTATTTAAAAATTTCTAATCTGGCATACTGCGGTAAAAAGCTAGTTGTAATTTTTTTGAAAACAAAATAAAATTGGGAATAATTTTCCCTACCAATTTAGATATGGAAAAATTATTCCCAATTTATGAATATTTACATCAAACTTTTCTCCTCAGTAGGCGGGAAAAAATTATTTGAACTGAAATTACATATAAAATCATTCCCCAATTCCCTATTCCCAGGGAATTGCCAGAATAGTGCCACAGACCGCCACCAGACATTGGGGTATAATTAATGTTACTCCTTGAACCTTGTGGAGGGCAGCTCAATGTTATCCACGTGTGTAATAAATTATTTTTATGTCAGGTTACACGGATTGGCTCCAAACTGAAAAATAATGTATTACACACCTGTGGCACTATTCTGGTAATTCCCCGGGAATAGGGAACTGGGGAAAGAATTTACATATAAATTATATTTAAATAATTTTTTTCTGGCATACTGAGGTAAAAAGTTAGTGGCAATTTTTTTCTAAACAAAATAAAATTGGGAATAACTTTCCCTGATAATTTCGCTATGGAAAAATTATTCCCAATTTACTAATATTTACATCAAACTTTTTTTCTCAGTAGGCCAGAAAAAACTGATTTATAGATAAAAGCTATGTAAAATCTTTCCCCAGTTCCCTATTCCCGGGGAATTACTAGAATAGTGCCACTGGTCTGGATAAGGTTGACGTACCGTCGATAAGACTTGTAGAGCGACATTTGGCCCAAAATCTGGTGGCATTTATATGTAAAGGCAATTATTTAAGTTGGTTAACGTTGGTGACGTTTTTAAATAAATAATCGTTGTCGGGTGAAATTTACCCTTAGACAAGTTATAGCGGTGGCCTTGAACTAACTAAATAAAAAGTAAATTTGTATTACATTCTGGTCCACGAACTATCCCGATATCATAGCATAGGTACATCAAAAGTTTCAAATTTGGCGGTGCAGGTACAATTAAACCGACCACTCGTTCCTGGAAAACGGTAACTGTAATAAAATTGGAATTTGTTGTTTCAAGCACTTAAGTTAAATAAAAATGTGTCACCAATGTATGGTTAAATTTTTTATTAAATGTTTTGTTTTGTATACACAGGGTGTCCCGCAAGTGGACGATCAAACGATGCAGGGTGGTAGGGGAGCTCATTCCCAACAAAACCAACCAAGTAAAGTTTTCTTTCAAATTGTTGATGGTGCAAAAGTTATTCCACTTTTATTGTTTTTAGTGAAAAAACACCCTTGCGTTTGGGTAGTCACCCCAATGTTCTCGCTGACTAATTTATGGACAAAAGCTATTATTTTACGATAGTTGATTTTGTCTGCGGATCGAATCATTATGAGAAAAAAGTATTCAAGAATTGGAAAAATTTGTGGTCAATTCAAAGAAATATTCGAAATATTAAAAACTTTTTCCTGCGACTACCACGGAAGGTAGGTTTTTGAACATGAATTTTAAATCGCAAAGCAACTATTTTTCAATGTTTTGTTATTTCACTTAAACAATTAACAATTTAAGCTCGAATATACGGGCATCGAGCGGCAAAATAATTTGTCGTTCGCAGGGCAAGACAAGACGTTTAAATATTTAGATTGTGTTATCCTGCAATGTATTCAAAAGTTGTTCCATACAACCGTATTGTTCGAGCAACAAAATACTATTTTGCGCTCAAGATACACTAACAACTATATACTGTCATAATAGTCGCGGGCTAGAATAAATTTCAACCGAAAATTGGATAAAATTTTATTTAAGAATATGTAAAAATTTAAGCATTTACCTATATACAAATTTGCTATGTTATACCGTGAAATGTAAACGCTCTAACAATTTTGCATTGTTTGCTTAGTCGTCAGACGATTGCAATCCAATCATCTTCCAATAATTAAATCAGCGCCAGTTGAATACCTAATTAACATAAAAACTTGAATATATAACGATTTGTGGGACGACACTTATAAATTTATACAGTACAGACTCAGCACAAATTGTCTGTTCTTATACTTATGTGTCGTCTAGATAAAATTTATGCGATTTAGATTTTTACATCTACACTTTATAATATTATTGCTAATAAATTAGAAGTATAATAAAACAGTTTTATAATAAAAATAAAATTAAACGTTTTATTGATCAATCATATGATGATGATGATCAACGAACATGTATTTAAGAGAAGACGGTGAACATCCCACATATTTTATGAGATGCGTGTGATTTATTTTTTTATTACATTAGTAATACATATAAATCGTTGTAATCATTTTGTTAACTGGACGCGGTTTTAATGTATTTGTTGTATGGTTGTTGAATTGAACAAATAAAAAAAATCCTCCCCGGCGGGGAATCGAACCCCGGTCTCCCGCGTGACAGGCGGGGATACTTACCACTATACTACCGAGGACTACGTATCTATGACGCAAATTATTTCAATTTATTTTAAGCAGAAATAATAAACGCCCCTAAATGATGACTAATCAAGTACACTAATCCAAAAATATCAAGTTCAATAAAATTTTTCTTAAAATAGAGACACACATCAATTAATTTACGATCGTAACTAAGCCCTCTGTAAAATCGAAATTCTTTAAAGTTGTAATCAGGTGTTAAAGCTCTATTTACATATAAGACATAAAAAATTAATTACATTCTATATGTAACAAAACATGCTTATTTCCTCCTTTAAGAATTCTTACGTATATGTATCTACATTCTGTTTTCTTATGAATCCCAATTAACCTAATTAACATAAGATCATCATTTTTATGGAGGTGTTGTTGTTGTTGGATGTTTTACGTATACGGCATCTTAAAATGTGTTAAAAAACTAGTCGTACATATATAGCAATATAGAAACATATGCACATGATGAATCCTTAATTTTTTTTATATGTGTAAGGTTGAGATATAAGATGCCTTTTAAAATTTGATATAGTAGATTTTTTTTATGTTACGCTTGGCTCCAAGTTTCTCGTTAATTTCATAGAAAATGTTTTTATGTTCCTGTTTGAATAGATTGCGTAACGGTTTGTTAAAGGAAAACAAATTTTTTGATTTTTTTGCTGTGGTGGAATGTTACGAATTTCATTTTATTTAATTGACCTACATATCTGATGAGACTAAATATGGCAACCAAAGAATGGAAGATCCTTCCATTTTCTTGCCTGTTAACTGAAACGGTTTTGAGATCATTATACTGGTTCCATATCTTCTTTCAGTACGTCATGGATGTGTTACGTCATTACGTGTCGTATGTTCAGTAGTTTTATCTGCTTTTTTTCTTCATATAGTGCAGGTATATTGTACATACAAGTATAACAAAAAACATTGTATTAACATGTATAGCTGCATCATAATATATCTGCTTCTTTTTTCCGCTGCCAATGACGCACAAAATGTATACGAAATATGTAAAATTTAGTCGGTTTCTGAATTTGGTTTGAGTTCCTGGAGTTGGGTCGTATTTATTCATAAACCCGGTAAGTCTGCCAACATCTAATGCTAAAAGTTTTCACAAAATTAGCCTATCTCCTACCGTTTTTAATCTTTAAAAAGGATCATTGATAGATTTTTCAATGACCACTTTCTGAATCGCGCCCTTAATTCCAGGTAGTAAAGTTTGAACTAAATGGCTCAAACCTTGGCTACCAAGGGTGTCCACAAAAAGCGTAACACTCTGACCTTTACTGTGCTTGTTGGATAATATCCGTATTGGTTAGTAACCGCTCAGAGTGCTATGATCTTATTCTAACAATTTCAAGCACACAGTATTGATGTGATGTAACAGGCTCTCCAGATAGTGGATGCATAAAACTTATCTATGCCAACCATGTCTTACCGAGCTACCTCTTTCATTTTATGAACTCGCATCAAACATCAGATTGTGTAAAAAAGTATTTTTTCTGGTAATAACGAAAATCTTTGGATAAATCGTGGGTCTGCCATCTAAACTGTTGTATTTTCGTGGCTAATTAACAGCCACTACCAGTTCACAAATGCTAAACTAACGATAAATTATCGCATGTAGTCAAATTATAGGCGCTCTGTTCTCAATTCCATTTATGACTATGGAGTTTATTCTTTTCCAATCTCCGCCGAAATAATTTAGTTTACAATGGTAGATCGCGGAACGAACATGAATCACTTTCAAAATTTTATTATCATAGAGAGTGTGTTTGCGCATGCGTTGAAAGGTACTCACAGAAATATTAGCCATTTTGGAAGCTCTATTGTTGTTTAACAATCGTTTGAGGGAGTTGATGTGAGTGTTTTTATGAAAATGGGAAAAATCGAGCTGTCATTTTTGCAAGGTAATGCCTACGCAAATCAAAGTCGAGTTGGAGGCTGTGTACGAGGACTCTGAACCATCATTTACCACCGTGAAATTTTGGACAGCATAATTTAAACGTGGCCATACAAATTTGGGTGACGATGAACGTTCGAGACGTGCATAAATTGCAGCCACTGACGATCGTATCTCTCAACTCAATCAAATGGTACTAGACAACCGTCGAATTAAAGTGAGATAGATTGAAAATGCGCCATGGGTAATTACTATTGATAAAACTTGGGTACACAGAATCAAAAATACGGTCAACACAGTAGAGTGCAAAGGGGAATCGTTTTCAAAAAAGCCAAAAGCTGTTCCTTCAGCTTTAAAAGGGAGGGCGACTGTTTTCTGGGACAGTCATGGAGAGTTAACTTAATCAATTATCTTGAAAACCCGAAAACCATTACAGTAGCATGTAACTTTTGTTTGCATAAACAATGTGTGGCAGAACACTTCTTTGCGATGGGTAGCCTCTTCCGGTATAACGGGGGTTCATCTTACCACACATGACATAAAATCACCAAAAGTACAAACGAAAATGAAGTGTTTTTAAATTAAATCAACGTAAGAAGAATGTAACTAGCTCACTGGTTTTTCGGTACTCACATCACTAAAATAAGAATAAATTTAGCCGAGCATTTTCATTGGCACTATTATTATCACAAATCAAAATCAAAAAAATAGATTTTCTAAGAAGGTTTTAGTGGAGTAACTCAACAACGAATATGAACGAAAAAAAAATTCATTTACATTATCATATAAAAATATGAGTAATCAACTATCGTGCGAAAGCACAACCTACATATATAAATTTTAGATTTGAAAAAAAAAAGAAAGTTAAAACTAATTAATACCTCACCAAAATAAATTCTGTTGAACAATGATGGTGTCCCGTTGATCATATGTTACTCATCCCACTATACCATATCCGGTTGGTTGATAGCCTTCGAAGTATCCACTGTTTAGCCTTGGTATCAGAGAGTTGCAAACCGTACTGATGCTCGTAGTAGTTCAAATTCTCGATTACCCCGTTGCATACACTTTATTACTTTGAGCTCTAATTATTATGTTAAGCCCGTATTCAAGATGCAGGGTTTAGAATAGTTGCACCAACTGCAATGACCGAAATAGATCACGATCCTCCCGCAGATAAATATGTATAACGATGTGTAGCGGATTCAATAAAACAACGTCACTTCGTTATGTAAGCACTTACAAACAACTTATTTTTACTTTTAATTTTATTATTATATTTACAAAGCGTGTTTCTTTGAGCACAAACATATGATTAGGTAAATAGTCTATTATAGATTTATTTTATAAATAATTATTTTCATTTACGAAATACATCGGACATAATAATTTTATTTTTGTTTTATTTGAATTTATAACACTCGATTTCGTAACTATAAATTACATTAAATTATATGACACAAGTATATCACGGTACAATTTTCCATACAAATTTTTGGAAATAATTTTTAAAATTTTTTTTTTTTTTTTTTACTTATATTGAGTTCATTATACACAAACTTATACTATAAGATTTTACTTTTTTATCGATATGGATTTTCTTTCCATTTTATATTTAATTTTAAAAATTTTTATTATTAAATTTTTTTTTTTTACTTCGGTTTTTACTATTGTTGAGTATCTCCGTTCACAACAAAAAAAACCTGCCTGTGTCCGACCGATACCGAGAGCTTTTATATCGTTCTCTTTTGTTTTTGTTTTTGTTAATAACCATAATTCTAATTATAGCTTAATGATCATCCATAAATAATTAAATAATTACCTGTCCCATAACCCGATTTTATCCCATAACCGGGTGCTCGTTTCAGGTCGTTACAAGCACTCTAAGCATCTTTACTTGACAAGCTAAAGGCGTCTCACACCTCAGCGGTTGCCATATCGAAAACAATTACGGCTTGGACTGTTCGACTCAAGCGATTTTTTTTCTTCCTAAGCGCTCGAAGGATAAAGATTCTCGTCGGAAGAGGAGACCATCGCCTTCGTATGCAACTATTTTGTAGAAAAAGACGCCGATTACTATTTGGACGGATTGAAAAGATGCCGTTAAATGCGACCAAATAAGTATTCTGACAGTTACTTCAGTGACCAAAACTCATCCATCCGCTGGACAAAGGCTATATGCTTTTGACAAAAGTTTTCTACTGATTCCAAAAGTGCTGGTCGGTATTAACATTTTTTTGTAAATTGTAAAACGATGAAGTACTTATACTGGCTTTTGACTTATTACACCAATCACATGACTGATTTTGTAGCAATACGCGTACGACTTTGAAAAACTAATTCTGAAATTTTCAATAAAAGTAACCAAAAATAATTAATCACTACGACTTTTGACACGAAATTATGAAGGTGTACGAATAAATCAACTGTCGCAATTACGACACTAAAACGCCTTAAATAAAAATGCTTTTTGACGTCATTCGTAATGCGTAATATAATCAGCACCCGCAATTACTTTTTATCACGTCAACTTTGCCACATGTAAAACTTTAATATTCTTAACTCGAGAGTGCTGATAATAGACCAATGTACACAATCACAATAAAACCATTTACAATCGAAATAACAACGTAAAATGAATATTTGGAGATAATCGTCATAATTTTTGTGACTGTACGGTAAAGCTTGTTGTGGCAATCTCCGAAACTATGACCGCAAACTTTATAGAAAGAACGGAATTTCCGTGATTGGGCATTTTCGTGCTCTATTTAGTAGAATTTTTTGAAGCACATTAACTATGGTTTTTGGAGTTCATGTTTCATTTCCATCAACCAAGCTGCAGGAGCTCATAGAATGAGGAATCAACGATGCATTTGTTGTTGTACAGTGGCAAAAAAACTACAAATATTTTTTTTTAATTTTCTCGAAAAGCCAAGTCTAATTGAACATTGTGACTAAGTACTTTTCTAAGTAATGCCATGCCTATAGTACGCAGGTGAGGTGAAATGATTTTTTTTATATAAAAATGACACAGCCGAAATTGAAAATTCCGCTGCTAAATTTTATTCTGCGGTACGCAGTTTAGCTATTGAAATTGGTATGTTTCGTATTAAAATATAAATGTCTCTGTTTAACTCTACACATTTTTCACTGAGTTGTTATGTGCAAAAGTAAGCTAAATTTTTGACGTTTCATAATTATTTGTATATTTGTTGTTGCGCTGTGTTGTTAATAAAATTTTGTTAATTTCGAATATTTAGAATGTGCGTCAAAATTTTACGAAATTCTTCAAACTAATTTTTCGGGTAATATTTATCCGCTTAATTTTGGAGACCAGCGAAAATTTCATTTCACGTCAGCTGTATACTAGCAACTATAATGTTCAAATTTTTTAATCGTTTGGTTCCGATAGTACAAATGAAACCCTGTGGTCAAATAAGGGGTTTCGTCAGCACTTCTGCCTTCATTGTGATATGTTTCATCTTTATCCTACCAGACTCCACATCACTCCTGGCACATACGTTTTGCTCTATAGCATGAAAAACGTTTGTTGATACCAAGGAATCTGGACTCGTCAAAAAATTACTTTTCGAGTTAGTTAACGCAGAGAGCTTGCTGAATTGTAGATGATACCGCCACGTATTCTGCTTCTATTGATAACGCGATTGTTGGTAGTTTTTAGAATTTCAACATAAACCTCCATTTTGTAGAGTTTCATATATCGATCCATGGGCGTATCACAAGGATTATTGCGATAATATTTTATTTATATACGGCTATCGTTAGATTGTAATAGTTCAATTTGCTTTAATACTTTATCAAGTTGTTGATTCCAAAGACAACTCGACTACTTGAGTTCATAATGTAACTTCTTAAGTTGGTATATTTTATTCGGTATATTTTAACGCCCCTTTTGAACTTCTCGGGTTAAAGCATGTTCATTTCTTCTTTAACTTCACCATGAAGAAAAACGTTAACAGCGTCTATCTGTTCAACGTCGTATTGTATTTTACTTATTTCGCTCTGTATCTGTAAACTTCATCTTCAGCGTTACGTTTCATTTTAAAAATCCATTTGCAGTCGATAGGTTTTTTGTTGGGTTGCAGATCGATGATACTCTTCTTGCATTGAATTTTTTTAAATTTATGCCACAGCCCTTGACAAAATTTTTTCGATGGTGGTTGAATCACTGTATTGAGACGTGAATGAAACAAATTCTTCCATTTGGTTTAATATATGCTGGCGCGACTGTTTTCTCGTTACCGTTTCCGCAGGTCTTTCTGGAATCATTTGATCTACGTCTTTTATATTACTTGAAACGATTGTATTACCTGAAGATACATCGCTGATTTCATCGACATAATTAAATAACCAAATATTATTTTATCCGGGACTAAAATAACACTATTCGGGTCTCTCTGTATAAACTATCATAAATGTTTAACTTCAAGGAAGAACATCACGACTTACAATTACGTTGTTTGATTGTGGGCGATGTAAATGATATCCTTTAGAGTTTTCACAGCATAACCAACACATATCCATCTCTCTGATTTTGAACTCAGTTTATTTCTATTTTGCCTCAGCACATGAACTATTGCTGTGCATTCAAAAACGCGTATATGTTTAAGGTTGGATTAACCGTATATATTTCTTCGGGTGTTACGTTGCCTTTAACTTCGTGTAGGATCGGTTGACGAGTTCTGCATCTCGTTATCTAATCTTGCCTGCTCCCAATAATCGTACGTCTCACTTTCTCAACAATTGTCCGACTCATTCGCAAGCACTTTCTTTAAATGTTGAGAAAAACATGTGGTTAATGTATTCGCCTTCGTTATCAGTTCGAAAACATTGGATAGTCTTTCCGGTTTGGTTCTCCACCATACTCTTCAATTCCTCAATTTAAGAGCATAATTTTAAAAAAAATTAAAACGCGCCTCATGATGAGCACAGCAATTAGTTTTTGGATTTCGTGTTTCAATTCCATCAACACAGCAGGAATTCGTCGAATTCCTATTTTCTTTCTTTCTTTATTTTCTTTTAATTTTTGTCCCCAACTGAATCTTGTGCTATGGTCATTTTTAGGTAACTTAGTAAAGAATGCCCTAATTTTTAACCGTTTCGTTCTCCTCTTGTACTTACTAAAAGACTTTATTATAAATTTGAAAAGGCTTTTTATTTTCATCAAAATTTGACATTAACAACTTAATCGGATATAGTGCTGAAAACAGGCTCAAAGATCTTTCAATCCTTCTAGAGGAACAACCTGCGATATGATACACAACAAGTATTAGTTCGTCGGTCGAGAACTCACATTTCGCAACCGACGATTATATACCTAGGGCGGGATGAATACATACACATATTCAGTTTTGAACAAATCTTTGGCGACAATCGTCATAATTTTTGTGTCTGTTGACGGTAAAACTTATTGTGGCAATCCTCGAAACTATGACCGCAATCTTTATAGATTTCCGTGGTTGGACATTTTTCGTGCTCTATTCAGTATAATTATTTGAAGTCTGGTTTAATTCATCAAATATGTTTTTTTCTATTCGTGCAAGTTCGAATAACATTTCAAATGAATCGAAAAGTGTATTTTGTTTAAACGAACAAGGAATTGAAAATAATTTTGAATTAAAAACAAATTAAAACGCGCCTCATGATGAACACACCAATTAGTTTTTGGATTTCTTGTTTCAGTTCCATCAATACAGCAGGAATTCGTCGAATATCTAATTTTTTTCTTTCATTTCTTTTAATTTTTGTTCCTATACTAATTAATAATATTCCAAAGACCATACCCAACTGAACCTTGTGAATTGGTCCATTTCTAGGTAACTTAAAAAATAATGCTCGAGTTTTTAACCGTTTCGTCCCCGTTTGTTTTTACTAAAAGACTTTGTTATAAATTTGAAAAGGCTTTTAATTTTCACTAACTTAATCGGATATAATGCTGAAAGCAGGCTCAAAGGTTTTTCAATCTTTTTAGAGAAACAAGCTACAATATGATACACATATGTATAAGTTCGCCGGCCTAGGCAGGACGGTTTTGACGAATATAAAAATCACGTTTTGAGCGGATCGTTTTTCGAACGGAGCACTGATTTTGAAAATAAAATTTGATGATGATTTGCCATACCCTACTAGACAATTAACAATAAATTTGACAGATGTTGCTTTAACAACATGGTTGCAACAAATTTCGAGAGACTCTTTACATCACTTGATTTTTGTTGGTGATGTGTTTGTCAAAGTGTGTAAAAAGAGCAGAAAACATATTTATACCGAAAGGTTGAAATCGTGACATTTTTTGTGTAATTTTTTGGGTGAAAGCGCATATCATTATGCCATTTTCACACATTTTCGTAGGAAGTGAAGTGCTCCTCAGCAAGCCCGTTCCCCATCTATGTAAATAAGTAGTAATCGGATGGAGCCAAGTATGGCGAGCAAGCCGCATGTGAAAATAATTCCTAATTAATGGTTTCCATGGCCGGTTTTGCTTTGTATGATGGTGCATTATCATGAAGCAAAATCACTTTGTGTTGCCTTTTATCATATTCTGGTCATTTTCCATGCAAAGCTCGATTCAAATTGATCATTTATTGTTGGAAGCGGTTTGTCACAATTCCCAGCGGCACCCATTTTCCCAGCTTTTCGATCTTTCCCATGACTTTTAAACGTATGATGCAGGCTTCTCGTTACACATTCAATTGATCCGCGAGTTGTTTTTGCGTTTGAGCGTCATTCTCATCCAACAATTCTTGCAATTCATTGTCTTCAAACTTGTTTGGTAGTCTTCTACGTTCTTCGTTTCTCGCACGTAAAAATTACCACTTTTGAACTTTTTAAACCACTCATAGCATTGTGATTAACAAAGAGCATACTCGCCGTAAGCTTTGATAAGCGTTCGATGTGAGTCTGCAGCAGTTTTCTCCAAATGATAACAAAAAATCAATGAGGTTCACAAATCGTAATATGTAGGCACAAAACTCGACATTTTAACACGTAAAAACATGCGGTATTGTATGAAACTTGTATGGTTATGAATGGGATTTTGTTGACAGGCATGTCAAAAAAAAACAATGGCGCCGATTACGTGGTTTGTCGAAAGGTACATTGATAGGTGGCGCCATTTATTGGAAAATTCCGGTTTCATGTTTACACACCTGGTAAGGTTTTACTATTTCAAGTTTCCCACTAAAAACTAATATTTTGGTCTCGGTAGTAAAAGTGATATGCTGTAGTCCATTACGCTTCATAAGCACGTCTTCATTCGTTGAGATGTGGTTCATCTTTTCATCTTCTCAACAAAATGGTACCCGATATCTGTATATTTTGCTCTGGCGTGAGAAACGTCAATCAATTGCACTTTTGTTGTCGCAATACGAGTACCTAACAGTTACGGGATCTGGACTAGTCAAAAACTATTTTTCGAGTGGTTTAAGCCGCAAAGCTTCTTTAATTACAGATGACGCTGTTTCTGCTACCATTGTATATTTTATTTATTTATCTTTATAACACGACAGTTGTTGTTTTTTAGAATCGCGACATATCGCTCCATTTTGATCCATGAAAATATAAACCAGTAATTTATTTGCGTTCGTCCTCATCACCGCCTCAATCAGCATCGCAGTAACCAGTGATATTGGAAGTAGCTAATTTAATGAATTCTAATTTTGCACTAGCAGTTTCTTCTTAATACCGCAGATTTCTGCGGTAAATACTTACAGCGTCCATCTGTTCTAGGTGTTCGATAGGTTTTTTCTTGGGTGGCAGATCGGTCCCCACGTGTTATTCTCAATAAGAGACATTATTACATTTTCCGACATTAATGCTCCAGCCCTTAACGAAGCTTCTTCGATGGTTGTTGGATTATGGTTGGTGATTGATAGTGATGGTTGAAACATCGCAGGACGTCTTTAGTGATAGTAATCTCTTATTTTACGCTGTCAAAATTCCGCTACCTTATACTGCATCAACAATTAGGGGTTTACTAGGATCGGAAATAGTTAACACATTGTGTTTCTGTAAAAGTGTTCTAGAATCGTCAAAACATTGTTGACATTCTTTACTCCAGACAAACGGTTTATTTTTTAATTGATACAGCGGGAACAATCTTGATGACAAATTTGGTAATACGACTCTAATTTCGTAATATTTTTTGGAGTTGGTGAATTCTCAATGGCTTCAACAATTTTTGGGTTAGGCTTTACCCCTCCTGAGAAATAATATGACCTAAGTAAGTAACGGAATTCCTATAAAATACACATTTATTTAAATTAATCCTAGTATTGGATTTTTTTAAAGCCGTCAAAACTGATATTAACTTCTGCTTCATATCCTTCAAATGAACTCTTCGTATTAATATATCGTCCAAGTAACATAATACCATCACAATCTGAAATATTGAAGGAGCGGACGACACACCGAATGGTAAACGCTGAAATTGAAAAATTTGTGCGTTAATCGTTAGAAACTTTTTTGATAGTTCAGAAAGGGCCATGTAATTCTTCATTAACTTTATCTCTTAAATGGAATTTAACGGAATATGCCTTACACAATTTAGGTTGTACGTCACCTTCAATTATAATCTGAGCTTTGTGCCCCACTATCGGATTTCTATTGCTCGAGTCCACTACATTTGGAGTGATTTCCCTAATCTGGACTAAAATGTCTTCAACCCTATCATCACGATTCACCAACTCGGTCGTTTAAAAAACAATTTTTCCAATTAGGGTAAATTATTGATAGCCGCAATCACGCCCCATAATGGGTATAAAATTCGCCTCCGTGCCAAAAACTGTCAAATGAGCGCAACAAACCAATTCTTCTTATTAAACCTGAGCCCTCGGCGAACCGGATTCGCATTTTTTATATGAACATAGTTGATTGATCTATTAGCAGACTAATTTTCGATTTTGATTTCAAATCCTTTTTTTTATCTCCTACGGTTACCAAATCACCAAAACACAATTGAACAGTTCTTCTAGCTCTAAATAAGTTTGAGCTGCGAATTTCCATGTCATAATTCTCACGACCTTTCAAATTCTCGATTGATTCTAAATTATTAGTCATCATGTTGTCATAATTCTTGAGAGCAAAAATATATTAAGTTTTACTACTTTTAACAGTTTTCACTTCCGATGTACTCTGCTTAAATTTTGTATTTGACATCCGACTTCTTGTTGACCTTCTCAAAGTATCGTTATTGTTTTTCGTTATTTAAGGTACCAAAAATATATTAAAAATGGATTGCCATGAGCGGCCTAGGCGCCATTTGTGAAAGACCCTTTTTTAAGAACTCAAAAATTTGCCTTTAGGCGACTTAAACGTCAGATAATTTGATGTCGTTAAAAATCCTAAAACCAAACTGATTTATTTGAATTGGGTTTAAGTGGAAATTTTCATATACTGTCGGTATTCTGCGGGTAGGCAAAACTAATTGTTTCATTCCCTTCTCTACCTTTCATATCAATGGAGGGATTTTCCTATCTGTACTGCGCGGTTGTTAGTCGAAAGCATTCGTTATTAATTATTTGGTGGGCAAAATTCATCAACGAGTGGACTCGTCTAAAAATACTCCATATATGTAATTGTCAATTAATATTAATTTACAAATAATTCTTAATATTTAACTCAGAATTTTAAGTAGAAGTTTAATCATTCCATACATCTGTTTATTAGGATGGACAAAACTAATTATTGGGTGGACAAAATTCATTATCGAGTGAACAATTCTAAAATATAATTCCTTTATTTAAATTGACAATTAATTCTTATAATGTATGCAAATGTTTAAGCGGAAATTTAATACTCAGTACATTTATGTTAATGGGGGTGGACAAAACTAATTATTGGGTGGGCAAAATTCATCTTCAGGCAAACAATTCTAAAACATAACTCAAATTTCACTGAAACCTTTTACATAGTTTTTAATGGTGGGCAAAAATTTTATTGGGTGGTCAACAACAAGCAAAAATGGATTCTGTACTCATTTCTGAGCCAAATCTGATACTGTTCACTTCATGTTTAGATCTTAAAATCATGCTCTGTCTGTTCATCCTCGATTTGCAACTGGCATTGAAAATTTAACAGTTTCGATAGATTTTGACAAAAATAACGAGGGTGTAACTTATTACAGATCCACATTTAAACCGACAGTGACATTGTAACATTAGTGTGCGGACACCCGAACCAACCATGTCACCTTACCTCAATAAAAGAGTCTGTACTGTACGTAATGTGTTTTGGAATTCGGTCTAGATGACTGTTGTATAACCATATTGATCAACATACAACTTGTCGTCGAAAACATTTTAATATTCGGAAAACATTCCGAAAACATTTTAAATACAATTTTAGCGCCAATTTGACTTTTTACACCAAACGAGTAATCAATCAAACGCCACAACCGTTACGTCATCTTAAATAAACCAAACAAAAAAATGTTATTTATCCACATCTGAAATTTCTTGGAACGATTAGAATGTTAAAAATAAATTTATATCACCACAAACAAACAAAAAAATTCTTAGCATTTTATGTACTCCCATACGCCAAATACCACAGCGCAACCAAATCATCTGTTACACGCACCAAAGTGCGTATATTAAGACATTTTCGTGTCTTTAGATTATGTTGACACCAAACAATAATTTTTTTTTTTTTGTAATAATTGCTATTATTATTTTTATTTCGGTTTGGACATTCGACATCCATTAAAATTTTGTGAATCGCTCTAAACTACTTTACAATATAAATATAATGTATCGTACCGTCATGTGTGGATTATCCACATGTGTTAGACAAATGCTGGAAAAATTGGAATTTATTATTTTGTGTTTTTGTGTGTCTTCTCTATACCAAAGTCATTCCTAAACAACAACAAAAAAAACCCATAATTTATTAGCTTTGTATTGTTTTTAGCAATCACTTATAAACGTATGGATGCTGGATCTTTTGTCTTGTCTCTTTTGTATGATTAAAATATCATCATCGTAATATAGGTTGACACTCGTTATAAGTTACCCCAACAAAAGATTTTACAAAAGAGAAACTTGACCATTTTTGGTTATAGCAGGTTAAAATAATTTTTTTTTTGCTTTTTTATATCATTTCAGATTATGTGCAACAGGAATCTCTACAGCGGACACATGTAATTTACCATCTAGTTTAACATCTAATTTACTCGTATCTGGTCATACACAACAAATTACCGCGACGTTACCCTCATCATCACCGCTTTCACTGCTGGCCAATCACACGAATAATATACAAAATAATTTACAAATTTCACCACATAATTTGCTCCACCACCATCATCAGACAACATCGCAGCCACATCATCATCATCAGCAGCAGCAGCAGCACCAGCAGCAATCGATCAATTTAAATACGCACCATCAAAATAGTCCGTTAAGTGTCGGGGGTTTAAATTTATCATCGGGCGGTGGTAGTTCGAGCGGAAGTAGTTCCATATCACTATCTACGTCTGGCCTAAATTTATCGTTGGCCACCTCGTCGGCCGAGAATGATGGTCTAATTTCGCAACAAACGGTTGGGCCGCATTTAAATTTAGGTGGTTGTGATAGTGGAAGCGGTGGAAGTGGTAGCAGTGCTATAAGCGGCGGTGGAAATAATTCCACAGGTATACTAGGCGCCGATTTGGGAATGTCACATTGGATCAACGAGAGTAATGTTAAATCGGAAATTCGAAGTCCGGGACTAGATATTGGAGCGGCTAGTATAGTTACATCAACCCTGACGGCAGGAAGTACAAATCATTTAGACGCGTCATTATTCTGTGCAAATCCAACCGTGGGACTTGATACTCTGCAAGGGACGAATACGTATGATCATAAGCAAGATTATTACAATTATTACAACAGTATGCAGCAATATACGCCACCATTCTATTCGTCATATGGGACGCCATATCCGACGCGAACCGCCACAAAATTACCTTCACCAAATACCTACCTACCATCTAGCTACGCGGCAAATAATAACAGCAGCCAATTATATTCCACGTATGGTTACAATAATTTTGGCCAATTTGGTGCGGCACAACAAGATTACAGTAGTTACTACAACGATCAGTATAGCAGTTATTATAATACAACGGGATATTCACATTATGTCAGTTCACCTGGGTCTAGCGGCAGTCAAACGTTTCATGTCCCGACCGGATTGTCTGAAAGCCCATCGGATGGCCATCCAACAACACCCACCCTATTAGCACATTCACCAAATTCTCCGCTATCGATCTCGCCAACATCGAGCCTAACGACAAAAACAACACCGGCCAATAAAGTGGGACGTGCCCGAGGCCGAAGGCATGCCCATCCTAGTCCAACACGAAGTGTAGCCTCTGATACAGCTGTAGCCGATACCGCCAAAGCACCAGACCGTGTATTCGTATGGGATTTAGACGAAACACTAATTATATTTCATTCACTATTAACCGGTACCTATGCCAGCCGATATAATAAAGATCCGCATCATATTGGTCAGCTTGGTTTTCGAATGGAAGAAATGATTTTCAATATGGCGGATACCCATTTATTTTTTAACGATGTCGAAGACTGTGATCAAGTGCATATCGATGATGTATCATCGGATGACAACGGACAAGATTTAACTAATTATAATTTTAGCACAGATGGTTTTCATGCGGGCACCCCTCAAGGTGGACCGCCCAATTTATGTTTACCGACTGGAGTACGCGGCGGGGTCGATTGGATGCGAAAGTTGGCGTTCCGGTACCGAAAAATTAAAGAAATTTATAATACGTATAAAAATAAGTAATTTTAGTGAATTTAAATCCACATTTTTTTTTTACTAATATCCGATTTTTTTATTATTCAGTGTTGGCGGAATGCTAGGACCACAAAAACGTGATCAATGGCTACAATTACGATCCGATATTGAGGCTGTAACCGATAATTGGCCCAGTTTAATACTAAAATGTTTGACTATGATTGCCCAACGTGAAAATAGTGTTAACGTTTTAGTGACAACGACCCAATTAGTTCCGGCACTTGCCAAAGTTTTACTATTTGGACTGGGGAATATATTCCCGATTGAGAATATTTATAGTGCAACAAAAATAGGTTTGATATCTACTGTCTAACGATTTTAATAAATGGACAAATTATTAATATTTGGTTTTGCTCCTACAGGTAAAGAATCATCATTCGAACGAATCGTAACCAGATTTGGCCGTAAAACAACATATGTTGTGATCGGTGACGGACAGGATGAGGAGACGGCAGCCAAAAATTTAAATTTTCCATTTTGGCGGATATCGAGCCACAGTGATATTATGGCACTGCATACAGCTCTAGATATGGAATTTTTATGAAAAACTTCTTGTATTACTATTCTTGCGTAATCACTGTCTCTTAATTAATTATATTTCCAGTGTAAATAAAATTTAAATTAAATTACAAAAAATATATAACATATAATTAAAATTTAGAAAAAAAAACCGTACATAAAATAAATCAAAATAGGTATATTATATAATTTTGAAAGCTAAAAATATTTATTTTACTAATATGCACTTAAAATAAAATGTTTAATTTTATTTAATTAAAAGCACACATAATTTTTTTAATTAATTTTTGCATAAAAATTATTTTCGATTGTGCAATATTTCTGTGTGGGTGTGTGTGTACCAGTTTTACGTTTTACTTTATTAGTATGAAGCAATAAAATGCAATCAAATCAACTAAAATCTATAATTAAATCAAAAAGTGCATTCAAACAATATTAAATTATTAATTAAAATTAATTAAATAATTTCACAAGTGATAAAAACATTTTTTTGTTTGTTTGTTTGTTTATTGTAAGTCACTGCCCTTTAAAAGGAGTTTATTAAGTCAACATTATAATGTATACATCAAAACCGACCCAGTGAAACCGAATTAATTATGTACATACAAATTTTTTTTAATAATTTTATTTTTTAATTAAAATTAAAAAGTTTTTGTGTTCAAATTATTCTCCATCATAAATATAAAATACGTGAAAAATAAACTATTAAATATTAAGATTAAGGAAATCAAATTTAAATCAATATTACTTATATACAATATAAATTAATTTAAATTAAATTAAGTTACGTAGAAAACCATAAAAAATTATAAACATAAATAAAAATTATTTTTTAGTTTTATTAAAATATTTTCCTATCATCTTATAAATAAAATATATTACTGTAAATAATTTATGAATTAAAAATATAAATTAATTATTTAAAATTTAATTTAGAAACAACAAAATAAATAAATATAATTATTAATTAAAACACACAACAACAAAAAAAAAAGTGAAAAGTTTAAAAATTTAAAATAAAATTTATTGTAAAATTATCTAGACAGAGTTTTGATTGGCTGAGATTTAAGGACCGAACTAGAAGCGAGATTGAACCCGTTTTGATGCATCTACATCTTTATACCAGTCACGTGGTTTCTCTAAGCTCATCTTCGCCAACACTGGTAATAACATTTGATGTATCCGATCAGCCTGCTGCTCCGAGAGCAAAGTGGTCAGCATGCTTGTTCCAGCAACCGGTGGTCCCAGGTTCGATTCCCGGTGGTGACAAGGAAAAAATTTCACGGCTGGTTTAGGATCAATAAAGAATTAATCACTCATTATCCGAAATGAAAATATGATTATGAAACCTCATTTGAGGCGGCCAAATTCTTTGATGGGATATAGTACGATTTTGGAAAATCCATCCACTAATGTGTGAACCAGATGGTAAGTAGATGTATAAACTTTTATGATGATATGCAGTTGACCCTCCTGTTTCCCTTTTTTTTTTTAGTTAAAATCCACAGTATGCAGTTGCTCATACAAATTCATTCTCTCTCAGACAAATTTGGGTGTAAAATCGTGCTTGGACTAACTATTTCAATTCCTTATTATCCACATCAGCATTAGCCTCGGAACAACACACAATGATCCCTACACTAATTTAAAAATACCGCCATTATTTATAGTAAAAATATTATACACACATTTTTTAAGATGTTCGAAATCTGGATACAAGGGTTCCTGCTCAAAAACATCGACACCCATGACTGCAACGTTACTGAACATCTTGGCATAACAAAAACCACGAATTTCCACCAAACATCCAGAAACCGTGGCCACGCAATTCCGTCAACCATAACCGTCGCAGGGAAAAATACAAGTGGAGAGACATAGGGAGAGAAAAATACAAGTGGAGAGCATAGCATGATTGGTTCGACCATCAGTGCCGTCAAATCGTCGAAAATAAGCGAAAGATGCCTGAAAAATGATTAGCTCGTAACACTAGGAGCACTCAAACATAATGTATCCGCACCAGAAAAGATGGGAACCTCCGGAAAAAGAAGCGTGAATTATAAGGACCTGCATCGAAAACATTAGGTCCAAGCGGAAAATAGAAACCCAAGAGACTGCTTTTTTTCAATACCAGAAATTTTACTAAGAAATTCCATCCAAGATCCTAAGCCATCAAAGACACGAATAAGGAGTTGAGAATAAGCGTGGCTAATATACTCTCAGTATAGCAATCGTACTTCAAAACTGTAATAAATCGAAACGATGAAGCTATTCGACCTATGCGTCGCCAGGTGAGCTAGTAATTATCCCCCACAGTAGAAGAAATAGACGCAGCTATTAATAGATTAAAAAATGGCAAGACACTAGGTCTTCGAAATCCCGGCAGAACTATTAAAACAGGGAGGAGCTACTCTAGCATCTAATCTTTATGAAGATATTGGTGCGATCTGGGATCAGAAGGAGCTTCCCGAGAAAGGGAAGGCGCCCTCACATGTGAAAATTACAGTAGCATAACGATGTTAATCACCGCCTAAAGTGATCGCTAATATTGTACTTGCACCAATATTGCCCCTTGCCGAAAATATCATCGTCCACTGCCAATGTGGTTTACACCCCAACTGATCAACCACAGACCAGTCTTTCACTTTGACGATGATCCTGGAAATATTTACACCATAACCCTTCACCAGCTCTGTATAGAAGTTCACAGGCATTTGACACAATCAACCGCGAGAAACTGTGGGGCACGCTCATATGTCTTGGAATTCAAGAGAAGCTTCTCTCTCTCTCTCTGCAAGCTAGCGACATCTGGATCACTGTGTAAAATTGTAGTGGAAAGGCTTGCGTCTTAGCCTTTCGAGATAACATCAGGTGTGCGACAGAGGGGTGTACTCTCGTCTGTGTTGTTTAATCCGGTGCTCCAGCACGTGATAAGAAAATTTTTATTGAATCCCCAACTTTATTTTTTTTTTAAATTTTAAAAAGAAAGTATTAATTGCATAGTGGATTAAATGCCCTTTGAAGGTCAATTAATACCCCCTTTTCATTCACGCACACTGCACATACCACCATTCGACCAATAGTAAGCTCGAATAGTAATTATCGAAGTAAACGTTGTGGTTCACATTGAATAACCACATTTGACGAGCTTACTTATAACTTTCTATCTAAAATGATGATTATCATTTTATTGCCCAGAAAATAGTTCAAAATTCTATGTAAATCTTGAAATATCGCTTCTCGGAGATGCGCTCGCACCTGTATTGTTAAATCTAGCACGCGAGTGGTAAGAAAAAGTTGTATTGAATCTTCGCGCTGCATAGCCAATAAGTCAGGAAAAATTCTTGGTTATTCAGATGATATCGTGCAAGAGGCCGGAGAATTACATTATTACGATCTCGCTTATTGGTTTGGTGGCATAAATTTCGAGTGGATTAGTTACTTGAGCGAGACTTTAATTTATCATAAATTGTTTAGGGGTTAATGACATTTATAAAATTTAGTGACATCTGGGTTTGAGTAGTAGTAGCGTTGAAAGTAGTTTTATAACAGTTTAGTGGTATTGCAGATTAGCTGCGATTGTTCGAGGACAATATGACATAAGTAGCGGGAAACATATGGCGCGATGATTAAAAATAATTGTAAATGGTGAATTAATAAATAATTGTGGAAAATATTTGTTGTGGTGTTTTAGTGTTGGTGGATAATAGTTTGAAAATTATTGTGTTAATACTTCAAGTATTTTCGGGAATATTCCATATATCATGTAAGTGCTCAGTAAATATTAGGAATTTATTCAGAGATTAATACGGATATATTCGGGAATATTCCGGAGGTTGTGTAAACTGCGAGAATTGTGTTATAACCGCCAAAATCTGTACCTTTATTCTTAATCTAGTGATATGAGCCAGTTTTGGCATTTTAATACTTCTTATCCACGTGAAACGACTGGGTTTCAAGTAAACAGCAAGAAAATTAAATACCCATCAAGACCAAGCAGTATTCATATGATAAATCTCGGAACAGATGACCATAACTATGACAACGTGGAAGACTTAATATCCCATGTCAGTTATATAACAACAAATGATACCCAGGCCCTAGATTCTGATCGAATGACAATGTTTTGTGGCATTATACTAAAAATTTTGCTGCAATTTTGTGACAATACTTGTGAGTACTAAATCGCGATTCGTATGGAGTGACATTTCTGAAATGTTACCAAAAATAAGTTGACAATTTTAATAATATTGTCATTGTTTTTTATTATCGTGACTTATAAGTTTTCATACAAAATATGTGTGAATATTTACAATTGTAAACTCCTCATAATATATCTGATATAACTTTAAAATGCAGCCGCTGTAAATGTATTTCTTGCTTCAAGCATCCTTCTTAGCCTCTTTCGTCAACGGGGTTGAGGTCGTTTCCCGACTTTCAAAATCCCGACTTTTAAAATCCCGACTTTAAAATCCCGACTTTCAAAATCCTGACTTTCAAAATCCCAACTTTCAAAATCCTGATTTTCAAAAGCCCGATTTTTAAAATAGATTTATGATAACTAATTTTAAAAAATCACGCTTTTTGTAATGAGTGCAATACCCGCGGCGCCCGAATTCATAAAATATTTTAAAAAATCGGGCTTTTAAAAATCTTTTGGAATGAGTGCAAAGTAGTAACGGGGTTGGGTACGTTTCGTTAAATTCAAAATTTCTAAAATGAAATTCCAAAACCAAAATTCCAAAAAACAAATTTCCAGAAACCACCAATTCCCATAAAAACATTTACTAGAAACAACCAAGACTTGTGAAGTCAGAGGCGGGAGTCGGTGCTATTTTATAGAAGTCAGAGTCGAAAAAAACTAAACTCCCATTTTTTTGGTCAAATTACAACAACAGTGCCATATATGGCATGGAGGTCACTGCGCTTAACATCCAAGGGGCTTTATCTTTGAATTTCGGGGGGCATAGGAGCCAGGATCAGCAAAAATGTTACACGTAGGAACGGATTATATAGAATCTATTAATGACGCCTATTAAAAAGAAAAATACATAATTGCGTTTTGTTAAGCAAAATTTTTTAATTGCAACATTTTGTAGTTGCAAGATTAATAAAAAAACAATATTTTGTTAATGCAACATGTTGAAATGCAATATTTACGTTCTTTGCAGGACGACCAAAAATATATTTTATTAAAAGAACATATTTATACAAATCCAATTTTATTCCCCATCCAATTGAGTTCTTAATAAAAATGAAGATATAAAAAGGTTAATATTTTTTAAAAAATCCTGACTTTTGTTGCAATTTTTAAGGTTTCAGCAAAATCGAGATCAGCATTTCACAGATATAATCAGATCGACCATCCAGACGCTAACGATCTTCCCCAAGCAAAGTTCAATAAACGTGACATTTATAACGCAATGAAATACCGCAGTCGAATTATACAACCCGACGATTTAAAATCTGGGGCGGTATGTTGTACCATCACTTCGAATCGAAATCGAAAAAAGTCGAATCGAAAAAGTGAAAGTTGTATCATTTTTGCTTTTCGAAAATGATACAACATACCGCCATTCGACTTTTTTTGAATTTCGATTCGAAGTGATGGTACAACATACCGCCCCTGGAGACCATCCACCGACTCTTCGATGGTATCTAAGTACAAGCTGGATCAAAATGCACTACAACAAACAATACCTATGGTCAACGACATCATCGATCACAGTTGCAGATTTGCTATCTGCCAAACTATAACAACTACGAGAGGCACAAGTTGACCATCCATTACATCTATAAATGTATAACACTGCCACCTAGTGGTAGCCAGTTCTTACTTCCCACAGAAGTGAATCCATAAAGGCACGCGAAAATCAAAGGATGGAGTTACGATTAAATTATATTAATCTCCATCACAAGACCGCATCCTCGTGTCCAAAAGGCAAGTATCAAAGACCATACGAAGCACAGCTGCGAAATATGCCATCCATCTAACCACCATGTATAATAACCGATTCTAATAAATCTCACATTGGAATACTGAAGCATTGAACAATCAAGCCACAAGACCAATATCGACACTAGCATATCGGAAACCCTGGACAGCCAACTACTGAACCATTCTATGGAATAATAGTTAAACACAATAAAATCAGCGATTACTGTTTAAAATTCAAATCTAGGACAAAAATATTTCAAAACCTAGAAACACATGACTGGATGAGAATTAGTAATTCGTTCTAAGAGACAAACACCGTTCAATATCGCAAACGGATGTTATGCCTTAAAAATCGTTCAAAAACATTTGTACGTGAGCTGCGTTGGAAATAAACCTATAAAATTTACCATTATACCTAAAAAGCGGTTGAGGAGCTTAACTATCTGTGGAATCTCCTAATTGGTTATATACTTGCGATTCACTCCAGTAGTTTGAGCACTCCAGAAATTTTGTTTAGGGGACGGCCAATACACGCGTCCCTGCCTTAGAATTGACTAAATGTCCTTCGAAAGAACTGGATGATACCAATTTATCATTGGCATTAACTTTTACTCGCTCGACAAATTCCTTGCTTCTTACTTTCGAATTCTTCGTCGAGGTTTACAGACGAACAGTGCGGTCGAATTGTATCTAAATGAACTGAATTTTTAATTTCGTGATTACTTACGAAAATCTATACGAAATTTTTTGATGGTACACAATCATGAATTTTGAGTTTTGGACATCGAGTATGAGACCGATGTTTTTCAAAAAATCTGAACGTTCGTTTAAATGTCCAAATGAAATTCCGTCATTGTCCGATATCTAGTTTCATGATCTTAGTACCGTAAACCTTAACGCTTACAGATGGACCCGCCGTTTGGTTAGAGGAATTACTGAAACATCATTAGTTTTTTTGTTCAAAGTAAATATTGCTTATGAAAGTGTCGTGATGTTTACACGACTAAACACATTTTCTTGCTTTATTTTGCCTTCTTTGATGAGATCAACATTCGTTTGGCACATTTAGATTTTTAGATTAAGAGGGATCATCTTTATAGCAGCAGTATGAATTTTGTCTGTGTGGGGGACTCGGGAGTAAACATAAAATGTTAACGGCCTCATGGAGATTTTTAAGGATGCTATCGAACTCCACTTAGGAAAAATTGGGGTAAATCTTGATTTGCTATCTACAACAATCACGCGTTAGGTTGTCGCAGACATCCGACTATCGTATTTAACAATTATCGAACCGGACGACATGTTGAATTAATTCATGCTACTACATCTGTTTCAGTTTCATCAAAGACAAAAACCAAGTTTGGTCAAAAAGCCTATACAATTTATTAGAACGCTACCGTTGCTCATGCGACTTTCATGATTGAGTTTTTCTATATAGGGATCGGTACGAAATCACTCTTTCTAATAATCCCGCAATTTCAAAATTTAAAAAAACGAAATGGCCAAAATGGTCAAATTTGGATTGGGGGATGTGATTTTTGATTATCATCTTGAAAATTTCGTATGCTGATTTCAATTGAAATTCTAACTTGAATTTTGAATCAAGTTCAGGAATTTGGTCATGATGATTGGAACTAGACCGTTTCGTAAAAATTATGATCAAATTTGGTATGTATATAACATATGTACTGAATTTGGGTTTTAACGTGTTTTTACACGATAACTTATCATCAGTGACGTTATCCACGAACGCATATTTTGGTTATCTTATCTCGAACTTGGGGCATATCATAGTATGCGTTTCTATCAGCATTCTAGAACAGCATTATATTGAACTGTAACCGAGCGGCAAACAACTGCGTGGCGTGTGGCTACTCTTAATGCGGTTGTATGGTCTAATGCAAGTCGGAGGTAACTGATACGGAGATGTGCTGCGACTTATGAAATGCAGCTTTCCTTGATGCCCTCCTTGATGCCTTTGGTGTTTCGCAGACTTGGCTCATACCTAGCATCTCCAGTAATAATCTTCCTGTCCCAAAGATATAGGATCTTCCGAAATGATCGTGTTTCGCATAGATCGAGCAGTGTCACAGGGTAGTTGAGATGTATGAGAGATGGAGGTGGCGTCATTTTGTTCCAACAAAATTTAGCACCAGAGTAGTTTAAAAATCAATCAATTATTCTTCTCTGGAATTTATATTTGTAGAAGTTATTATGTTGACGTTAAACTCCTTATTGAGGTAGTTTTTCGGGCCAGTCTTGCCAATCCATATAATGAGGGAGGGGGTCTCAGGACCTCTGACCCTATCAGAGGTCCTGAGACCCCCTCCCTCATTATGGGTGACTTTAACCATAATTTAATCCTGCCGGTTCTGCGCTCCACTGAAGATTTTTTTTTTAAAGAGGGTGGGATGCTATATCGTGAATTGTGTTAAACCTCCGCATTTTCGGTATTTTTTTAATTGTTTTTCGTGGATTACCCCTTGCTTGCCCTGTTCTGATACTGCAGGTATCGGAATAAAGTTGTCTTCCTTGTCTGATGGTTCAGGAGAAACTTTGGGTTATCTCTTTTCTCGGTAAATCGACATCGCTGTCTCCTCTGGCGGAAGGTTAGATTTGTGGTGTGGGTGTCCCAGTCGTAAGTTTTTGACGACCACGGTGTATTGGGAGACATTTAGTAACAAACAAGTTAAACATAACGTAACACATTGTTTGGAAACGAATGGCCCATGCAGGTAAAGTGTAAAGTACGTCGACTGGCACCGGACAAGCTGCAAATAGCAAAGGCGCATTTTGAAACAATGGTGGTACAGGGGATTTGTCGTCCCAGTAGAAGTGCCTGGTCTATCCCACTGCATTTAGTACAAAAGAAGACTGGTGAGTGTCGGTCTTGTGGGGATTATCGCGCCTTGAATTACGCAACGGTTCCAGATTATTATCCCGTTCCGCACTTGCAGGATTTCTCTTTCCAATTAGCAGAATGTACGGTATTTACGACTCTGGATTTGATTCGCGTGTACTTCAGATCCCCATAGAACCACAGGATATTCCGAAAACAGCCATTGCGACGCCGTTTGGATTATACGAATTTTGTGTGATGACTTTTGGCTTGCGTAATGCCGCACAGTCATTTCAACGACTTATGAATTCTGTAATGATGGGACTGCCTTTCTGTTTCACATATATTGACGACATATTTTAATCGCGTCAAACTCGCAAGAAGAACATTTCGAAAATCTCTCTACAGTTTTCCAGTGTTTAGCAAATGCAGGTTTTGATAAATGTGGATAAGTGCGTATTTGGAAAAAACGAAGCATTGTTTTTAGGGCATAAGGTGATTGCACATGGAATAATGCCATGTCCGGAGCTAGTTCAGGTCATTACCCAATTCAAACGACCAGTCACGGTTCAGGAATTAAAGCGTTTTCTAGGGATGGCAAATTTTCACCGAAGTTTTATTCCTGCTGCTGCTGGCGGGCGATCAAGCGATTTTAAATTAACTTTTTAAAGGATATCGTAAGAATAGTAAAGTGCAGGTCAACTGGCCGGAGCAATCCATCGATGCGTTTGAGTTCTATAAATTATAAAAGTTAGCTGAGGTCTCAATTTTAGCACATCCGTTTATGTCAATTATGGTGGACGCTTACTGATAGTGCGATTGGAGCAGTCGTTGGATTTTTTTCCGTACGCCTGACACCTGTACAACTAGAGATACAGTGCATACGATCGAGGATTTTTGGCAGCCTACCTGAGTATTAAGCATTTCCGGTATTTTGTAGAGGGTCGTTCGTTTGTGTTATATACGAATCATAACCCTCTGAATTATGCTTTAAGACAAAATTTAGATAAGGCATCACCACGGCAACGTAGGCATTTGGACTTTATAAGCGAATTCACGACAGAGCTCCAGCATGTCTCGGGAGGGAACAATGTGGTGGCGGACGCATTTTCTCGCATTGAGCTGATTGACGTTTCTGAATCCATTGACTACTCAGTCATTGCAGATGCGCAGAGCATAGACGAAGAATTAGCTAAGTTGATAGAGGAGAATATACCACTGCCTTAAAAATCTGTAAATATCCCATACAGTTTAGTTCGAATAAAATGGTCTGCTGTGACATTTCAACTGGGAAACCTAGGCCGTTTATCCCGCGGGCAGTTTGCGTAAACAGGTGGTTTGCAGTTTTCATAATTTAGCCCATCCTGGAGTTAAAGCATCAATCAAATTAATGTCAGAGCACGTGTGGTATGGCCGTCGATCAAAACAGATTTAAGGGTACTAGCTCAGGGTTGTTAAGTGTGTCAAAAGTCTAAGGTTACACGGCACACCAAATCAGAGACCGGATCATTGGAAAGCACCTCAAAGCGCAGGTTTGATGCGTTACTATGATCAATAGGTATACGCGGTGGGCAGAAGCCGTTCCAGTACCGGACATTACAGCACCTACGGTAGCGTTTTCGTTATATGCCGCATGGATTGCGCGTTTTGGTATGCCAACATTCATTGTCACCGACCAGGGGCACAGTTTGAATCGCAACTGTTAAAGGAACTATGCAATTTACTTGGGTTTGAACGAAGACGTACCACCAGCTACAATCCAAAATGCAAGGGCATGGTGGAACGTTTGCATCGCACGTTAAAGGCCGCGATGATGTGTTATGATAGGACAGACTGGTCAGCAATTTTACCATCAGTTCTGTTGGGGTTGAGGACCACGTGTCGGGAGGAGTTAGGATCGACTTCCGCAGAGTTCGTATACGGGAGCACGTTACGCGTACCCAGGTAGTTTTTAGAACCTATAATCAACATTCAGCACCACAGACGGAATTTATTAAGAACCTGAAACAACAATTTAAGGATTTAGAACCACGTTCCAACAACGCGATATTCCACAACTAAAATTTTTCTCTGTCGTTATTTTAAAGACTGTACACACGTATTCCTGAGGACGGATGCATTGCGTAAAGCACTTCAACCTCCATACACTGGTCTCAATGAGGTTCTCAACCGATCAAAAAAAAATTTGATATCAAAGTAAATGGAAAGAAAATACGGATATCTATTGATCGGGCTAAACCTTGATATACAATACCTCTTGAACATTACCTCTTGAACATCGATCACTGAATAACACGGATGATTCAACAGGTGATCTGTGCTTAAGCAAGTAACTTTCTCATCTAGTCCAGTTCGAGGCCCTATATTATAACATGATTAGGTCGTAATAATCGGCCTCTATTTTACAGTAGTATCGTGTCCCACTTCATGTTCCACTGGGGAGGGAGTGTGAGTGTGCTAGTCGTACGTAACACCGCGCTAAATCATTGACGCATAAAATAAAAATAAACCACAAGAGGAAGGAAAGAGTAAAAGATGTGCATTTTTCCGCCATTTTGATGATTAGAGCGATGCACGTAATAGAGTAAAGACGTAGAATATTATTAATTAAATTAAAAACGTGTTTTGGGCAAGAAGCCATTTATGTATTTCATTTTAAATAACTAAAATTAAAATTATATACTACAAAATTAAGTTAAATAAAGTTTATCATAAAAGTAAATTGAATATTGCCGCATTATAATTAATTTTAACAACTATACCAACCATTAATGGATAATGCCGATCCCGTGCGTATTCCCCGTAATATATACCTGTGGGGCCAGTAGGTGATCCAGGATATTCACCAGTTGTATCAGGAGCCCCCAAAGAAGCATAGGTTTACACAATGATTCAGGCGTTGATCTTCTGCCCTGACATCGCGAATGCTCATTTTGCGTCGTTTCAACAATGTTTGAACCCTACCACAAATCATATTTCCCAGTCTAACAGCTTATCCTCCTTTTCAATCCACAATATTACCCCAGAGTTGTGGCTTGCAGTCTCCTCCAACAAATCAAATGCAGTTGGGTTAAAAAACGTTCCATTTACGTTTATTAAGCTGGTATTTCCACTATAATTGCGATACGTCCTTCACATTGTGAATTGCGTGTGGACAACCTAGTCTTGTGCCTCGGTCTGGAAGACTGCTCGTGTAATCATAATTCTCCAAAAATAATAGGAATGTATTACCGAACTTAAGGCCGATCAGTATCCTTCCCGCCTTGCCTAAGGTTTGTTAACGTCCAATCAAGGACCAACTCATGTCTTTGCTGGAAAATGGTTCTTCCCAACCCGCTCCAGTGTGGTTACAGGACCAGAGTTAAAATCTTTAATTGCTTATTCTTCTGTGGCTCATATAAGAATTGTTTTAAGATGGATATTAACTATAACTAGTTGAGGCGTGTCTGGGGCTTACGTTTGTGTGGTTTGGACTTTAATTTAGCCATTTTTTTTTTGGTTGAAAAAGGGATATAGATATAACCGATCATTTTATGTTTCGAGAGTCCGCGGGCCGGTATTTTGAATCGGGATTTTGAAAAGCGGCCAAACGACCCCAAGCGGGTTTTAGGGTAGGTTCGGCCTCAGTAGACTGACAAGGTCCGCCTCGACAGATTTAAACCTAGATTCGAAGTTATTCGTTGCTTTAATTAAATATGTCACTTGTGATTATGACTTAGCAACAGATAATTGAAACCGGTTCAAATTTTGCATTCAATTATGTTTTTAATTAAACTCATTCGACAGGAGCCACATATGCTGATCTGGAACTTACCAAACGCCTCCTTCATTTCAAAGTTCCAAGATTAGGCTGAAACTACTTAGTTTGATCGATAAAATCAGCGTTACAGATTAACAGAGTCAGCTTTAATCAAACTACAATTTTCACTGGACGGAAAAATGCAAACGATAAAACGAAATCGGATATTACCGGGCAGCTTAGCTGCTTGTTTTTCATTACGGTGAGGGCGGTGCAAGTTTTAAAGTTTTTGTGGCGTCTCATTGCATATTTAAACAAGAGTAAGTTTGAAATAAAAGATTGACGAGCTGAAAGCTGTTAAATAGGGGTATTTATAACTTACACCAGTGACCACATAAATCACGATATATCAAATTTGGTTTTAAAAACTTTTCATTTTATTTTTATAAATTATTATCTATTACACACGTTTTACTAGTTAAGCACAAAATTGATGTTTTACGGCAGATTGTCGTGTTGTGTTCACATTTAATTCCATTCATTTGCTTTACTCTAATAATTAACTAAACACAAAATTACACATTAAGTAACCAACAAAATTTTAATAAAACTAGGTATAATTAAAAATCAATTGAATTTGTGTGTTTAGACTAAATTTGATTTAACACAGTAATATTGAAATTAAATTTTGCTTTACTTTTATTTAATTTATTTATACAACGACGATACATAGGCTTGATGGTACTATGCGATTTTTAAATATTAAAAATTTATTTCCATTTTTTGTTTTCGTAGTCCCATTGGGATGAAATACCAAAGATTGGATTAAATTCACCATCAAGGATACGTTTAAGTTGGGCCTTTACCCGCTCTTCCTCGAATGTAACCGGATGTTCGGAATAGACTAAAAAGAATAAATTTAAATTAATTAAATTGAACTCAATTGATCCGGCGTGTGATGTAGGTCATAATAAATGTTATGCTCGTCATAACAATAAAAACTTACCGTAGTTATTCATCCAGACTGTGTATAAAATACCAATGGAAATTGCCATGCATAAAACACCGATAACCGATTTCCATTCACCGGTTGGGGCTTTGAATTCAGCGTATGTTTGACAGAACGAATGACGATAAAGAGCTTTCTTTTCTTCAATTGATAATTTTTTCCAGTCTGACTTTTCCTTTTCCCTCAACGACTAAAAAATATTTATAAACAGAACCATAAGATATTTTGATTAAGAATGGCCGACTGAATCAATTACCCTAATGGCATTGGTTTCTTCACGGAATCGTACGGCAGGCATTGGGTAGTCAACACGATCGAAATAGATTGGTTGACCATTCCATCCGTATCCTACAACTTCACGTTTACCATGCTTTGTGATTTGGGACGTTGACATTTGCATGGCCCCCAATCGGGCTTTGATTGCTGCATTTCTTAGAATTAAGGCTGGTAATGAAGCCATCATTAATCTTATCTGTAATCAAAAAGAAAGTCCAGTTTTTATATACATTTTTATCAATCGTAAAATCCTTAAATTGATATGAGCTGATAATGCGCTCAGACCTTTAAGTTCTTGTCACATTACTGTAATCCATTACATAACAGTATTGACACAGTGCTAAATTGGTTCATGTTAAATTGAACATGTTTTACGTTTCCAAATTATCTAAATTAAAATTGCTATCTAATTAAAACATGTTATTGCACTTAAATAGCCACTAAATCGATATTTAATAATAAATTTGAGCAGAAAAATTACATAAGAAATCAATTTTGACGTCTCGTTTGAAAATCCAAATCGATTTTTCGTTTCGCTTGCAAATATCCAAAAATCTTACCCCGGTTAATTATGAAATATTTTTAAATTAAAAAAAAATCACTTTACTTATAAACTAGCAATACTTTTAATTTAAATATAATTTTAAACAGATATAAAATAAATAAAATGTTTAAGAATTCAGTCACCTTACCTTCGTGCACTTGGATTGTGTAAAAAAAGATGGCGTGCCGTTCATAGGGGAAAAAATTTCATATTTGTACGGCGCAAGTCATCGAAGTGTCTTTAAAATAGCTCAATGTATTCGAAAAAAATTTAAATTTTAACGATATACGCATTTTATATTAAATTTTAAATAAACTACTTAGAATTTTGTTCTTAAAAACCTCGTACAAATTAAACAACTCATAAAACCTTACGTATTTAACGGTTTTAAAATATTGGTCTACACAACATCGATAAGTCGATAACGCAGTTTAAGCAAAAAAAATTAACATTTGTATGGTTTTTCGAATAAACCAAATGTTTTGAAGTCTCATGTCATTTCTATATAACCTCACTTTTGTCCCGCATTTCGTTCGATATTGACTCGATGGTTTGTTTCACATTACTCGAATTGTAATTTAAGTATTTAATTAAATATAATGACGATATACAGTAATTTACATTGTAACAATCTTGTTAAATCGTTGTCTTCTATAAAATATTATATTCAGGTAAAGTTCGCAGTTTTAAATAGTATTTTTTTTTAGGTTAAAATGTTTCTCCCAATTTTGTTAAATTTCCTATCATATCTTCAAAATTTATCTGTTTATTATACAAAATATGGCTTGTTTGATGTACTAACGTAGTTATTTACTAAAATATAGGTAATTCAAACCATTTTACTGATTGCATAATCCATTAATTTTATTTCAGACCCAGCGATGTCATATGTCAAAGTATTCGGAACATAAGCCGCTCGAGAAAATCCGTAATATTGGAATATCGGCCCATATCGATAGTGGCAAAACGACACTAACCGAGCGTATTTTATTCTACACGGGCCGCATTACCCAAATGCATGAGGTCAGGGGCAAGGATAATGTTGGTGCAACAATGGATTCCATGGAACTGGAACGACAACGCGGTATAACAATCCAATCGGCTGCCACATACACGGTTTGGAAGGACAATAATATTAATATAATCGATACACCGGGACATGTGGATTTCACGGTCGAAGTAGAACGGGCTCTTCGTGTTCTGGATGGAGCTGTGCTAGTATTATGTGCCGTGGGTGGAGTACAAAGTCAAACACTTACTGTTAATCGGCAAATGAAGCGATATAATGTACCGTGTTTAGCATTTATAAACAAACTTGATCGAATGGGTTCAAATCCAGCACGAGTATTATCACAAATGCGATCAAAATTGCTGCATAACGCTGCATTTATTCAACTTCCCATTGGGCTGGAGAGTAATTGTAAAGGAATTGTCGATTTAGTAAAAGAGCGGGCACTCTATTATGAAGGTGATTTTGGTTCGGTGATACGGGAAGATGAGATTCCGACCGAAATGCGAGTGGAGGCCAAAGAACGTCGACATGAACTAATCGAACATGTTTCGAATGTTGATGAAACATTAGGCGAGCTATTTTTGGAGGAGAAAGCTCTTACAGAGGATGATTTAATGGCTGCAATTCGAAGGTCGTGCCTAAAACGAGCATTTACGCCAGTATTAATGGGAACCGCATTAAAAAATAAAGGAATTCAGACATTGCTGGATGGTATCTTAGATTATCTACCACATCCGGGTGAAGTTGAAAACATCGCACTTGTAGAACGAGAAGGCAAAGAAACAGACAAAGTTATACTGAACCCCGCTCGGGATGGTAAAGCTCCATTCGTCGGACTAGCATTTAAACTTGAGGCTGGACGTTTTGGGCAACTAACTTATCTGAGATGCTATCAGGGGGTACTGCGCAAGGGAGATAATATTTTTAACGTTCGAACCGGTAAAAAAGTTCGGCTTTCCCGTTTGGTTCGATTACATTCGAATAACATGGAAGATGTGACCGAAGTATACGCGGGCGATATATTCGCACTTTTTGGAGTGGACTGCGCCAGTGGTGATACATTCGTGACGAATCAAAAACTCGAGCTCTCTATGGAATCGATATTTGTTCCAGAACCCGTTGTTTCAATGTCGATTAAGCCCAATAATTCTAAGGATCGTGACAATTTTTCTAAAGCCGTGGCCCGATTCACCAAAGAAGACCCTACATTCCAGTTTCACTATGATGCCGATGTAAAAGAAACTATCGCCTCCGGTATGGGCGAATTGCATTTAGAGATTTATGCCCAACGAATGGAACGCGAATACGGATGCCCTGTAACACTCGGGAAACCTAAAGTTGCATTCCGTGAAACATTAATTGCTCCGTGCTCCTTTGATTATCTGCACAAGAAACAATCGGGTGGTTCAGGACAGTTTGCTCGTGTATCAGGAATTATGGAACCACTACCTCCAGAGCAGAATACCACAATTGAATTTATTGACGAAACAGTTGGTACGAATGTACCAAAACCGTTTGTACCCGGCGTTGAAAAAGGTTTTCGTATGATGGCAGAGAAAGGCTTGTTAACTGGTCATCGATTATCCGGTGTACGATTCCGGTTACAAGATGGTGCTCATCATATCGTGGATTCAAGTGAATTGGCCTTCATGTTGGCCGCACATGGTGCTGTTAAAGAAGTATTTGAAAACGGTAGTTGGCAAATTTTAGAACCTATAATGGCTGTTGAAGTTACTGCTCCAGATGAGTTTCAAGGTACATTAATTGGACAACTTAATAAACGCCAGGGTATTATTACCGGAACAGACGGAGCTGAGGGTTGGTTTACGGTGTACGCAGAAGTGCCTCTAAATAACATGTTTGGGTATGTTGGCGAGTTACGGTCTAGTACACAAGGTAAAGGTGAATATAGTATGGAGTATAGTCGGTATTCGCCTTGTCTGCCGGACGTCCAAGACAAACTTATCCAAGAACATCAACAGTCACAGGGTATTAACGTTGAAAAGAAAAAGAAGAAAAATTAGAATATTTTAATGTACATAAACGTAATTTAAGGAATTGTGATTAAGTTATTTATAATTAACATTAGAAAAATAAATGTTACTTAAAATGTAAGTTCAGTATGCAAGTGATCCTGTTTCCTGGTTTCCTATCTTGTGGCGACTAATAGTAATATTTTCGTTAAAAATTGCGAATACACATTAATAACTTTCCATCTCACAACAAATTCATCATCGGTCGCGGCGTAATACAAGCCAAGTAGTCTGGGAAACGGGGAGCACCAACATCAACAGAGACGAGGAGGTTCTTACTTATCGAACAAGTTTATAGTACGCGAACTGGGTTAAAGGAGCAAGGATGAATATATCGTATTGTGTCAGCTATGCAGAACTAAAGACCATACTCAACCGGCATAAGGTAAGAACACCAAAAAATTATTAAGGAGTTGAATTCTTTGACCATTATCAATCTTCAGCGGCCTGTTACCCAATGGGGTTAAGAGTCCTTATAAGCTTACAGTTGTGCTGGGAGTTATTATTGTCTAACAAATAAGAACGTTAACAGGGTCTAGCCTTACCTTTGAATACGAGCCAATTCTGCCGGCCATTCCTACTTGGACAAAAAATGTCTTTACACCATGGTAGAGTAATAGTTGTATTGAAATTATTCTGATCGCAAAGTATTTCCACTGTAAAAAAAAATTAAAAAAAAAAACGAAAAAGAGTGAAGTACTAAATTCAATACCCCCACTTTTTGTTCCACGTCGATGTCAACAATTAAAATAAGTTAATTCTTTCGTATGACACTCATCAATTTACAGAAAAATTGATGCTTTGGTTTTGATAGCGCTTTGGTCATGATGTCCGCTATCTGCTCATCTGTTTGCACAAACTTCAGTTCGAAAATTCCGTCTTCAAATTTTTCACGAATGAAGTGATACCGCACGTCAATGTGTTTTATGCGCTTGTAGAACTCCGGATTGTTCACCAGTCTGCGCTCTGATTGTCCATGAAGAATACGGGCGCATCGCTCTCAATTTGCTGAAGTTCACCCAGCAAGTTTCGTAGCCAGACCAATTTCGTTTTACGGCGTGTGATGCTGCCATATAATCCGACTCCGTCGTCGAACGCGCAACTGAATTCTGGCGTTCCGATCCCGAGCTGATGACGCGACCTCCAAACATAAAAACGTAACCCAACGTCGATCTTCGCATTTGTGTGTCGCCGGCGTAGTCCTCATCGCTATATCCGCAGAAGTTCAGATCGTTTTTGCCATCGAAGCGAATTCCCGTGCTGACACTTCCAACTGCGAAGCTGATATCTGAAAATACATCACACTTACGACTGCTTCTCGATACGGAAAATCCTCTTCCTCGTCGGCCTCAAAATCTCCCAGATTTTGTGAATTGTCCAATGGAGTAGACACTGCATTGCAATCCGTCATGTTGAAACGATCGTTGACCTTTCTTGCGTATTATTGATTTACGTGAATCGATACCTCCGATCACAAATCAATTTCAAGTCCCAGAAAACAATTCAACTCGAAAACCTTGATCTGGAAATCCTTTTTCAAATGTTCGATGACCGGCGTAATGTCTTCCTGTCTCTCAGTCTCCGCTACAATCAAACCGTCGTCGACATAATTGCTGTCGGCTGGCTCATGTATACATTTTCTTCAAAATCTCCATTTAGAAATGCCGTTTTGACGTCGAAGGTTTCTTGGTAATCGATACCATATTCTTGCGTGAATCCTCGCACTACCAATCGCGCCTTGTAGCGATCAATGCTTCCGTCCGGATTCTTTTTGAACTTGTAGCCCACCTATTGTCGATTATTATTTGGTTAGTTGATGCCTTAACCAAAGTCCATGAACGATTTTTAATGAGCGAATCGTACTCTTCGTCTATTGCACGATTCCACTGTTTGCGATCGCTCGATTGTATCGTCTGTTCGTATGTCCTCGGCTCTTCGCTAATTGCGCAATCGTCGATTGACAACATTTCTGTTATCAAGATCGCATTTTGCGCTACGCTGTTCACGTTGTTCTGGTGTGATGAAATCGTCTGCGTTCTCGTCACTTGTGTTATGTTTTTTATTTATAATATTTTTTGTGTACAGAAACAAATTGTAATGTTGTTTGTTAGATGATTTTTATTGAACTGTGTTTATCTATAATTTTAGGTGATTATATAATAATCACAAGAAGTGACTTATGTGTGTGTGTGTAGAAAATGGTTTTGTTGCCAAGTCAGTTGATATTGTACATGTATAAGTGTGTACCATCATTACAACTTGTGTTCGCCTTTTGCTCATTCGCGCCAGCTTTCTCTTCGGCTCCGATGTCGAGCGTTGTCATGGATTCCTCCAACAGAAATACCACGTCGCATGATATTTTAAATTTTCCTGTCTTTGGATTCCATGCTCGATATGCCTTGGAACGACTGTCGTATCCAACGAAGATACATTTGGTGGCCTTCGCATCGAGTTTCTGTCGCTGCTCTTTTGGAATGTGCTGGAAGACTTCCGAACCAAAATTTCGCAGATAGTCGATCTTCGCTTCCTTGCGTGCCACAATTTATACGGTGTTTTTCCGGCGTACGTGCTTGTTCCAGCTCGATTTAGCACATGGACTGCTAAATTCACCGCTTCGGTCCAAAACTTCTTTTCCATTTGCTTCGCCTGAAGCATCGTTGTTGCTGATTCGACGATCGTCCTCATTTCTCGCTCAGCACACCCGTTTTGCTCGGATGTGTATGGCACAGTTCGTTGGTGATGAACGCCGTTTTCCTTGCCTTTAATTCTGAATTCACAAATTCCGTGCCATTTTCAGGCCTGACAATACGAAGTTTGTGCTTATCGTCCTTCTGTATCAGCTTGACACACTTCTTGGCTACTTCAGATTTTTGTTTTATGAAGTAAACGAAACGAAAATGTGATTAAACGTCTTTTAATAACATGAAATACCTAGGGCTCCGCCAATTGAATTTTCCTGGAATGGTCCGCACACGTTCGTGTGAATTATCTCGCCGCATGCCTTCGACTTCTCCTCGCGACTCTTGAAGCTGCTTCGATGATGTTTGCCGAAAACACAAGCTTCGCATGTAATATCCTCATTGAAGAAATCAATGTTTCGGCTTTGCAGATACCTTTTCAAGTGTGTGACATTTTGATGTCCCAGCTACGTTTGCTGTAGGCTCGAACTGTGATGATTCGTCTGTTTTGAAAAGCATCTGGAACAAACCCTTTCTGCGAACTCTCACTGCAACGACGTTTCCGTTTTTCAGTATTTCGCATCCTTCGTTGTCCATGCTCAGTTTGTGTCCATGATCTGTCACCTTTCCTGATGAAAATAGATTTACATGCAAGTCCGGTACAAATAGAACCTTCATGACTCGCTTGCGAATTCAGTCGTTGCCATGATTCAATCACCATTGCCTATTTTCACTGATTCAGATATTTCCGTGAAGTTTTCAAATCACGTCGGTGACTCATGTGATTCGTCGCTCCTGAATCCAAAATCTTGGCGTTCCTGACACCATTTGCTTCTGTGTGACAAATGAAAGGATTCACTGAAGCGTCTTCTTGCTTTTTGTCCGAGCTGTTCTTTTTTCAGGGCAGTCCCACCTCCAATGGCCGCTTTTCCGCATACTTAAAGCACTTGCCTTTCGGTTTGTCGCTTTTATTCGCCGCTTTGTTGTTGTTATTCTACGAATTTCCCTTTTTGTCATTGTTTCCCTTCTTTGGAAAAGTTCGCTTTGCTATCAGCGCTTCCACCTCCTCGACCCGGCCCTGTGACTTGAGACGCATTTCTTCCACCATCAAACGCGCCTTCAGATTTGTTAGTGTTCATTCGGCTGCACTCGCAGACTCCCAAGCGCTATTAAAATGATTGTATTCGACCGGCATCGTATTCAAAATTTTCGAAATTACCATCAAATCAGATATGCTCTCCTATTGATCTCTCAACTGCTGTACAATTTCTAAAAATTTTGATTTCCATGATTTGTACTCGCAACGGTTGGTTTATCGATTGTGCCATCGGCGTATTCGAAAAGTTCAGCTGCTTCCAAAATTTGACGCATCTGGAATTGGCACATCGGCCAATTTTGAATACCCTCCAATTTTTCAATGCTGACACGTTCACCTTCCATTTTGTTTCAATTCTGCTCATCGACCTCGAAAATAATATTTTTTTTTGTCCTGGAATGTTCCACTTGAATTGCGCAATGTGACTGCTTGACCGCTGTGCTGTTCCGCGCAATACCACAAGTAACTTTCCACTCGAAATCGCACTAAATTGATGCACTGAATTGTTGTTGTTTCGCCGTGCACAATTTTATTTCGAAATTCGTTGTTTCTTTTATCATTTTTATTTTGCAGATCTCGGCTCATAACCTATGAAATTATCCTGATCGCAAAGTATTTCTATTGTACAAAAAAAAAAAAAAAACGAACTATTTTGAGAACGAATTTGCACGTCCTACCTAGAATGAATTTAATTGTAAAGTGGCGCTGACAGTTCGTATACACAGCCGAGGTAAAAGTTCTGGGCATGAGTGTGAGTGTCGACTTGAACAGAATACTCAAGCAAGAGTGAAGTACTAAATTCAATACGTTGCCGTGTAAATTTTCTATAAAATTTAAGTACAATTTACTTCTTGGACTGATTTAATCCTAAACCATAATCGACGCAGAATTTTGGAATTTTTTTGTGTCTTGTGCCATTCTGAATGTCCAAAATCCTAGCAGGAATAAGGAGCTTCTTTATTGAGGGTTCAACTCCATGAAATGTACATTTTTTGAAAGGATTTAGCTTTAGATTATTTTTGAATTTTTTTTTTAACAGATTCACGGATGATTTTCAGTTCTCTCTTTCTCTCTCTCTCTCTAGTATACTACTACTCTAGTACTACTTGTTTCCAGGAAGCGTTGACCTTGTTCCAGGAAGCGACTCATGGTGCGAAATATAATTGTTCAAGCGGCTCTGCCGGTTTTTAAAGTCTTAAAAATGTCTCCTTGAGACATTCCTTCTTGAAATTATTTTAATATTATTTTGCGATATACTTTCACCCTCGAAATTTCTTTTAAGACTAATTTTTTTTTTATGATTTCGCGGTTTGGTTTTCACGTCCTACCTTACGCACTGCCTGTCAAATCGAGGACGTACGGCTATAGGCCCGATTTACGTAGAACCATCTGCACATTACATAGCTCTATGCCAGCTCAGGTGATGAAGAATTCCTTTTGTATCCTGCTCCTATCGGGATTCAAACTAAATTAAATTTTTATTTCACGATTGTTTTACCTGATATATAACATAACGGTACTGTTAATTATTTTTTGGTAAAGATTGGATCGCTAAAATAACGGTACATCATCGATCTTGTATCGCAATATAAGTGTCACGGTATACATTTGTCTTGTAGAACTTTCCATACAGCATAGATGCATTCCTGTCATCCTTAGTTAGACAGAGGATGGCATTGAAACTTATGAGGTAGGTAGTGGAGCTCCTTAGCGATCAGTCCCTGCGCTCTGGAATGTAATAATGATAGTGTGCTTCGGCTCTCCATACTAAGCGAGTACTCGGGGTGTGTCCAGGGGGGCTATTTGGAAATTCGTTTCGATAACGAGACTAATTCATATTTGATTTAAATGTGATTCGAACGATTCTTATATAAAATCAAATATGAATCTAGTACTCTCGTTATCGAATCGAATTCTCAAATAGACCCCAGTGGCACTATTCTGTTTTTTTCTGAGAATGGGGAATTGGGAGAAATATTTTCATACTATTTTTATTTGAATTGTATGTTTCTAGCCTACTGATAGAATCTGTTTGGTGTAAATATTTTAGAAAACAAAGTGGATTGGGAAAGTTTTGTTCCATACAAAATTTATTGGGAAAAATAATTTCCCAATTAACATTGTTTCGTAAAAATTTACACTAAAACTAATTCCATAAGTAGGCCAGAAAAATACAATTCAAAGAAAAATGCTATGAAAATATTTTCCCCAATTCCCTATTCCCAAGGAAAGCCAGAATAGGGCCACAATTATTGAAATGCGTTGAAAAAAGCAAAGTAATAATGAAGTACTTCTAGCCGAATAAGGGAGGCAGCTTATGCTGAATCAGCTTTAAGGTGAATTTGAATGAGCTACAAAGAGGACTGCCGTGGGTGACGTATAGCAGCACAATAAGGCTGAAAGATATGTAGCGGCTTATTTCGGTCACTATAAAAAAATCGCACCATTATTCCTCAACGGACAGCCCTCCATAAAGAAATTTAAATTATGTTTTATATACCGTTTATGGTTCTCTCGATATTAGTCCTAATTAATAGAGTTTCATTAAATCATACTTTTAATCCTGGGCAGAATTGTATGTTTTATAGGTTTTGTTGTAGTTCCATGTTTAGTTATAAAATGTTTCACGATTTTTTTAGTGAACAAGTTTCGAAAATTTATTTACAAACATACTACTACTAAGTGTAGTAATTGTAGTTAAAATTATTTTACATGGAGTGTATAAAAATATTTCAAAAATTACCTAATTAAACATCTGCAGGAACTACTTTTCAGAGAAATCTGTTAGTAATGTAGTACCCTTTCATTTAGGCTGGTTGCGTAAAAACTCAAAATGTTTATTTCATAAAATAAACAAAGCATCACCAAACATCACTGAATGAAATCTCACTTATAAATCTCACTTATTCGTCACCGGGCGAAGAGTCGTCACTATAATTCAATTTTGGTATTATGATTCTCACTTTGAGTGAGAATCTCACATATCCTCATCTATAATTTCTTAGCGACATCAAATGAGAATTTAAAAATTTTTGACTAATTTGCCAAAAATGTTCAAATGTCCACTTGGTGTCGCCTAGTAATTGTTGGTGAGGGATTCTCACTCACAGCGAGAATCATAATAACAAAATTGAATTATGGTGGCGTCTCTTCACCCGGTGACGAGTAAGTGAGATTCATAATAGGGGTATTAATTTTTATAAAATGGATGGGAAAGTGTCGGAATGAAACTTACTACCTAAATCTTTTCCTTTTTTCGGATATTGGCAAGGGGCCTTCATTCTCGTACAATTCATTTAAGCCTACTTCATAAGGGTTACATATTAGTTTCTTTCTCCTTCTTGCAGTAGTACTACTGTTTTCCGCCATATGAAAACGCTGCTTCTGACGCACTCCGCGAAAGTCATATCTGGTCATATCTCCTTGAAACTGCTAATATTAATTAATTGGATTACTAACTTTTTTATCGGACCAAAACCTGAATCCAGGACAACGTTATTTTTCTCGTTCAACAAAACGTTTCAAGCAATTGGCAATTTCATTAGCCCCTTTTTGGCGATCGACTCATCCCACATAGCAAGTAGTTTCTTTCTTTCCAATATTCAAAATGGTAAAATTATTAGCTATTAGGACAGGTGAGAATCGTTTGAAAGTTAAAACTGGCCCTAATTTTGAAATGCTGTACAGTCATTACACTGATCCGATTTAGAAATTTAAACGATATATTAATGAATGTAAAGTTTACTTGTTTTTTTCTCACATGATGCGACTCAACATGAGGGAATGACTTAATATGTGCAATGAAGTCGTTTGCATTTATTTCGCTCGTTACCTCAGAAATCGCTCTGGGAAATTTTCCATGCGAAACAATTCCGAAACCGAAATTTCGTTTCAAATGTGATATCTCTATCCATTTCCACGTAATCCCAAACCAGTTGATGAACATTTTGGCAAAAACTATTTTGTGGTGCATGTACGACGTTCTTTGGTTTGGGCGGTCTTTACAGTTTTTTTATCAACGGGTTTGGTGTGTTTTAAAATAAAATGCCGTTGCCGTTCTTTGTTGTCAATATCCCGAAACCTCAGGGTCGTTTGCCCGTTTTTCAAAATAACGAAACTAAAATCCCACTTTTTAAATCCCTCCCTTTACACAATCCTGCTTTTTAAAATCCCGATTATCAGAAGCCCGCTTTAAAAAAAAAAATTCTGATTTCGGACGCCCGAAAAAAATTTAAAAAGCTGGCTTTTGATAATATTTTATAGTCAGCACAATGTAGTAAATGCATAACATAGTTATTGGTCCCAAATCAAACTGGATTGGAATTCTACATAAGTGGTTAAGAAATTTCGAAGTTGACCATAATTAGTTAAGATGAGAAACCATCCAGAGCTACTTATGTAACGTAAAATATCTCGCACTCTACAGTCCGCGAGTTCCGAAAGGCTGTCCAAACTGTACACACCTAAATACTTATGCCTTCTGTATGATAGTGCCTGACACGACCATATGAAGTGATCTAAAGTCTCTTCCTCCTCTTCGTCCATACAACTAGTACAAAAGTCATTCGTCTGTAGACCCACCCTTCTCGCATGTTCTCCTGGCAGTGTCCTGGCATTATCCCTACGACCAATCCTACCTCTCGTTTCCCCAGAGATACTAGTGCTTTGGAGCGCCGCAAGTCCAGTTTTGGCCAAACCTGTTTCGCTACCCTGTACGTGAGAGTTTTGGTCCACCTCTCGTTTGTCAAGGCGATTGCATTTTCACTAGGCGCCAATTTCAGTGCTGCTATAGGTCTCCCCAGACCTGCTGTTTCCGGCTGCATCTGGAGAGTCGTACGTACCTAGCTAGTTCGTGTGTCCTGCAGTTTCCCGTGGCGTCAGAATGACCAGGGACCCAGATTATCTGAATGCTGAAATACTCGCTAATCTCATTAAGTGATGATCGGTATTACAGTGCCATCCGTGACTTCAAATAAACCGCTTCTAGTGACCTGACCGCTGCCTGACTATTCAAATAAATTGCGACATCCCTCACGGATACCACGTTATGCTTCAATCAGGTCACGAATTCCCCTATCGCCACCACTTCAGCCTGGTACATGCTTCAGTAGTCAGGGATATGAACAGAAATATTAACATTAAGCCTCTCAGAGAAGACTTTTGCTCCTACCTTGCTGTCTAGCTTAGAGCCGTCCGTGAAAAATTGCACTGCCTCGTTTTCCAGTATTGATCCGTTCCTCCATGATTCCCTCGAAGGACAGATGGTCCGGAAACCTTTATCGAAGCACAACGTTGGTTTAATATAATCTAGATTCGCCAGTTCTTCCCTTAGCGATCTGACTATCGTCGAGTGTCCCGCCTGAAGATACTTCCACTGAGAGACAGCCGAGAGTTTCGTAGCCACATTGGCTGCCATCTGTTTATCAAAAAATTCGATTAGAAGTGGAACATAACCTTTAAATCGCGCGTAAGTGTCGTTTTAAGCGCCCCGCTTATAAACATACAGGCCGTTCTTTGCACCTTCTCCATCATCCTTATATATGTTACCTTATCCAGAGCTGGACAGCACACGCTTACCCCGTATATCAGCAAAGGCGCAACCAGTGCGGTAAGGAGCCAGTGTACCAGCTCTGGTTTCAAACCCCATCTCTTACTTATAGCGTTCCTACACGAGAAAATGGCTACAGTGGCCTTATTCACCCCTTCCCGCTGAGCTTACTGTCCAAGACTATGCCCAAAATCTCGCCCTGTCAGAAAAAGCCAGGTTAATATCGTTCACGGTAGAGGGGCTAATCGCACCAGAATTTTATATTTCTTAGTAAATAATACCAGCTCTGTCTTGGAAGGGTTGATCCCTAATTCACATTTCCTGGCCCATTTCGTAACGATCAGGAGTGCATTCTGCATAAAATCCCTAATCGTATCCAGATATTAGCCTGAGGCAGCTATCGCTACATCAACTGCATACGCTACAACCCCCGTCCCCGTTCTCTCCAGTTCCAACAGCAATCCATCCGGTTTATCAATCTACTATACGGTAGTCCACCTTCAAAAATGACAGTCCTTCCATGATCGCCTCCGTTTTTACATTACGAAACATCACTCTCCTGGTCGTTCCCCGCCCGCTTGACCGTCTTTCGCTGGGTCCGTTCGCCGTCGCCCCCAGGCTGGTTTTCCGCGCACGTATCGACCGCATCTTCCTAGTATATTTTAAGAATGAACGACCCGAACCCGAAGTTGATCTATCCCTTTGATTATGCAAGGGAAGCCCGGGATTCTTTATTGATCAGCATGATTTTCAATCTAAAGCCCCTTTAGCCTCCTCCTGCTTTACAATCCTCCAAGATCGGGATTACTGGCCCGAATGATCTCAAGGATCTCCTCTGACTTATCCGGCTGGGTTGGTAACCAGACGCGTGCCCTCGGGATTTTCTCTGCAGACTTCCTCAAGCCTCGTGCCCTGCCACACCTCGCCTACTTCGGCCACTGCCCTTTTATGAAGGTCGACCGATCTATGGTCCCAGCATGAAGTTAACTTAATGCGCCCCTGGTACCATCCCGCATCCCTACAGGACGGGGGGAGGGATCTCGGATTTTTGCTAAGGACCCTCCAAGAATAAGGAGTTTAGTGCATTGTACACAACCTTCCACTTCTGCGCTACATAAGTAGATATGTATATTTCATGTCTCGGATTTTTTAAGATTTCAGCAAAATCGGGATTTTAAAACGCGGGATTTTTAAAAGGGCGGGATTTTGATAATTCGGGATTTTGTAATTCGGGCTTGCGTACCGATCCCGATTTAGTGAATACATTTGTATTCAATGATTTGTTATATCACAGTTGCTTCCTTCCATGGTTTCCGTTTGTGTTGATGAACTGCCGTGTGAAATGTGCGATTATTATCAATAGACCATTTTTCTCAAAAAATTTTGACAGTTCTCAATCAGCTGTTTTTGATGCTGTATGGCAAACAACAATTTTGTGTTGTGTTTTGTTTTATTTTTATAATGTGATAATTTAATTAATTAGGCTAAATAAAATCTAGTTTTTGTGTTTATATAATTTATTAATATTAACTAAAAAAAAAAATTGTTACCATATTTAAAAATTTGTGTTAGAAGTAAGTAATTAACATGATTTTGTAAATAAACTTAGGTTATGTTTTTGCACCAAATAAATTATTTTTATGAAATTTTTATAAATTTACAGAAAATAAATAGCACTATGCTATCGAAATATGGAATGGGTCTATTGGGAGCCAAAAGAAGACGTTACGAAAGCAAAATATCTAAGTTTGAGGCTGATCCGTATCTAATGAAGTACGATGAATAAATACTGCGAAAAAACGTCATGTTTTTTGAAATATCCCAGTATCTTGTGAATAAAAAATCATTATATACATCAACTGAATTAAAGGCATACCAAATCGTTAGAGGCCTATAAAAATACGGTAGTTGCTTCTATAAAAGTGGATGGGTACAATATTTAGGTGGGAAACGTTATAAAAATGCCACCATAGTGTTTGGAAAAGTAAGTTCATGAAGTACATGATTCACAGCAAGCTCTTTTCTAATTATATGTTTTATATATTTAGGTTCTACACTCACAATCTATAAATTTACCACCACTTAAGGTGTGGACCCATCACGACTCAAGTGGATATGTATTTAATGGACATTGCACATGTGTAGCAGGGCTTGGAGAGTGTTGCTCCCCTCCCACGTTGGTGCTGTATTATTTGCATTAAATGTCATATACGAGCAAATTTTACAACAGGACTCAGAACCTGTAAGTTATATATTTGTATATTTTTTATATACATACATACTAAATATTATGTATATTCTATATTTTCCTGAAATCAGTAACTGACGTGAAAGCCTGTTGGGTAGTGCCTTCCTGTAAAACGGCTCTTCAACAATGTAACGAAAATATACAATACGCTGTGGTAGACACCAACAAATCAAACACCACATACGCAACTCATACTAACAAGGAACAAGCCGCGGCGCAGTCTGATGTGATTAGCATGCTCAGTCATGTCTCAAGAACTTTGTACTTCAAACGTGTTGGAACAGCGGGAAATCTAAAAAACTTTATTCCAGAATTCTTAAGTGCTCTCGATCGACACTTAAACATAGAACATGTCATGGCATTTTAATGCAATAAAGAATGTTTTATAAATAAATTTATTTAGAATATTTAATTAAATTTTAACATTAGTTGCCATACACGCTCGTTTGACATTTAAAACGTCACTGATTTTGACAGATAAGGAAAATGGTCTATAGTCTGACATCTTCATAATTATGTATTTGCGAGAAATGCCTTTCTTCGAGTTACTTGGGTGTGCGCAATTACCTGCAAAATTATTGTTGGTTACTGTGGCGTCGTAGGTTTATGACTATACTCGATATTCAGTTTTAGTGTAGCCTAATGGACTCGCTTGTTGTTATCCGCACCGTCGATTTATTTTTTAGTAATCGGATCGCTACCAGGGTCACAAGCTGAATTCACTTACTGCGATTCTGAACAAAAGAAATCGGATCTACCTCAGCTTACTTGAATTTGTTATCGTTTTATTCTGAGCTGAGTGGCGATTATTTGGGCAAACTCATAAACATTTTAGAAGTTCGTTTACTAATTTTCCATTGCCAATTTTTTGCAAGGCAACTTAAAATTGTACACTGCAATTTTCCTATTCCGGAACTCTAATTAAGAATAAAACACAAATAAGTTCTCAAGGGCTACACGTGTTGTAAACACTATGAAGAGATACAAATAATTACAAAATACAAATTACATAAGATGTTTTTATTCAAATTACGGAAATAAATAATTTAAGAAATTTTAAAGGTTGTTTTGAGAATTCAAATCGAACACTTGTTCAATTATTATTAATCGAATATAAATAGGTGTTTTGCGCCAACAACACGTAGTCTCAACCGTATCGTCTGTAAAAAAATTTTAAACTTGGCTAATCGCAATGAAATTCCTCGTGCTTTTGTTTTTTATTGGAGTGATTTTGATTCAGGTATGATAAACTGCTCTATTGTGTAAGTCAACCAAATACCTACAATTTTTTATTTTAAGGTGGCCCATCCCGATCCCGAATATACGACCGTTCAAGGATAGTTTTTTAAGTAAAATTGTCCCTGAGGTGCCGAAAATACTTTCGAAACCGCTCTAAATTATAATAAAATGAAATTTGTGTAAGTTGCAATGGAAGTGTTGTGTTGTTAAATCCGTTAGAATTGTGGTGTAGGGTTTTAGTTTTAAGTTTTATTTTGAAAAATATAACTATATGTAATATGTAAAGAAATTTTTAATTTTTGTCTGCCTTCGCAATCGAAAATGTGATTCGGAGCTTTTTAAGTTATATTGGCAGTTTGACTCTATATTTTTTTTCGTTTTGGTTTTATGTCGAACGAGAGTAAGTATTAGGCTTTATGGTGTAATTGAATATAATTAAATAATACAAAAGTGGCGAAAATTTGTTGTTTGTAGCTGCCATGGCTATAATCTAAAGGCTATGAGCAGATAACTGCGTGCTGGATACAATCATTTTGAATATCAACGAATATATAATAATAAGTTCAATACGGTTCGTATTTAGTCTATCGCGTATCGCATCTGAGCCAAGACTCACCAAAGACTGACTTTGCTTTTCACTACACCCGTAGAATATCCAAGAACAATCGCATCTAATCTGCTGTTATCTACAATACCACTTAACTAACATTACTTCTAATGTTAATACTTAGACCTAAATGTCGCTAAATTCTATGAAAGTGTTTAAACTTCTAACCCGTGATTGATCAATTGACGCTGCATTCATGTCCCGCGTTCCACGCTGGACAGCCTTCCTATGATTTGCCAATGGCTAGTCACCGATTCCTGAGCACCTCCCGCACTTCTGGAATACACCAGAAATATTCCTAGACGAATTTTTCCTAAAATCCATTAATCACTAAAACACAACAACAAATAATTTAAATAAGAAGAACCTAAGACTGACTCTAAATTGTGCTCGAACAATCTCAACTAATCTGCAATATCACTAAACTTCGTTATCAAACTTCTTCTAATGCCGCTACTTAAACCTAGATGTCGTTAAATTTTATATATGTAATTAAACTCTTAACTCTTGATTGACCAATTTACGCGTTAATTTCTCGCCCAAGTAACAAACAAAACAAAACTATAATTGAATTTTGTATTATTTAATTTGAGTATTAATATTAAGCTCTGTGCCGATCACAACGCATCGTACGCGTTCTGACACACATACAAGTGAACAAGAGCGGATCAATTATCGTGGATAGCTATAGTAAAGAAACTGTGACAAGCGGAGGTTGAACACCTATTGGAATATTGGACTTAACCATATTCACACACGGCCACATGGCTGGATGTGAAATTTCAAGCTACCCCTATAAGCTAGACGCTGGTGATTTGAATGTTTTGTTGTATTGTTTATTTAGCACCGAATATTATGCTGAATATTTCATTGTGACGAATAAAATAAATTATAATTTATTGTAATTTAATGAATTTTATTAAATTTGGCAAGTTACAAAATTTTAAGAGGGTTTTGTACGACCACCTAGAAATAGTATTAAACACAATCGCACAAGAGCACTTCTGTAAAGCCAAGTGGATCAATAAAAAGCTACGATAGTAAAAACATAAATTGCAAAAATCATATTTAGGATTCATGTCAGACTTGTCACAAACGAAAATTAGACTCATTTGCTGATAAATCTCAATATGCGTGTCATGCTTGGCAGGCAGCAGATATGCAAAATAAGCAGATTTTGCCATGCTGATTCTGAGTTTGTCGCAGTCAGCCATTCGAGAATCAGGAATGTTGGTTTCCATGGTGAATGAGGATTGGCATTGGGCCAGAGGTGGTGCGATGACGGAGAAAATCGAGCAGGGGCCGCGACGCATGGTTGATGTCGATAAGTTAATCTTAAAGAGAATTGAGAAATACATGGCAATCGTAGCGATACTCTCGGATTATGATGAAGAGCAATTATTGCAGCTACGTTTGATTAAGACAATGAGACGTAACCACGAGGAAGGCGGGCCAGGAAGAATTGAGACAGGTATAGTGCCGCGACACTTAGGAATTTGAACGGATAGTCCATCAGTTATTAGTTCTACGGCAGCAAGGGTAATGAAAGCGATGATATGTGATTCACAGGAAGGTTGTAGAGCGTGGATGGTTTGTGTATTGTACCGATCCGAAAATGGAAGGATGTCTTGTGCAGAGAGGATGGAGATCCCATATACATGAAAGACTGTAACAACTTGCGTTGTTACGGAAATATTTTTATCGGAAGAGGGATTTTGACGCTGTCAACGATAGCTTGAACGGTAAAAAAAATCGTACGAGTATAGTATATTTTTGCATGCATTGACTTTGAACACTTTAAATACTTAACTAATTAATAGAACTTATTGTTTTTATACACAATATACTTTAGTCTTAATTTTTAACCAAATAAAAATGATATTTTTATTTTTACTTAGATTTTCTTTTTTTCTTATACTGTATAACTTTTTATGTGCTTTAACTTTAAGCACGACACACCAAAATCTAATAGCTTAATACACAAACTGAGTGACTTATAAAAATATCAAACTGACTGATCAGTATCAAAATTCAAAATTAACTAAACGAGTGGTAAGTTTTCTTCTATTAGAAGAACGAGATCCCCTACGTTGATTTGTGGCTTCGAATGTAACCACTTTGGACGCTGTTGCAATCTTCGAAGATATTCGTTGCTCCACCTCTTCCAAAAGTCTTGTTTTAATTTTTCCAGTAGCTGCCACCTTGAAAGCCGACTAATATTTGAATTCATTAGATCACCTTCGGGCACTGTTGTTATTGACGAGCCTATTAGGAAATGACCTGGTGTGAGTACTTCTAGATCACTTATGTCATTAGATATTGGGCATAAAGGTCTAGAATTTAGTACTGCCTCTATTTGATTTAGAACGGTTGTCAATTCTTCGTAGGTCAGTGTCGTATTTCCCAGAATTTTCTTCAGGTGGGTTTTGATTGACTTCACGCCAGCTTCCCATAATCCACCAAAATATGATGATGCTGGTGGTTGGATATGCCATGTTATACCTTCTGAAGCTAGCTCTTCTGATACAATTTTGTTAAAATCCGCTAGAGCTTCTTTTTTCATTTTTTTTAGCTGGTTGTTGGCTCCAATAAAGTTTGTTGCGTCGTCGCTGTACACGTCACTGCATAATCCTCGTCTAGAGCTGAATCTTTTGAAAGCTGCAATGAACCCCTCAGTAGTAAGATCTGTTACTATCTCTATGTGGATGGCTTTAGTTGCAAGACAGATGAAAATCGCCATATAGCCCTTATAAATTTTCTGTCCTCTACCTTTGCTCGTTTTTAACTGTAGTGGACCTGCATAATCAATGCCAGTATGAGTGAATGGCCTTGACGGTTGCACTCTTGGAGATGGTAGATTTCCCATTAGCTGGTTACCCCCTTGATGAGTTCCAAATCTGTGACAAGTGACGCATTTTGAAATTACCGTTTTAGTGGCATTTTTTGCACGTATGATCCAATACTTCTTACGTATGTATGAGAGCGTAAGTTGGATACCTCCATGCGCTGTTTTCAAGTGCGCATAATTGATTATTGCTCTACTGAGCTGATGATTATAGGGTAGAATCGCAGGATATTTTTCTTCATAATTTTGAAATGAATTTTGGAGTCTTCCGCCTACTCGCAGAACTCCATGTTGATCCAAATAAGGATTTCCTCCTTGAATAGATAACGCTGAGTTTGTTTTATAATGATGCGTTCTGCTTCATGTAGGTCGTGATCATCTACATTCTCTCTTTTGCATCTTTTGATAAAGATGTTTACATTCTTTACGATTCTTTCTAGTTTCATGAAGCTTGAAGTTTTTTCTATTAAGCGTATATGAACTGACGACGGACGACAGTTGCCATATTTGCATGTTTCAGTTCAGCTTCTGCTTGTTCATCAAATTCTTGGTATCCTTCCATTGACTGATGATTTTTATTGTCTTTTAACCATTGTGGTCCAGTCCACCAGATGTTGTGATTGATAAGTTCCTTTGTTGTTATTCCTCGAGTAGCACAATCAGCCGGATTATCATTTGATTTTATATGATGCCATTGATGCGGTTCAGTCAAGCTTCGGATTTCTGATACTCTATTGGCAATGTAAGATTTGAACTTTTGAATATCGCCTTGTATCCATGAAAGTGCTATCGTGGAATCAGTCCATGCATAAGTTGGTGCTTGTTGTATGCTTAGTGATTGCTTGACTTCTTGTAGTAGTTTCGCAGCTAGAACGGTTCCGTTTAACTCTAAACGTGGTAAAGTTACTTTTTGTTTTGTTGGTGCCACTCTTGTTTTGGCTGCTATTAGGCTGATGTCGACTCGCGCTCCAGTGACTACTTTCAGATAAACGCAAGCTGCATATGCCTGTTCTGAGGCGTCACTAAATCCATGGACCTCGACGATTGATTCACTTGTGAACCCTATCCATCTGGGTATTTTCAATTCATTAAGCAGGGTAAGTTCTTCTATGTAGATGACCCACTGCCTTGCGATTTCTTTGGTGGCCGGCTCATCCCAACTAAGCCATAAAAGCCAAAGTTTTTGCATCGTAATTTTCGGAGTTATTATTATTGGGGCTAGCCATCCTAATGGATCAAATAGTTTGGCTGTCGTGGAGAGGATGATCCGCTTCATCACTAATCCAGTATGCGCAGGGAGGTGTACATTAAATTCAAAGATGTCTGTGCCTGGTTTCCAATAAAGCCCTAGAGCTTTAACGGTTTCATCTATTTTAATTTTGTATACATCTGTGCTTCCGGCCTCGGTGACGTGAGTTAGTAATTCCTTATGGTTGCTTGTCCACTTTCTTAAATTGAAACCGCCTGTTCGAAGTAGCTGATTTAATTGATTTTGTACCAGCAGCGCTTTTTTTATTGTGTCACATCCTGTCATGAGATCATCGATATAAAAATCGGTTTTTACCACCTGATATGCAGATGGAAATAATTTTTTCTCATCCTCTGCCAGTTGTTGTAATGTTCTGACGGCAAGGTAAGTGGCTGATGAAGTCCCGTACGTGGCTGTTTTTAATTGGTACTCCCGAAGTTTCTCAGTCGGAGAGTCACGCCAAAGTATGCGTTGAAAATTCCTGTCTTCTGCGGCAATCCATATTTGCCGAAACATTTTTTCAATGTCTGCGGTAAACACGTATTTGTGCTTTCGCCATCTCATGACGATATGCCAAAGGTCTTGTTGTAATTTTGGACCGACATGCATTATGTCATTTAGCGAGCGTCCGTTGGTTGTTTTGGCTGAGGCATCAAACACCTCTCTTAACTTTGTTGTAGTGCTTGATGGTTTGAGGACGGCGTGATGCGGCATATAGTATGTGGGTTCGGCTGTTGAAGCGTTAGCGATTTTCTGCATATGCCCAAGCTGTTCATATTCTTCCATAAACTTTTTGTATTGAGCCGCTAACTCGTCGTTTTTTAAGAGTTGTTTTTCCAGTTGGAGGAATCTGGCTGTTGCCATCTTTTTTGAGTCACCTAATTTTCCATCAATGCTGTTAAATGGTATTTTTACGGTGTACCTGCCATTTGATGCTGCTTTGGAATATCTTTTCACACTTTTCTTCTTCGGGTGTTTGCTTTCTTGGCGGATGTAAATCTTCGATTTCCCAAAATTTTTTAAGAGTTTTTTCAATTTCTTCTAAAGAGTTCTTTTCGGTAGTAATCGCAGTTGTGATCGTTAGTTTTTCAATCGGCTTAACAGTTTTGGTGGTTTTTTCCAGAATTACCCACCCAAGTTCGGAGCCTCGAGCTATTGGTTGTTGATTGTTTTGCGTCATAATTTCAGGTAGTATAATATCCGCGTAGTAATCTGCCCCTATAAGTAAGTCTATCGGTGGTGGAGTGTAGTAGTTTGGATCGGCTAGTGGTAAGTTCTTTAGAGTATCCCATTTTTGACTGACTATTGTTTGCTGTGGCTGATCGTGTATTATTTTGTTTACTACAAGGACTTTTATAATTAACTTAAATTCAGAGTTGAATCGCGGCATTATTGACAGTGTAGCTGATTTTTTTATGGCTTCTTTCTGGTCTGCGCCGATTCCCGTTATGTTCATATTGGCTTTGCTTGTTGTTATTTTTAATCTGTTGATGGTACTCGAGGTAATGAAGCTTGCTTGTGAGCAGGGATCAATAATTGCTCGTAGATTTTGGTAGTCTCCATTATTATTTGCTATTTTGACTAATGCTGTTGGTAACAGCACGTACTCATTGCCTTCCAATTCTTTACCAGTGTGTAATGATGTGGTGCGGTTGTCTGTCGTTCTAGTTTCATTCATTGTTCTTGGATTGTTGTCCTTGTTGTTATGTAAAAGCTGATGATGTCGTCCGCCACACTGCTTACATGATTGATTCAGCGTGCATTCGACTGTTGAATGGTTCCTTTTAAGACAACTCCTGCAGAGATCTAATAGTGACACCAATTGGTTTTTTTCGTATATGTTCATGCTTTTGAATTTCCCACAGTCCTGGATATGATGATTTTTTTGGCATGTAACTGGTAAAGCTACATCCCATGAACTTTGATCAGATTTAATATAGGATCTCATAATGGAGAGAGTAGCGTGCGATTTACTCGCTCGGAGGCATTTGCCTGGGGTGAGTACTTGTTGGCAGTAAAAATGTGTTTTATGCCATAACGTTCGCAGAGTTCCGGGACCCCAAACATAAGCAAAATTTCATTTTCCAAAAACCGAACTACATCTTCCGCTGTAGCTTTCTGTAGCGCTGTGGAATTTATATAGCTTCCAATGTCACTAGCAATTGTATGCCAAAAGAAATATCCTAAATGTGCACCAGTTGGTTAGCAGTGGGCCGATTCAATTAAACGGATACGTAGGTCTTGAGTTGAGGTACAATCAGTTTCCATACCGGTAAGTCAGTACTTCCAGAATGATAATCTATCGAATGCTTGAGATTAATAAAAGCTAAGTTGTTGCAAACATGTATGTTAATCTTACAAGAAGATGAAGACAGCGAATCAATCATTTTCCGGTAGTCACTGGAACTGAAGGCAGCTGATTTCAGATCTATGTTAAATGGTAGTTGCGAAACGTCTACAGTGTCCATGTACACACGAGAAAGCGCACAGAGTTCTGGCTACCTTTTCGGTATTCGACCTCAAAGTTAAAGCCTTGCATCTTGAGACTCCAGCTTGCTAGCCTACCGGTAATGTCTTTTAAAGACATTAGCCAAGCAAGACTGGCGTGGTCTGTGATTACCGTGAAGGGTAACCCTTTTACGTAAGAACGAAATCTCCGAATAGCCAGAATTGCCGCCAGACATTCTTTCTCGGTGACACTGTAGTTACACTGGGCTGCATTTAGTTTGTGCGACGTGTATGGCATGGGTCTTTCAATGCCCTCTGAGTCCCTCTGGAAAAGAACGGCTCCTATTCCAGTGGAGCTGGCGGCACATTGAATGTAAAATCGTTTCCCAAAGTCTGGAGGCGCTAATACTGGTGTCGAAATTAATGATAATTTTAAAGTATCAAATGCTGTTTGGTGCCGCCCCGGTGGCAAAGTGGTCAGAATGCTTGCTCGCAAAATATGATTATGAAACCTCATTTGAGGCGGCCAAATCCCTTGATGGGAATAGTGTCAGAGAGAGAGAAATGCTGTTTGGTGCTCGCCAGTCCACTAGAATCGCTTCCATTCCTTAGAAAGTTCGTCAGAGGGGCCGAGACTGTCGAGGTACTGGAAACTCTGTAATGGCTCTCAACTTGTCCGGATTTGCTCGAAGTCCATCCACACCAACCACATGACCTAAGTACTCGATTTCTCGGAGGACGAATCTGCTCTTTTCAATGTTGGTCGTTAAACCTGCATTTGCGATACGTGAGGCAATATCTGATAATAGTGATAGATGTTCCTCAAATGTAGATGTTGTTATGAGCAGATCGTCCAAGTAAACGAATACTCGGTCATGTAGGTGATGAGGAATAACCCGAGACATCAGGCAGCTTAAGGTCTGAGGAGCATTACACAGTCCAAACAGCATGACTCTGAAGTGGTATAATGGGCGTCCCGGGATAGTAAACGCCGTCTTCTCTCGCGAGCTGAATTCTAAAGCACTTGCCAAAAAGCATCGTTCAGATTCAAGCTCGAGATCTGGTCTTGTCTAGTCTGGACAGCAAACACTCAATTAAAGGTAACGGGAATGCGTCCTTTTTCGCTACGCTATTTAATTTTCTCGCATCCAAACACAATCTCACCTTAGTAGCGCTGCTTTACATGTAAAGCATCTCCAGTGTCTATTGTGTGGCAAAGTATATGAGTGCGACCCAGTCCTTGCTTTTCAAAACTGGGTAAGGTGTCGATTATGCTTTGAAGCTGATGCTGTTGTCCGTCCGCCAGAGTGTGATGTTTTGACAGTTGATTCCCGCTATCCTGGTCAGCATTAGACATATAATGTCAGTGTGAAGATTGCTGATGGACAAAATGTGTTCTGGAGTAGATGAAAAAGATAGATTCATACCGAAAGATTTCATAAAATTGCAACCTAAGTATAACGATTGGTATAATGACGGAACAACTAATAATTTCATTATTTTCGTAATACATATTTTGATATTTGACGTTTCGCATGACATAACCCGTCACACGTTTATGTGAACTATCTGCAGTTTGAACCGAAGCAGTAATTGGGAAAATTTTTAGTTTATTATTAATTATAAAGACGTGTAATTTTTTCCCCAAGGCACTAACATTTGCTCCGCTATACAATAACCCTCGAAATTTAGAACCGTTTAGGACATCAACATTGGCATAGGGGCGTTCATTAGACTCAAAATAGGTTTCGGTGGAAAATCATGATTCAACAATGCGGGTGTAATAATGCTTTCGTTCCTTAAAATATGTAGACGTACGATGTTTATGTATTTGTTGGATAAATACTTGGTTGTTGTAATGGTAATTTAAATGGATTTGTTTCTACTGGTGGGTATTTGTCCGATTCTGAGGACCGAACTTTGGTGGGGGAGATCTGGGTCTGAAACTCAAAGGAGACGCGTCTTGGAAACGTAGGAACCGAGGATTCTTCATTTCCGCTTTTAGGTTTCCCTGTAATATCTGATTGCACGTCGTACAATGGGCTTGTAACACCTCGGGAGCTCCGCAACCAACGCAAAATATTCGTAATGGTATATCACAAAGCTGCGATTGGTGACCAATTCGTTGACAGTTCCAACATTGAACCAAATTTTTTTTAAGAATGGGATTGGGAGTGTGTATAGTTTTAATCGCACCTGGTCAGTTCGATGGAAGAGTTTGAGATATTTCTTCGACGACAGTTCCATTTAAAGGCATCAACGGATAATTGTTAAACTGTCTAGTTGAGCTTATTATATGTGCTTGCAGCTTATGCACGGTTCGAGGAGGGAGATTCATATGTAATTCGGGAAAATAATTCATCCTAGTCCACAAAAGGCTCATTTTTTTGTTTCCGATTATCGAGGACTTGCTTACTATCCAGGCCGGTGCGCCTTTCTTGGAATCGGTGGAACATCTTAGATTTAAATTCGGACCGTTCTAATACCAACCAGTAGTGCTCTTTTGCCGGCCCTTCTATAAGAGAGAGTTAATATTACTAACTATAAGTGGTCTAGAGAAATACCTGGCGGAGATCTATCGAATTTGAGATTCTACTTATGGATCTGGAGTTTCTATCTGTTGTGCAATTGATACATTATCTGTTGGTGGCATCACAATTGGAGGAGGCACAGATTGATAGTATGCCATGTACGGATTATATGGTAAGAAATTAGATGGATGAATAGCGTTAGTAGGAATCGAAATTATCGGATCCCGAAAGTCCGTAGTATGAATCGCATTAATATTTTGTTTTAAACAAACATAGCACAACATAGCAGAAAACATAACACCTTTTAGGCCTAGACCAACCCTTTTAATACACACTTTTAAATGAGTGGTATGTTTTACTCTTCAGATAGTCCGGGAACTACAATTTTTTTAATTTTAATTTTTAATCATTTCGTTATCATCACTTACGATGGTTATTGGGACATTCCGTTAAAAATTAAAAGTATTCTAAAATGAACTACGACAACAAGGTGTCTCTGGAAGCAAAACTAGTCCAAATTGTGAGTGACAGTAATTTCGTGTTCGGCCAATAGTGAATCTGTTTGTACTTGCAAATTTTACGCTTAGTTCTAAAAAAAGAATTTAAATAATTTTATAACAGTTTTGTTTTTATCGAACAAATTTTGATTTTGCTCAAGCCCGATATGATATATACGAATTTTATTTTTTATACTTTGCTGTTTTTTAGAAACAAAACCAAAATACATTAAAATTTATTAGCTACATGATAAATTTTTCTTACGATAAAATCGTTTCGATAAAGTAACTGGTACCCAATTATAACAATGCAATGTGTTATACACGTCAATATGCTACCAACGCCATAATTTGTAATTTTAATGAACTAAAAATTCAATGCTTTTACTTCCATCTATCAAACAATAGGAAAAGTATATTTATTTTTCTCATGCATTTTTTTTTTATTTTTTACAGAAAAAAAACTGGTTTTTGCGTTTGTATGTGTGTTATTTCACTGAAACCGCTCTCCCAAACAAATCGAATTTTTGGTTGATAAATTTTTAGTTTGTCGAGAATTTTCATAGGGTGTGTATCGCTTCTGTAACGGTTTTATCGTAAATTATTTTGTGAAAAAATTGTTTTCTAAATGCATGAATGAAAAATTATTTAAATTTCGCGTAAAAATTGTTTTTTGTGAATGCAAAGTGTTAATAAATAGTGTTTTCCGTGTGTGTATTATAAGAAAATAGTGATTTGAGAAAATTTTGTGTGTTTTTCAAGTGAAAAGTGAATTTAAAAAATAAATCAAGTATTTTGTGTGAAAATTAGTGTTCTATAGTTTTTTAAGAAAAAAAAATATTTTGTATATGTTAGGGAAAAAGGCTTTATGCACTTAAAAGTATGGAGGAGGAATTGCGATGTCCAATTTGTAAGCAATTATTTGCAAACCCCGTACTATTACCATGCTATCATGCAGTGTGCCTAGCATGTGCCCTCGAAATTCAAATACCATCGACCACTAGTTCCGCAACCGGAAGCATTGTTCCAACTGGGGTTAATTCAATTGTGACATCCGTTCAAATACATACACAAAATTTGAGTTTAAATTCATCGGCCGCTTCAACTACGTCCACGTCGTCCGGATCGTCAACATCCACTCTCATTCATCATATCCATCATCAGCATCATCAATCGACATCGTCGTCGGTGAGCACAGGTAGTTCAAGTGCACCGGAATCAGTCAGCTCGGATCAAGACCAAGCGGATAAAGTTAGTATTTTGAGCGAGGCTGATTCGGGGGTCGTGTGTTGCACATCGAGACCCGGTTCTTACGCAGGCACACCAAATTTACAAGGATTACTTTTTCCACCGTCCGGTGGTTGTGTCGTATTCTCGCTACCGTGTCCAACTTGCCGTAAAATTGTATTTTTTGACGAATCGGGTGCCCGTAATTTACCACCGTATCGTGCCATGGAATCGATCATCGATCGATTCTGTGAACGTGAAGCGTTACGATGCCAAATGTGTGAATCTGAACCGCCCAAAGTTGCTACCGTTATTTGCGAACAGTGTGACATTCGATATTGCGATGGATGTCGTGAGTTATGTCATCCGGCGCGTGGACCGTTGGCCAAACATAATTTGACAAAGCCACGAGGGCCAACACAATTGCGAGAGTCGCAATGTGCCGAACATAATGAATTAATGACCATGTATTGTTTAGCGTGCAAGGTGCCAATATGCCAGACGTGTTTTAATGAGAATCGTCATCATTCGCATGATGTGCAGCCGATCACGATGATGTGTAAATCGCAAAAGGTAAGATTTTTAAATTAAGTATTATGGTAATATAAGACAATTTTCCTGATTTCTGCGAACTCGAGAAAAATAATGATAAATTCGATAATTTATGATTGTGGGTATAGTAGTATCTCCCCCCAGATATGTGGGTGGAGCTCGATTTTTGGAACCGGAAAAATACATGTTTACTTATTATTTTAACGAAGCTTTTGTTATTGTGATTTATGGCGAAAAATTTTGAAAATTGAAAATTCGTAGAAAAACATTTTTCGGTATGTTTATAGGAGAATTATCTAAAGATATTATTTAGGCTTGTTAGGCGTATTTTTGTATGTGAGTTGCTATGCCAATTTTGAAAACACAATTTAACTTATTAAAAAGTTCTTATTGACGTTATGAACCGAGATTTTATAATTAAGTTTTCTAGAAATTCTAGTCGTGAGAATAATTAAATTGGAAAAATAAATGTATGTTAATGAGGTAATAATACTTCTCTAATTTCTTAGTATCTACTTATATCTATAGAGTACAAATCTCTCAACTGTAAACCAGAAAATACCAGCACTTGGTGATGTCGATTTTGGTTTTTCTTTTAAACCTCGTTAGTTGTCTAGAATATATTTCAGCTTTATTTAATTAATAGATTGACATTTTAAGGAATGTACTTAGGCAATCCCAGTACGAACAGTGAACAGAGCTTGTGGTGTTTTTCTACAATCTAATAAAGTATCGTCGGTGGGAATCGTCGTAGGAATTGTAGGTAGTGTAATACTTACTTTTATCACGGTAATGTACCGTGGAGTTGATCATTGCCGTTGAATATAATACGAGTATGCATTTTATAAACAGCCACCAGGTGATAAATTATATGAAGTTGGGGTGGGTCATTCGTATAACAAATAATCTATTTACGTTCACTTTCAAAATTAATATTTCGGGTTAAATTTTTGTAAAACAGCAGAGCTAAATAAAGGTGAAGGGTACTTACATCAATTTTATTAATGAAATTCAATAGACCTAAAAAAAAATACGAATTTCGATTAGAAATTTAATTTCATGTGTTTGAAATTTTGTTTCGATACCAATAACAAATTTATAATAACACAAAATTATTACGAAATCTCGATCGATCGTTTTAATTGATTGGGAGTTAATAATGTGGTATTAAAAAACCCAGATCCAGTTTGATCATATTTCAATATTATGTTCGTAAGTAATGAGAACGACATTTCTTGTTCGTTAATGTACAATTTATGGATATCATTGCAAATTTTTATTTTCGATCAATCTTTCAGTTTGAAAGCGTATTATTTACTGCCGACCAACGTAACATAACCTATACACGTGCGCGCACCTCTCTCTTTAATTAACTTTCATTCAAACTGCAGACAAATCGATAATTTAATAAATTATTTATGACCTTAGTTTCGCTGGTAAATTTTTTTCGTGCAATTCCAAAAAAATTGAGATTACATACTGTGCGTTTATGCCTGAGTGAAAATCTGGCGCACATCCAAATACTGACTGCAGTTTATGATCGGAATATTGTTATACGTCTCATTGTAGCTAACAATCTGAACAGTACAACAACAATAACACAAGATGGGGAGGTTGAATATCCGTGCGGTTTCTAAATGTCATTTGAAAAGGTTAGTCCAGCAAAAAACTCAGATGAATTATGTGCGGTTATTAGCTTGATCTATATGGATGTAAACTATTAATTATGGAGGCACCTGGCTCAACGTTTATTTATCATAAACCTAATTGATATTTCCTCGTTTCACTCTTTCGCGTTGGGGATACTGTCCCGCTTCTCAAGTCAACTGACCAAATTTTTTCTCTCTGAAACTTTTTTAGTCTAATGAAACCTCTGAATCGCAGCCTCCCAGTGTGGGACATAGTGTTGAATTTTTTTTTGCAACGGTTAAATTTCCAAACTTTTGAATTAAAACTAACATTTTTTAGATGAATTTTTTTTAACTAAGAATTTAATTTGATAATAAATACATCTTATACGTACTCGCACATACATTTTATAACTATATGAAAATTAAAAATAATATAGAATACTATTAAGCTTCATGCTTATATAATTTAAAAATAAACATTGAATTCATATCAGATTTCATTCACATCACATCACATAGGTAAAGATCTTATAAAGGTATATATGATTTTAATAAATTCTGAAATACTTAAATAATTTCGAATTCATACTTAGTTGCCCGAATCGCGAACCAATCTAATTTCTTCAACAGAATTAACTCCTGCGTTAATCAGTTCTGGTTATACTATAGTTTGAATAACATTGCTTTTGCTATACCAACAGACGTCATCTTTGTCGGGCCATTTCCAATCCCGCTGCCTTTTTCCTTGTTGTTTTTCAGTCTGTTCTTTTTCTTTTTTGCCCAATTTTGATTTTTATATTTAATCCATTGCTCATGGATTTATATTTAATTCATTGCTAATACCACTGATGGAAGTTTCTTTTTATTTATTGGTAGTGAATCCACAGGCGGTGCCCAAATTAAATTTTGAAATTTTGTTTAAATGGAGTCGGTAAATTATTATTTATTGAGCTTTCAGCAAGTTTGACTGGCGTTTGGGGCTCATTGTTTACGAGCCAACAATATCTACATCCAATGTTCGAATTAGCACCCAAAAGTTCATCTAGGTCAAGTTCAATTCGATCGATATATGCTGAATTGTTGACTAAGCTGGTTTCTCCAATTTGTACGCGTGACTCTACTTCCAGTTCATTACCATCAATAGCACCGTTCGAAACAATTTCGCTTTTAAGATTTTTCCAATAATTAAATAGTGCCGAATGTGTCGCCATTCCAGGAATTATAGATAAAAGACTTCTCGAATTTCGCTAATTTTTCAATTCCTAAGTAACGCTGAAGATGATCTAGATTTTGCTGTAGAATTTTGGAACACTCATTTCTATCTGTAGCAGTTTATTGTAATTAACCACATTTGAGTGTAGAGTAGAGTTTCTGTTTTCACGAGGTTTTCCAGTTCTCGAGATCCGAGAATCTCGAATTCGTCTCAAGTTTTTTACTCTCGAAAACATAAGCATTCTAGTAAATTTTTTCATTCCAAAAATTTTTTCAAGATGTATTTTGACATCATATTATTTAGGAATATCAAATTTAAAATACGTAAAGGTTTTTACGATAGTAGAAAATTTACAACATTCATACAACCAAACATTTCTAAAAATTCCATTTGTGCGTACTTACACACATGGCTATCTATCTAAGTATATTTATTTATTTCATTTTTACTTCCACTTATTTTAAAAAATCAGTCATTCATCATCACTATTCAAAAAATACATAATATAATTAAACATTTTCATTAAATTATATATCACATAAAAAGGAAAATATTAAGTGATGATTCAATTCAAATTGTTAAATTTTAATTCTTGCAGTTTACAAAATACTGTTTTAAAAACGATAGGCAGTCTAGCGTTTTATCGTTCAATCGTCGTCTGCGCTTACTGCAAAAATTCCTTGAAATAGAGAAGTTTCTCTCGTTTTGAGTAGATGTCGGTTTTATCATTAGTAATGTCATTTTGAGCATCACAAGATTACTGGTAATTCTGCCAGTCGCTTCGTATATATTGAGTTCCTTAGTCAACGTTCGGAAGTCGTGGTCGGTCACTGGCTGCACTTTTAAGCTATCGCGTATGGGGTTTTCCAGTTCCTCACCAACAGAATTACACACATTCAATTCTACTTCCGGTTCTAATATTGATACTGTTGTCGCTATAAAAGATTCATCCATAGCATCCTCGAGATTGTTTTTGCGGGTTTAATTATTTATATTTTAGAGCAGCTAGAAAAAAATCATCTTCTTCCGCTTTTACTATAGGAGTTTGTAAATATTTAATTAATGAAATAGTTTGTTTGTCCCTACGTTTGGCAATTTGATTTTTTATTTCAATTAACACATCGGTGCTTATTTTCGAATTATTTTTAAATAAGGTTTTTAAATAAAATTTTTAGAATGCCTTCTGCATTTAACAATGAAATATCTTGGCGGCCTAGCGCTTCTATTGATTTTTCAACTAGTTGTAAAGCGCGCATTATAATATATTAGAAGCAACTATGTCAAGTTCCGGATTCTATAAGTAAGTTGCTGAGGTTTAAATTACGTAAAGTTTTTAAAACTGCTGGTTTTACTCGAACAAAATGGTCTATCACGGTTTCAATAGTATTCCACCTTGCCTTACAATCTAATAGTAATTGCAGCCAGCCACATTCGCCTTCCATTTCTCTAATATTTACTTGTAGAATATTAATCCGAACAGGCGAATTTTTAAACAACTTAACAATTGTTCTTATTTTTGAGATTGTTTCATGTATTCTCATGTTTGAATTTATTTCAGTAGTTGTGCCAGCAAAAAACTCGTTACTATCATCTGAATCTGAGTCAGTGTTAGAGTAACTGTTTGGGTAACTCTCACAGATCTCGCTGCTATGTATAATTATAAAACTTCCGTTTTTCTCTAGAAAATGAACTGGAGATAATGTTGCGTATTTTAGTATAACGCTGGCCTCGTCACTTGTTGTGGAAACAATATCAGATTCGTAATTTAACTCAAATGTCTGAATTATATTCGATACCATTTCAATCGCTTTTTTAGCAGGACAAGAGCCTTCGATGCGCATCAAACCTAGATTTTCGGTTTCTCCATTTGTGCCGAATTTGCGTGAGATTCCTGTCTTCATCGGAAATAGTTTTTACAGTATAATTTGTGTTCTGTGGCAATTCACTTTCTCGTAAATCTGAGAAATGTTCAGGCATGTTCTAAATGTTCATCATTTAGCACTCTGTCGGCAATTACTTTATTTATATCGTTATAAGTTGATTATTTCCGTGTACACTTCATCGGCCACGTTTGATGGATGGCAGTGTCTACAATTTTAGCACAATCGGGCCAAACGTTCTTCCAGCAAGCATTCAAAGTAGACGGCCTTATTTCAAATACGGACAAAACTGCATGTTTTATACAGTCCAGAATTTTTTTGATTCCATACGTCAACAACAGTTAGCGATTCATCCTCATTCATTTTATTTAAATATATTTAAATGATCGTCTTTAAAAGTTAGAATTATCCCCTAGTCGAGTGGCTGCAGAAGAGAAGCTGTATTAGGTGGCAAGGAGACGACTTTTACATTTAAAAGGTATGCTTTTCTCCTGGGACGTCCGGAACCACTCATTGAATACTGACAACGTAATCCAGGCTTTCTTATTTGCCATCCAATGAACTAGAAGCTCCTTTACATTGACACATTTTATTGCTCGTGGTCGGAGTGATCTATTAACTATGAGATTTCAAAATACGACTTGTAATGCTATCTTTTGCCACTTTGAAACCACTAGTACTCTTTTCTCTTCTAGGCACAAATGTTCTGCTTGGCATTTTCTTTCAGAATTTATTTATTATTTTTCCGTGTTAAAAATTTGATCAGGCGTATATTCACCGTCTTCAATTATTTTGGCAAGTGTAGAAGAATATTCTGTTGTAGCTGCAGCATCCGCTGAGGCTGTTTCACATTTCATTTAAATTATTAATATTAACATGTCTTCGTAAAAAAGCCTTGTACCATCCGTTACTTGCAATACATTTTGTTTGGTCTAGTTGGGATGATGTTGATGGTTTCAGTTGTCTCAGTTTCTCATAAATGCTTAAGGTCTTCTCCTTAATAGTAATACAGTCCAAAGGTATACGTTTTTGGCTGTGATCTTCAATAAATGTAAACAATCCCTTTTCCATCTTTTCAATGGCTGCATCTCTAGTATATGAGCACGAGTTCGTGCTATATCTGGTACCATCTGACACAGAATTACGAATAGCCTTCTCCCTTTTAATTGTTCGAATTGTACCTTCGTTCAACTTAAAGATTTTATACTGACCGATGTAGAACCTTCACCTTTTGCAAGTCGGTCTAATATATTTATTTTCGTCTCTAATGGTGTGCGTTATGAAAACCTTGACTTACCCAATACACACAAAATTCAATTTTTAAATTTAACTAAACCTTGATACTTAAATCATTTTAAACTAATTATTAAAATTAAATTCCATTTTATTTTAAGTAACACTAAAACTAAGATTGAAGCAATTGTTTGTATTATGTTATATGTACATTAAACGTTTAACAACTGAATGCCACAGCAAATGTGAACACCCTAATTACGTTTTAGAGAGATATTTAATTGTTTAATTCAAACTAAAACAAATGATCAGAAAGCATAACTGAAAAATGATTTATTTTCTCTATTTCTCTATGTCAATGCCTAATTCCACACATGGTTTTTGGTATCTGGTATTTTTTTTCAAGGCCAACTAGTCGTAATAGATAATGTATATGTATGTGTAACAAAATTTACAAAAAAAAAAATTATTGAAATCTCTCGCATCTCTTCGCATATCTCTTTGCATCTCATCCGTGTATATATATTTATAACCCCAATTTTTTTTTATTTTGTTTTATTCTGCTCTCTCGAAAATAAAATTTAAACTAAAATCTATGTCAGCGGTTCCCGAACTTATTTTACCACGGAACCCTTTTCCAATTCTCCAAATTTCATGGAACCCTATTCATGGAAAATCCTGTTTCGCATAAATGTGTTGTTTAAGAACGGCAATATAACTCTAATAGCCTTTTTGGCTAAATTTTTATATTCATCAAATATATTACAGCAAAAAGTTGCTAACGGCACCTCTTCGAAGTTAGCGAGTATCCGAACTAATTTCAATTAAATTTTCGTATTCTACTGCTAGTAGTGCCGTTGGCTTTTCTGCTTTTGAAAGGATTTTGTACCCAATAATTATCGATATTGTTTAATTTTGGTATGTATGTATGAAATGTCGTGTATATGTATGAAATGAAACCTTATGGCACGGATTTTATCTGTTACTAGCTCGTGGAACCCCTAAAAATTGCCACGGAACCCACTTTGGGAAACGCTGGCATAAGTCAAAAATCGCCTTGAAATATTTTTTATTTGATTTGTTTGTGTTAGTGTGGTTGCACAGAAAATTTGTTTAAGTCGCAATTAAAACCTGTATCATTGGTAAACGGGGAAAGAAACGAGAAAAAATTCGATATTTTTTTTCTCGTATGCCATCAGCCAATACATTTTCTTTCCTCTTTGTAAAAATACTCAATTGTGCAAAAAAATACCGTGGAGGAACAGGTTTGGGTGTATGTGTAAATATTCAATACTTTTTTGTAGACTGATTTAAAGGGAAGAGGCCTCATATGTGTTACGGCATGGCAAAGAGAAAATTGTTTTTAATTTTTATTTTCGTTTGTAACGACAAGTAAATCTTTGATGTGCCTCGGGCTTTTAATGTTGACTATTTTTTTAGATTGCCGACTGCTGGCACTGTTTTCTTTGGAAGAATTTATCTTCTCTCAAAGATATTTCTCGAAACAGGTTCGCAATTGCATGGGAACGCCAGATACGAATATCGATTGATTTGAGTTCTGAATCCTATTCAATAGCTTGCCCGCATGTACCAATTATGTAAAAAGCCTGCCACGTGGTCCTATCTTCATTTCGTGACGTAAACCATGCTCTTTTTGTTTGATTGAGATGTGTGGAATTGTAGCGTAATCTATTTCTAGACAGTATACAACGGAAGATGCATAAAATAATTTTTGGACTGAATTTGATTTCTGAATTCTGGCAAATTTTAGTTTTGATGAGGCTTAGTTTGACTGGGTACGGGTTGTCTTTACGGGTGGGGGAATAGGACAATTGCTTGGCCGATTATTTGCGGATTTATTTTGTAGACAATCCAGAATTTCATCCGGTATTTATGTTAGAATCCCGGTTCAGCTCAACATACCAGATCCGAACATGATTAGCTAAGAAATTGCTTAGCACGTCTGAATTCCAGAACTTCTCTAACATCCATTTTTAAATTTACATCTAATTCTGCTTACCTGATTTGACAATAATTGGTCGGGATATGGCCGAGTTCCATTCAGAATTTTGGAATTTTAGAACTTTATCAAAAAGAAACGTTAAAATCCCAATATAAGTTGACCCTAGTTTATTAGGATCCTAGCCCAGCGCTACAAGCTGAGCTGCAAGAATTTCGTTTGGGAAACGACCTGGTTCCATTCATTATAGCCGAATCCCAAAATTTCATCAAATTCGCCTTTGCACCCCGAATTTGATCATCATTTGTTTAGAGATGGCCTAGTTCCTTTGAACATTATGCTAGAGTGCAAAGAAGCAATTGAAGATATTAGCTATCTCAAAAGAATCACTTACGTATCGGTCATTAAAGAAAATTTTATCAAATTTAAGAGAATCGAGATTTTTATTAAAAAATAAGTTCACGTTCTTCCATAAATCTCTCTGATCTAAATCTGTAAACATATTACTAAAGTAACGCTTTTTATCATAATATTTTTTAGAAGCTAACAATTTTGATACACGTGCTAATTCGGATTTAAGAGCAACGTTACTAGGATTACGTTTAATTTTTTTTTAAAACCATATTTTTTTTGCGAATGTCACGCCAAATGTCAAGTGCGATCCACGGACATAACGTATTTTTCAGCTTAACGTCGAAATTTACTGTCTTTGAGTATCTATCTATTAATTCATTATATTTTTCAACAGTAATTTGTATAGTATTATTGGGATCTTTCACATTAAATGGCATTATAAGAAGAAAATTGTTGAATAACTTGGTCGTACATTCAGAATCAATCAATCAAAATTTACAAACTTTGGACACTCGATGCGTAGCGTCTTTTATTTTTTTTTTAAATCAAGAATTTTATTAAATTTTTAAGGTATAAGAATTATTTATTAAAAATAATTTGTTTTAGTTATCCTTGACCTTCGCTACTGCAAACCCTGCATCTAACTAAAACATTGTTCATTGGCGCTGGTAATGTTGCTCGGGCAAAATTCTGAGAATAAAATTGTTCCAACATGTTTAAATAGCGCTCTCTGATCACTGTAACGTTGGCATCTTATTCGTTAAAAAACGTAAGAGCCGATATTGCAGTAGCACATACTGCACACCACTCAGTCATCCGTTTTGCATGTAGTCTCGCTGGGTGGATCTTGTCCGTACACGACAATTTTGTTTGTTTACATTTCCGTTTTTTTATCAATGTGTGCCTCGTCAGACATTAAATTTATGAAGTTTGCATCGCTCTTAACAAACCGCAACAATTTTTGGCGGTATTGTAGTCGAATTGATGAATCTTCTGCATTCAAGTAGCTTGTAAGTTGAATTTTATATGGAAACAAATTCTATATTTTTTTGCATAATACGCGCAAAACTCGCTGCGATTGACAACTAGCTATTCAACGCTAATTGTCTTGTTAAAATGTTAGAATTGCTATTAACGGCTGCGGCGAATGTGGCGATGATGTTTGGTGTTCGAAGTGTTGTATTTCGATGGTAGGGCGTCCTTTAGACAGTGCCATTGCTCTCTGTACCAAAATTTTGGACTTTAGTTCACATTACAGTTGCACTACCCGCAGCGCTTGCAGCGTCTTTAATCCCTATAAGAATTTATATATACCGCTTTTCATTCTGAAGAAAAAAAATACATAAAAAATTTAAACTAACAGAAATATTTACATTTGTTGTTATAGCAACATTCCTGCTTCATCCTGTATTTAGTTTTTACTTTGTTGATATGAAGATCGATTTTTTTACACAGGATAATAAATTTTGAAGTAACGTTTAAACTGATTAATTGATTGATTGAATCTAAATTTACGACCAAGTTTTTACACTTGAATGACGCTGGGCCCACCGTACACTGTTTTTACACATAACAAAACCGTAGGATTGGCTAGGTTAGTTAGGTAGGTGGTTCAGAATCATCCCGGTTACAGACACCTAGGTATAGACTATAGACGATAGATAGTAATACAATGGCAACATAATTTTAATCTGATTTTAAAATGAGCAAATAATAATTTCAATTTATATGAACTAGATGGGAATCCCCCACACCAATCATCTGAAAATTATAAACTGAATGACGAGCTTATTATAGCTGCAACTACTTTTATTAATCATATCAACATTCAAATTTATAAAACAAAACAAATTATACCACTTATCGTTCCAATCATCAGGTGTTCGAGAGAATACCTGAAACTAGAATCTTCTCAAGTAGAACGAATCATCACAACGCCAACCAACAAACCTATCACAAACAATAGAACCGCAAAGAAATGAAGTGAAATATAATTATATGTTTTATTTCCTGCGGATACTTCTGCAAAACCATACAACAATTAACTTTCAACCTATAAATTTAGAAGAGCGTAGCTACACTCGACGGGCCAAAAAACCAGAAAGTATTCCCCACTCTCGCCAAAAAAGTCCTTCCGCTTTCAATTCGCTGCACCAAAACCAAATAGATCACAAACAACATCTATTCATACAGTATAAGGTTTTGAATGTTGAATGTGACAAAACAGGTAAATGTACATCGTGTCATTTTCACACGACACAACCCTCAGAAATAAAGTTTATTCGGCTATTAACCTGATGGTTGAAAACCACACTGGTAGTCGCTCAAAATACATTCGCTGTAAATTGATAACTAGTGGACTCCCTATAGATTCATTACGAATAACGCTGCCACGTGGATGGTGCTAGATGGATGGTGGTTGATATACATTTCTATTATGGTATTTGTCTCTTAAACTGCGGCATTTTCGATTTTTAGCACTTTTGAGCGAATTCAGGTTTATAGACCGTGTCGTCGTTTTGTGAATTTAGCCAGGCAATTCTCATCCATCCACGATTATTCAACGAATTTATTATGCCCCATTGTCCTTCTACATAATACGGTGGTGAGTTGGATATTCACGAGATATCTGATATGCAGGTTACCTTGATGAAAAATGCTTCAGTATTCCCGCGCGTCATTTGTCAGAATTTATTATCCGTGGCGATTATATTGTTGTCGATAAGTCTTGTTTCGCATCCGAGGCTCTTGTTCAGGTGATGGTTTGTGTTAAAAACACTGGTGGTTTGATTATGTTATAATCAATTTTATCGTGACGCCGTTTTCTCTTTTGTTAATTGACCAAAATCCAGTTTATAACCATCCAGAGATGCCTTAAAATTTTGTATTATAATATTCTCCCTCTCTAGCTTTCACATCTCAAGAAGATATTTTGCCGCCTGTACCTTGGTCCTCCATCCGTCTCGATTCGTCGCTCTCGCCCTCCTCGTCATAACAACAACGCGTTCATTTTATTAACTATGTGTAGATAAAAATAAAAATATATCTTATTGACGGGCTCAGATTCTGCTAGTTTACTAGCTACATTACGTGTTCCTTTATCCTCCAAAGTGCAAGAAAGGAAATACAGTTGAAGGGCATCCCATTGCTTAAGAATACTGTTTGCCATAGCCTTGAGCGATAGCCAACGTGTTTGAGCAAGATCGAGAATTTTATGGGGTTGAAAAGTTGAAAATATCTCATGACAGCTGCTCTATTGAGGCAATTTTTGGCAAGCATTACTTGCACATAAATGCAAGGAATGACAAATACAATTTATGACAAATAAATTTGGTATATCTTCCATGAATCGCGCTTGCACTCCAGTAAATTGTTCGGACATCACAGAAGCATTATCTGGGATCAGCCCAATAACATTTTCTAGTAGAATATGTAATAAATTAAAATATTCCCCACTTGTCAAATAAATATAAGCCGTATCAGTTTTTATTAGTATCAGAAATACGAGCAACCACAGCCATAGCTTTTGCTGAACTCACTGTTATTTTGTCATATACAAAATGTTGGACAACGTAATTAGTAAGCTACGTCCTGCCGTCCTTTCTCACCCAAGAAACTCTAAACGATTTAATTTGTTTTTGTTCTTCCACATTATATTTTTGTGGCGATTGTTGAATCCGGACAACATCTTGCTAGCAAATTAGACAAAAATCCATTAAACCGAATGATAGATGAGATGCATGATACATAGACAAACATGAGTTCTGCTTCTTTGACTTGCCTCTCAAGGGTCACGTATCTTTGCTGGCTTCCAGATTTTTAGTATGTGTTAAATTAATATCGCGTCGAACAAGATGAGACCTTATGTTAGTAATTTTAGTATCACATACCTTCAAAACGCGAAACCAGCTTTATTTTCAAGCCATTTAAATTCATCCAGCGAAGGTATCTGAACGTTCGCTTTACTTTTGTAGACGATATTTCCACATCACTAGCACTACTGTTGTAACTGCTGTAACGCACAAAGTTGGTCTAAAATTATTGATAAATTTCAGATGTTTTTTTAAAGCGAAGGCCATTAAAATTGTTTGCTAGTTCTATAAGTATGGGTTTACTTTATGAAATGACGGATGAAATCGAACAATTTCCGGGATTCTGGCTTTTGCCTTTCGAATTGCTGATTTTGTCCCGTTGTTGACCCTCGATATTGCGACTTTATGAGCAAGGGCTTTATTTGGTTTGCTATGAACAGAAATCGTTCGCTCTTGGTCAATCCTTTTCGTATTTTAATTTTATCACTATCACTGAAATTTTAATACAATTATTGTATTCCTTCTTACCTATCCATTATATAAGTAATTAGAAGAAACTTGGGTTTTTTTAAATAACTACCAACAATTACTAAGATTTTATGTTCATAAACGTACCATTTCAATTGCGCGCGCGATTTCACTGACAGAAAAAAAAAATTGTACAAAAACAAATAACAAGAAATTTTATTGGTATAAAAAATGAAACCCAAGCAACAAACATATTCAGCAATTTATTTAGCGCGAAATGCTAATGGAATGCTATTTCACAAACATAAAGCAAATAACAAAAAATCAATTTTGGAAGTTGTATCCGATTGTATGTATTCAATAGATAGAATTGTACCCAAAATGGTACGTAGTAGTATACTACCCTCGTTCTTTAAAATTACATCAAAGATCCTGTCCTTGAAAGAATCATATAAAGATTTTAAATAGCCCAACGGAATATCGTTAGATTCGTACTGTTTGCCCCTTTCATAAACTTGGTGGGTGAGCCGGCCCCAAACGTTTTCGAGGATATTTATGTCAGGGGCCACGGTACTAACTCAATGTTTTGAATCGCAATCCACAACTTTACAGCACTGGCATTCGGCATAGGCACATTATCCTGTTGTCAAATCTAATGAAATAGCTCCTAATTTCTGGAGAAAACATTGCAGCATATCCTTCTATGAAGTCATTACCAGTCATTTTATTGGAAACAAAATTCAATTTTATAGCATCTCAACAATGAAAATAATACTTATAGCCATCTTCTGGTCCATCTAAGTTAATTTTTTATTCATCCAAAAAACAACTTCCAATTTCACTGCGTAAAACAAAAAACGTAACTGTAAATTTTTTACAGCGAACTAACAGCTACAACGAACTTTCTTGATGTTTCATTCACAATAACTCAACAGCCTTTGTACATCAATTTTAATAGTCTCATCCTCAAGGTTTCTAAATCCTGTACAAAATGGCTTATTTGGATTCGTGAATGAAACATCAGAAAAGTTCGTTTGCAGTCTTAAAGTTTAAGATTTTTTACTCGTTAAAGCACTTTTCATAAAAAACAAAAAATATTAAAACGGGCTCCAACATCGGAAAGTAAATAAATTAATAAACTAAATTCCCTAAAAAAAAAAAAAAATTTATCCTACATTTCACTAAGATACAACCGTTTGAAACTAGGGTCTTTTTTCTAAATATTTTACTGTTGCGTTTTTTATTTTGCGCAGTGTATTGTTTGCGAATGCACATCCCCAGTCATGTGCTGCTCGGTGAATTTCAATTTTTGTGACTTCCGTACAGGATTTACTGCGAGTTCATACGACGGATAAAAATCTCGGATTTTTCTATCCCAGATTTTTTTTTCAATATTTTCAACTTTTTTATATGAAAAGAGGCGTATCCGTTGTATAATTTACGTGATGTAATTGGTTAAAACGATGGGATAGTAAAATCCGAGATTTTTATCCGTCGTATGAACTCGCAGTTAGTGGTAGTCTTTTTGAATTTTAAAAATGAAACAATTAAAATTGCTCTATGAACTGTTAATTTGCTGGCATTAAGCCCAGGTGCCGTTCTGATTTTGTTGGTGAAAAGAGAGTACCTATGAATTTTTCTTGTATCTGGCGGCGTTAGAACTGTCGTCGACCTTCCTTGGTGGAATGAGCTGTGCGAGCTAAACTATGCAATTAAAACTACGTTTCTCGCTTAGCTTAGCTGAAATGTGCAACGGGCCTATACTCGGTTTTACGAGCTAGAACGATGGTTGGAATTTCCCTTCAACTAAGTGGTAGGCATCGATTTTTCCCTTTTCTGTCTTATTTAAAATATTTGTTTTACCCATTTTAATTCTTGATCAGCTACTGAATACTTATTTAGGAAAAAAAACAAAAAAAGTGCAGTTAGATTGCTATGTTTAAATTTTTATTGATTACCGTTTTACTGAGTACTAATTTCTCTCTCCTCAATAAAAAATATATTCTTTTTTCGATTAAATTGCTTTAAAAGCGTTGACACATACAAATCTAATTACAGACGATTCGTGCGTAAATTTATTTTGCCTCGCCACATACAACAACAATTCTTTATGTTTTGTTTTGAGCTGAATGTTTATACCGCCATTTCTATTCAAAGTGTCAAAGTGAAAAATTGAAATTATACGTTTAATCATGGTGCCACCATATTCATGATGAGCTTTTAATAAAAATATTAAATTAATGAAAAATAAATTTTTCTTTGAAATTTTTGACATTTGTTTTGAAGTAATCAAAGAAAAACACAACAGAGAAAAAAATCGTTTAAATTTTTTTGATGAGTTCGGAAATCGTTTTTAAATTTTTGTGCGTTCGTTCACGTGTAAAATTATACCATTTAGGCCCTTTTCCAATTACCGACTTATTTCAGACTTATTGACTTATTTGACGCCATCTTGAATAAGTCAGTCAATTTGTTCCAATTCATTGTACCGACTTATTTGTAATGTAATAACAAAAAAACAAAACGCAATTTCTATTATATGGAAGAAAAAATTTTCTTGACATATTGGTCGTTGCTACTAGATTTGAAAAAAACTGCATGTATTACATTTAGTCAAGACACATTTTTGGAGACATTTCTGTGTAGACATACTTATTTAAATAAGTCTCCTCGCGAGTTGACTTATTTGAATAAGTCGGTGACCACAAATAAGTCGGTAATTGGAAAAGGGCCTTAGAGCAAAAATCGTTTCTAGAAACGGCTAAATTGCAAATTTATTATTTAAGCTACTAATTTGAGATATTTTACATATTACCTTATTAATTTGAGTCAAAAATATGCTCTAATTAATTGGTAAATGCCAAATCTGTTTTTAGAAGTCGTCCGTAGAAATGTGATGTGGCATCGCTTTAATGAAAACACTATTAAAATTTCCTTAGAATGATCATATTTATTTATTTTTAGGAATATGGAAAATTAAATTTCTTCTTCAGCTCCTCTTTACAACTAATACCTTCTAAAATTTACATTTAAAAGTAAAATTGCAAGTGTGTCTATTCAAGTGAACCGCAGTGCATTTCTAATCTAGAATTGATAAATCTGAACTAAGTTTTCAGTTTAGGACTAAATATCAGGCATATTTACGCTATGAAGCTTAGAGTCATCTAACAATAACTCGTATGAAAAAACCCTCAATTTATAGTTAATCGGAAATTTGAACAAAAAAAATCGGCATTAGGCACACTGCACTTTTGTGCAACCAGTCATTATTATTTTTTAATGGTAATCAACACCATCCAGGAGCAAGATAACCAGTGAACTAAAAATTGATTTACAAAAAATAATGCCGATTGGTAGAAGGGGCTTCCTCAAATTTTTATTATTATTCTTTAGTATTTACCTCATTGGAACCGAAAGCCGAAAACAATTTCCACGTTATGTACTACAATTTAATCGCCATTTCTCATTCTGTACGTATGTATAAGTATATCGTAATAAGAAACTGCATGAATTACTTGTTAGAATCAATTTCTAATTTTGTGATAATCAAACCTCCCTACCATTCTCTCAAATAAAATTTACATCAAAATAAAAAAAAACCTCTATTAAAAAACACCGAGACACCGAAATGAACGAGACAGTATTCAGCGTGTGATGAGGCGACTCAGGCGGTAAGAATTATTTAGAGAATGAGTTTGATTAATTCTTTTGAAATTTAAATTTGGTTCCTTTTCAATATAAAAACAAACCATAATTATTCAAAAGACGAAAAATGAATTTCGATGTGATATTCTCCATTGTGCTTAAAGACCCACCTTTATCTATAAAATAAAATACGAACGGAAAAGATTGCTACCGAATGAAACAGTGTTACATAAATAGTTATTTGAATATCTCCAACTGAGACACGTTATTGTTAAATACGTACGAGGTAATGAATAATGCCATGATATAACACCTTCATATTCTTGATCCAATTCGTTCGGCAGCAATAACATCGATCGTGTTGATGAAACACTTATATAAATTGACCATCCACCATTACATTAATTTTATGTCTATAGAGTACTCCGAGCCGTCGAAGGAAAAAGGTAAAAACGATAAAAAGTAAATCGAGTAGCAACTCTCTTCTGTGTGATTGTTATCTTAATTTTTGAGAAGTATATATAAGAAAGAACTAAAGACTTAATGCGTGTTGAGTGGGGAGGAGGTATGGATGGGGTTCACTAGCATTTTAATGAAAATTAAACAAAGTATAAAAGTGTTTTGTTTATAAATTGGTTATTAAAATGTTAATGACAGCAGTAAGTAGCTACATATATACACAGATAATTCAATTGTGTTTGTTGATTGACGTTTTTTATGTCAAGTACAATTTTGTTTTATATATGTGTATATGGCTTCTTATGGGATTAAGGTTTGAATTTCTCCCCAACCACCATACATATTTGATTTTTTTGCGATTTTGTATCCAAAACTCACTAAAGCATAGTGAACGGTGTATGAATCCCGAGCTCCTCGGATAAATTGTGTAGTTTACAACTTTTTATATTCATTTATAAGAGAGATAAAGTTTGCTTTGGCAAAAATAATTTATTTTTCGTTTTTCGATGGATGGGACTACCAATACACACGGACGAAGGCATAAATGAGAAATATTTCGTTTTACGTTATTTTACTTATCTGGGTAACCTAAAATTATTCAACGAAACTACCTTTGTATATCAAACTCGCAAGAAAGCGAAATAATAAATGTAATCCTATTAAAATTAGGGATGAAAACGTATACATATTTTGTTGTGGGGCGTTCAAGCTATGTACATCCGTACACACGGATGTACTATATATCAATTTATTATTAATTTCTTAAAATTCATCTTATCCAATTTTATACGTAAGAATGCGTGCCTACATATATCATATGTACCGTATTATGTATAATATGAAGATAGGTGAAATCATAAAGTTATATCACGTATATATAAGGACAACATAAAAATAATGTGCATGCTACTACGTATTTTTGTTTGCTGTTTTTTTATGATTTATGATGGTTTATGTAAATATAATTTTAATCCTCAGATTTGTATTATGCAAAGTGGCAGAAATATTTATAATCATTATTGAAACAGTGCCTTAGATGTCTACTCGGTTAGACATTGTGGCTTGACACAATACAAATGGATGTAGCATCTCCCTGATGTATATACATACGATATATTTGCATTTTACCTTGGTGAACTTTAGAGATTATGCATGAAGCTGTACATTTTTTTTAAACGACGATAAATCAAATTGGATGAAAACTGTTTGGTGCTGGAATAAGGTGTGGTCGTCTCATTTACAATTGTTGATTTGCAAGTGAACTGCAGGTGAGAAGTATTAAGGTGACAAAATATGTGTTTTTTGTTAAGAAGAAAGTAGGGGATGAACACTGGTATATGTTTAATGTTACTCTAAAACTAAATGCAGTCGGTTAGTAAATCGCGAAACTATGATAAATGCATTTTTTTCAGAATGGTTTTAGAAGAGCTATTCCAAAGTTGTATTTTTTCCAACATCCCGTTATATGTACTTTCTTTTACCTGAGGGCACATTTATTAGTTTGTTTCATCACAGTAGAAGATTTCCAGCTTGCTTTGATTTTATAAAAATTGGAGAAAATCAGTTCATAAAAAAACAATTTGCAGAAGAATAATTCGTAGGAAAATAATTCTTACTAGTACGAAACGATACCATTTCACAATCTTTACAACAGCCAGTGAAAGTATTTAGCCATAAAAAAAAGTGTAAAAGTATTTAGCCATAACCATGTGCCATAGCCTTTCTTTATGTTTTCATTGGCCAACATATGCATGTAGCTTATGCTGTAGGTCAGTCAGATTTTTTTTTTAATTTTAAAATTTTGTTATACTTAGAAAAAAGTGTAGTGGCGGTTCGATGATCAATGACAAGGCATCGTAGAGATGTCTATACGTTTAACGGTATATGGCATCATGTTATTTGGACTTTTCTTTAAGCCAACGCATGAGATTTCAATGGAATCAACTAATCTGATTTGTAAACTAGACCGACAGGATTATTTCTATTACTTATGTGCGCCGGTATTTAATTTAATGCTTAGAAGATCATCGTATATTTCCCAAGTTTGGAAATGTTTAATGCGTGGATTCCACAGTGAAACATATTTGTTCAGTAAAAAATACTGGGAAACCGAAAAGAGGAGAGTATATTTAAATTTTAGTGCGACATAGCAACTTTTGTTTGTTTCGTTTATAGTCAAAATAGTGACAGATTGGGGGCAACATAACCTAAAAAATTTAAAAATAAACGATTTTAACGAAACACAAAACTTTCTAATTTATTTTACCTTACAATGAACGTGTCCATACGTAGCGGCACAAAAAATAATCCCACGTTTCATTTTTCTCGTGACATTTCACTGTAATATTTTTTCAACTATAAAATTGTCGAAGTGTGCGTAAAATATTTCTCATCGCATACTATTTTTTGAAGGTGTGTTAAAAATGTTGCCATAAAAATTATTGAGTTTCATACTTTTTATGGCAACATTTTCCCCACTTAAGCGCGATTTAGATGATGAAAAAATGTTGGCCCAGCAAAAGAAGAAGAGTTTGGTATATTAAAATTTTGCGTTATTGTCTTTTTTTTGAGCAAATGCTGCCATAAAATAAAAATACTGCTATAAAATATAATCGAGCTGAGTATTTATGGCAATAAATATTATTTATGGCAGCAAAAATATAATAAAAAATTATTCAACCAACTGATTATTATTAAGATTATCCATTGTATTCTAGTTTTTAATTTTAAATCAATTTTAAAATGTTTTTCTTCACAAAAAATTAAAAGCCATCAAAAATTTTATAGGGCATCCATTTTTGTTTATATTTCTTTTGTTTATATTTCAATTAGTTGAATAATGCGAAAAATTTGTGTTGTGTGCAGCTCTAAACACACTGCAAACATTTTGCTGGGCCAACATTTTTTCATCATGAAAATCGCGCTTTACTCGAACTATTTTGCCAGTAAATTTTACTGAACAAATTTTTTGTTTCTAACAAGTAAAGGATTTATATTTTTCTTGTGTTAATTTTAGTGAAAAAAGTGTGTCGTTGTGGAATTCACGCAGAATTCCTCATATAGTGAAAGCGACTTTTCTGAGGCCTAGGCACTCCCAACTCTTTCGAGAGTCGCTTTTCCGGCCCTAATTTTTCATCGTTTGCCATGCAATTCTTGGACGTACGGCTATAGGTCCGATTTTCGTAGAATCATTTGCATAGTTCCATGCTACCCTATAGTACTGTCATGGAAGATGGGTCGGCCCATGAGTTCTGCACTCCGACAGGGGGTCATAGTTGCGTGCCGTTTGGTCGATGTGAAAATAGTTTTGACCCCAATTGAAATCCCGATTCAATATCATCTATTTTTGTTGTAGTAGTTGGTACAATTAATTGGTTGAAAATCAAAAATTTTCAAATCCATTGTATCTTTTGAAACCATAGGTACTTGGATTTTCATAAAATATGAGTGCATTTTTAATGTTTCTAAAACTTCTTTCGTAAAGTTATTGTAGTCAATCGCTACATAAAATTGGTTTCTTGTTTGTGAGTGAAAACAGTTTGGACATGCATGTTATATTAATTGAACGTTGGACAAAAATTCTATTATTTTGCATATATTGCACTCTGCATTCAATTCAATGATGCCTGCATTCAGGCAGCATACGGATTCCGCGTCGAAAAATCCTTATGTTTTGAGATGATTCAAAAATCGACCCAATTTATTGCTTCTTCGTTAGCAGTGAAATGCTGCTCGGCAAGCGGCACTATTCTGGCTTTCCCTGGGAATTGGGAAAAAATATTTTCATATCTTTTTTGTCTAAATTATATTGTTCTGGCCTACTGTTGGAATTAGTTGGATGTAAATATTTTTGAATCAAAGATATATTGGGAATTATTTTTCCCTATAAAAATTTTTTCGAACAAAAGTTTCCCAAACAACTTTGTTTCGAAAATATTTACACCAAACTAATTCCATCAGTAGGCCAGAAAATGTTAATTTAGATAAAAATGCTATAAAAATATTTTTCCCAATTCCCAGGGAAAACCAGAATAGTGCCACAAGCCATGAGTCATCGACCGGAACAAGTGGTAGTCGGAAATATCTGAGTACAGATATTGGTCGAAAACTGAGACTTGAGGTTGGAGTTTTGTTGCTCTTTCACTAACCTATACTAGATGCACAAAATTAATATTATTATTGATTGATGTAAATAATAATTAAATTTTGTATTCACATCTAGTGGGCATGCATTGTTAATGCATCGTGGTACATTCGAAACGACAAACTCCATCGAGATCTAAAGATCGAGCTTGTCGCGGATGAAATTAAGCATCATGCAACAAAACACCTACAACGTCTGCACCAGCATGAAAATCTGGACAAACGCTGTATGCTGACTACTACACCAACAAGACGACTGCAAAGAACCAAACCATTTGACTTATCGCGACGAAGAGGTCAGTAGACACTGTGGCGAAAAATCTGAGGAGGAGTTACACGAAACTGAGGAGAATCATTTGATTACGCAGACTAATCAAAATATTTTATTATGCAATGTAAATTACTAAATGGGTGCAAGACCCAGTCGTATTTTAAATAAATAAATAAAAATTTTATTAAAAAAAAATATCTAGTGTTCTGATGAAACAACATAAAAACTCCCAACTCTCAAGTCGTATTTTTCGAACAAAATTCGTATACTATTGAATACGTCGGGTAGGGTAGGAAATCCCATTGAAACGCCTCCAAAGTTTCCTTGACGACTCATGCAACATGTGGCCGAGTGTGGTCAGGCTTAAAGATCACTTTGTCATATCTTTTGGCGTATGATGGGCGTTTGAGCTTCAATGCTCGGCTTAATTGCATCAATTGTTGTTGATACCGTTCTCCAGTGATGGTTTCGTTAGGCTGGAGTAGCTTATAGTAACGGACAAGTGGTGCAGTGGGTAAAGCTTCGGCACTAGGACCGGTGCCGACTCACCGTCCATGTCAGTGTGCAGGTTGACATGGAGTTTGCAATGTGCAGGTTGCATACTGTAGTTGTTTGAGTAAATGAATCGATGGGTGTGGGCGTGAATGAAGAGGGAGGGGGGTATTAAATGACTTTAAAAGGACATTAAATCAATTGGATAATTAATACTTTCTTTTTTACAAAATAAAAAATAGTACATCACTCCGGACTGATCCCACCAGATGCACAGCATTACCTTCTTGCCATGAATATTCGGTTTGACATTTGAAGTTAATGCATGACCAGACTTACTTCGCGTTTTTTGCACTTTGGGATGTTGTAATGGATCCACTTTTTGTCCCCCATTACGATTCAATGTGAAAAACCCTTCCGATTTTGTCTTTGGAGCAGTTGTTTGCACGTGACAAACGGCGTTCGACGTCTCTTGGCTTGAGTTCATACGGAACCCAATTTCCTTGTTTTTGTACCATAAATGGTCTTGAGACGTCCAATAACGTCTCCAACTCAGCGTGAAGTAACTTGACTGGCCTCCCTTCGCGTTCTTTGTCACTGGTGTCGAAATCGCCACTTTAAAGCCGTTTAAGTTTAGCAATCGTTGTCCATCAGCTGAAATTTTCTTCAAATTAAAACAAAAGCGCAGCGCTTCCCGCAAATTGTGTTTTGTTGGCACAAAGATTGACATAAGTAGTTAGAGCACAAATAATAATTATGTTGTTTACATTTCAGCGAAATGACACATACTCTTTTTTACAGGGAAATTATGTCGCTTTCACTTAAATATAGTTAGAAGATGGGCTGATGTGATTTAATACTAGTTACGCCATCTTTTGTAAATTCCTTAAAACTTATTTGTACCTCCAATAAATGAGATTTTCTTCTGAACGTCGAATGAATTGCTTCATTTATTATAAAATGAATCAAATAACCTTGAAAATTACATGAGTAGCCATTTCGCAATATGGTCATATTAAAAGTCTAATTCTTTTTCGTCATTTTCTTTTTGAGCAGCCCATATGAGGAGTAATTTTTAGTTTTTATCAAAAATTTGAAGTTCTTCAAATGACAATAGGAGTTCCATTTTAAATTAGGACTAAGTATAAATTATCAGGTCAATAGTACAGCCTGTCCGAAATTAAAAAAGATCTTTGTTGCTTTGTGATTTATCTTGATGTTTTGTAGCATTCGAGAAAGTTCTACCCTATTTGTGGATGCTACACCAGCCTTTGATATACTCTGGAATGTCGAGTTGATATAGTCGAATTTTGTTAACTACTAAGAATTAAGCTTCCAGACGATTGCGCAGTAGTAAAACTGGCAAAATTCAATCAAGCATTCTATGGAAAAGCTAGAATTTGATAGTAGATTTTCGAATTTTTCGTATTGTGTCGAACTGAATTGACCGAACTTTGCTAAACCAGTTTAACTAATCGTCAGTCTGTCCAGGCTATTACATTCTCTTACCTCTGAACAGGAAATTAATAACTTCTTTATTATCGTTCATTTTTCAGGGTGTAACATCGTCAATCCTGACAATGAGGAAATCATGTCTATCAGAACTTTCATTGTATCATTTATCATTATGATACTATCCTGGCGCAGAAGCAATGTAATTTTTATGAAACATGATTACAGGGGTGGCAAATCATGTGTAATCATGTGCTCTGCATGAACTTGTTTTGTTACTCATATTGCACGAGCTCTCAATAAAAAACAGTTTCTTGTGGGTACCTTTCTTGATATTGCAGTAAATCTCAGGGACTAGGCCTATTTTGATAAACATCTACATCGTACGGAGTTGGTCACGAATCTCTACTGACAGTACTGACCGGAGAGTTGTTTAATTCACGACTATTTAACGCCAATAAACTTCCTACTCTAAGTTGATTCAAGCTCATGCAGCTTGGTAGGGCTGCGACTCGCTTATTCGAAGTATAATAGATTCATCGGTTTGGACCTACTACACCTCATTAGTCTACTAAATTTAAAATTAACCTGTTTTCGATCGAATTTTAACCGATTATGCAAGAATGCATCAGGAACAAATATTATTTTTTTAACAGGGATTGGACTCGAGATTTAGAAAATACAATAGTTCAAAAAGTCGGCAATTACCTATTATAGTAAGTACTTGAAGTCATTTTGAATAGAAGTGTGATAGACATGTCGAGGTAGGGAGGATATACTATTTACTGTTTTTCATTTTCGAGTATCTTCGAGTTTCAGAAAAGAAATCAGTACAACAAGAAAGGTTGTTTTGCGAGAAATTGCAACAAATCGCAAAGGAATTAAAACATAAGTAAAGCGGCGCAGATATTCAAGTAAATGTACGCAGCCGTCTAATTTTGATATACTTTACATATAACGCTGTTCAATTTTATTATCAATCAGCGATAAAAATTGTCAATCATAGCGTTGGAAGTTTTAGCCGAAACAAAATTGATTCCGGTCAATTTCAAAGAGGTGACTAAAGTGTATCTAATAGAGATTTACTAATTGCCACCATGGACATTCTGTACAATATATGGCTGTAACACTACTTACAAGTTTCATTTTTTAAAAGTACTTAAATTTAGTTTTTTATTTTCTACTCCTGCATTGGCTGTACTTCTTCCTCATTCATGATCAACGAACATCGTATCGTCTTGTTTTCTTTTCTTTGAACCGCATAAAATCGGCCATCGAGAAAATCAGATTAGAAATTTCACCGTCTAAATCAGGTGTTTGTTGCCCCTAACGTGAGCATAAAAAATAAACGGTATAAATTATTCCTGTTAGGCGAATACTTACTTTATTCAGACACACTGTAATATTTCTGAGAATATTTGCATATCGAATATAGTTTTCAATCATTTGGGTGTATTATTGATGAAAGGCTTCTGACGAATTCGTCAATCACATTTTCTATTCGCATGATCCAAAGAAATCAGAAATATCCTCAATTTAGTCAGAAGAATGAACATTAGTTTTGAGATGAAACAAAAATGCATAAGTATTTAGCAAATAAAATCAATGAATCCCATGTTCCTCTTTCAGTGACCTTATTCTAGTTTTCAAACCGGAAATAATTTCCAATGATGTGTTGATTGCGAGTAGAATCCACTACACAAGAACCCTGTAATTTCAACTTGGTCATTTCTTAATGTCTAGAAACTCGATAACGTTACACATTGGTCATCGTCACCCGAAATTAATTTATACACGGATATGCTTAGATCAGAACAGTCAACACCGCTACCGTGATTCTTCAGTTTAAACATTGTTAAAATTACAATATTTAAAATATACGTCCCATAGAATATTGACTGAACGAATTTACTCTCAGACGTAAGCAAGTCAAAATCGCAAATGTATCCATCAGAGCACCCAGTATACATTTTTGAATTGAGCGTGGTAAAGTTCATCAGCCTCGTTTTCGAGTCAAAATCATCGTTTTGATTATTACAAATTCGAGCGTAAAATTACACATTTCTTGTATTTTTGAGTTTCCCGTTCTGGTAAATATTTTAGTTGCACATATTTGGGCCCGTCCTCCAGCCGATAAAACTAAATAACCATCGGATTATTTTCCAATGCTTATCGCTCGAATATTTGAAATGTGTCAAAATATTTCGTTATAATTTTGCAACTCGTTATTTTCAATTCATGAGAATTTTGGTAGAATATCATCTCCACCTGAGATGGCGAACGTAAAATCACCAATCTCGGTTAACCCGGCTGAATTGCACGATTCAATTTCCAATTGAATGACACTAATTTTTTTGATTTTCCGAATTATTTAACTAGTAAAACTCGATTACGTGAAGCTTTTTGTTTCGGATAAAGAAAAATGTCACTCAGATTCGGTTACATTAAAAATCACATTCCAATTCCTATGTCGACCACGGCATTCAAATTCATATACAATACCGTGGTATCAGCTCGATACCATTTTTTTCGGGATCATGTTGTGAAGATTGCCACAACGATCGCCAGCATGTATTACACACCCCTTAGTAAAACATACCGTTCTCCAATTCTCCTTACAGTGTGGAATGTTGATTTTCCATTATTCGAAAGCATTCGCCCGCGACAAAATGAAATTATGGAGGTTTGGAAGTTTATCGACTTTATCACTATGACTTTTTCCAACTGTTATTTAAATCATGTAATTATCTCGTAGCCCGCGATAACTATACACGTTCCATTACCCTCAAACAAGCAGGATTTATAATTGACCTTGATTTGTAGCGATTCCCATTTATAGTCCTTAATTTTGTACACGATGCGGTTTAAATTAGTTAGACCGTTCACAACATCGCTCTGTATAAATTGTATTTTAGCTACTTATGTTAGTCCGTTGGTTGCGATACCGGGAATTCGACGACCTCTAATTTATTGGTGCGGTGTTTGAGATACGGTCCGATTTTTAATTTAAGGATGTTTAAATCACTCCCTGAAGTAAATTTATAGTAAATAATTGAATAATAATTGTTTTTTCGATATACTTACCGGATAATACAAATTTTCACCGTGCTTCACTCACTATTTGACAAATAATGACACGAACAAATTGACAGATTGTCGAAGAGAGAATTTATTTTTACATGAATTTCTTTTTTCAAATTTGATAACATACAAGCGAACAAAGTATATTATGGTGAAATGGATTTAGGATTTATCAAAACTTTCAAAAATGACCGTGGAAAATGTTAATGGCATAGGTCTAACTAAAAAATATTGTGGCAGTGATGAACAGTAAGCCCAGGATGGTTCACCAGAACTTCCGAATTTCCCGTGTAAGATGCATACATTACATTTTTTTCATATTTCGATACCATCTAAGCTGAAAAGGTATAGGGTGAAATGACCTAAGAAAATGTGAATGACATTTCTCGAACTACAAACCATGATGATCAGTTAGTCCGGAGTTGTTTAGAATTAACCGGACCTTACGAATTTTTTGCGGGCCTTCTCAATCGAAATTTTGACAGACATTTATTTTAATTAAATTCACAAATGTTGTATAAAACGTTTATTATTTTTAATCTGGTTATGCTTTATACGTTAGAAATTGAATTTATAAACGGTTATGATAAATTACACTGTGCTTGAATTGCAAATCTTTTTTTTGTGACAAGCTGGGCACCCAGGGGATAAACCTAATTCGAGTATGCTGAATTCAATGGTGCTAGTCCCATTTCAAAGTTAGTCGCAAGTTTTGAGATATCGCTTTCGACATGTTTTGCCTCTTAGTCAAAAATTTGTCAAAATATACACTCATATTCACGTTGATAGCTTTCTGAACCATTAAGATTTTCGTTATGCTTTGTTCAGCAAAGTTGTTGCGCAAGCCAAGATAAAAAATTTTATCGAATATATCAAGAGCGAAAAACGACATCTACATTCACTTTTTTGTGTTATTTTTTTTGCTTTTCATTTCGACGAAAAACACGTTTTTTATCATTTTTTGTCCATTTATTGAATTTAAATCGATCGATTAAGCATCGCATCGACAAATATAGATAAAATATAAACTATTTAAACGAAAATTAAATCGATTAAGTTGATTTTATGGTGATTATTCTTAATTTTTTCCTAAAAAAATGACATTTTTCTTAACTTTTTTAATTTTAATTTTCTGATTCGTTTTCGGGATCTTCTTCCTGTTTCAAATTCTAACAAATGTCACCCAAGAGTGCATCTAGCTTTTTGCCGTTGTACCAATGTTCGAGCCTTGCCGTCACTCGGTGAAAACGCTCGCCGTGCTCATCGGATTCGGCTGGCGACTGTTCGGTGAATTTTTCCACATGACAATGCAAAAAATGTATTTTCAGTGACATTCTAACGTTTATATTATGAAAAGAGGTCAGCATATTTTCAATATATCTGCGCCAATCATCGGCTCGATTAATTCCGAGAACATTCTTAACTTCTTTTACACATTTGCATGCCACAAGCTCTCGTTCACTCACTCGTTGCTCTCATTTCAAATGCATCATCGTTCATCAAACGACGAATATCTGGTTCATTAAGTATTCCTGTAATAAAAAACTAGAAGCGATATGAAATTTCATTTGATCAAAACTTAGGTTCGAGTAGATTCAAACACCAACCTTCTTTTATTTTCATTCCACTTAACCGTGGAAAATGCGACGCAATTCGACGAATGCATTTCCATTTGGATTCAGCACTTTTATAAAATTTTTAACTACTCATTAACACTACTCAAATTTTTAACTTTTAACTACTCCCTTGATATGAAGTGGTGGTAGCAATATTTTTTTAATTGGCACAAATAGAGCCTCGACGATGCTGTCGTATCACAATCTAATGTTCTCACGTAAAGACCAGTTCCGTTCGTTGTACTGGTCGCCTTTAAAACGTGTATTCCATAAGCACATAAAACACATGGTTTTAGTGTAACCCAATTGCATGCCACGCAAAAGAGCTATCACGCATTGGATGCATTGGTTTGCTTTGTGTTTGTGCTGAGTGCAATTGGAATGGAGTTCTTTGAGTTGGTAACGTGAAGGAGAACTGCCTTCAAGCTGCTTTTAGAACGCCATTTTTTTTGTCGTTTATGTATTTTCGATTTTTTTCATATTTAACATTTTATTTTTAAAGGTTATGGAATTTAAAATAAATTTACTTTACTAAAATTTTTTATTAAAACATATGAAATTAATTTATGATTAAAAATATGTTAAATATAAAATATGTTAGCATGTTAAATAATGACACTCCACAGCTCGAGAGCAGACGTAATGTGCTGAGAAAAGGAAATAAGCACTCATTTTAAATGAGTAACTCACGAGACAAAATCGATATACAGATTTCACAAGACGATTTTCACTTTATTTTTGTGTTCTTTTGTCACTTTATATGTTTAGATGAAAAACTTTTTATTTTTAATTTTATATTACAGTTTTTTGCTTGTACTTATTGTGACAATTTTTTAACTTTTTTAGAAACATCGATTTCGAGAATAATCTCTTCTTCGGTTTATTTTTTACTACTGTTCCATAATTTATTTTGAAGCTCTTTATATACTGTGGGTAGGTGCTGCTGTTTGGTACCTCCTTTGTTTTTAAGTAATGGCGAATAGTTCGTAAATTTTATTGGGTTATTGTGTTGATTTTGCCGCTAAATAAATTGTTGGTGTTTTTGTTTTTGAATATTTTTAGGATGTAAAGTGCACATAATTAGGGCCGTAATTTGACTCAAGATTCATGAAAAATTTGAATACGTACAGTATACAAATGTCTCATGACTTATGAGACAAATTGTACCCAAAATTTATAGCCTTGGCATTGGTCTTCTAACCTGTCTAATTTCAGTTCTTTTTTGATTCTGTGCAAAATGTAGGAGCCGGAGTCTTCTATGAGATGTTTTTGCCAAAACTGACCAGACCCTGCCTTTTTGAGGAACATGCGAGAAGGCTGGGTCCACAGACGAATGACTTTATAGAAGTTGCATGGGCGAAGAGGAAGAAGAGACTATCATACAGAAGGCATAGGTATTTGGGCGTGTAAAGTATGGCCAGCCTTTCAGATCTCGCTAACTGTGGAGTGCGAGATATTTTGCGGTACGTACGTTGCTCCGAATGGTTTTGAAAAGGGGTAAAGGGAAAATAGGTTCTTGTGGTATCACAACGGGGCCTCCTGGTCTATGTGTGCGGAAGCAGCCACTCCAACCTAACCTTGGCGTAAATAAAACACATATTATGGTGGATGTGGTTTTTCGGTCTTGATATGTTCTGCAAAGTTGTTGGTCTTGACTTGCGCAACAACTTTGCTGAAGGAAGCATAACGAAAATCTTAATGGTTCAGGGGCTCTATTCTTGAACTATTATGAAAATTTTCGGTACCTAAAATTTTCTTAACAACGTTTTCGGAATCGTAATGGAGAAATCTCTTGAAACCATTACGAAAATAAGAAAGAGGGGAATAAAAAATAATGACATTTCGTACTGATTAAAAATTTCATGCCAATTGAAAACCTTAAGGGAAACGGACGTTTTTTAAATTATCATTGTGTATTTTTGTGCTAATAATATTAAATTTTAAATATTTTATTATTAAATTTTTAATATTTTTTTTTTATAATATAAATTATTGTGGTTCACGATCTTCCACTATCCATAGTAAAAAAAAAAAACAACGTAATAACGTAAAAATTTTTGATCAATAAATTTTTACGTTATTTTAGATTTTTTACGGTATGTTATCAATATTTCATGAATACATACTTTCGTAACGTTCCGTTGCGAAAATTTTCGGAATCCAATTTCAAGAATACCATTTTAAGATTTTCGTTATACTTTGACACTAACTCGGTACCAAAAATTTTCGTAATAATTCAAGAATAGAGCTCCAGGAGCTATCAACGTGAAAATGAGGGAATGTTTTGACTCAGATGGGACTAACTTTGCAAATGGGACTAGCACCGTTGAATTCAGCATACTCGAATTAGGTTTACCCATCGGGTGCCCACCATCTCACATTTTTCAACTAGCACAGTATTATCAGATAAATTGCCTAAATGTATATACGATTTATACATTTTAATACATACATTACTAAATAAAAATGACGTCATTAGTAGAATTTAGGATAAAGTTCATGCCCTTTAATATTTCATTAAAAATTATTATTTTATTTAATAATTATTCCAAAATCTTCTATATGTTTCCATGTACCGAGGTTAAAACGGGTTTAGGTTTCGTTAAGTTGAAAATTTGTTGGAGTTAACTCGTGCCGTTTCCATGAAATCGAGTTAAGTTGACAGCTATGTTAATAATGTTTTCGTAATTTAACTAATTTTAAAGTTTTATTTTAAAATATTTTTATTCAAAATCTGTTTTTTAATAGTTTAGAATGAGCGTCATTTTAAAATACACGTAAAAAACATTGACAGATGGACCTAACCCAACCACACTAGTTTCGTTGAGTTTATTTGGGTTTAACGAAACTCAACCCTAATCAGCGTTTCCATTCACGTAAACCCGAGTTAACCTATAGGTTAACTCTGTTATTAAAACATGGTAAATGACGCGCATGTGTAATAGATCTTCTCTGTATTTAAGTAAAACTCTCATCGGCCCCTTTTGAATTTTGAGTGTATCTCATTATGGCTAATAACAAGGCATCATACAGATTGCAAAAAAAAAATGCCACCACAGAGGTAAGGGACAAAAAGGCATCGGCTGATAATGACAAAACACAGTCACGAAAACGCCGACATATAAGTAGGCAGAAAATTAAACTGGATTAGAAAATTTTTAAAGCGAATAAAAATATGTACTAAAATTAGCTTTAGTGAATGTTAATTGTTTATGTTTCACTTTAATTTAATTATTTAATTAAATTGCGTTACTTAATCGACTGTTTAGCAGATGAAAATCAATATCACGTTTTAAAATCATCTCCTTTGTGTTGCTTAAGTTTTTTTTTTTTTCAAAATGAAAACAATTTTTTCATCATCGTCGTCGATTTATCTCAAGTCGTGACATTTTATATATCCAGTGAGCACAGGGATATTATATTACACATTAAAGACTAAATGACTTTCATACAAATTTATATATAAACAAACAAAACTTCTATTATCAATGTTTTGTAATCAATTTATAATGTTTAATTCCACCTTTTTGTGTACTTTGTTGGTGATGTTGTTGTTGTTGTGCGCGAATTAATGTATGTCTCGAACAGATCTTTTTAAAATTCCGTATAATATCGTAACGTTTGGTGCCTCGCAACATGTGTATCGTATTACACATAAATAAGAATTACATTATGGAACTAATTTTTAATTTAAATTTTTAAAAAAATGCTGTATATAAGGTTTTAAAGGGATTTTAGTTTCTTCGCTCGTGTTGTTTTAAGGGCAACCCCTTTTTTATCGTATTCGACTGCTTCTATATACCGTATCTACTTGTTACCCCACAATCCACGTATAAAATACTATGTATGTACGAGGTATATAACATCTCAACATACTTTCCGTTTCGATCTCTCTTTATACATGGTTATGTTATTTATGAGTTTTATGTGATGATGATTTTTTATTATGTTTGGAATGAAAATGTAATTTGAATAGGTATGTCTATCTATTGTTATTATTGCTATCATTATATATTTTTAAAGTAAGGGGGATGCAGCGTTATGGAAATATCTAGGGAAATGCATGCATTATGATGCAATATTTTAAATGTAAAAAAAAACATTTTAGCTTATGGTTTTGTGCAGATTTCTCAGCTACAACCACCTGCATTCAAATTTGTTGATCCGAAATTTTATGAATGAATTTATTGGGATAAAATGTATTGTAGATTTGACGGTCCATTAAACATTGGTATTTTGTAGCGGATAAACTTACTTATAGGTACTTACAACAATAAAAAATTTAGCAGCTGGATTATCTTCACCCAGACACATAAAGTAAGCAGTACAATAGCAACCAAATGAAAGACTATTTTTCTATTCAACAGAGAAATAGAAATGTTTTGTGCATTCCGTAAATCTAATATAATGTTTTTAAACGGGTGTGGTTAAACTGTGTTACCCGGACAGTTTTAGAAATATTGTCGTATATAGTTAAATTAAACTATTAATTTAACACACTGATAGGAAGTTAGTAAATCCTGGCACTACATGATAGGCGAACCCGCAAATCCACGAATACTTAACGGTTTAAAAAAATTTTTGACTTGGCCTTTATTGGGTTCAACAAGGGTGCAGGGCCAAGCGAAAAATCGGCAAAGCAATTTTAGTAATCTAAACTTTGCAAACACGCGTCCTGCATATTCCAAACTGTCAGTAAACCCGATCCACAGGTATAAATTTTACTCGAAAAATAATGTTTATTATCAATTACCAGGTGTGTAAATATGAAACCGGATTTTATCAATAAATGGCGCCACCTGTCAATGTACCTTTCGACAAACACGTCATAACCATACAAGATCCATACAATTTCATTCATGTTTTTTACGTGTTAAAAATGTCGAGTTTTGCGTGCCTACATATTACGATTTGCGGACATCATTGATTTTTTTTATCAATTGAAGAAAACTGCTGCAGAATCATATCAACTGCTTGTCAAAGCTTACGGTGAGCATGCTCTTAATAAATCACAATGCTATGAGTCGTTTAATAAATTCAAATGTGTTGATTTTGACGTCAGAAACGAAGTGCCACGAGAAGCCGTCTCCATACGTTTAAAAGTCATAGGAAAGGTCCAAAAGCTGAGATGTTCCGCATAAACTGAATGAAAGGAAACAGGAAAATAGAAAAACCAGTTGCGAAATGTTGCTCACCAGCACAAAAGAAAGTCATTTCTCCATCGAATTGTGACTAGCGATGAAAAATGGATCTATTTTGAGAATCCAAAGGGCAAAATGTTTTGGGTTGATCCAGGACAACCATCAACATCGACTGCTAGGTCAAATTGCTTCGGACGGAAGACAATGCTCTGTATTTGGTGAGATCAGAAGAGTGTGATTTATTTTGAGCTGCTAAAACCTGGTGAAACCATAAACGCTGAACGCTACCAACAACAAACGATCAACTTGAATCACCACTTAACTACTTTGTTAAGTGGTGATTCCAGTTAATCGTTTGTTGTTGAAAGTCACCCTTAACTACCTTGTTAGTAAGTCATCTAAACGATTAGTTAATTCAATTACATCCAGGAGTGATCTCGTCTCCTTCCGTACAACAGGGTTGTATCAACACGCAACCCTACAAAAATTAACCCGAGAGGCACATGTTCGTAATGATTCGACAGCATGTATAACCATATGATGACCTTACAATTCTCAGTCCGTTCCAATCACCAAATCACTCGAATTCACAATACAACAATCAACGCCTCCCAATAACAGAAACAAGCACACCTGAACCCAACTAGAAAGAATAACGAAAATTCTATTGCAAAAAGCCCTTGAAATGAGTTTCATATATGCGTTCTATGGTCGTCACCGTGTTAAGTATTTATATATAAAAAAAATCTACATAATACACATGCATAGTACGAGCACAGATATAATACAAAAACGACAGATAGAAACCATAATTTTTTGGCAACACCCTAAAAGTAGGTCCTATGTACGCCAATAGGTGGCTACATCACTGTTACTTTTTGCGATCCGATCAGTTTATTATCCAACTACACCGTGAAAAAAAGTCTACATACACCCCCAATGCTTGATATATGTATCTTTAAAACGAAAACACTACAATGAGATTTTTTACTGTCAAAATATTTATTTTTCTAAACAAAAAAACTTAGTAGAATAATTTCAATAAAATAGGAAATAATTAATAAATTTAAATAACCAAAATAGTTTTTTAGTATCTAATGTTATTTCTAGTGTAAGTTCTACCCAAGCCTTTTTTAAAGCTTTTTAGAGTATCTCCGCTACTAATATCATATTTTATGATGCAAAGATGCTCTATTGGGGAAGGACTGGCGTTTGGAGTAGCGCCTAATCGTTCCACAGATGACTGAAACTTATCTTTTCATATATTCATGTAACATAAGCGGTCCATGGTGGCATCAATTAATACTAAATTTTCCACCCCAGCCATTGCTCCCCAAACCATCACACTCCCACCACCATGTTTCACCGTAGGTTTAAATTCCTCATTTGTAATGCTGTATTTCCTTTTCGCCAAACCTGTTCTACGAACTCAACATCCTCCGTAGTATTATCTTTGTGCAAATTGTAATCGCCTCACTTTATCTGTATTTGAGATAAATGGTTTTTGCGTCTTAACAATTTATTCCGTCAATTTCGGATTTTTGTTAACTATTTCTTTATTTCTCGAATATCTCGATTACTCAGTTTAATGAAGGACCACACCTTGGCTTATTATTTGATATTTCGCGTATGATTTTTCTTCATTTCTAAATTTTATGATTAAATTTCTCACATCTAATGGAGTTTCCTGTCTTGGAGCCATTTCTCGAAAGAAAATATGCACTAATGCTATGTGCCTCAGAAGACGTTTCAAACTAAACAATTCCATATACTAATAGTTCAAGCAATATATCAACAGATGTCCCTAGCATAAAAGCCTTCATCTGTGCCTCACATTCAACTAAACTAATATAAGTGTCATCCGAAGTTTATAAAAATATAAACAAAAATAAAATTTTAAGAATTTTAATAATCGTCTTGTCTTGTGTCCGTATATCTATATATATACACTAGGTTGTTCTGAAGCGCTTTGCGCCCGTTTATTTATGAGGACAGAAAATTTTGAAAAAAAAATCACACGAACTAAGTTTTTTGTTCACTCTGTGCGTTCTCCAGTGAGTGAGTCAGTGACATAGACGTTTATAATATAGATTTTCCAATTTTCCAGTTTTTCAATTTTCCACATTTCCTATTTTCCAGTTTTTCAATTTTCTAACTTTCATATTTTCCAATTTTCCACATTACCAATTTTCCAAATTTTCCTATTTTTCAATTTTCCTAATTTCTTATTTTCCAATTTACCAATTTTCCAATTATCCAATTTTTTCAATTTTCCAAATTTCCCATTTTTTTATTTTATTATTTTCTTATTTTCCTATTTTCTAATTTTCCAAATATCCTATTTTCATATTTTTTTTCCCAATTTTAGAATTTTCCAATTTTGTGAGTTACATAGAAGTTATAATATTTTTTTTTTTTTTGTAACTATTGCCAAAGGCTTTATTCTTGAATCTTAAAAAAAACTATAAAAAAAAAAAAAATTAACTTAAGCCTTAACCTATGTTAATACTTAATATCATTATGCATTATTATTATTAAATTATTATTAATTACTTAATTTTAGTGTGTTAGGTCAACATGCGCGAAATTATCAGATTATATTTCTCAGTTAATTAAATCTAGAGGATCTGTTCTGCGAAGCCGTCTATATTTCGGTTGCCTTAGTAGTTCTCTAGCTAATTCGTTAGGGTGTGATTCCAGTTTCAGTTGGTATTTTAGGCTGCATGATTTAATTGTCTCTTTCACAATTTTGATTCCTAGGTCTCTATGGATGTTGCGCTGTTTCGAATATACCATGGGGCATTTGTAATGCTACGAAGTATCTTTGCTTGCGTTCTTTGTACGATATCTATATTTGATGCACTAGTTGATGGGGCTCGTTGGATACCATATGTCCATATGGGGATTAGGATCGCTTTGTATAGTAGAACCTTGCAGTCTAGAGAGAGTTTCGATTTTCTTCCGATCATCCAGTACATTTTAGAAAATTTTATTTTTAATTGATTGCGTTTTGTTTCAATGTGCTTTTTCCATGTCAATCTTCTATCGAGATGAAGACCGAGATATTTGACGTTTGTTTGTTGAGGAATTGTGATATTGTTTAGTTTTACTTCTGGACATGTACGTTTATTTAGTGTGAATGTTACATGTGTTGATTTACATTCATTCGTCCTTATCCGCCAAGTTTTTAACCAATCTTCTATTTTGTGTAGATGTTCTTGTAATTCTCTCGATGCTGTTTGAGGATTTTTATGTGAAAATAATATAGCTGTGTCATCAGCAAAAGTTGAAGTGACGATTTTTTCAGTTATTGGTAGGTCAGCTGTGAATAACAAGTATAGCACAGGTCCCAATACACTACCTTGCGGTACTCCTGCCTTTATCTCGGTTAGATCAGTAGTGGCCGTATTCTGTTTCACCTAGAACATCCTTTGGGCTAAGTAGTTTTCAAGAATTGCATGAAATTGTTTAGGCAAAAGAGTTTTAATTTTGTAATTTAATCCTTCATGCCATACTTTGTCGAAAGCTTGCGCAATATCCAAGAAAACTGCCGTGCAATATTTCTTTTCTTCTAAGGAAACCTTAATTGTATTTACAATTCTGTGCACTTGTTCTATTGTGCCGTGTTGCTCTCTAAATCCAAATTGGTGATCTGGTATAATGCGACCTTCAGATAATATAGGTATTAGTTCTTGTAGTAGCATCTTTTCAAAAACCTTTGAAATTATCGGAAGTAGACTTATTGGTCTGTAAGACGAGACTTGGGTTTCGTCTTTACCTGGCTTAGGAATCATGATAATTTGAGATATTTTCCATTTTTGGGGAAAGTATCCACATCTCATAATCGCGTTAAAAATATATGTTATATATTTTATGCATCTATCTGGTAATTCTTTGATCATTTTTCCAGTTATTAGATCATGACCTGGCCTTTCTGGGGATTAATACTGTTTTTGATAACTTTTTTGACGCATTTCCATTTAAATTTTACTGGATTTGGGTTCGACTCGTTCCTCGTAAGCTGTGGTAGTACGCAACCATTATTTTGTTCGTTTGGGGTGAACACTTTCTGTAGATGGTTAGAGAAAGCGATAGCCTTTTCTAAGTCACTTCTGGCCCAGTGACCATCTGGTTTCCTTATCGGTGGGTTCGATACCTCTGGCCTTTTTAAATTTCTTGCTGCCTTCCACAGTGAGTAATCTGTTGTTTCTGTTGCTGTGAGCTCACTTAGGTAATTCTGTATTCCTAAGTTTTGTTCTTCCCGTATTGCTTCTCTCAAAGCTTAAATAGCTCTATTTAATTTCCATTTATGCAAAGGAGATTGGTGAAGCTGCCATAGCCGCCGAATTGTCCGCTTCTCTGCTAATAACTTTTGAATGTTACTTGAAAGCCTTATATTTTTTTCGGAATTTTTGTTCTCCGGAGTAGCTTTTTTTGCAGCCATTTCCATTATTTGACTTAAGTTTTCTATCGTGGCATCAATGTCTTCTGGTGTGCGAAGTGGAACATCAAGATGACAATTTACATCTACTATGTTTTTATAGAGAACCCATTTCGTTAGTTTGTTTGTTAAACGTTGTGGTGGTTCAGTTTTTAATGCTTGGGTACTTAGTGTTACTATTATTGGTGAGTGATCTGATGATAAATCATTACAGTCAGCGACTTGAGCATTGGTGCGTGCTATTCCTCGCATTACACAGAAATCTATTAAATCAGGAATTTTCTTTCTATCTGTAGGCCAATATGTGGGATGTCCAGATGATAAATAATCAAGGTTTTTCTCGTTTATTGCTTCGTAGAGTTGCTTTCCTTTCGGTGACGTCAACCTCGAACCCCATTGCACATGTTTAGCGTTGTAATCACCCCCTGCTAGAAATTTGATTCCCAACTGGTTAAAGTAATCGATAAATTGCTGTTTTTTAATTGCGTGTTTCGGTGGACAGTAGACAGCCGATATTAAAAATTTCCCAGACCATTCTTCCAAACTGACAGTTGTAGCCTGGATGTGATCTTTAGCATATTTCTGGAGCTCGTAGTGCTTTAATCTTCTTTTTATTAAGACTGCAGTACCGCCGTGTGCTTTTCCATCCGGATGTTTGGTGTCATAAACGGAATAGCCGGTAATATTAAAAAAATTTTGTTTTGTGAAGTGTGTTTCAGATATTAACATGATGTCTATATTTTGTTCGATGAGAAATGTTTGTACCTCAGCTTTATGTTGCGAGAGCCCGTTCGCATTCCAAATGGCTATTTTTAGAATTGTCATTTTTGAATTTTGACTATAATTTGCATAAGCGTATTCATATTTTGCATCATCATGCTCATTTGTCTTTCCATCATCATCATGAAACTTTGGATGGTCTCGGTTAATTTATTTACCATGGTGTGAATGTTTAGGTCCTCAATAGAATGAGCTTTTGGTTTCGGTTTGTTACCTTTTAGGATATTTGCGTAAGAAACACCTGGCTGTGCAAAACTGCTGGCAAATGTCTCCAAGTTATCGTTTTGTGTGTTTCCATTCGTTGGTTTGGTGACTAATGTATTTTTTGGTAACATGGCCCTCTGGTTAGATTGCATATTCAGCATTCGTTGCTCAGCTCTCATTTTAGGGTTTATTTTGCGTTTTAAGTCCAGATACAGTGTGCAACCCCTGTAGTTTGCAGTATGATTTTCACCGCAGTTATTACAACGTCTCACAGATGGGTCATTGCGAGACTTTTCGCACTGTTTGGAGTCGTGGAGTTCACCACAAATAACGCAAACTTAATTTAAGGCGCAGTATGCTTTCGTGTGTCCGTATTCTTGGCACTTTATGCATTGAACTGGTCCAGACCTCTTCTTAGGTTCTTCAATTACGATTTTGCGATGTAACAAATATTTTAAGTTGTAAATCTTGTGAACTCCTTTCGACTTTTCTTCCTCTGGCTCTAGTTCCAAACGGAACATTGGTTGAGGTACCTTCTCACGGTTTACTATATTACCAATGGATTTCTCATGGAAACCTTCCGCAGCAAGTGCAGCTTGTATGTCGCTAACATCTACGCAGCTTTCAATTCCTTTTAGCACAACAGTCAGCCCTTTTTGGCTTTTTAGCTGGTATGTGTAATATTTTTTACCAACTTCGTCGAAATGTTTAACTAGGGCTCTGAAGCCATCGATTTCGAAAGTTTGAATCTTTGTTTCCTTTATATTACCTCGTTTGAGCGGGGCAATATAAAATTTAGAATCTGTTAACTTTGCGATGTTGTTAACCAATTCATTGTTAGATGCTTCCCTTAAATAAATTGGAGGCGGTTTCTCAGTTTTCAAATTTGGCACTGCATTGGGATCAATGACCTCTAGACTAGAGAATCGATTGTTAAGAGGTATTTGGTTAACACCTCCTTCAGTCCGTGTCACTTTGCTCCTGCCAGCAAACTGGGCAGATCTCGGGCTACGTTTTCTTTTAGATTGAACAGTAATATACCTATCCATTCCCGTTTGCACTAGGTTATTTTCGCACTGACCACGGTCACTAGAGTTCGTCGCACTGAGTTCATTACTATTATTTTCGTACTGCATTGTTAAATTTGCTGATGAATTAATTTTTTCATCGCGGTTTTGATTTTGATTTTTAAACTGCGGTATAATTAATTCTGTCGAAGAAGCACTTTTAATTATTGGCATAGGTGTTTTCTTTGGGCTGTGCTGAACTTTGCCCACTTGTTTTACACTTGCACTTGCCATATTTATACTTTCTACATGAAACTGGTTCAAGTTTGTTGTAGATTTTGTTTGGCGTTCGATGTTTGAAGAAGTCTTTTTTGGGGAAAAAGCCCCATCACGCTTACATCATCACTTATTAAGTTATTGTACAATTTTATGTTAGTTTTTTTGCACCGTGTGTATTTAATTATAAAACCATTCACACAATTGAAAAAAAGATATAACAAGTTAAAAAGCACTAACACTGCACTTTTCGTTTGTTTTACTTTACGTCCGAACCTCACGACAATAAAATTACAACTAAGTTATAATATAGAAGTAAAAAATTTTGGTCACCCTGTGCGTTCTCGAGTGAGTCAGTGACATAGACGTGTATAATATCAGTGCACCTAGAATACTACAGACCACACTGGTTTAAAAATTTTGCTATATGACGTCAATTTATGTCGACAGTTCTCTCTTTGGTTGTTATAGGCAGCACTAAAATTAAAAAGATTGTTTTGATTTTTTTTTGTGTTTGCTGTCGTATAGATAAGAAAAAAATTGTAAACTAGCGACAAGAAAAATATTTTAATAATATGTTTTAAAATTTAATAAAAATCTATTAATAAAAGCATTAATTCATAATATTATTATAAAATTATGCATTCTAAATTGTGTTAAATTGTGGTCAGCATGCTTGCTCTAGCGACCGGAGGTCCCGGGTTCGATTCCCGGTGGTGACAAGGAAAAAATTTCACGGCTGGTTTAGGATCAATGAATTAATCACTCATTATCCGAAATGAAAATATGATTATGAAACCTCATTTGAGGCGGCCAAATCCTTTGATGGGATATAGTGCCAGAGAGAGAGAGAGAGAGAGAGAGAGAGAGAGAGAGAGAGAGAGAGAGAGAGAGAGAGAAATGTAAACACATATAAAATGTGTATGAGAAGACATAACCTTACTTTTAGCACTCGTATAAAAAAAAATTCAGTTTGATTTGGTTTTTTCTTTTTATGGACATGACTGCCGTCTACAGTTCAAAGAAAAAACTGTAGACATAAATTTAATGACATAGCAAGCAGTGTGGCCTGTAGTATTTTAGGTGCATTGATAATATATATCTGTATAATGTATACGAAAAATATTTTTTGGTGCGTAAAATATTAGTACATAATAATGTACATTATATAGAATTTAATTAATAATAAATAAGCTTACATCGAATAGAGTACGGTCGTTTTTCCATTTTTTCTTTGTTTAATTCTTTCTTAACGAAACAAAATGAATTATATACTATACCAAAACCGAACACAATCACCCAGTAGTACAAATCAGCGCACAAAGAGCGCATAAACAGCATATAATTAGAGCGCTCAATTTTTACTTCAAATTGATGCACCTAATTCCATGCTATTCGTATTGTTGTCGACCGAAAACTCAGTTTTGTTTCCCCTTAAAATTAATTTATCTCTCTTTCATTTCGATTTGATTATTATATGTAACTGTTAACCGTTGGTTTACCAGAAAATAATATTTTTTTAATGTATTTTGTTGTATCAAAACCAAACACAATCATATATTATTGTGTTTGGTTTTGGTTGTATGTACCAAATGTGTATTATCATTCATATACAACTACACATGTTTTTAATTTTGTATACTTACTTTATATATATGTTATCCATGTATTTCCATTTCCATCTGAAAAACATTTACAAACATTGCCATACGTACGCATTGAATATGTTTCAACAACGCACTTCTATTTCCTTCAGCTGAAATATGGAGACTGATAGAAATAGAAATGAAATAACAATTTTTGAAACGAAATTGATAAACAAGAGATTAGGTGGGGGTAAAAATGCAGTGCATAGAAGAAACCGAAGTTATTTTATTTGTTTTCTCGCTCCGACGTGTGCAAAAGTTTCCATCTATTTCATTCTGCTATCAGCGTTTGTTTGCTGGGCATATTCACGAATCGTGAATATGATTGTGTTCGGTTTTGACTATACACATAACTTCAAGTCAAGGTATATAGAATACATGGTATGATCTTCCCTTGTTTTATTTTCGTTCGCTTTGCACACATACGTCGCGTGTATTGTAAAATTTATATTTAACTACTGATTTGAATCTTATTAATATAAAATATATAGTTTTATAGTAATTTATAGTTTTATTTAATTTTCTTTCCTTTGTATTTATATTTTCTGATAAGTGCGCGTTTAAAATTCTAATTTTAAAAAATATTTTACATCAATATGTTATATCCAGTATAGTAAGCAAAACTTTTGCATCATAACTATTAGTTTGAATACAACGTTTAGATAGCCATGGTTTATATCAACGTTTGAAGACAGCAGAAAACAATAAACGATATGCTTTTGGTTAGCTAGCGTAAATGGCGATGGGTTGAGAAACATCGTCGATATCCCATCGAATTCTATATCGCCTATTTTGCATTTGTCCAACAATTTGTTTGTCAAACAATAGGTTACAAATAAAATAAGAATGCAATAAGTCACCATACACGTTACGTAAAATTTAAAAATGAGATAGCATGCCAATATGCGCAATATTTTACCATGTATTTTATATACCTTGACTTCAAGTCATACCATAAAATGAAAAGTCTGAAAAGTAACGTCACTCACGAGTTGAGTTTTTAATTATTGCCTATGAGACAGTAGCGGAAGCTTCAAAATTAGAAAAGTTTAGTTTGAAAAATCTTCTGAGGCACACAGCATAAGACTGCGTGTCCGAATTGTGTGATAAATATTTTTTAGCACAAATATTTGATACTAACGTGAAAAAATTTCTCTTCGTGATAATTTTTTTGGTAAAAATTTCCCGCCCTCAGTTTTAATTTTAATCTGAAAATATTGAATTTAATCATTATAAGATTAGATTAAGTTATAAATTATTAAAAACACTTGAAATCATAAATCCAGTTATATTTATTTAATTTTTAACTTTGCATTGGATTATTTAAAAATTGAAATACTATGATATTGTTGAGTATTTAACCTTAAGTCCATTTTTTTACATATTAAACAGCTTCTAATCATAATCAATGCCCAAAACATATTCATTCGACAAATTTTCATCCGATTAAATTATCACTTATCTGTCAAAAATTACTATGTCCATAGACTATGATAATTCGTGTGGCTTCGATATTTTCACAATGTTTGTACTATAAAAAATTTATCACACAATTCGGACACAGTCTACATAACGTTTTTGTAGGTTAAATAGAAATTACGAATTAGTACTAACAATGATTTTATGCGTGTTACCACATTTGCGTCGCAAAATTTGTATTAATTCTCAGGTAAATCGATTAGTACAGTAAATTGAAATTTTAGTACAAATTCCTTTTCAAATCGTACCAATTCTCTAGTAAAATGCGGCCCTAAATTAGGTAAATGCGGCTTAAAGAGATACATCGTTTGTAGGAATATACAAAAATTAGTATGTAGGTACAAGAAACTAATGTCAAATTTTATTGTTGTTGTTCCATTTATTCGTATTGTTTATACGAATAAATTTAAATTGTATCATATTTGTTGCGTAAATTATTCAATAAACTTATTGAAAAAATAAATAAAATTTTTAAAAAATAAAACTGTGTTCATAAATATACAAGCGCATTTTTATTTCGTGGGAAATGCTAGTGAATATAATAAAAATTATGTTTAGAAACATGGCCGCCATATTTTCATGATTTGTTTAGCAAAAACAAAAACCACTACTATTTATCTTTTGTGTCTTCACTTTACCCTACTTTTTAGTACATTATTCCAATTTACCGCATACAATGCTAAAAACGGCATTTACCCTAGATTTACCTTAGAGTTGGCCCACAGCCTAAGAAAAACTAATATTTTTGTTTGTGTATGTATAGCTGTATTGCATTGGTCATAGTGGATTAGGATTTAGTTTTGGATTTATAATTTTCCAAATCAACAACCATTTAGTTTTTGGCTTCAAAGTTTGTAAGTAAAAATGTTTTTTCCTATGTATATTTGCATATTTCATGATTTTATTAACATTTTAGTTTTATTTTAAAAACATAATAATATTTATGTCGATTTCGTAGTTTGAAATATCAGTTTTAATATTTTAGTACAAATCTTTAGTACTAAAAATTGGATTGGATTTACCTAAATCCAAAATCATTTTGGATTTATATGAATCCATTTGAGCTAAGTTTTAATGCGATTGTTGTTGTAAATGACCAATGCAATACGCTATATGTAGACTATATTGTTTCATGGGATTTCTTCTTTTTTCAATTTTAGAAATGCATGTAGCAATAAAGGAAGAGTTTTCGTGTATTTGATAGTTTCTAAAACAAATATTTCTTAGAAAAACTTTTTGCTAAAAAATTGTGTAGTTTTTTATATACCCCATCAAATCAGGGTGTACATATGTACTTTTGCTCTATAGTGTAATGTCGAATTTGGCTGTAGGCCAAATCTAAGGTAAACCTAGGGTAAATGCCGTTTTTAGCAGTGTATGCGGTAAATTGAAATACTGTAATATGACGGCCATGTTTCTAAACATAATTTTTTTTATATTCACTAGCATTTCCCACGAAATAAAAATGCGCTTGTATATTTATGAACACAGTTTTATTTTTTAAAAATTTTATTTATTTTTTCAATAAGTTTATTGAATAATTTACGCAACAAATATGATACAATTTAAATTTATTCGTATAAACAATACGAATAAATGGAACAACAACAATAAAATTTGACATTAGTTTCTTGTACCTACATACTAATTTTTGTATATTCCTACAAACGATGTATCTCTTTAAGCCGCATTTACCTAATTTAGGGCCGCATTTTACTAGAGAATGGGTACGATTTGAAAAGGAATTTGTACTAAAATTTCAATTTACTGTACTAATCGATTTACCTGAAAATTGGCCCATAGCCTTTATTACTAAACATAGGATAAATCTGTGTGTCAATCGTTAGGTGAAATGACCTTACAAAATGTAAATGACATAGGCCTTACTGAAAAACATATTGGCAATGGTGAACTGTTATCCCAGGGTGGTGTAGTATTAATCTGATTTTTTTAAATTCATTTATGATTGCTGAAATTTTTTTAATAATTCATCGTTTTAGAAATACAATCTTTTTAACGTTGCTGCAAATTTATCAATTTTAATAAAATAATTATTTTCGGGGATTTTTTTAGCGAAAAAGGGGATGTGTGCAATATTATAAAAACTGTATAAGACTCATATCCCTCTATCCCTAGACAGTAATATGCCATTTTAGCTCTACAAAGTTATCTCGTTGTGCCCGAGCAAAGAATTGACTGATCACAATATGGTATAAACCGAATTTAACAAAAATTGCACTTAACTCCTTTTTCGCTAATTTTTGATTTTTGGTGGATCGCCTAAATGTTTACTTCACCAATATTTATACATACTATGATACATACACTTTTTTAATGCTAGCTATGTTTAGTAATAAATTTCCAAATCGAAATATTAATTATTTTGAATTTCATAAATTTTACATTTTACACATAATCATTATAATAAATGTTTTAACAGTGTGTTTTCATATGCATGTCAATACATGCTTATTTTTGTTAATTGTGCTAAAAATGGCACGCTGAAATATATCATTTATATGGATTTGGCACCCCACCAAAACGAGATCAGTTTCATATATTAATTTGCAGCGAGAAAATGTTTTTGAAATTTCAGTTTCTGAAACTGTCAACTAATGAGTAATTACGTGCAATCCAATCGTTATTTTAGAATTCCGATGTAAGTACGTTCCGCAACTGGCAAAATATAACGCTTTTCATAATAAGGTTGAATCTGACTCGTTTGGCTATTCTTGTATCTTCAGATCGAAGATATAATGCTGGGTAGAATTGGGCTGTTTTCAGACTCTTTAAAAATGTGAAATGACCCAATTAGAATCTAAGCCAATTTGTGAACATACACTGAACGCCATATTTTCTTTTCCGCCATTATGAAAACAATCTATTTAAATCATATTTAGGGATTTTTCATATTCATAGATTTGGATTACCATTAAAAAACCTAATTTAAAAAAGAGAGAGTGTTTTAAAAAATTAGAAGAGCCAATGAGCGTTAGACATGTAAACAACATATGGTTTGACACTAATCAAAAAGAATTTCACACATAAATTATGTAGCTTCGTCGTGTGAACCAACTGTATTGAGAATGACGCTTTGGTTTCGGTTATTATTACGGTCATTATCTTGTATCGTAAGGTACAGTTTTTACAACCCGGTATTTAAACCACATGGTTTGAAGAATGAGATCAAGAAACAAATCCTGATCCAGGTTTAAACTTTCTCAAGTTTTACGTAGCTTATCTTTATTTATTAAACACGGGCTTCCTTATTTTAGCGAATTAGGTAACATTTTTATTCGAACGAAACTACCGTACCAAGTCTTGGAGATGCCACTATAAAGAAACGTTTTGACAGATTGTGTTCAAATATTTTACTGCGTTTGCGCATAAACATCTGCTTTTTGACACAGAGGACACTAATTCTGTTTTCGAACTTTTACTAAAATAACTATATGTTAATTTTATCTATATGTACGAATTAGGTTCAAGTGCCTAGTAAAAAGGTACAAACAACGAGACAAAACTTTGAAGCTTATAGTCCTTGGGTGTTTGATTAACTTTTTGCTATGTTGGTTTTTGTAAACCGAGTAAAATTTTTTAGCATCACATTTTATTTTATTGAACCTAAAAGTAAAACACAATATAGTTTTTAAAGAACTGGATGATCCGAATATTTATGTTTCAGAACTGATATCACGTTCAGTTTGAATTCCCCTTCTTAATTTTAGAAAAACACGAATGTTTTTATCACACTCATCATAATCCCAGAAGCCCATCAAATATGCCTGCAAAAATTTTTGTTTTAAAGACAGTTTGATTTTATTGACAATGCTTTTTGTTTCTTACCTGCCCTTTATATATTTTAGTAAGAGCCTCACCACCTTTATTTTTTTCACCTGTGGTACAATTATGATAGGCGCAATATTTGTTCTCCAAATTTTCATTTAGTTCCGTGCACATTACAGAAGAATTTGAAAAATCAAACTTGGTTATTTGTATTTTGTTGTGTCGGTATCCATACTGATAACCAAATTTATTTAACATACAATTGCGCATTTTACATTTAGCTATGAAATCAACATATTTGGTCCGTTGCATAAACGGTGCAATGAAAATTGCTACTATGTTATTACCCGTACTTTCCATAGATTCCACACCCAACGGTAATAATTTTTGAACACTTGACTGGTCCCAATTTACGTTTTTAGAGTAATGGCTACCGGCAAATATGACCATAGCATAATCTTCCGGAAATGATTCCGCACAGTGCGCCGTCGTCAGCACAATATGTGGTTCAGTTAAAATGCCAGCACAATGATATTCATAAACGTGGAGAATACTTTGACTTTGTAAATTGTTCTTTTGAATACTAACCAACCATGGGGTAATTCCTCGTATAACGTCCAATGCGAAAATAAAACTACTTATTGTTAAACTGAGCACTAAAGTTACTTTCCAAATGTGTGATACGTTCATGTTATCCGTGGATTTTGTTCAACTGCTTTAAACTGAATGTGGTTGAATTTAAAAATATTATATGTATTTAAATACGATTTTTATTTATTTATTTATTGTGTATTTAACATAATGCATAAAATATAATCGTGTAGAAAACCACAACCGACAAATATTGCAAAATAATTTATAAGATAGCAGTTAGCAACCGGTGCTAAAGAATAAGAATTTGAAGAACCACAAAACTTTTTTTAATAGAATGGAATTTTTTTAAATAATTCGAATGAAAATAATTTAAATAAAACAAACCTCATGATTCGGTTATCTTATGTGGTTACCACAAATTACTTAAAGTAACCGTTTTAAAATGCGGCGCTAAACTCCATGTCTCATTCTGTCAAGAACACGAATATTTTTATGGCGCACATCGTAATCCTACACGCCCACCAAATAATTCCGAATGAAAGTATATAGCCATCGAAATGATTCTGATCTGTTGATTGTCAAGCATGCGAGAAACTTTGTTCTAGAATTTTTCTTAGAATTTTCTAGTAATGCAATTAAACATCGTACACTCGAAAATAACATATTTGGCCCTGCTAAAACTCCAATAGAATGACGTTCTAAAGGGTGTTGCTATTATAACTTTGAATAGCAACCATCCATGGCACGGTTACGGTGTTAGCATACTGCACCCTAGGAATAATTTGTTATTGTTAAACACAATACTTCAGTTGTTCATGATGTGTACGTAATCAAATACAATTGTTATAAGTAAAATGAGACTAATGAAAGAGACTATAATTGTACAAAGTAGCACTTATATACTGGAAAAACGTGATACCTAATTTGGAAGATTTATTTTTGGGAATGTATTAGGTGTGCAAGTAGAAACTCGGCTCTGAAGTTGATTGCATTAAGATATTCTTGAACACATCCAAATCGCCCGCCATTATGGATATATGTAGCTCAAGCATTATATGTATTCTGTTTACAAATCATGCTGCTCAAGCTATGGAACAGATTGATTAATTCGACTTTGTGTGAACATTTTGTGTGTCATTCAACAGTAAAAAAATGGTTTGCAAGAGTTCGTGATGTCAATTTTAGTCTTGAGGACCCACGTTAGGAGTTATCAATATCACTTCGATTGCATGCAATGGAATAAATACAAACGGAAGTAAAATGGGTTCCTCATAAACTGACCGAAGAAAACAAAAACCGAAGTATTGACATCTGTATGCATTTGCTTTCTCGGTACAAAAGAAAGAATTTTTTGTACAAAAACATTAGATGAAGGTGGATTTTGTACGGTAATCCAGGCCAGTCGTCAATATCAATTGTAAAATTGAATATTCAAGCCAAGAAAGTGTTACTGATGTCTGGTGCGATTGGAAAGGAGTCATTTACATACTACGAGCTTCTGGAACCTGGTCAAACTGTTACAGCTGAACGTTACCCGGCCCAATTGATCAAATTATGTGATGCCCGGACATGACAACGCTCGTCTATATACAGCAAAATCATCCCAGGAACTCATTTTCTCCTTAGGCTAGGGAAGTTTTACAGCATGAGGCGTATCTCCAGACTTGGGTTCCTCTGATTACCACTTATTCAGATCGATGTCTATTTGAAAGAGCTGCGGCTCACGAAAGTTGAAGATATGCAAAAATGGCTCGATGACTATTTTTCTTCGAAAGCATCACATTTCTATCGCAAAGGCATTCTTCATCTATCTATACACAATTATATTTTCAATAAAGTTAAATTTAAAAAAAAACAGAGTTTATACTTGCACACCTAATAAGTACATACAGCGACAGGTTATCATAAAACCACAAACCCCAAAATTACAACCTATATGTATCCATATTTTTTATGATAACTGCAAGAAGCGTATATCAGAAAACTTCCCAGATAATATAAAATATAGCAAGCTATGTCGTTGGTTGGCTTTAATACCGAAAGAATAATAACTTGAAGAATAACGACCCAACTTCGGTTACAAATGTAACAACGATGTGTAACGTGTAACGGACATTTCGTAGACAAGATTAGCTTGGAAATTTGGGTATTAAGACCAGTCACCTCAAAATTTCACAGACCCAAAATAACAGTTTTTAATTGCTTATTTCACCTCAAAACACTTGTTGGCATCGTAATTGGTTGGTCTTTCATACAAAAAACCGACCATTTAATATTTTTTTATTAAAGTATTTGTAGGCTATCATAAAAGACTTGACTTTAGAACAAAATTTTTCATTCAAATTTCGTGCAACAACTGCGTGTTGTAGTTAAAGTTTGTTATACTCAAGTATAACATAAACATATAATTCGACTTTACTAATATAAAGTTTATGATAAACAATATTGACATAAAATTTTATAAATTCGAAATGTTTGCGCGACCCGTCGAAAATATTTTTTTTTTGATTTTAGAAAATAGAAACATCGTTTCCACATAGAGAAATTTTCTAAAATCAAAGAAAATATGTTCGACGGGTTGCACAAACATTTCGAAGAACGCATGCATATTCCAGTATAGTCTAAAAACAATGACATATGCCAACTTATGTAGCCATCTATACGATGGCCTGTCATTGGCCACCAAAAGTTATAAACTTCGCTTCCACACACAGAAATTTTTTAAAATAAAAAAAAAATATGTTCGACCGGTCACGCAAACATTTCGAAGGTTACACTTATTCCAGTATGACCAACTTAAAACGATGACATATGGCAAAATCAAACAAAATATTTTCGACGGGTCGCGCAAACATTTTGAAGGAAATTTAATAATCCATAAATAATTTAACCTGCTTAGAAAATTTTTAGGGTTACCTTATTTTAATAACCCTCTTGTTGAATTATCATCATCTTGAACCTTACTGTGGAATCAAATTTGACTGAAAACCCGGTTGGATGAAGGGAGGTGATGGTTCGTATGAACCACTCGCATTCTCATGTGGCATACTATTGTAACAATAAAAAAAATGCAATTAAAGGTTTTCAATTCAATTCATAAGACTTTATTTTGATTTCTGAAATTTATAGGTGGTACATTTTTGCACAAAGGTATATTGTACTCTTGGCAAATTGTGTGGTACGATTTTGAATTTTTTGTCTGGCGCAGTTGCCACAACGACGTCTTGATCCAGTTTCGTTTGGTAAATTCATCGAAGCTTCAATTTTTTTTATCTTGCTTGACATTCGACCATTCTTGCTCAAATGCTTCACGAGAGATGCAATAAATTCTATTAGTGAGTTTTTGTTTTGTTTGTTTGCGCAATAGATAATCCACGCGTTGGCAACAGTCATCGTAACAAACTTTTTTCCACAATTTAGTTGACTTGTGATCATATTCGTATATGCTGCATAGTTGATCTGCTACGTGATAGAAACTTATAGTTTCTAGGCATGAAATTTGAAGTTTTGGCCCACCTTTCATGGTTTTTGTAGTCGTGATTAAAGCATCTGTGTGACAATTACTTAGAACCATTACTTCTTTAATGGCTTGCCATTTTGCGTATATAAGTACGGATGAGGAAATTTTGGATTTCAATTCACGTTTGGTAAATTTTTTCGATTTGCCGTACAAGTACCAACAGCAGGATAATTTATACCTTCGAGTAGATGCACAGACGTAAAAAATCGATCGAAAAAAATGTGACGTTTTATTTATTAACTACTCTCTCGCCTAAAGTACTTTCCATGGTTTGCTGCTCTCCGCTAATGTAGACGTGAAAATCAAATGTTATTCCGTAACTATACATGGCATCGTAGCCACATTTGTATACCTCGTTTTACGCGCTTCAGTGGCATATATATTGTTTTAACGTTGTCCTCCCTTTGAATTTGGTCATTGACTCATTGATACTTTGGAAAGCGCTGCATTCTCTGAATGTTCCTTTGAGACAGTAACTAAATCGTCGATGTAATAAGTCTTGTTACAATTTTCTGGCTTATCCGGTGGTGCAAAATACAGTTTCGAGGGTCAAAATATGTATATATCGATCATAAGACATCGCCTTTCTAAAGCAATCATTACCCATAGAGGATATCACGATCATACATCCAATTACCATTTCAATTCCTCCGGCATTGGTGACTTGTTTATGTTTAGACTTTCGATGTGATCTTTTGAAAAATTTATTTGCTCGTTGTATGGAAAATTCCGATAGGTGAATCAAGCCGCCTAATGTTTGAAGCAATTTTACAGGATCGGTTTTGGGTAATACCAGAGCCTCCTAAATATAAGAGCCGTAAGATTACGCAATTTTTGCATGCGCTTTTTCTTTTGTTCATACCAATCAGTGTATTTTAATTTTTTTTTAGAACCTTTTTTGTAAATAAAAGGAATATAAATGCTTCGTTTGAATTTTCAATTTGAATGGTTAGTCCAATATTCAGCATAGGCATACTTTAAAATTGAGTCATATTATGTTGAGTTAACGCAAAAACATTATAATTAGTTTAAACTATTTTTTTTTTTTGTAGAAACAAGAACTTGTTTATATGCGTATGTAAAGAAAATAAAAATTTAGTATAGAGCGACCCATCAAAAATTTCAGCATTATTTTTCCAAAACAAACGTTCGTTAAAAAAGCTTTTGGAGTAACAATGTAATATGGGGGTGTTGTGTTTTGGATTCTATTTTAACATTGTTGATGAACAAACTTTGAAAACTGGTTTTTCGTTTCTGGTTAAAAGTTTGATTTTTCATCGCAAAAAATTCGCAGACTACAATTGTTTCATCCTATAGTATAAACAAAACAGAGCTTCATAAAATAAAAACATTATTCTGTAAAGCTTTTTGCAATTACTAAACCAATCAAAAGGTGTCGCTAATTATAATTTTAGAAAACTATAGTGACAAAAAATTGAATATTTTAAAACCAAAATGTTTGCTTAGAAAATTGTTATTCATTATGTATGACTCAATAAATTATGGAGATCTCCTGGTACGCAGTGCGAGCGAATTGGATGGAAATAAAAAAAGATTGGAAAAATTGTGACATTTTTCTATTATTGTTTTTTTTATCTTTAATATATTATTTAACTTAATTAAATAAACTCAAAACATTTATAATTTTTATTTTTTATTACGGCTGGTGTAAATAAAACTTCTCGTCGCAAAATATTCACCATCATATAAAAAATGTCACAATTTTTCCAAATTTTTTTTTTAATCCATTTTGCCGTGTTGCGTTATTCTCAGTTCCAGGAGATCTCCATAATATATTGACCCAGGCAATATATATGTATAATAAATTGTTAAATTTTCTAAACAAACATTTGGGTTTTAAAATATTAAATTTTTTGCCGCTACTGTCGCGACATCTTTAGATCGGTTTAGTAATTGCGAAAAGCTTTATAAAATAATAATTTATTTTATGAAGCTCTGTTTTGTTTAAACTACAGGATGAAACAGTATAGTCTGCGAATTTTTTGCGATGATAAATCAAATTTTTAACCAGAAACGAAAAAAACAGTTTTCGAAGTTTTTTCATGAACAATGTTGAAATAGAATCCAAAACGCAATAACCCCCATATTACAATGCTACTCCAACAGCATTTTTTAACGAACGTTTGTTTTGGAAAAATAATGCTGAAATTTTTGATGGCGACTCAATAAGTACTAATTTCTTATTTTCTTTACAACAAATTCTTGTTTCTAAAAAAAAAAAAAAAAATGTGTTAGACTAATTTAAAGGTTTTTGCATTAATTCGACATTATATGATTCAATTTTAAAATATGCTTTTCCTGAATATTGGACTAACCCTTCAAATTGAAAATTCAAACGAAGCATTTATGTTTTTATATACAAAAAAGCTTCTAAAAGAATATTAAAATAAACTGATTGGTTTGAAAAATAATAAAAAGCTCAATGGCGGAATCTTACGGCTCTTATATTTAGGAGGCTCTGTTAATACTCAACTACCTTGCGTAATACAAAAACAATAATATCACGTCACAGCCTGTACATAAATTTAGCATTTTTAATGAGTTTTGACGAGTAGTTTAACCACAGTGATACAAATGAGTACCGGTAGTAACGAAAGGGTTAAAGTAAATTTGAAGTCGTACTATTCGTAATTTTTATCATAAGTAAGTCTCAATTAAAGTAAATTGTTTTGATTGTATTCTAGTTTTATTTTTATTCGCTTAAATGTTCTCTACTTTTTCAAATTTTGTTCAGTGCACCATTTAAAGAGTAATTTAAAGCTGAAAGATTATATCCCAATTCGTAATTGCGCTCTGCTGCTGCTTTTGCAAATTGTAAGAGCAGTGAACGTAACTGACCAACATTAAAATTCAACTTCGGGGATACGACATATTTAGTTTTTTGCGCTTAGTTTGGTAATCAAAGTACTTATTAATAAGCTTTTCTGCCATTGGTAACGCTCAAAAGAGCTTGGACTTAATGAATTTCACACATGAACTCACTTTGACTAAATAATCAGTTATCAAATTTTCAAGATGTTTGGCGATGTATACTTTGATGATCGTTTTCTTCGTCTAGTAAAGACCAGTAAGCTGGTCTTAAATAGATTAACGTGTAAACCATTCTGAAAACACCATCACTTTTTATTTCAATATCGGAGGTCTTTGGCTCTTCGGCCGCGGGTTCTATAATTAACGCTGCTGCCAATTATAAAAGGGACACCAAATTCACTAATCGGGAGGGGTCGTTTAATTAAATTAAAATTATATTAAAAAACAATGTGCTGTTGTAAAGGAAGTATTTTAAATTTTTTTTGTTCAATATTTTGCAAAATGTTTGTTTCAGGATTTTTAGTTTTCTTCGTTTCCGAGGTTTAAGGTCTCGTTTTTACAGTACAACCCCCTTATTAAAGAGAATAACTTCTTTTAATAAAAATTATTTTGTCTGTTTCAAATTATTATTTCAAATCAGTTAAATTTCGCCTTTTAAAGGTATAATCGGAAGGTTGTATAAAGGAATAGTCGTTTTCGGTAAATTACAATTTTTCGTAAATTGTGGATTTTGGTGAAGTGTTTTTCGGTATATTGTCGTTTTTGGTGAATTGTTATTTTCGGTGAATTCTCGATTCCGATGAACTCTTTTTCGTTGAATTGTTGTTTTCGGTGAAATAATGTTCCGGTGAATTTTCATTTTCGGTAATCTGCCGTTCTCAGTTTGGTGATTTGCTTTTCAATAAATTGTCGTTTTCAGTAAATTGCTTTTCGGTGTATTTTCGCGGTGAACTGTCGCAAGTACTAGTGCCCTGTTTAGTTAATACCTGGACATAAAAGAAAGAGCATAACAACTTCCATAGAGGAGAGAACATTGTATACGTTTTAATATGGTCTTCAGACAAGTGTCTTTTTGCCAAAGGCTAAACCTAACGAAACATCACCCAACGTCACAAACGTATTGCTGGTGTGAGTGTAGCGTTTCGACAAGTACATTAGATATAACATAGAAAAACTAAACAGAGAGCATCAAATTAATATGAAGCTTGAATAGAAACAAAATTGATAAGAAAAAGACCAACGTTTATTATTTCAACTGCCGATGCCGTGTTCCGAACGGGTGGATGGAAACACAAGATAAATATTTTGGATGTTAAAATTTAATAATTATGTGTTTGTTTTTCTGACCATAATATTTTAGCAACCCTATAACTGAGTATATGTATCAAGAGTGAAGGTACATTTTCACTACCCCCTCCCCTCTGATTTTTTTCTGATAGAAACTTCTGAACGAATTATACAGATGAACATGCTAAGGAGAATTAATTTTTTTTGTTTAAATATTCTGAGATTCAATCGTACGATTTGGTCGAAGGCTTCTTCGCATCTACATAGTAAAAACTCAGGAGTAAGTGAACGAAACCTTCCGGAAATATCGGATGATTGCACAATTAAAAATAAAATTGGCCTCTCTCGAGCAATTTCAATAATGGTTGACGTGTGTTTTTTTGGAATTGTAAGTACGTTGACTGTACTTATATCTGGATCTATTTTTAAATTTGTTGGTCATTAAACCGAAAAAGGTAAACAGGGCAAGTACGTCAATTTAAATATTTCGCAAATGTATTCGAGTTACATCATTAAACGAGATTTGAATCCATCAATTTAAAATATAGATTTTAAATTGACTTTAATAGACTAAATTTGAGAAGTTGTTTGTTATATCAGCTGTATTATTTTCATGTCACGAGTGTTTGAAATCACGAGCCAACGACCACCCATTCCACTTAAGTAAATTAATAGCTTAAGAATATACCATACTTGTTAACACAAAATTCAAGGCGGCAAATTTTTTATTTTTTTTTTATTTCATTGACTATATATGTACAAAATAAATGTCATATATCACAGATTTTATGATGATTTTTTATGTGTGCTACACAAGAAAAAAAATATAAATTAATGATCACATGAAACGTTCATAAAATATTATAGCAAAGATTATAGCGCAAGCAACAGCAGAACATCAAAACTGTAACAAAAAAAAATTAAATTACATAAATGTTTTTTTCAACTCATCTCATATCATCGCATGTCGTACCGATGGATAGACATAGATTTTTATATCAAGAGCGACATACATAAACATTATGATTTATGTTCGTACAAATTAATCAAATTGTAATGTGCTATACACACATTTCTATACAACATAATGATGATATCCGATTTGATAAAAGATAATCGAAGTCATTATTATTTTTAATTGATTTCATTAAACTCAACAAGAATGTGTACTCTTTACATGTAATCTCATTATGTGAGTATTATGTATATTTGTGTGGTGTGTGCTTGTTAGAATATTTGGACAAGATAATTAAAAAAAATCAAATTCTTTTTTATTTGTCTTTAATTACTGCTTTTTTGCTAAAATAGTTGCATATACATCAAGGATATACATGTGAAGTGAAGTATATTCGGATACATATATCTAGAAACGAGATGAAATGCTAGAGTCTTGAGTATTTTTAACAATTAAATTTAATTTTACTTGCTTTAGAGTTCTAAGGGTTTTCGAACATTAACGATTTAAAATGTATAACAAAACATAGTTTATTTATTAGATCTGTGGTATAGCCAATACTAGAATTGCAGGTCAGCTACATTTGGTAATATTGGAATTAGACAAATTTCGTAATGAGACCGAAACCATAAGCCTTAACCAGCGTATATTTAAGCGCTTAAGTTGTGCTCCGTTTGGACCACTTAGGAGAGCGAACCGACCAGTAAAATTTTACGGGTCAGTTATTTATTTGTGATGGCAGCGTATAAACTTTTGGTGGTCGAAGCACTAACCGAAATGGTACAAATAGCGTGTAACTTAAGCTCTTACGTCTTAGCTGGTTGAGGCTTAATACATTTGTTCCAGCCAGCCTCCAAATTTTACTATCTCAAGTCAGAGCTGATATAGAATTTTTAGGGATTTCCGATCATTGAAGACAATCATGTAATTTTTGCCTTGATATCGCATTATTATATCACTCCCTAGCGGTTTTTAGGGAAGAATGGGGAACGGGCTCCTGAGGTTATTGTTAAAATTTAGTCCACCTGGGAGGAAGAGGCACCATCGGTCCAAATTCGTAAGATATTACCCTGCATGGTAGCAGTATATGTTTAAAAAACTGGCTTATTTTTTTGTGGACATATTCTGAAACAATATGTGGACTTTTTTCTTTCAAAATCATTCCACTGACCCGCGAACTCCATTATGTAAAATTTTTGAGCATCCGGTATAGGGTCAGGTACACCTATACCACATAACTAAAGGAAATTTTTTCAAATGTTGACTGCGAACATTCTTACAATTTTATAATGTAGCGGCCGGGAAAGGAATGTCCATGATTTGTCATTTGTTTTAGATCTTGTACATATGAAGAATGCTTGCCGGGGCATACTTTTCTTTGTTCGTTGGTATATGTGTTGCGATTGTGTTTTCGTGTAGACGATTTTCAATTCATTAATTGGCGAACCAAATTCATTTTTCTATTCAAATTAACGAGTTTTGCATTTGAGTGTTACATGATTAGTGACATTTCTCTGAGTTTGATGGTGTGTGTGTGTGTGTGTGTGTGTGTGTGTGTGTGTGTGTGTGTGTGTGTGTGTGTGTGTGTGTGTGTGTGTGTGCGTGTGCGTGTGTGTGTGTGTGTGTTTTTTTTTTTTTTATTATGGGCGGAGGAGGGGAACTTGCGATAGGCTTCACGTGTGAACCCATATCTCAAACACGTGATAGTGTCAGATTCTTACCGACTAAACCACCACCCCCGGTAAACCATGCCGTTCGGCCCCGTGGAACTACCGTTAGGTATTACTTCGCGAGGCAGGCTCAGCTTTCGCTGCTCGGCTGGAATTATCTCCTCACTGAATTTCTGGTTCATTCGAGGCGTCTCAACTCTCCCATTATCCGTGAGACGCTTCCGCTTACGGCGTTCCACCCATCTTCAGATGCTAGCATAAACTCCAGTATATTTTCCGGTGTTAGTTGGACCCCACGTGCACATATACTGCTTCTCTCCTCAATGAATCGTGGACACTCGAATACTACGTGCTCTACATTTTCTGGTACTCCGATGCATAAAGGGCAATCTGATGACTCTTCGTGTTTGAATCTGAACAGGTATGATCTAAAGCAACCATGACCCGTCAGAAACTGTGTAAGATGGTAATCCACCTCGCCGTGTCGCCTGTTTAGCCACGTCTCGATGTAAAGGATTAGGCGATAGGTCCATCTACCATTCGTCGACTCACTCCATCTTCTCTGCCATACAGTTATCGTCTCCGCCCGTGCCAATCGGTGGTTCTCTGCTTTTGTTCCTTGACCACGACGCAGGTACGTGATTTGGCGCTCCTTGGCCAGAAGATCTATTAGGGGCATTCCCGCAAGAACACACGCAGCGTCTTCTGACACGTCCGAAATGCGCATAATACTCGCAGAGCACTTAGCCTCTGAACTGAGGCTACTCTTTGCCTATAGGTATCCTTCTCCAACGAGTTGACCCCAATTGGTGCCCCATACATCATTATCGATATAACGACATTGGCGAGGAGAACTCTGCTGCTCATTCGCGCCCGTCTTGTATTAGGCATTATTCGTGCTAGTGCCGCATTAACTCTCCTTGCTCGCTCGCTGGAAGTAATGAGATGTGTCTTATATGACAATCTGGCATCGATCATTACCCCTAGGTACCTGATGGATGGTTGGCTAACAATTTGTTGGGCTCCAATCTCTAAGGTGACGCTCTCCATTACTTTTCTGCTAGTAATAAGAACAGCTTCTGTTTTATGCTCTGCTAGTTGTAGCCCAGCAGACGTTAACCACTGGCGAATAAGTCTAACTGTCCTATTACAAATCTCCACAATTTCTTCTCTGTGTTTTGCGCCAACTACAATGGCGATGTCGTCCGCGAATCCAATCACCCGTGCATCACTTGGTATGGGCAGTCGAAGAACACCATCGTACATCACATTCCATAGTGTAAGGACCTAACACTGATCCTTGAGGAACTCCACCAGTGACCTCGTAAGTTTTCTTTCCCTCCTTAGTATCGTAAATTAAGATCCTCTCGCTAAAGTAGCTGAAAACTAGTCTCAGCAGGTACTTCGGTATCTTCATCCGTGTAAGTGCGTTAAATATGCAGCTCCAGTTTGCCGTGTTGAATGCGTTTTTCACGTCCAATGTGACTATGGCACAGTATTTTTTACTACCACGTCGCCATCGAGAACCGGATATCGCCTGGTGTGCCGTATCTACAACTTCTTTAACAGCATCCACTGTTAAGCGCGCCTTTCGAAAGCCATACTGATGCTCTGCCAGGTTTCCTGCTCTAACTATAGCCTCTTGTAACCGGTCACATACAACTCCCTCTAGGGTTTTGCCAGCCGTATCCAACAGACAGATTGGACGCCAGGAGGACGGCTCACCTGGTGGTTTGTCTCCTTTTGGCAACAATACCAGTCTCTGTTCCTTCCATTTACTAGGGAACACCCCCTCAACTAAGCATGCAGTATATACTTCCGTGAATAGGTTTGGGTATGCTTTAACCGCCGACTTCAATGCAATATTCGGAATGTTATCCGGGCCAGGAGCTTTATTGTTACCCACTCTGCCACATGCCTTCAGAACCTCCTCCTCAGTAACTGGTGGTACATCATCCTCCTCATTGCCTAGTACTTCTAATACACAATCGGGTTGCTGCGGGAACAGGTGACTTACTATGTCAGATAGCATTGCCGGGCATGTGGGAACAGTGGCGTAATTGCTTCTGAATTTTTTCATCACCAGTCGGTAGGATCTACCCCAGGGATCGCGGTCGACCTCCTCGCACAGTTCGCGAAAGCACTTTCGTTTACTTAATTTAATGGCATGTTTGAGTTCTGATCGAGCTTTACAGTACTGTTGTCGAAGGGGAGAGTTTTCGACATATCTAGCACGCTGGTATCGCCTTCTTGCGTTCAGGCACCTTTTACGCAATTCCGATATCTCATCGTTCCACCAGAAGACCGGGTTTCTACGATTACCCACCATTCTTCTTGGCATTGCTGCACCACAGGCTCTTGTGACATGTCTCATAAGCTGGAAGGCTTTGTTATTTGCGGTACCAGATAGGATAAGGTTCTCCATCATGAGACGGAAGATGTTCTTATCGAACGCTGCTGACTTCCATCCTATTCTCTTCCTGTGTCCAACTATAGTCCTTTGGGGTCCACTATCCGCCAGTTCATACACAATAGCTTGATGGTCACTATGCGTATATAGATCACTCACTCTCCTTGCTACTCCTCTCACAGCAAGACAATGGCTCATAAACGTTAGGTCAACAATCGAAGTGGCATTTCCTCTACAGAAAGTAGGTGTAATTCCTGTATTCATTAATACGACCGGTAATGATGCGAAGGCCTCTAACAATTCGGTACCTCTGCTATTGGTTTCTCTACTTCCCCACTCTACGGCCCATGCATTAAAATCCCCGGCTATGAGCACCGGGTTGCAGCTCCGTGCATCATCCGTTAATTGATCGAGGAATTCTTCAATCGATGCACTAGGAGGTGCGTAGCAACTATAAATATGAACGCCGTTCACTTTGGCTCTGACAAACCCGGGTAGAGTATTCACACCAATTTCCTGTAAGGGGTAGGTACCACAAACCCATACAGCAGCTCGATTCGATCTATCTGGCACCCAACACCGTCTATCGAAGTTTCTATATTGCTCACACACAATTACAATGTCCGCTTCCACTTCCTGTATGGATTGCTGCAGCAGGTCCTGAGCAGCCTCACAGTGGTTAAGATTGACTTGGATAATTTCCATTTCCAACGTTCTTTTTGCAGCGCTTTCTGGTAAACCAGACATTTACCACTACCAGTTACGTGTTTGCTACAGCCTTTGGTCGATTCGTCGCATAGCATGCATTTTGAGTCTTTTTGGCATGTCTTAGCAAAGTGCCCTTCTTCACCACACCTCCTGCAGAGCTTTGGTCTGTCGGCTTCGCTTCTACAGTTCCAAGACCGATGCCCATAACCGTGGCATTTAAAGCATCTAGTCAGCTCTATTTTTTCCCGGATTCGACAGGAAACCTAGCCGATTCTAACCTTACCCACTTCTAGCACTTTCCCAACCATAGTGTTAGGGAGGCTAACAACCGCTGTCTGCGTTCCTCGGTAGGCCTTTGTGAGTGACTTAACAATACAGACACCTTTCACCTCTTGAAACTGTGCTTCCAGGGCCTCTCTTACCTCTTCAGACGTGGTAACTTCGTCCATGTCTTTGATCACTAGTAACGTCTCCTGGGTCAAAGTTTTAACTGACGCATTGCCCCCGATTGCTCTCGCTAATTGTTCTAGAAATATTGCGGTCTTCGGCTGGTCTCCTATAGTTTGTAGCTCCAACAATAGGTCTCCACTATAGGTTTGACGTATGTTTGATACCCTTTCCCCCAGAGTATTTAGCGTCTTGTCCACCTTAACTTTCCGCAGCAGATCGGCAAATGAGATTTCGTCACTCTTCTTTATTAGCAACGCATCCGGGCGAGCCTTTTTCCTTCGCGGACGTGATCGTCTTTTCCCCTTCACATTCTGCCATTCTTGTTCTGAACCAACTGTCGCATCCTTCAATTGGTTTGAACTCGTGGTGTTTACATCTCCATTATCTGACATAGATTCTGTGGTCTTTTGCTTCTTCTTCCCGTCCTCTTCATTAATAAGGGTCTCCGACATTCGAATGGCTTGCGGAGGACCTTGCGGAGCAGCCTTAGTATTCCTTCTCTTAGTTTGCCTTCTTTCATCACTCTTAGGTGGCGTGGACAACTTCCTCTTACTGGGCTCCACAAGTGGTGTATCTTCGGTAATCGACCCCTTACCGTCATTATTGACCGGAGAAGTTTAGCACTGCTTTTCTGAAACACTCATCTTCCCTATAGCTGAGCCATAAAGCGTGCTAATAGTGCTTATCATCTTTTTTATCTCGCTATGAACATTATTTCGTGGTCTTACGAACTCCACCAGTTCCTCAATTTTTTTCCCAAGCCTAGCTAGCCTTATTTCTTGGGCTTCCTCTTTGTAACTTCCCAACGAAGGCGATGAAAAACATCTCTCCAATGTACTGGTCATCGCTCCCTTCTTAGGGGACCTCTGCATTAAAGCACTTTCCGAAGGGGTTACCGGGTGTTCTATCCCCATGCACGGATGTAGTGCCTCCTCTCTCTTCGCTTGTAGACATATCTGTCACACCGGCCAAGTTCGCCACCGTTGTAACATTGCAGTTGCTGGATCTCGACCGCTGGGAGCCTGCTTGCTCACTCCCTTCGGCCGGTGCTGGGTTTCCTACTCCCTGCACCGTAACTAAATTCTCCTCATGTGAACTCATACTGGATTCTTTTTCGAGGTGCCGCCCCTAGCATTTTATAGTTTCTGCCAAGTAGGTACACAGCCGCCCCTCCTGGGATACAGACGCTGACCTGGAAGCCGCTCAATGTGAGACAGACGCTCCAGGATTTAAGTCACATAACTCTTACATGCATCATTTGCAAGTGACCTATGTGACCCCCCTCTGACTTCTGCCTCGGCCTAGCTTCCTAGAACCGAGTTACCACCGACACGAGCGTGGACGTAGTCAAGCGGAGTAGGGATGGAGAGGCTACGTCTAGTAGTGAAAGAACCAGATATCATCGCATCATATCCCATTCGCCGGCGTGTGTGTGTGTGTGTGTGTGTGTGTGTGTGTGTGTGTATGTGTGTGTGTGTGTGTGTGTGCGTGCGTGTGTGTGTGTGTGTGTATATGTGTGTGTGTGCGTGCGTGCGTGCGTGCGTGCGTGCGTGCGTGCGTGTGTGTGTGTGTGTGTGTGTGTGTGTGTGTGTGTGTGTGTGTGTGTGTGTGTGTGTGTGTGTGTGTGTGTGTGTGTGTGTGTGTGTGTGTGTGTGTGTGTGTGTGTGTATGTGTGTGTGTGTGTGTGTGTGTGTGTGTGTGTGTGTGTGTGTGTGTGTGTGTGTGTGTGTGTGTGTGTGTGTGTGTGTGTGTGTGTGTGTGTGTGTGTGTGTGTGTGTGTGTGTGTGTGTGTGTGTGTGTGTGTGTGTGTGTGTGTGTGTGTGTGTGTGTGTGTGTGTGTGTGTGTGTGTGTGTGTGTGTGTGTGAATACCTACTGTAATTAGTTTTATACATAGTGCAGTTTTGGTTCGTTGTGAACAATTAATTCAGAACAGGTGAATGGCACGATTGTCATTTGCGTGGCGCTATGCCTGCTCTCGATTTGTTATGAACATGTGTCATGAACACGGATGGTGATGAGTCGGCCACTTAGCTGAAGGATACCAAAGGGCGCTTACTCTGAAGTGATTAATTAGTGGGTAATATGACGTTCATTCAGGAAACATTCATTCATCTGTTCACGAATTTGTTTATTTATTTTAAAATTGCCGTTTTAAAGAAAAACTTGTTGTTTTGGATTGGGAAAGTGTTGCCTTGATGTTGATTTGCTTCTTTTCTTCTTATACTATTTTTCGCTTGAATAGTGAATTTGGATTTCTGTTGTAAACACTGAAGTCATAACAAACCTTTAATTATAGAATATAACTGGCATTCTTGATCTGTCTGTCCAGTTATGAAGCTTTTGGGATTGTTTACTTTTTCGGAGGAGTGTAATAGTTTATTTGTTCAATTACCTTATAGAAGCACATATGTTGAAATAAAAAGAATTTATCCTAGTGAAGGATTGTAGGCGATTAATGTGGACAGCACCAAAATAATTCTTTATACGCTTGACAGGTAGGGCGTATTTGATTTAAATCATTTGATTTAAAACATTGATTAAAATCAGATTAAAATCAATTGATTTCTTTAAAAAAATCTTTGATTTAAATCATAGTATATATATGGTAAAACGTATAAGAATTCATTCAAAAAACAACGCTCTCTAAAACTTAACGAAGAAACTTAATTTCGTGAATAATGGTAACACTAAACAATATCAAAATTTCGATAGAAATGAAAAGTTAATTTCATATTAATTGGGGAATCACAGTCATTAAAATACAACCTGTCAAATTATCAAATATTTTATTTTTCACGTTTTAGAAACCTAAACAAAGTTGAAGAAAAATAATAACCCCCATTTACGGGACCAGTTATGCAAGAAAAAGACATAACAAATATGACGTCCGTGGAAATCGACATTTGTTTTACACCAAGGATTTGATAGCGACGTTAGACGAACATAAATTCCAACAAATAACAACAGCTACTGCTTCATCAGCTGGATTCGAACGAATTGTTTCGACCTTTGCGGGTTAGTTCGTCCAAAATTAAGAAATAGCCTATAGGGATAGATAAAGCAGCAAAATTAACATTTTTGGCAAAGCAGTTGTCAGACGATTATGAAATACTTGGTTTTAATTTTTAAATTACTTTATAATTTTGTAATTTATTTTTTAATCAACACTGACGCATAAAACAAGCAATAAAATTTACTAAATATCATAATTCCTCGATATTAAAATTATTTGATTTAATTTATATTTAAATGAATCTGTTTCTGTATAATATATCATCTTCCTTTTCTTAAAAAGTATTTAATTGTTCTCGGGAATTTATTTAAATTGTAATAAATTACATTAAAATTTTGTATTCAAAAAAATCTGATTTAAATCAAAAAAATTCCGATTTCTTGATTTCTTTAAAAAAATACAACAAAATTACATGCCCTGGAAAAAGCAAGATTTGGATTACAATCAAGTGGAGCTTTGATGCACAATTGGGTTTACATACGATTTTAATAATTGTGTATTACGTTTATGTTTATTCTTATAAACTTATATCTACTTAGTTTTAATCTTCATTAATAATTTATTAAAATAAATCTGATACGCAAAATGGATTTATATTTATTTGTTCTTAATGTAATTTTGTTTACTCTGGCGAACGTTCGAAATTTCTAAAGGATAAAATCAAACTTTATCAACTAAACGGCACAGTGATGAAATGGAACACAACTATGACCCCCTGTCGGAGTATGCAAAATGGAGTATAGGTTGGTATGGAGCTTTGCAAAATCGGACCTATAGCCGGACGTACCCGAATTGAATGCCAATGGCGTACAGTAAGGACGGGATAAGCGGACCGCTCTTTCGTGTTGGAAGAAGTTTCGCCCCAACACAGACTGCAAAGATAATAAAAAAAGAAACAAAAATCTAATTTTCAATTCGAATTTAAATTTACACTTAGAGAAGAAATTTGCACATAGAGAAGACACATAGAATTTTGCACATAGAGAAGATTTTCATATTATTTTTGTTTTCCAATTTCAGGTAAGCTGAATAGTCATTTTACAGTACACAAAAAAAGTTGTAAGTAGAACATATATACAAACAGACTAAAAACATTTTTTGAATTAAACAGTTGCCGTGTTTCCTATTAGCGCCCGATAGATTTATTCGGCGCACCCAATTGTCTATGTCAAAACTTACATTTAGCGCGCCATTTTTCATTTACCTAATTTATAGCGTTTTCTGTGGCAGAAATAGCGTTTTCTGTGGCAGAAAAATCTTGATCCCGGATGTCGTAAATTTTTGTCTTTTTATTTTTTGATCCTGGATCAATTATAAAATCCATAAAATTTGTTGGATTTTTTTTGACGTTTACTCACTCATGTAAAAAAACCTAAACGACATTTTTTTTATTTGAGTGAGTAAACGTCCAAAAAAATCCAACAAATTTTTTGGATTTTATAATTGATCCAGGATCAAAAAATAAAGAGACAAAAAATGTAAACAACGCCATGTTGGATCAAAATTTACGTCATCCGGGATCAAGATTTTTCTGCCACAGAAAACGCTATTACTTAACTTCAAACTAATATTTTTCTTTCAATTTTTTTTTAAAAATCGATATAAAAATATTGTTACGGTGACACCTGGATTAGAATAGAATAACTTAATTTCATTAATTGTTCAATGCATTTATGATTTATACTCAACATTTAGGCGTCATTTCTATACTAACATATTTGCTCGATGCGCATTTAGGACTATTCTAGAAACAAATATTTTGGTATATAAAGGCGCGCGTTGACGTGGAATGCTGAGTTTTATTTTAAACGTGATACAGTGAAGGTTAAATAGAAAGATTATTAAAGTGATTATTAAAGCGATTATTAAAGTGATAATTAAAAAGTGTGTTATAATTGTAATAATTAAGTGTTAATTTTGTGTTGTATAATAAATTGTGTTGTGTAAATAAATTGTGTGAGTTCAAATTTGAAGCAGTTGTATTTATTCACAATCCAGTGATTCGAACCTTGAGTGACAAGGCAAAATCGTAACAATTGGTGACAGCGGTGGGATTGTGAATAATAAGGAAAATGATTCTCTACGGATTAAAGCTTGCGCAATTAAAGGAGCAACTGACACGGCGAGGTTTGGCCAATGAAGGCACAAAAGCTAGTTTGGTGGAGCGACTACGTGAGGCCATGGAGAAAGAAGGTTTAGATCCAGACGTGTATGATTTCGAGGAGGAAAAAACGGATGAGATCAGTATGGATAAGAAAGAAAAGGACGTACAAACGGTGGTCGAAACAACACAAAACCCATCTGGAAGTTTCGATTTTTCGCAGTTGATGGCTGCTATGAATATGATGGGACAACAGTTGAAGCAACAAGGAGCGGACATTAAACAATCGAATGAGGAAATAAAACTGTCGAACCAGGACATTAAACACCAAATAGAAGTTGGTCAAAAGAAAATAGACGAGAGGTTTCTGGAGTTATCATCTACACTACACGGTAAAGTGGAAAAACTGCAAACAGAAGTACACGCAGAAATTCAAAATGTTAAAGGGGAGTTTCAACGTCTCGAGAAGGAGCTCCAAGATGTCAAGGCGAATGGAACGACACATCAAGTGATCCAGACGGTTAATGCAGTTAAGTTAAAAACACCAACATTTGATGGAACAACATCCTTCAGTATTTTTAAGTTCGAAACGGCGATTAAACAAAATCAGTGGAATGAAGAACAACGTGTGGGAGCGTTAATTGTGGCTCTTAAAGGCGAAGCGGCGGAAACACTACAAATCATTCCCGAGCAAGAACGGAACGTTTACATCGGAATTATGAAGGCGCTAGATCGAAAATATGGAAGTGACCATAAGCGAGAAATCTATCGCATGGAATTGAAGGGTCGATACCAAAGAGGAAGAGAATCGCTACAGGAATTTTCAACGGTAATTGAGCGACTCGCGCATTTAGCGCATTCAAATATGTCGGCCGATTACATGGAGCGAATTAAAATAGATGCATTCATTGACGGTATTCGAGATCCTGAGACGCGCAGAGCGGTGATGTTGTCACCTAAGGCAACTTTCACGGAAACTATCGCTTGTGCGTTAACAAACGAAACTGCGCAAACCATCATCAAACCAGCAATGAAAATTCGCCGAGTGGAGATTGATTCCAGAATAGACACCGCGCGGGCTACACCAAGGTTCAGAGATGGAAGTGGCAGGATTAAATGCTGGGTATGTGATAGAATGGGTCACATCTCACGGGATTGTTGGGAGATTAAGAAGAAACGAGCAAGGTCGCCATCTCCTATGAAGCGTAGATCAAACGAGGAGCAGATAGAATCAAGAAGGCCATGCCCCGTGGAATGCAAGCATTGTGGACGTGTGGAGGGTAAGGAAAACATCATCGATATTCGGCCTATGCAAGTGCTACCTGATGAGGAATGGACTGATGAAATGATCAAGAAGGAGCAATTACGGGATGCTGACCTATCATTCATCATGAAACATAAGGAAAAGGAGCACCGGCCCACATGGAGTGAGATAGCTGACAGAACTCCCATTGTAAAAGCATATTGGACTCAATGGGATAGCCTCCACATAGAAAATGGATGTTTAAAACGAAAGTGGGAAAGCACGGATGGTAAAGTAAAACAATTGTTGGTAGTGGTGCCAAAAGATCGGATAGAGGAAATCCTCAAGGAGTATCATGGAGGAGCAAGTGGAGGTCACTTAGGGATTAACAAAACATTATCCAAAATTCGCCAACGTTTCTACTGGTCCGGATGTAGACAGCCAGTAGTAGAATGGTGTCGATGATGTGACCAATATGCGGCAGTAAAGGGACCAGCACGAAAAAGCCGTGGAACCATGAAACAATATAATGTCGGGGCACCATTTGAGAGAATTGCAATGGACGTGGCGGGGCCATTTCCGACCACCGAGAGCGGAAATAAATATGTGCTAGTAATAATGGATTATTTCAGCAAATGGCCAGAAGTGTACCCCATACTCAATCAGGAGACAACAACAATAGCTGATGCCGTGGTTAACAATTGGATCAGCAGATTTGGTGTACCGATGGAAATTCACACGGATCAAGGAAGAAATTTCGAATCGGTGGTATTTCAGGAGATATGTCAGATGCTTGGAATCAATAAAACAAGAACGACGCCTTTACACCCACAGTCGGACGGTATGGTGGAAAGATTCAAAGGCACATTGGAGGAATATCTAGCAAAGGTTGTGGAAAGGAACCAACGTAACTGGGATCGACATATACCAATGTTCCTGATGGCCTACCGATCAGCGGTACATGACACAACAGGAGTGACACCAGCTAAAACCATATTTGGGAACAATCTGCGATTACCAGGAGATTTAAAGTTTGGGGCTGTTCCATCAGCAGCTCTATGCGGACAGGATTACGTCAACCGGATGAAAGAGGAACTTAATGAAATACATCAATTTGTACGGGAGAAAATTCGAATATCAAGTGATCGAATGAAAGCTCGATATGACATACGAGCAAATAATCAAGGCTTCGAGGAAGGGCAATTGGTATGGCTTCACAACCCGCAATGGCAGAAGGGATTATCACCGAAGTTGCAACCCACATAGGAAGGACCTTACACTGTCATTAAAAAGTTGAACGACGTGGTTTATCGCATACAGAAAGGACGGAAAGGTAAACCAAAGGTGGTGCATTAAGAACGTTTGGCGCTCTACAGAGGAGGTGATCTGGATCCTGTTCGGGACGAATCGACCAGGCTTAGGTGGGGGTACTGTTACGGTGACACCTGGATTAGAATAGAATAACTTAATTTCATTAATTGTTCAATGCATTTATGATTTATACTCAACATTTAGGCGTCATTTCTATACTAACATATTTGCTCGATGCGCATTTAGGATTATTCTAGAAACAAATATTTTGGTATATAAAGGCGCGCGTTGACGTGGAATGCTGAGTTTTATTTTAAACGTGATACAGTGAAGGTTAAATAGAAAGATTATTAAAGTGATGATTATTAAAGCGATTATTAAAGTGATAATTAAAAAGTGTGTTATAATTATAATAATTAAGTGTTAATTTTGTGTTGTATAATAAATTGTGTTGTGTAATAAATTGTGTTGTATAATAAATTGTGTTGTATAATAAATTGTGTTGTGTAAATAAATTGTGTGAGTTCAAATTTGAAGCAGTTGTATTTATTCACAATCCAGTGATTCGAACCTTGAGTGACAAGGCAAAATCGTAACAATATTTTGCTCTACTTATTTTTCTGGCGCCTCTATCGGGAGTCGCTATCTATTGCAATGGGAAATTTTAAAAGGCCTTTGCTTGTACAACCCTTTAACCATAACAAACTAATCTTACAATATAAATTGAAAACGCAGCAAGCTGTGTTTATAACGTCATGTAAAAATATATGTCAATTGGAAGGCAGAGATGATATTGTCGATACTAAAGTATGTACTTTTTTCGATACTTTGGCCATATGAAAAGTACTCGATACTTTCGAGCAATTTTTAGTACTTTTGAGAAAATTCAAGAAATATCGATCATACGTATAAAATAGGATTATGAGACAACTTTTGTAGAACAAACAAAACAATTTTCAATTCATTGGGTTTCATCTAGAAGGTTTTTTAAACTCATTACCCAAAACTATGATAGATTTGCAAAAACTTTTTGATATGAACATGGTAGAGATTGTTAATATTAATTAACTTAACTTGTCTTATTTACTCAATTCGCCTTGAAAGTATTTGCTTGTAAAGCTGCTGAAACTGCAGATAGTACTTTCAAGTTGGATTTAGTACTCTGTTCTTCAAAAATTCCGTACTTTTAATTTCTTGCCAATGTCCCAGATGGGGGACTATTTGGGAATTCGGTTCGATAACGAGAGTACTAGATTCTTATTTGATTTGAATGTGATTTGAACGATTCTTATTTAAAATCAAATATAAAAGATTTTAAAAGATCGAAGTTCGTTAAAAGATTTAATTTTTAATTTGTGGTGCAGCGACAATACGAGTTGTAGTGGAATTTCGGATAGATAATTTCCAGGAAGTGGACGATCTTTCTCCTACCCATCTTTTTTTTTATTAATTATACCTATTTTAAGAAAATGATTTGAAAATTACCTGTGACGCGATTCAAATGTGTTCTTGGGATGAAGTTCAAGGATGAAACTCACTCATTACATTAGAGATTTTTTTTCACCCAATGGACTTGTTGTCCTTTTAAGGTCAATTAATACTCCCCTTTTCATTCACGCACACACACACACCCATTAAACTACTCACACAATTAAAGTATACCATACCAACCGCACGTTACAAGCTCCAGGTCAACATGCACACTGACATGGACGGTGGGTCGGCGCTGAACTCTGCACTCCAACCGGTTGTGTTTATTACCCTCTCCCGGTTGTGTTTATTAATATCACCGACCGTAATCGATGAAGAAAATTCGCTTTACATCCTGGCCTCTGGTGGGATTCGAACCCAGTACCTTCCGGTCCAAGTGCCGAAGCTTTAACCACTGCGCCACTTGTACTGCGCCGCTTGTAGATTACACTAGAACCTCAGGAAACCAATAGATTTTTTTGTTATAAATGGTTTTTTTAATTTGGGCGGGTCGATGCTGGCAGCCTGTGGCGTCATCTTGTTTCGGAGGTGTCTGTCTAATCTGGTGTTTTTTTTTCAGTCACTGCGAACGATTCTAAAGAATTTTAAATTTAAAATAAGATTTTCAAGCGAAAAGTTATTTTTCCATCCGATCGACTAAATAGTATGCTATAATAAGTCACGATAATGCCTGTGAACTACATTCTATATACCATTTAAAGTATGTTGTTGAAATTGAATCTTGAATACATAAAACCAACAATCGATCGATATCAAACAAGAAGACGAGAGATAAATGAATTAAATGCCGCTTAAATTATTGATTGTTGTTTCTCTTCTCGTTTAAAAATATTTTCCGTTTCCACAAAACAAAAAATTTTTAGTTGGAAAACGGCGCACACACAAAGCAAATCATTCGGACAATGGATTAAAGATTTACAACAACAATGGAACTCGTGAAAATTGAATTGAAATTATTCTCTTATTATTATTGATTTCGGTCCGTAATGATGCATGTTGGGGTCGACCTATACTTTGAGGAAATACTTTTTTTTTTGTCTTCAGAATCAATCTCACGATTTTTATGGTATTTTGTACAAACATATAAAGCAATTTATAATTTAATAATTTTTATGATTATATAACCCTAAAAGCCCTTTATACATACATACATACATACATTTATAATAAGTACGTATATAATTACATTCGAATATTATTATGATAATTTTATAAAACAATGATTCTTTAATGAGTGGGTCGAGTTTGTAATTGAAATATCGAATGACTAAACAAAATTTCAAACATCGTCTTACATTGTGGCGTGTGTGATGTACATAAGTATAATGTAAAGTCAAGAGATGCTGTTCTTATTAAATATTACCAATTGTTATCGTCGTAATGAAGAGGTGTGACATGTACATCGACATATTATATTATCTAGGGTAACATAAGTAAATATGGTAATAACGGAAGTAAACATTATTATATCGATAGGATTAAGATTAAAATAATTTGATTTTAAATGGACCTCACACAAAATAAATACGAAACGTATATGCATGAGCCGCTACATATTCTAATTTATTTTATTTGAATTTTGTGTTGTTTCATGTTTTTAAAAAAAATGTGATATTAAATTAGAAAAAAGGGCTTGGAATACTTTTATTGTTATGGGTGTTAATGTAAATGATGGATGGATTTGATGATAGTGGAATGAGAATAGTCAGACACGTGTGGATATTTTTGGCATCAAGTTAATGATTTTTTTTTGACCATTTAATTTCGATGGAATAGCAGGAATAGCCCATGAGTATAGATACTTATTTTATAATGTTAACAAAAAACAATTTAATATGTTTGAGGAATGATTTATGTTAATTAATAAATGTTTGGCATTAATTTAGCAACGAGAACGATTCTATAATAGTTCGAATTAACGGTTAGTTTTCGCAATTCCATTTTCTATCAGTGACTCTCAACAGATCGTAGAACAAAACAATACTCTCTATGAAAAAATTTACGCTAATGAAGGATCCTTATTTCAATAATGCTGACATTTTCAAGCATTTTAACAAGAGGATAGCTTCTGACGACGACAGCTTATCTAATTCTGTTTCTGTTACCTTGGAATTCAAATATCGGACAGAAAACGGTTAGATTCACATCCAGCTTGCAAATAAAACTGATATTCTTCATTTTATTAAACACAGATCAGAATTGAGTACTTCAGCCAGAGTTAAATATTTAAGGATCATTTTTGATCCATAACGGCGCCCAACTTTACGTTTCGTTTATGTTTCCTCAACCAAAACAGTCGCTTATGTTCTAAAATTAAATTATTGCAGTTCAAATTCATATTTAATTAATGAAATAAAACAATTTCAATGCGTATTTGCCGATTTTGAATTACATCGAATCAGTTACAATAAGTTAATATAAACTAAATGTATAAATAATTTCTGTTTAAAAATTTTAAAATTTAATTTACAATCTAGCCCCACGCAATCCTACTGACTTTTTCTTATACTTCAATTATTTTTTTCCTACAACCCGATTGTAATAATCTTGTTCTATAAACGTAATAATCCTGTTTTGATGAAAACCGTGATATGACAGACCGGATAATTATAGCCATAATCAAGAATTCATGATTATCTTATTTCTGTCTATCAGAATCTCTCTTTGTTAATTTTTCCAATACGGTGTAATCGTGTGGGTAACTGCAGCAGGGAAACTTTCGATTTTCAACATGAAACTTCGCATACCGATTAAGCCCAATTTATGCTAATTAGTGCTCACGGGAAAAAATTGGTGCTAGTCCAGGAGCCGGGAAAACCGGAAAAGAAAATTTCGAATTTCGCCTGAAAGACGAAACAAATAAAACCCAATTTCTAGAAAAAAATTTGTGCTCATCATAGAAATGTGATTTTCATAAATTTTCATTCATAAGTAGAGGAAAAACAAACTAGCCCCTAAAAGATACTATATTAAACATACAAAATATAGAGGTACCGTTCAATAGTATTTTTGTTGAACAACAAATTGAAAAATAGAAATAACTTATTGTAAAACCAAAGACTGAGCAATTCAGATAGCATATTCTTGTCACGCATGTTCATTGCCATACGAAAAATATAGTAGCAGAATTTGTGCTAATCCAGAATTGTCCCAATTCCGTTGAACAACAACGACCGTTGAATGAACGATTTTCCGAAAAAAAGTGTTCTACAAAGTTGGAACTTCTGATTGCATATATTCCTATCAGGAATGTTCATTGCCATCCGAAAAATATAGTGGCCGAATTTGTGCTAATCCAGAATTGGTCCAATTCCGTTCAACCCGTTTTTCGGGTAGCAATGATTATTCCTGATAGGAATATGCAATCAGAAGTACCAACTTCATTGGTTTGTAGAACATTTTTTGCCAGAAAATTGTTCATTCAACAGCCTTTGTTGTTCAACGGAATTAGGCCAATTCTGGATTAACACAAATTCAGCCACTATATTTTTCGTATGGCAATGAACATATCTGATAGGAATAGGCAATCAGAAGTTCTAACTTCATTTGTTTCTACAAGAACACGTTAAGTCAACGGTCTTTGTTGTTCAACGGAATCGGGTTAATTCTGGATAGCACAAATTCAGCCACCATATTTTTCGTATGGCAATGAACATGCGTGACAAGAATATGCTATCTGAATTGCTCAGTCTTTGGTTTTACAATAAGTTATTTCTATTTTTTAATTTGTTGTTCAACAAAAATATTATTGAACGGTACCTCTGTATTCTGTTCTGTATGTTCAATATAGTATCTTTTAGGGGCTAGTTTGTTTTTCCTCTATTTATGAATGAAAATCACATTTCTATGATAAGCACAAATTTCTTCGGTGTAGCCGCTTTTGTGAAGTTTGAAAATTAGGCTTAAATTATTTCTGGTTTTTCTAGAAATTGGGTTTTATTTTTTTCATCTTTCAGGCAAAATTTGAAATTTTCTTTTCCGGTTTTCCCGGCTACTGGACTAGCACTAATTTTTTCCCGTGGGCACTAATTAGCACAAATTGAGCTGAATCGGTATGCAAAGTTTCATGTTGAAAATCGAAAGTTTCCCTGCTGGAGTTACCCACACGGTGTAATCGTCTATTTTTGTAAATCAAAAAAGACCCACTTCTTGGTAATCTGATCTCGAATCGGGTGGGGAAAAGTATGGACCCCAAAATAACTCGAGTAATGAAGTCTTTTGAGGAAGTTTGCGAGATATTACGAATAAAAAAAAAATCGATTAAAACTTACATAATTTGAGCGTAGAATTTGAAGCTATCAATTTAAAATAGGGGTTCTCATTTATAAATTAAAGTTTTTCCCTGCCCACTCTCATCGAGCTTGGAGGATGTTAAGTTTGGTGTCTGGATAGTTTTTTAAAAACTATTGAACACCTGTATTTTATGTTTTTCGATCATACGTGTATTTTTCCAAGTTTTTTTTAGGATTTCCATTCCAAGCATTGAACAATTTATTCAAGACTTACGTAATAAGACGAACCTAACTGAAAGGCCTCCAGCAGCCTCGGGACGTGAAGTAGTGGAAGTATTTGCTGAAAAACTCATTTAACTTAGGGAAGGCGTATACCCAGTAGACCATAACTCTGACCAAATCGTATAGATCGAGTTGTGTAACATTATCGAAACACCGGAACAAGTCATTCGCGAGTATGTATCATACGAGACAGCCCTTAATGATTTCGCCCCTGTCTGATGTGTATATTGTCTCAAAGTCTCCATGTGAGCCAATTTTGTTCAACAAAAATTGTCCTAGTATTAAGTACCGGCGTTACATACTATACAAATATTGAAAACAAAATAAATTTTAGATAAAAGTTGTTTTTTAAATCTTTGCAATGTAAGTTATAAAATGTAAAGTGTTCAGGGGACTTTATGTTCTATATAATTTGTAGTGCGGTTACTTAGTGTGGGCTACACGCAGTAGTAGCGTATTGAGTACTCTGACACTAAGTTTAATTTTTTGTCAAAATGTGGTTTTTGCTTACGAATTCTATTTTTTGTATTTTCATTTGATGAATACGTCTAATTTAAATATTTACCAAGTTTAGATTGCGGAACCAAATTCTTTTATACGTAGTACTTAGAACTACTTAGTACTTTACGTTCATAAGTACTTAGTACTTTACGTTCATATACAAAGTACTGGACAGACCCTTAGAATACTCGAAATATAACTAAAATATCTCTGAACCCTGATAAACTTTATCAAATTACCAAAATCTCAGAATTTTGGCCTTATAGGCACTAGTATACTTGAATAATGAATACCTGGACCTTTTCAAATCAGATGTCAAAATCATTGTGTACGTGTGCGCTGTGTGTCGTGCAGACTAAAGGTTGTTGGTTCTCTACAGCCCAGACGGATTGACCGATTGAGATGAAATTTCATACTTGAGCTTTTTCCATAAATTGGAAGGTTCCAATGATTTTGGGTCAAAATCAGTTCACCGGAACTGTCAGCTTCCATAGGAGCTTTTTGTTTTCTGCAAATATTTTGAAAAGTATATCCTTTACGAGGGATATGACTATCAACTAAAAGATTCTAAATTAAATTTGCAACAAGTTCCTAAAATGACGATTTTTGAAAAAAACAGTTTTTCAACAAAAACTGCCCCTGCATGGCGCAGATGAATTGATTGAGCAACTTGAAACTTCATACTTAAGTTTTTCCAGAAATTAGAAAATCCTATTGATTTTTGGCCGAAGTTGGTCCTCTTGAATGTTAAATTTCAAACAAAATTAATTCATATCATTAAATTTTACCGGGAATGACGAGTTTTGATTAAAAAAACGTTTATTTCACCAAAATTCAGCATCACTACAACCGGAAGCGACAGCTTCAATGTTTTTGCAATGATGTTGAAAAGTTGAATATTTAAAAAGAAATAACAAAGAATTAAAAGATTTAAATAAATTTAAAGAATAAATTTACCACCTACAAAGGCTGACTCTCCCAACAATTTTCACTAGAAATACTCCCTTAGGAGGTTTATATTGACAAAAATTAAATTTCAAAAGACCAAACCAACCAAATGGCACAGTGGTGAAAGCTTTGGCGTTTGGATCGGGAGGTACCAGGTTTGAATCCCGATAGGGGTAGGATACAGAGTGGAATTTCATCAACAGATTACGATCTGTGGTGAAATGTAACACATCTATGACCCCCTGTCGGAGTTCCAAACCCATGGGCCGACTAGGCTGACATGGAGCTTGCAATGTGCAGATGGTCTTAAAGCGGTCCTATAGTCGTATCGTGCTCGAGTTGGCCAGAAGGCTTAAAGTAAGTACGTAAAAAGCATAATCGCGGTAAAACAGGGTGAACCCTAAAACATATCGCATAGTTAATAATAAAAAAAATAATAAAAAATACTTAATAATATTAATCAAATCAATGTAGCTCGAATTTCGAACACCTGTATTGTGTAATATTTTGGTGACGCTTGAAATCATTATGGTACTCACAAAATAAATTTCTTTGTGGTATTGAGACCAAAACCAAAGTTTAAATGCTTCAATAATGTTGGATACATCTGGTTTGTTTCTTTAATAAATCTGGATTCAAAAATTTTGTATAATTTACATACTATGTGTAATACTTATTTTGTCCGTTATTGTAAAATTAATTATTTTTTCTTAATTAACTTTCGTATGCTCCTTGGGACAGCAAAAGGTACTCGAATTAAATCGTCATTGCGGCGTAACAACAAAAACTTTATCGTTTGATGTAATTATACAGATTGGCAAAAATCGAAATATTAAATATTTTTAAACTAAATTTTCAATTTTCTACGTCATTTTGAGATCAATCTTGATAATCGTGTTTTAATTTCACGACTTTATGTCTCTTAACACCCTGATGCAAGAATTTTCGCGGTTTCCAGGTAAAATATTAGGAAAATTGTTTTTTAATTTGAAACCTAGGCAAACTGAACATTTTTTTTTCGATAATCATTTATTTATACCTCAATTATACATTTAGTTTCATCCTAAAGAAAGGACTGGTAATGTTTTAGAGTCAAAAACAAAACTTTTTTGCGTACTAAGGCATACGATATGGTAGGCTTCCTGAATTAAAAAAAGGCTGAAATTAAAAAGGTGGACTTAAGAAATGTGTTTTTATATGAAAAAATGGAATCTTTTTTAAATCATACTTTTAACAAATTTTCCGACTTAACAAAGGTGTTTTACAAAAACAAATTTAATTTCAAAATGACACAAGAAAGGCATATTTTATGTCATTTTACAAATACATTTTTTAATTCATTTTCAAAATGACTTAAAAAGGCATATTTTATTTCACATTATAAACATAAAATTTACATTTGTTTTTAATACACATAGAAATGCATGCGTAATGTCACGTTTTTAAGAAAATGGTTTCTTGTTTTTTTTGTTGTATTGTAGAGAAAGCTAAAAAACGAAGAAATGCATTTTTATAAATTTCAATTGTGAATTATTATTTGTGTATTAATTATGAATTAAAACATGCATTTTTTATTTCATTTTGAAATTTGCAATTATTTCTTGTACATTTTCATTAATAAAAGCATTAGTTAAAAATTTGGAATGGCTTTAACTTTCATATTACCGTAAAAGCCCGGTTATCTAATTAATCGGATCACTCAGTTAACCGGAACTTTAAATTATTATGGTTTTGTTTTCTTTTTTCTCTTTCTTTTCTCTTTCATATGCATTTTTTAATTCATTTTAAAATTTGCAATTATTTTTTGCACAGTTTCATTAATATTAGCATTAGTTGAAAATTTGGAATATTTGGATAATTTGGAAAATTTGGTTTTAATTTTCAAATTACAGTCAAAGCCCGATTATCTGGTATCCAATTAACCGGAACACTGAGTTAACCGGAATTTTAATTTTTAGGAATATTTTTTGTTTTTTTCTCTTTCTTTTCGTGCGTTTTTTTAATTCATATTGAAATTTCCAATTGTTTTTTTAATTTTTGAGTTTTTTGACATTTTTATTAATGAATGCATTAGTTGAAAATTTCGAATTGTTTTAATGTTCATATTACACTAAAAGCCCAATTATCCGGCATTCAATTAACCGGAATTTACATTTTTTGGATTTTTTTTGCTTGTCTTCTCTTTGAGAAGAGAAATTATTCTTTTTTATTATTCGGGGATTCATAGAAAATATACTGTCCTTTATTTTTTTCTGTTTTATGCATTATTCTATTTGAATTGTAAAGGAATGTTATTTTCTATGAATCCCCGAATAATAAAAAAAATTATATCCCTTGTGAGGAAGAAAAAGTAAAAAAAATCCTAAAAATTAAAGTTCCGGTTAACTGAGTGTTCCGGTTAATTGGATGCCGGATAATTTGGCTTTTACTGTAGTATGACAATTAAAGCCATTCCAAGTTTTCAACTAATGCTTTCATTAATGAAAATATGGAAAAAACAATTGAAAAGATCAAAATGAAATAAAAAATGCATATGAAAGAGAACAGATAGAGAAAAGAAAGAAAAAGCAAAAAAAATCCTAAAAATTAAAATTCACGTTAACTGAGTTTTCCGGTTATTGAATGCCGGACAATCGGGCTTTCACTGTAATAAGAAAATTAAAGCCGTTCCAAATTTTTGACTTATGCTTTCATTAATGAAAATGAAGAAAAAACAATTGCAAATTTCAAAATGCATATAAAAGAGAAAAAAACAAAAAAAAATCCAAAAAATGTAAATTCCCGTTAACTGCGTGTTCCGGATAATTGAATGCCGGATAATCGGGCTTCTACTGTAATATGAAAATTAAAGCCATTCCAAATTTTCAACTAATGCTTTCATTAATGAAACTGTGCAAAAAACAATCGCAAATTTCAAAATGAACTAAAAAATGCATATGAAAGAGAATAGAAAGAGAAAAAAGAAAACAAAACCATAAAAATTAAATTTCTGGTCTACTGAGTATTCTGGTTAATTGGATTCCGGATAACCGGGCTTTTACTGTTATACATTTTTATGTTTTATTTCGATCTTAAATACACATTTTATTTCATTTTCAGAATGACTTAAAAACACACATTTTATGTCATTAAACACACTTCTAAAACCATTTTAAAAATGACTTATGATATGCATTAATAAAGTCAGCTTTTTTTATTTCATTTTCATTACAGATTTTAAGTCAATTTTGAAATGAAATAAAAACGCTGGTTTTAAGTCCGAAAAAACGCAATTTTTATGTCAGTTTTTTTTAATTCAGGGAGCCGATATGGTACTTGTAGTGGAATTTTTTTTAGAAGTTAGAGCTTGACGTTCGATGTAACATTAATTTTTCAAAGACCCGGCTAACACAGTGCTTACTAGGCTAACTTACAGAGTGACAATAAATGTGGAAACAATTTTTATTTTATTTGTTTCGTTTTTCTAATTTTGTCCGTTCAGGAGTACTCTTTTCAAAGAAAAAAAATATTTTCATAGCATTTTCGTCTAAATTTATTGGGGGTACAAATTGGAAATGCGGGATTTTTTTCTATTTTTGAACGTTTATTCTGAAAAAATGGTAACAAATGAATTATTCAAAATATTGTCCATCGCTAGCCACAACTTTTTCCCATCTTTCTGGCAATTTACGGATACCGTCGCGAAAAAATTCGGCCGGCTTGGCTGCTATCCAGTCATCGACCCATTTTTGGGCTTCTTCGTAAGAATGGAAGCGCTGGTCAGCTAGGTCATGTGTCATCGATCGGAAAAGGTGGTAATCGGAAGGAGCAATATCTGGGCTATACGGCGGGTTGGGTAAGACTTCCCATTTCAGCGTTTGTAGGTATGTTTTGACCGGCGCTGCAACATGTGGCCGAGCGTTGTCATGTTGCAAAATTACTTTGTCGTGTCTTTGCTCGTATTGTGGCCGTTTTTCTTTGAGTGCGCGGCTCAAACGCATCAATTGAGTTCGGTATAGTGCTCCTGTGATGGTTTCGTTCGATTTCAATAGCTCATAATACACCACACCCAGCTGGTCCCACCAAATACAGAGCATGAGCTTGGCGCCGTGAATATTTGGTTTGGCCGTCGATGATGATGCATGGCCGGGGTAACCATATGATTTTTTGCGCTTCGGGTTATCGTAATGGATCCACTTTTCATCACCAGTGACAATGCGATGCAAAAAACCCTTCCGTTTTTGCCGTTCGAGCAGCAGTTCGCATGCAAAAAAACGGCGCTCGACGTCTCTCGGCTTCAGCTCATACGGCACCCAATGTCCTTGCTTTTGGATCATTCCGAGGGCTTTTATACGATGGGAAATGGCTTGTTGTGTCACTCCCAATGAATCTGCGAGCTCTTGTTGAGTTTGACACGAGTCTTCATTGAGTATTGCCTCCAATTCAGCATTCTCAAACTTTTTCACTTGGCCCGGCCGCTCTTTGTCCTCAACGTCAAAATCACCACTTCTAAACCGCACAAACCATCTCTCGCACGTTGAAACCGATGGAACATGACTCGGATAAGCCTCGGAGACCAATCGATGTGCTTCAGCAGCACTTTTCTTCAAATTAAAGAAGTAAATTAAAACTTCCCGCAAATGCTGTTTTGTTGGCACGAAACTCGACATATTGAGAGCTCAAAAAACTATGAATTTGACACTGCGACAAATTGACACATACTGAAAATTAAAGCTATAAGACGTAGCTTTGACATGAACATAGTCACAGTACTGCCTGATGCGTATAGCGTTAGTAACGCCATCTGTTATCAATCCCGCATTTTCAATTTGTACCCCCAATATTTTTCTGGCCTGATATTAGTTTGGTGTAAATATTTTCAAAACACAGTTAACTGGGGAACTTATAATTTCCCATTGAAGTTTGTTTCGAAAATCTTTACTTACGCCAAACTGATTCCATTAGTAGGCCAGAAAACTACAATTTAGACAAAATCCTATAAACTTATTTTTCACAATTCTCTATTCCGCCAGAAAACTGGAGTAGTTCCACAGGAAGAAATCATCTGCGCACACCTGCGTTCGGAGGGGGGGGGGGGAGGGAGGGAGTAATGATTTCGATTACTCTCAGTTTACATTTTTTAGTTATGCGGTCGCCCAAAGTTGCACTAAGCCAAGTAAGTAATGGTTACTTGAAATTTCTCGCAAGCAAATTCGGAGCTGATGATAGTTTCCCTGTATGGCAGATCTGCATCTCTCGTAATCCATCTTTGGCAGTTAGAATGCTCAGGCCTTATGTATATTTTTGTTTTTTACGTACCAGGGTGCTCCTTTAATTTTCTGAGAATTTTTGACTGTGTTCGTTGGACAACATTGGTCAATATTCCATACAACCAAATTGGTTTCAACTACACTGCGCAAAAAAAACCTAAGAGAATTTTTTCGAGTAAATACCCAGATTTGAACGCTTGTGTATCTTGGTAAAATAACACCTTTCAAAAAACTAATTATGCTTCTAATTGAAGAAAATTTTATCTTATTTTCGATACTGGATGGAATCCGTTTTATTTTGTTTTTCATGACGTTATCTTTCAGTAAAATAAAAATTGTCTACTTGATCCATATTTTATTCCCAAATCAAAATTAGCCATTTTATAGGAAATTTAGAAACCTTGAAAATGCGGAAATTTAGAAACCTGTGGAAATTTCTGTGCGACGACTCATTCCTTGTCGATTTATTGATGTTTTAGTGAGAAATGGTTACGTTTGAGAAAATAAGGCACGCATATCATGCGTAATTTTGGTGGTTCAAATCAAGCAGAAAATAAGTTTTTATAGTAAAAAATGTGATTTATTACAAAAGGTATATTGCAACAAAAATCCTTTTAAACTTTATTCAAATTTAATAAAACTAAAATCTACGAATAAAACAGAATTTTCAATATCGCATGTTACCTCCTCTAGTCCGCATTACTTCATAAATACGCCGTGACATATTTAAAACATTGTGTATTTGTTGCAAGATGATTTGTTGCCATTCTTCTTGTAAAACATCTCGGAGTTCCAGCAAATTTGTTGGTTATCTTGTCCGTTTTCTTACACGCCGGTGTAACCTATCCCAGCTGTGCTCTATATGGTTTAAATGTGGACTTCACGGAAGACGGTTTATTAAATTAAAGTTGCAGAAATTGGTGTGTTAGAGCTGTGTGTGGCCGGGTATTATCATGCATAAAAAAATCCACTCCCAATTTGCCTTTTCATGTGTTGATGTTAAGCTGGATGTGGTATTACTACCAAATATGTCGTGTCGACGAGGATTATAAGTCAGATACGGAACGAAAGACCTGATCAGTCTTGAGTACATTTAGAAATTCTACTTTACTAGCCGTATCGACAGCAGTCGCCGCTTGTCCTTCCTATTTTGTCTTCTGCAGGTATGTTCCACATTTAAAACATGCACCCCTACCTCAGTAGCATTAGCAGGTAGAATATAAAACAGATTTTTTTGTTTCCTTTAATTATAAAATTATGTGGTAAGAAGAAAATAAAAGTGATCCCGAGTTGCGTCGAAAATGTGATGCAATTCGAAACTAGGGCATCAAATTTTGTTGTGACACAAGTTTAAACGGCGCAAGTTGAACGGACGCAACGCGAGGCTCTGGTGTATTGCTAATTTGGATTTGTGAATAAAGTACCGAGCAGTTTCGTTTACAATCTCAAACTCTGTTAGACTGTTTTTAGTTTACTCAAAAAGGTCATACAAAAACCAAAGAAATGAAATCGGATTCCAGTATCGAAAAGAAGACAGAAATTTCCTTCATTTAGACCCAAAATTATTTTTTTGAAAGGTGTTGTTTAACATACAAACAACATCTGGGCATTTTTCGGGAAAAAAAATCGGTTCCGTTTTTTTTTTTGTGCAAACAGATTGAGGCCAGAAAAATATAATTTAAACAAAATTTTATGAACTTATTTTTCCCAATCACCCTATTCCCAGGGAAAGCCAGAATAGTGTGCCATAAATAGAAGTTATTGGCGCACCTCCACAGCGGGGTGGGGGAGGGGGTTAATGATTTCGTTTAATTTTATTTCACAATTTCTTGCGGTCACCCGAAGTTGTACTAACCCAGGTAACGATTGATCTCGTTCCGTCCCTGACTCAACAATGGATCCGAAAGAAATGGATTTCTACGAACTGCTGCTGATATAGAGAATTGATAAATCAGGAAATCTTCTTGATATTAAATTTTAAAACTTGATTTAAACTTCTGCAAAATTTGCTTTATTTAACTGCATTTTTGAAATTTTTGTAGTTATATCTTAGTGAACACCCTATACAAAATTTTTTAATAATCTGTTTTTCAGGATATATCCACAGTTTTAACAGATTCAGTTTAGCTTTTCATTTTGGCACTAGCTGTCTACAATATAAAATATGACGAACTTCTTAGGTGCGTGTCTTTTATAATGCCGTGCCATATGTGTGAAAGTCGCATGTTAATAAGTATTTTAATCCGACCCGATATTAAAACATATACACAACATACCACATACATATGTATTCATCACATGAACATAATATTTCAACGAAAATTAAGAAGATAATTTTATTATTAGAAAAGATTAAGAAGATGAAAATCATGATGATTGTTCCTAATAAGACAAATTACTTCTATCTAGATAATTTATTTATGTTTCAATTTCTCTTGGATTTTCGTTTCTCACTCGTGTGTGCGTTTGTGTGCCTATATGGATCTGCTGTATATATTTCGTTTATTTATTTATTTATTGTTTTGTTTCAAATTACACAATGTTGATTTATAAGATAATTTTATGTATTTATATTCATTATTAATATCTTATGTATTTTCCGGACAGGCATAATACCCCATTTTTTTGTTCCGGTGTGAAATTCATCCCATTTTTTTATGTTCATCAATTTTTTGGGTGGATTTCTTTTTTTTTTAAATACATAATTAAAATTAGCCTGCATAAATATTGGCGACAAACAAGCCAATATATAAAGGAAACAAAAAGTTTTGTATTTGTACTCCCCAAACCAGCCTTGTTTCCGCCCGATATTTTTAATCAATCCTAATCGACAAAACTTTTTCTTTGCCAAAAACAATTTGTTTGTAGCTTTAGCTCTTTATATTACATGAAAAGTAATAATGTAAGAAAATTAATGAAAAGATCGAACCCAACCGAAATATTATTATTTTGTATACGTACACACACGCATATAGTATAAGATAAATAACTAAACCAAGAAGTAGTATAGTAAAGTATAGAGTAGAAGAAAATTAAAAGGAATAAATTATGTTTGTTTATTTTTGCTTCATGCCTTGTCAAAATAAAATAAATTATTCATTGAATGTAATAAATTTTCATGAAAAATTATTAAATCATTTTCAATTTTTTTTAAGTTACGTTTGCCTGTTTCTTCCATACATTGTACGATGGTACAAACTTACATAACTTCCCTCCATCAAGAAACAAAACCCCCCCCAAAAAAAACTTTGTTTGTTTATATGTAAGTTTTTCCGATATGAATTTTCTTATTTTACCAGTAAAAACGCAAAAAAAAACAATAAATAAGCTAAAAGAGAAAAACGAAAATCATGAATTTTTCCTAATAGTAAATTGATTTTGAGGTGTATAATAACGATCAAAGTTTATTTATTGTTAATTTTCCGATTTTACCCGCATAAAATTTTGTGAAAAGTCATTTTGCATTGATTACCTAAAATATTCGGTGGGGTGGTTAGGGTCGTCCATTATATAATCACTGATTAAAGACTTTCTGAATTGGAGTTTGATTTAATTTGAATTGTTTTATTTCTTAAGGTGTTTTTGTGTTATGGGAGGAGTTAATTTCCTGTTGGTAATGTATTGTGTATAATGTGGTCGTACTTTAGATTATTTGTAACCATTTTTTAAATAATTAACCTTAAACCGGAGGTTTGTCAAATTATTTTTAAAACTGCATCGTCACTACATATATTTTTTAAACAAGACCCTGTAGATAAAGTTACTAGATAAATGTCACTGCATGTATGTATATGTATGCAGTTTTTTAGGCGAAACTCTGTGTGTCTCTCTCTCTCTCTCTCAAAATTGACCATCAATCGAGATTTTGGTATATAGACACCAATCTGACTATCCCGATTCAGTAGCTCTTGGCCATAGGTAGATTCTGATTGCAGGTTAGGGGTGGGTTTGATGAGGTATATAGGTGTAACATTTTGATTTTCCTTCTTTTCAACGATAAAATCGTTCGTCATTCGATATTTTGGCATATAGACTTCAATCTGACTATGCCGATTTGATAGCCCATAAACAGAAGTAGATTTTGATTATTGGTTAGGGGTGTGTCTGATGGGGTTATTGCATATGGACACCAATCTGACTAGGCCGAGTCCATAGCCCATTACTATATATAGATTTTGATTATTGGTTTGAGGTGAGTCTAATGAGGTTATAAGGCTAAAATTATGATTTTTCTTATGTTTTATCGATAAAAACATTTGATTTTCAAGATTTTGACAGATTACCCCTATAACCTCATCAGACCCACCCCTAATTTATGCTAAGGATCTACCTATGGTAATAGGCTGTTTAATCGCATAGTCAAATTTGGTATATGTCAAAATCTAAAATGACGAATGATTTTATCGATGAAAAATGGGCAAAATTTCACCCCTATAACCCCATCAGTCTCACCCCTAACCAATAATCAAAATCTACCTATGGTTATGGGCCATCGAATCGACATAGTCAGATTGGTGTCTATATGCCAAAATCTCGAATGACGAACGATTTCACCGTTAAAAAATGGGGAAAATCAAAATTTTACCCCTATAACAACATTTACCTATGGTCATGGGCTCTTATATGTTTTCGGCTGATTTTAGTTAGTCACTTTCTTCTGGGATACTTCAATTTAATATATAATTTGTTTAACTTTCGGCTGAAGTAGTCAAGACACTATCTGCATTATCGATTTTTTCACTTTCGGCTAACTTTAACAAGGTCTTTTTATAGACCATAAATCTCGAAATTTTGTTTTTTTTTAATATCCGGTAGTTTTGGGAATTTCTGGTCAATTAGATCTCCATTTTTGTGCGGTTCATTCCTGCATTTTTTAAAATAAAATCGATCTCACGACTCACTCTTATCGCATTCTTAACTGTGCTCATTAATCCACCTATGTACATCTTGTGTGGCTTGTGCGGCCTCTGGATAAAGGGTTTGATTCCTAACTCTTGCAATACGCGTATCGCCAAAAAGAAAGATGATGACATGCCGTAAGTTATCGTTTTTAACTCATTTGTGACTGTGAGTGCGACTCGAGGCGTTCGAAGTTATTTAATGATATATCGGTCGATGTTATTGGTGGCACTCGATTCTTTCAGGATGCCATGATGGGGGAGAAAACCAGCAAACGTTACCTGTTGGATTTAAAATTAAAGTCGTGTGTTTAAGTCGTGGTATTCATTTACAAATTATTTGATTAGCTGATGTAACCGCGGGTCTCTTCACTCCATCGCAAAAATTTGGTTTTTAGCTGCTATACGAACTTCTTAAAGGTACGTTACCATTTTTAAATGATAGTTTTACGCTCCTGTTACGTGTCTCTATAGTCGGCCAACACATTACGTACGGGTAGGCGTCAGTGGATTGTCGGGAGGTTCATTGCCGCTACACTTTTGAGACACAACAAAAACATTGTGTTGAAAAAATAAAGATATACTAAATAAGCAAACCGAACACCAAATAAGCTACACTCCATTGGACCCACACGCTAGCACTTCATCACTAACCACAATAAAAAAAGAACTATTCCATTATAATTTTTATACTATATTTCTATAAAATAAGAATCGACAAAAAAAAACTGATCATCATTCAGTTTACAAATATTGAAAATTTTGTTTCTAATAATCAGCGGTGTGTGTAAGAAACAAATGTTAAAAATTATTTATATATAATAAATTGACTCACCCACGAAATATCCATTGAGTACTCACTGGCATCTTCATGGTTGGACCTTCTGTAAACTAAGAAACCGTTTTTTTTTGTTGCTAACACACTCACCAAAAATTATATTACGTTAAATATTCACTATATACTTAATAAAATTGATTTTACTTTTACTATTTTTTTAAAACTACTAGTTTGATAGAAAAGCCATTATTCAAAAAGATTTAATAAATACGATAAAAGAAGTTTCACATAAGAATCACCCAACAATTGTTCTGTTGTTGCTTTTTTTTTTTTTAGATAATTTTCCGCAATCGTTTTCATTAATACCGTTGCAGTTTTTAATTTCGTAGTTTAGCCCACAGCACTACACCTTGACCCCGATTTTGTTCAATATTTTAACGGTAAAGTTGAAATGATCCTGTATGTAAGGAATTCTCCGTGTGTTTCCTAGATGAGAAATTTTGGTCTCTATACCTAAACTTATGAGGCCCTAGTTGAACAGAAATTTGGCCTTTAATCAAACAAATCAAATTATATTGTCCTAGTAAAACTTACCCGCTAATCGGTCGCTCAGCTGCGTAGGTAAAAATTATACGCTATTATTATGTAGTCGAACACTTATTATAGTAATTGTGTATCTCCGGTCTGATGCGCAGCGTAGGACACGAAGTCTAACCTTGTCAATAAAACACCAATCTAATCCGGGAGAATGGAAATCACTAAATGCCCTTTTCTTTTCTAAGGAGTAATAGGAAATATCTTACCGGTGGGATTAACACAATCACTACAATATTAAATGAAAACCGAAATTACTCTACTGGTTAACATACAAAAATGAAATCCCGGTTCAAAAAAAAAATATTTTATTACTATTGCACAACACTGAACGGGTTAACTACTGGCTTAACATATTACCGCGGTGGCCTCTTTAAAATGACTGATTTTAATTTCTGATCTAAAATATTTTCTATATAGTAATGGGAATTTACAATTAATACATACTAAGTACAACATTTGTATACATAAGTATTATATACCAATTGATTTCAAATTCGCTCTCTTTAAAGACATATTTACTAGGCAAATATAACCAGTACTCGTTAAGATATGTATAGGTAATAGTAAGGTGATAGACTTAACATTACTCTATTAATAATGACGAATGCCGATTCCTCTCACATAATTTTTTTTGTTGAGATAAAAAAAATATGCATGTACCTAATTACCAATAATACAATCATCATTACAACAACTTCTTATATTTGAAAATTCTACTGACAATATAGACTATAGAAGGGTGCATTTGACCACAAAATATTGCAACGACGGCGCCACGTTATATTATCAGAAATTCACGAAGGCAGCCGTTACACTCCACATGGATTGCGGAGTGGCTCCTTTTCTCGGTCAATTTCCTCGTTTTCCCAGAAATTGCGTAACCTCTTTTCTATATAAAATATAAGACAGACATAGCTCGTTTGGAGGTAAATTTTTCGGAAAGTATCAACCCAATTTACTCCTCTGTGCTACAATTTTGTCTTGCTCACGTAATTGTTCTTCAGTTAATAGGGGCCAGAATTGATTATTTCGCATCAAAACAACTATACGAGCATTATCAACAATTGATAGAATGTTTGCCTCTTAGTGTTGATTCTCTTCGGTAAATTTTGACACCTGCAGCTCTTAGGCCAACGTTTAGGCTGGAGAACTCCTTCAAAAATTATATCGATTCCAAATGAGGTCTTTTGAAAAGCTTATTTTAATGGTACAATATTTTGCAAGAATGGTTAGATTGTGGTGTAAATTGTTTTCAAAGTGGGTGATGATTCTAAATGCTCTGGTAAGTCAACTTTTCCTTTGTTTCAACCCGGTGATTAAACCACGCACCACATGTAGCACAAATTTTTGACGTGGGTCCAATATTAATTATTTTACCAAATGCGTTATTGAAAGATCAAAGTTGCTTGGGCGATAAACAAACAAATATTTTCTTTTATAATAAATGTAAATGAGTGCGTTTTGAGACTAGCCTGATCCATAAGGGAAACTTATGTTTATTGTTACTTAAATATTAACATTTGTCGTGTGTTTCTAATAAATCGTTAGTTTTTTATTAGTACTGGGAGGTACTGGGTTCGAATCCCGTCAGAGATGCAAATCGAGTTTTCATCATCGATTACAATCGGTGATGTTAATAAACACAACTAAGACCCTCTGATGGAGTGCAGAATTCAGCGCTGACCCATTGTCCATGTCAATGTACAGGTTGTCATGGAGCTTGCAATGTGCAGGTGGTATACTGTAGTTGTGTGAGTAGGTGAATGGGTTAATGATGTGGCGTGAATACGTGGTATCACAATTGGCCAAAAATGGCCTAAGTGTCAACCACTGAAACCTAGTTACCAGGAAGCTTGAAGCGAATAACGAATAAAATTTGTAAAAAACAAAACATTGTTAATAAATGAAACGAAAAAAATGGAGGAAAAAATCGTGCTGATACCTCAACGATTTCACTCAAGATCGGCTCCGTGTACTTACTTTTGGAGTCCTTGCATTGCAGAACAACTGGAAAATGAACTAAACAGTTTTCGGCGACTCTCGAGAACCGTTGAGATTATAGGCGAAAGACATTCACACAATGGCATAATTAGGGGAACGCAAGTAAAACTCGATTTGTTAACAAAAAACAAAAGAACATACAATATTTTTTGTGTTTTTTGTTTTTCTAATTTATAATTTTTAAGGTTACGGCCGTGTTTTTCAATGTTTTAATTCCAAATTTAAATTATGAACAATTAACAAATAACTCTCGTGGTAAAGTATTTTTTTATTTAATTATATTTAAGTAATATGAATTAATTGTTTAATGTGTGAATATAAATTCATTCAAAATTAGAATTTGAAGAAAAATAGTTATTATTTCAAAATGAGCAAAATGAACCCACTGATATCGCCAGGGCTTTGACAATGATCTAGAATGGGTACACTTACCGATAAATGGCCAGTAGGTTTGGTGTGTACACGTCTACCATTTATCGATCTGCTCAACGGTATAGGCAAACGGGTTCTTGCTAGAGAAGACGAAGGCAAAGACCAAAAACGTTATACTGGCTCCAAAGATGATCGTTTCATTCTCCTTGAAACTTCGAGGAACAGTCCTCAAACAGCAACTCAAACCCGTAATACTTTACTGTGAGACGAAGGCTTACTGATCGTACTGTGAGACGAAGGCTTAAAGAGGCCGTTTTGAGATCATCAAAGAACCCCTACTGCAGGGAAATCACCGAATAGCAAGGTTGAGTGAACGGTACTCTCAATGTAACATTACGACAACCATCGCTTATAGTGCAGGTTCAATTATGGTTTGGGCTGCTATTTGTTTAAGTGCCCGTACAGAATTAGTGATTATTGATGGTGGATCCGTTACAGCTGATAGATATTTTAGAGATATTCTGCTAGAACATACATTTTGTTTTAATGCAGGATAATGTTCGGCCGCATACTGCACGCTCTGTAAAAACCTTTTTGTCTGAGATTGGAATAAATAAAATGAACTGGTCTACAATGTGTCCAGTTTTGAACCCGATAGAACATGTCTCTTCTACATACAAGTCTACGTACGTAGAACATGTCTACGTACATAGAACATGTTGAAATCCAGCAGTTCGAAACACAGAAGAACTTCGAAATGTGGACATATGGGAAAATTTATCACAAGAAACGATAGACAGTGTTATCGGAAGCAAGTCATGACGAAAAATTGGTTGTCATTTTGTTTTATTTGATTATCTCAATCAAAGGTAATCCTTTCAAAAGAGTAGCATATTTACACTATTACTGATTTTCAGAGTTTTTCAATAAACTATTAAATTTTTTTTCCTGATTTTGGATGTTCGTTCTTGTAACAGAATTCTTAGTACCGTATAAATGATGCTTTGAATTCTATTGCAGACTCCCTTGTGGTTGCCCCAGACAGCATTTTTCAGCCGCTAGCTTACAGTCGTTGGGGGGGTTTTTTCCTGGGATCACAAAAGAGCTTGAATATGCTGTATAAAAAAATAAAACATTGAAATTTCAAAATACTCCGACGATATTAAAAGAAAATACATAATTGGGACACTGTATATTCATGAACCATGCTCAAGACCAACAGAACTATATATGGGTTTAGCAATTCATTTTATGCAACAACTAACATCTGAAAACAAATGTATACATTAAAAAAAATAAAAATATGATATCTCCGGAACTGTATTTTTTTAACATTTATTAAATATTCCAAAGAATTAAGTAGTTTATAAATCATTGAATTATTTCGTAATTTCTCTTCATATTAAATTTAATCAAATAAAAAAAAATTATAAACTTAGAATATAAATTGGCCAAACTAAACTTAAATTTCCATAAATATAATTACACCGATAGTAAATTTTCCGATCGACAAATTTTATAGAAATTTAGTTTTAAATTAATAAAATATACTAAATGAAATTTTAAGTTCAAGAACGAACATTATAGAAAAATTATAATTTATAAAACTTTAATTATATAAAATAAAAAAAATTGCTTAATTAATTTACCCCAATACAAGTACGTAGCGTTGCGGATCCGTTTCATTGTTCGAAGTACTCGCGGGTTCAACGGGATTCATGCATGCATTTCACAAGCCTGATCAACGCGGTTTATGTGGTATCACTGTAGTTTTATAGTGCACTGTACATTTTAGGTGGCTTGCGTCACACAATTTATTACACCGTAATAATTATGAGCATGAATTAGGTTTTATATAAAATCTATTATTATTTAGTTTAGCTTTTATTATTATGATAATGTTTTGCAAGCATTAACTTTTTATTTAATATAACTCGTATGAGTATCACGAATTTTTCGTTAATTTGTAATAAGTCTTTGCACTTTTCAATATTTAAGAACTTGAAATATTCATACAATAGTCCATCAAAACGGAAAAAGTAAACTTAAAAATACATGCAACACAGTCACGTTATTTCACAAGTCATATGGCTCGTCAGCCGACTTCTATTGTCTTTACACACTTTGCTTTAATTTCACTGTATAAATCTGTTCGTTTTTCATTTAACTATTTATTATTAATTGTATATTAAAACTATTTATTTATTATAACTTATTTATTATTTTACGTGTTATTTATTGTAGTATGATAATTTTAACTTGATTATTATTAATAGTATTTTTATATATATATATTTTTTATTATTATATGTAAATTAAGTCTCCATTTTTTTTCTATTGGCATCAACCACCAACAATTATGTTTTATATTTTAATTAGAGATGTTTTCTCTACCAAATTCGAAATTGAACTCCCGTATCTAATGTCTTTTAACCCGTTCATACCTCGCATCATCATTGTATACACTTACACATTTAATACCCAACCTGTCCCAACTTAACATTAACAATTTTCGTGTAATATTCTACTAGTTACAGTGATAGAAGTAAAATTAAATCAATACAAATAATCAACATATACATAATTAAGATGAGTTTACGCATGTTTTCAGATGTTGCATATTTTCGCGAGATATTTTATTTTATTTTATTTTATTATTATTTTTTTTTTATTATTACAAGAAAATAGTAAAGCTGGCTGGCATTCGCCACATTCTAGCACCTATCTTAGATATTCATAAATCAAAGTCTATTTGATTTTAAACACCTTTTTTCTTTGTTTCCTCAATTGTGCCGCTGAGAACGTCCCTTAATCTAGCAGACCTTATACGGGAGAACATTACAAGATAGTATGGATAATTATAGGCTAATTAAATGCTGTATTAAAAAATGTTGGGCTCCATCCCTTCCAACTAAAACGCGGGTTCTGCTAGCTTTAGAAAAAGTTAGCAGAACCCATTTCAAAAAACGATTTAAAAACAATTGGAAAATTAAAGGTTAATTTTAGGCTAATTAAATGCCCTATTTAACTTTTTATTTATTATGCTTGCTCTAGGAAAAGGTACGGCTTTATCAGTTATAAGCTTCTGTTAGCCAAATCGAAAATCGGACCAAAAATCATATTCGAACGCAAAACAAAATCAATTGACAACAAATAATTTGATTTTAGACTCATTTTGGCCTAGTCAAATGCTCCATTAACAAATTTTGGGCTCTACTCGTTTTTGACTAAATTTCAGGCCATTCAATTTAAAGCTAGCAGAACCCAAATCGAAAATCGGATTAAAACCGAAATTAGAACGCAAAAAGAGGAACAATTGGCATACAAATAATTTTAGGCTCATTACGGTCTAATCAAAAGCCACATTAAAAATTTTGGGCTGTAGACGTGTTTGACCAAATTTCAGGTCATTTAATCAAAAGCTAGCAGAACCCAAATCGAATATCGGACCAAAATGAATATAAATTATTTTAGGCTCATTATGGCTTAATCAAAAGCCACATTAAAAAGTTTTGGGCTCCACTCGTTTTTGACCAAATTTCAGGTTATTTAATCTAAAGCTAGCAGAACCCAAATCGATAATCGGACCAAAACCAAAATTAGAACGGAAAACAAGAACAATTGATATTCAAATAATTTTAGGCTCATCATCATCATCAATCAAATATCAAATTAAAAATTTTGGGCTCAACTCGTTTTTGGCGAAATTTCAGATCATTTAATCTGAAGCTGGCGAACCCAAATCGGAAATCGGATCAAAACCGAAATTAGAACGCAAAACAAGAACAATGGACAAACAAATAATTTTAGGCTCATTATGGCTTAAGCAAAAGCCACAACAAAAAGTTGTGGGCTCTACTCGTTTTTCATCAAACTTCAGGTCATTTAATCTAAAGCTAGCAGAACTCAAATCGAAAATCGGGCCAAAACCGGAATTAGAACACAAAACAAGATCAATTGACATACAAATAATTTTAGGCTCATTTACGGCCTAATCAAAAGCCATATTAAAAATTTGTAGGCTTCACTCGTTTTTGACCAAATTCTCAATTTGGGCTCTGCTTGCTTTTAGATTAAATGAACTGAAGTTTGGACATGCACCAGTGGAGCCCAACATTTTTAATGTTGCATTTTTTAGGCCATAATGACCCTAAAATTATTTGTTGTCAATCGATCTTGTTTTACGTTCCAATATGATTTTTGGCCCGATTTTCGTTTTGGTTTCTGTTAGCTTTTAAGTGATAAAGCCTTACCTTTTCCTAGAGCGAACATAATACAACAAATTAAATAGGGCATTCGAGTAGCATAAAATTAACCTTTAATTTTCCAATTGTTTTTAAATCGTTTTTTGATTTGGGTTCTGCTAACTTTTTCTAAAGGTAGCAGAATCTGCTTTTTAGTTGGAAGGGATGGAGCCCAAAATCTTTTAATAAAGAATTTATTAGTTTATAATTATCCATACTATATTGTAATGTTCTGCTGTATGGGTTCTGCTAGCTTAAGGGGCGTCACTGAGACCCCCTTACTCTAAAATCATTGTGATCGATTTCTGGCATTCGAAATGTTCAACAATTTTACGAGATGCATTACGCATTATTACGCATCTTAATGTTAATGTTTCCTTGTAATCTTACGTGTGCACAAGTGTTCACACTTAACTATGTGGTATCAAATTGTTGCCGACTGAAGCAGTGATATTTAAACACATTTTCTAAGAATCTACTCCATCTCGGAGTAAACATACAAATCCACATATGCTGATTTTTTCTCGAACAATTGTGCAAAAATGTTTGAGAGTGAATAATTCTACGAGAAGAATTCCGTAAGGACTATTGATCGCGGTGGATCATTCGTTTATAAAATTGTCTATTTCGTTAACTAAGTTCCTGCTATATACTGTTATCGTCTCCAGATAATACGTATAAAGATCCTATTTATTATTTTTAGTGAAATATAAAATAAATTAATTTCTTTTATGTGCTAGCATTAAAGCAATATAGTATTTCATTTTTATGCATCATGCGGTTGAATATAACGAAACAGTTTTAACGAATACAAATAATAACCGTATTTTATTCAGCAATAGCAAGATCCCCTGTGTGAAATATATTTCTTGAATAATACACGCATATGGTACGTTTATATGTGAATGTATAATAAAATAATAAAAGCGGGCCCTTTAGAATTCGTCGTTGTCGTCGTCCCCGTATTCGTTAGCGGTAATTCACCTGTAAATTAAAGGATCTTTTTATTACTCGAATATAATATTATTTTTTTTCGAATTGTGTTTTCTTTCGAAATTGTTCAAGAAGGATATACTCGAATATATTTTTGTAGACAAAACAAAGTGATAAATGGGGGAATATAATTTTCAGTATGTATATACGTGAACATGTATACAAACAAGAAAACCCTCATCATCATGAACACTTAACCCTTCTCCGTTTAAAGGTTTTTATGCGTATTTGGTTGATGTTTTGTTACCTTCAACTGATACACACGTTTGTGTGCAAAACATAAATTTTATTTCTTTCCATATTTCATTTGTAAAAGATGTTTGTGCGCGGAAAAATCGTATTTCTGTTAAACGTACATGAAATATGGCGGGAAAAGATATTCATATTTTTTTTTGTTCGTTTTATGAGGTTAAATAATATATATTACACAGCAACTTGCCATCAATAAGATACATTTCTTATTCTCACGAGGATTCTCGAATTTTTCTATAGTTTTTTTTTTCACCTGTCATAAAACACATCACGAATAATTAAATGTGTCTTGCGTCTTAAATATTAAATTAAATCACTTTTTTAACAAGTTTGGCGTCCCAAGTATATAGAGAGGCTCGTTGTTTGTAAATGCCAGTCACTTTTTATGTCATTAATTCTGCCATATATGTACATATGTATAATGGCGATAAACGGTATAATGAAGACAAACAAACATTTCACTTTGATTTGGTTGTTAGCGTACCCATTTCTGTATGAGAACATGAAACGTTTTTTTTTTTTAGTCGTGGGTAAGTCATTGATCTTATATCTTTACCGAATTCCTACTTAATATATCATCTTACCTCGATAAATTCTAAATCTAATTATTTTGTATAAGCAGTCGTATATATTCAAACTTCAATACCTAAATATAATTTGTCTGTACTTTTCGTATTCATCAATCAATCAAACCGTGAAAAATTAGTTTTTTTGAGCACAAGTTAATTACGAATTTTAAACGAATATATTTTATCTAATCTTATTCAAATAATATTTAATTAAAAATTAAATTTTTAACATTTCGTATATACACAATACACACACACAGGCATGTTTACATATTTTTATTGCTAATTAATGTGTGTATAAGAAATGTATAAGAAGAATGTTTTTTTCCCTTTTAAATTAGCATGTCGTATTAAGTAATTATTATGTTGTGTGGGGATTTAACCATAGACTCGTTGTACATGTACGATTTAAAACATAGAAAATGTCAGTTTAACTTAGAGAACGGTTTTATGGAAATAATGAAAAACTATCAATCTGCATGTAGCATGTCATACAACTAGGGATTACAAACAAATAAACGTTCTTGAATTTTGTTACGCGGTACAACACACACCCAATTTGACACCAATCTAGATAAACGCGAGTTAATGATAAATGTTTTACAATTTATTGATTTATTGTTGTCGTTTTAGTTTTAGGTGTTCAAACTATAAATAAAAATGTACACGAGCGATAACGTCAACATAAATGTTAATATTTGTTTAAGAAATCAATAATCAAAATTGCATTTGTCAGTTTATGGCGGAATTTTGTCGGCGGTAATATTGTTTCCGGTTTAATGTTGGTATCATGTAATTTTTAAGAGAACAAAGGTTTGTGATCTGACTTAGCGTACCATCTAACTATATACGTAATGTGTTTTAGTAGTGATAAAATATTTTTTTGTATTATTTTCGGTAAATTAGGGTCAATGTACGTACACTAGTGTAAACTTATCACATTTGATTATGATTGTGAAATACATATATACCAAAAATAATATCAAAAATCTACACTGTTAAATTTAAAAGTATACCAATTGGAGTTTTTTAATAGAATCATCTTTAACATTTTTATTAGAAAAGTCCCTGAGTTCTTAATAGTGTCGCTGTAAAGATCAAATGACGTTCTTACAATTTGGGATGATCACGAGAAAATTGTGATACAATTTACTAATGTTTTTTTAATTCTAAAGAGGGATTTTCACGGGGTCTCACCAGCGTTGCCATATTCTCAGTTTTATCTAAAAATCTCAGATTTTTCATTTCTTATCAGATTTTCAGTTTTTTCAATCCAAAATTCAGATTTTTCATTTTGGTTCAGATTTTTCAATTAAATTTTTATTAATTTTTTTAACATGCAAGAAATATTTATAATATCAAAAAAAACTGAAACGCGTAACTATATGCGGTAAACCGTCAATGTCTCTTGGTTTGGTTCATTAAACAATCATGGAAGAAAATAGTTTATTTGCTTTTAGGGGAAAAAGTGCAATGGATTTACATCATTCCTAGTGTTCACTCGTGTACAAGAGGATAAAAAATATCCGGGTTTTTTTGAGCTACAAACCGAGCGCACCCTATAAATCGGTATATTTTTAACTCCACTTTGTGGAGTTAAACAAACAACTGCACATTTTCGTTGATATTTTATTAAAATTTAAACATCACTTTAGGAAATATATCACTATATTAAATTCACTGGTAAAGGAAAATGTCGTTTAAAATACTGAACTGCCAAATTTATATGCCAAGCTAAAAATAAACGCGTTCACTCGTGTAATAAAAAAAAATTGGGATATTTTACTGAGGTGAAGTTAGTCGGGGTAAAATATGTCAAAAATATATCGATTTTTTATGTCAGAAAACCATCAGTGAACACGCTGATTATGTTAAAATTTAAGGTTAAAAATTATCTTTAAGCGAGGCGTCATTATTTTATGGCTTGGTGAATTAATATTTTAATTATTATAAATAATAATAAAAATTAGATGAAAATTATAATGGATAAATATTTAATAAAAAAAGGTAAGCAGATATGCCATAATGGAGTATAATTATTAATACTAATATGTGGTTGTGTGCGATTTTTCTAAAAATAGCAAACATTTCGAGCACCTGTACGGGGAAATCGAGAGCATGTGAAAACCAAACGGTTGATCCCGCTGTGAGTTCAACAATATTAAATGCAAATAATGCTCCGGGTAAATATTCAAATTCAACAGCGCAGATTGAAAAAAATAATGTTGAGCAATCTACTAGCACAACTGTGATAAATCAAACCGTTGAGCAATCTACGACCGAAACTATGATAAATAAAACCGTTGATCCGTGTATCAGTAAAACGACAAATAAAGTACAAGTGAGTACCTGATTTATAATCTCACTCACATATTGTTAACTTACGTAATTAATCAATCACTGAAAATTTTATTGTTTCTCTAGAAAACTAAAATAAAGTAACAAGCCTAAACTACTCAGTTTTATCGGAATCCGACATGTCTTTAAAGCCTTGGCTCAAAAAGAGCGACAATAACTTAGCATATTGCAAAATTTGTCATTGGGAATTGAAAGCAGCTGGAGGAACAACAGATTTAAAATGCATTCCAAAACTACTAAACATCGAGAAAAATCAACAACAATTGATTTTAATTCATCATGCGAAAATTTACTCCAACAGTTCGTAAGCACGGATAAACAGGTATCTAAATTTGAAATTCAGCTCTCTGCATTTTGCGCAGAACATAATTTAGCGTTCAAAACTATTGATGATTTGGTCCCACTTTTAAAAATGATTATTCCTGACTCGGAATTTTTAAAAAAAGTTACTTGTGGTCGCACAAAAGCTACTGCCATAGTTAAAAATGTTATTGGAGAGAGTCACATGTACGAGCTTTGCAATGTTTTAAGAAATAATTTCTTTTCAATGTGCGTGGATGAGTCAACCGACATTTCGACCACAAAATTATCCATTGTGGTAAGAGTGGAATTCCGAAAAAAGGTAAACGATTTTTTTTTTTTACTCTTGTCAAAGTCGAAAAATGCGATGCAGTTGGCATATATTCAAAAATTGTCGAGGTATTTGAACAATATGAAATTAACTACAAACGGTATTTAGTTGGGTTTGCAGCCGACGGTGCGAACGTCATGACGGGTTCCAAACATTCAGTTGCACAACTACTTAAAAAGGATTGTCCTAATTTATTAATATTTAAATGTGCTTGCCATTCATTTGCACTTTGTGTAAGTCGAGCAATTGATTGTTTACCGAAATATGTCGAAGCTTGTGCTAGAGACATTTATAACTTTGTGCAAAACAGCCCCAAACGCAATGATCTTTTCGCACAAATTCAAATTATTCTCGACTATAAACCGCGTAAAATGCCTCATCCATCACAAACTCGATGGCTTTCTATAGAAGCAACCGTTCAACAGCTGCTAAGTCGTATGGATGCCCTTAAATCGTTTTTTGTTCACGAGAATTTGGAAAAGTACCACCAAACTCAGCGAATCATAGATAACTTACATAATCCGCAATTTGAAATATATTTAAAATTTTTAAAATTTATTTTGGGTCACGTAAATAAACTGAATCGGTTATTCCAAAGAGAAGCGCCTCAAATATTGTACATTTATTGCACAATGAAATAACGCGTTTCTATTTGATGGTATTTGACTATTTTGTTAAAGACGAAAATATTTCAAATGAAATGTTTAAAAAACAAAACATATTGTGGAGTGAAAATTTTAAAAATCTTAAAGATATTTATTTTGGAGCAGAAGTTTCTGCGGCACTTGAATTTTCGCAAGTGTTGTCTGAACCCGAAGAAACTGAATTTAGAACATATTGTTTAAATTTTTACATACAATTTTGTAATAATCTTTTAAGTAAATTTGATTTTCATAGTGATTTTCTTAAATCTGTTAAAATGATTACTCCTAAAAATATTATAAATAAAAATACGTCCACTTCCACAGTCTCAAAACTTTATTATTTTTTACCACAAGTCATTCCTATTGAGAACCTTCAGCAGTTAGATGACGAATGGCGAGAATTACGTCATATGAATTTTTCTGAGTTAAATTTAACAGAAAATATGCAAGTGGAAATACAGTTATCCAATTCGAGGTTGATAAAGTAAACTTAAAAAAAGCACACAAAATATTCGGAATGTATTGTAATTTTTATTTCATTTTACAGATTGATCCTTGCCATTTTTAGTTAAACAAGATATCATTCAAATGTCCTCCACGGGACTTCTTACAGGCCTTGATTCTTTTGAGGTAATTTTCAATGACTTTTCGGCACATTTCGGGCGGTATCTCGGCCATTACCTTACGAATATTAGTTTTCAATTCGTCAAGAGTTTGAGGATTGATTGCGTAAACACGATCTTTCGCGTAGCCCCACAAAAAGAAATCCAAAGGCGTTAAATCACAGGATCTTGGAGGCCAATTGACATCAGCCAATCGCGAAATCAAACGTCCAGGAAATTTCTCTTGCAAAAGATCTCGATTTGCTCGTGTTACGTGACTGGTTGCTCCATCCTGCTGGAACCACATATCGTCAAGATCATAATCTTCGATTTTCGTAAAAAAATAATTGGTTAACATGCGGCCATAGCGCTCAGAATTGACGGTAACGGTTCGTCCATGGTTGTTCTCAAAAAAATACGGCCCAATCACACCACCAGACCACAATGCGCATCAAACAGTGACTTTTTCCGGGTGTAATGGCTTCTCTACAATCAATTGTGGATTTTCTGAGCCCCAAATTCTACAGTTTTGCTTATTAACGTATCCACCAAGCGAAAAATGAGCTTCATCACTGAAGAAAATTTTGTTCGAAAAATCAGCATCGACGGCCTGTTTTTCCAACACTCAATTTGCGATTGTTAAATGCTCCATATTCTTAAATGGCAGGCAACTAAATAAATGACAGCGTACTTGACGTTTATCTTTGACAGATGTCGGTATACAGATTTCTACTTTATCAACCTCGAATTGGATAACTGTATATTTTGGGAGAAAATTTTAAATCTTAAAAGAACTGACGGAAGTGAATGTTTCCAAAATTTACAAAAACTGGTAATGACAATTTTAACTATTCCGATTGCAACCGCCAATGTGGAGCGAATATTCTCTCAAATTAATTTGAATAAAACCAAGATACGAAACAAATTAGAAATTCCATCTTTAATAGGAATCTTAAGAACTAAAGATTATTTGAATAAAACGAATACGACTTCGAAAAATTTTGAGCATACCAATTTAATGTTCAAAAAGCTTAATTCGACAATGTACAAAATAAGTGATGCTAATGATGACAATGACATTTTTCGCAAATAATAATAATTTTATTTATTAATAATGTTTTATATTGCAAGTTTATACCATTGAATTAATTGATATATTTTGTGATATTTTATTCAAACAATGTTCCTTTCTATAAACTTTATTTTTTTTTAAAATGCCTGAAGCATTATTTTATTTTTATGTATTTTAATATGTATATGTATTTAATTAATATGATTATATGTTAATTATTGATTGATTATTATATCTTAACACTTAACCGACGGGAACAGTATTATCTACTGTTGAAGCAAAATCAACGGTATTCGTCCACTACTCTTGAAAATCAGCATTTTTTTTTGATTTTTTTTTTGTTTATTTTGATTTTAAATATTTTATTTAATTTATTTATTAATATTTTTTAAACTAGATATAAAATAAAGTAGAATGAAACAATTTTATTATTTTCGAGGTGCATGTGGCGAAAAAAGATCCGTCGGTTAAGTGTTAATAAATTCTGTGACGAATTTTCTAAAAAATGACTTTTTTTGTCTCGGGTCAGATTTTTTTATTCTAATTTTAGTACAATCAGTTTTTTCACCTAAAATTCAGATTTTTCTTCAGTTTTCCGTAGAAATTAGTTGGCAACGCTGGGTCTCACCCACATCGTCAGATAGTTCAGTCAAAAACCCTATAAGTGTGATGAATGAGAGAGAGAGAGAACAGAAATACAATAACAGAAATGTTCACGGGAATTTCTTTATTACACAACCGATGAACTCATTAGGGAATATTCAAATGAATTTCATGCACTACGAAACAAGTAAATTCATAAATGATTTCATCGAAATTTTCATAAGGAATTGCACTATTACCAATCCGATGAACTAATTAGGGAATATATAAATGAATGTCTTGAACTAAAAAACCAGTGAAAATGTTAAATTATTTCATTAGGAATTTTACGGAAATTACACTAATACAGAACGGATACACCCTTTAGTGAATTTACATAGGAGCTTCATCAATGATAACGCAGTAAAAAATGCATATATGTAGCTAGAAAGATTAATTGTTTGAATTTAATTCATTTTATTTATTTAATTTAGGTTCTATATTTAATTATTTATTTAAATTTGAGGATTTTGATCCGGCTGCTTTATCCTAGAGATAATTTTTTTTTTTTTTTTTAAATAAAATTTATTACCTATTTGTAATAATCATGTGTACGTTAGTTTTAGTCAAGCTGTTTGATTTGTTAAATCGATTGTGGGCTTTAACAATGCTTCTACGTAACTCGGCTTCGTATTCATTTATATTCAATTCTGGCGATGCTTCTAAATAAATTAAAATAAATGTAGAATTTATTGTTTTTATTTGTTGTGCCAATTTTAATTGATGTAATTTTATTAGTTTGGTCTCTGTTTTTATTTATCTTTTGTTTGATTTAACCTTGATCTCTTTTTAGATTTATCTAATGCTTACGATTTTGAAAATAACCCCGAAAATGTTAGGAAGCTCAAGCTATAAATTAAATATATTTAATTAAAGTTAAATAAAAACAGAAGTGTAAATCAATAAAATTGTTTTAATTAAATGTAGAATACATTATTATGATGTATGTCTTTTTAAAAATAATAAACCTATAACTTACGGTATAAAATGTCGTTAAATCGCCTGAGGCGCCCTGTTCAACGAATACTAGCTGCTTATGACAGCAGTAAAACTTCGATGACCCAGTCATACTTACCTGATATAAACTCTACCTGTAACACATAAAACTACCTGGAATACATCTTATAAATTCATTACATAAACCTAAAAACCTAGAATAAGCATTATCAATTATTTAATACTTACCTTCCTATTACATACATTTATATGGAGTACCTAGAAATTAGTTTAAATTATTATTAGTACAACCAAACCAAAACATATGTAAACAATATGCATAACAATAATTTGTCCTTGAACTTGAACTTCAATTGATGATCAAACCAAATTGTGTTATGCATATTGGAAACATAATATTAACGTAGAATTTCACTTTTTAATTATTAACGTATAGATACTTACCTATAAATTACATTAATTATTATTATTTATATATATTAACAATATTATCAATAGATAAATGTAAGTTTATTATTTCCACTTACAATTTTTTTATCTATTGACATTTTTGTTATTCTATTGACATTTGTGTACCACTACAAATGCAATATTGATGCTACCCCTACGTATTATAGAATGCGTTTTATACCTAATATTATATAATGTAGTGCCATCTAGTGGCAATTAGTTTAGCGATTGTTGACCCTCTATATTTAAGAATATACAATAATTTTGTACCTAATAATGTAAAATAGAAAATTATCCCTCTTCTCATTGTAACCACAAAGACGTCAACATCAAAAATATTTGTAACAAATCCGAGTGTGATAAAATAAAATTAAAGTTAAAATTTATAAGATTTTATTTTATTATTTTTATTGAAAACAATTGTACGCATAATATTTCCAATTTTGTACACGCCCGTTTATTGCAACGACCATCCAAATTAAAGTAATAATAGACGTTGCCCTTAGCAATGGATCGAAATAGGCCATTAAATCCCAGTTTTAATTTTTTGGATTTTAACATTGTAAACTATAAAATGGGAAAGAGCAAAAGTAAATATTTAGCTAATATTTACTGTTTTCCTTCATGTTTCTTCCGATCCGAATCAGATCATGTTTTAGAAAGCGGAAAGCAATGCAAGCTGGAACTAATTTCAAATTTTAGAAAAAAAATTCAGTTAACGCATTTATGTTTTTTTTATTTTTTTTTATACCTAGTTTTTATTTCTATAAAAAATATAAAGCATATAATTACATAAAACGAAAAGAATCAGAAATAAAACTAGGTTAGTAGTCTCCTTATTAAAGATAATGTTTCGGAGCTACGATTCAATTACAAAAAATATTTAAATAATATTTAAATTACACTATTACAAATTTAAAATATTAATTATAAATTATTAGTATTTCTATTCGGGTACTAAACAATAAAATTCACAAACAAAATGGTAAAATGTTCATTACAGATATACTTCCATGTTACTAATAGTAAATAGCCAATCCTTAATAACTTGCAAAAATCATTAACATTATTTATTAAAAAAAAGGTTGACGGTAATTGACTATATATGTAGTTTAGGAGCGGTATAGTTGAAGAATTTTTTAAAATGTTCCTTATTAGGACGAGGAATATTTATTCTATTAATGTTGCGCAAATTATATGATACGCTATTCAAATTACTAACTATACGATTACCGCTAATTAAATAGAAAGCTTTTAATACTTTAAATACATATAGGTACCGAAACGGCAAAATTTTGAATTTCACAAATAACGGGAAAGATGGAGTCGATCTTGGTATAAAGTTAATTATTCTCAACACTGCTTTCTGAACGGACATCAACGGTCTAATATTGGATAGGTAAATTCCGCCCCAACAAGTAACTCCATATCTCAAATGCGAGTCAACTAGTGCATAATATATGCATTTTAGGAATTCCGGACTACAAATATTCCGAAAATAGTGAAAAGTTCTTAGTGTCATCTGTAACTTACTTTTTAAATTATCCACATGCCCCTTAAAATTTAATTGAGAGTCCAAATGCAAACCGAGATATTTAAAAGAGTACACAGTTTCAATTGGAATGCAAAGGGGGTCACAATTGGTATGATTGCAAGATAACGAATGATAAATTAAACATGAATTAAGTTCAGACGTTGTGCCACCAATGGAAAAATTCATTAGTTTAGACTTGCAACTCAATATCATATTATGCACAAAGAACCACTTTTTCAACAAGACAACGTCTTGCTTAATATTATGTTCTAGGGAATCTATATTGGAAGCAGAGTACAGTAATGCCATATCATCTGCAAACGCGACGATATTGCCACGTAAATCCAGGCTGAATATTGAATTACAATAGATTAGAAAGAGCAATGGCCCCAGAACTGATCCTTGTGGAACTCCAACATTAACTAGTTTCTCATCACTAAACTTCGCATTAACACAAACAGTTTGCTTACGATTGAACAGATACGATTTAAACAAATTCAAAGCAACACCTCTTATACCAATATTGCATAGCTTCGATAATGAAACACTATGATTAACGGTGTCGAAAGCTTTAGATTTTAAATTATCATTTAAATTACGATGCAGAGGCGACAAAAATGCTAATAAGGCTTTTTCCGTTGAAGAATTTTTAATAAAACCATAGTCGTACGTCGAGAAACTTAATTTTATCAAGATAATCTAACAATCTGTGTTTAATTATTTTTTCGAAGATTTTAGAAAAAGTGCTCAAAAAAGTAATAGGGCGGTAGTTATTTTTATCCAACTGAGAACCTTTTTTGAAAAGTGGTTTTACAACACCAATTTTAAGTAGATCCGGAAAAACCCCTTTTGACAAACAAATATTAAAAATAAAAGTCAACACGTGAACCAGACTGCTAATTATATTTTTTATTATTTTATGTGAAACTTCGTCAAAGCCGTATGAAGTACTATTTTTTAAATCACGAACGATCGCAAAAATTTCCTCTTCACAAACTGGGAAAAAGAAAAAATTCTGATGATTGCAGTTCGAGAAAGTTAATTTATCTCTAACAGACTCCTCTATATAAACGGTTTCATGATTAGTATTCAAAATTTCAGTAGGTACATTGATGAAAAATTCATTAAAAATATTAGCTATTTTAGTTGGATCATTTTCAATTTTATATCTCCAGCCGCAATTGAAATAATTTTATTAATGCTCAGTGTGTTGTTCAGAACACTATTAACCACCTTCCATTTCGATTTTAAATCCTCTGCAGCAGTAAACTGTGCCTTAAAATACCTTTCCTTTGCTTGAGGAATTAAACGTTTTAATTTACCATTAATGTTTTTAAGTTTATTACTCAACATCACATTAGTCTGGTTCTTTGCTAGTTTTTTAGCTAAATGGTTTTTATAGTTAATTAAACTCAGTAGTGATGCGGTTATCCAGGGTTTTATTTTGAAATCAGACCTTCTTATTTTAGTTATCGATTTGTTCTTATTTATCTCCCCAGTCAGTTTATTAATAAAAATGGAATAAGATAAATTTGGATCATTAGCAGAGAATACAGAAGACCAATCATAAGAATTTAAAGTAATCAATAAGTCGCAATAACTAATTTTTGTTTGCAATCGAGGTTGACAACGTGAAAACTGTTTTTTTGGATTAAATATATTTAATGCTAACATGATAGTATTATGATCCGTCACTTGAAGATTTACACTTTTTACCTCAAGAGAATATCTTGAAATATTTGATTCAGAAAATACATGATCAATACACGTATTTGAGCATGGCCTCGTAACGCTATTCATAAGAGAATCTAAGCCAAACGAAGAGCACAACAACAAAAGATCATCTTTCACAAGTGATTCTTTCAATAAATCAATATTAAAATCCCCAAGTAAGATTCTGTGCTTCGATTTATCAGTAACTAGAAAATCATTTAATTCATTTAAAAAAATATCTGAAGAAATAAAATGCAATCTATAGACTAGAATAAAACAGAAATCGATATTGTCAATGCGACCTGTTAGCTTGATAACATCAGCTGATGAGAAGTTCAATGCGGTAAAATGAAAATCAAAAGTAGATCTAATAAAGACCCCAACACCACCAGACCTATATGAATCATTACAATTAGCGATAAACGTAAAACCAGACAAATCAAAATTGTTAATTTCATAGGATGAAATCCACGTCTCGGTTAGAAAGATTATATCCAGATCTTTAATTAACGAATTAATATTTGCCAAAAAAAGATCGAAATTTTTTTGTAATAAAAAGTTATAATTACAAATATTTGGCTGGCTCATCGAAATTTTATATTTAAACGGTAACAAAAATTGTTTGTCGATACTAAAGTAGAACTTAATATGAAATTGATATAAAATTAAAATCATCAAGTTATTTTGTAGAAAGAAATTATAACAAAAAATAAAATACGAAAAAATTAAATAAGATAGAAGTACGTTAATTATGCGTTTGAGTTTAAAATATAAGTTATTATAGCACCATGGGTACAAACCGTAATACCATTTGTTTGAAAATGAATAAAAAAGTACTAACTTAGTGCATATACAATAACAAAACGAAAATTTAGTACCCAATAATACAAAACTTACTATAAAAATAATATCAACCCTACCAAAAGTTTGACAACTGCATGACTTAAATATTTCTTTTATAATACCAAAGTGGCAATTGTGGCAAATGTCAAAACTTCATAAAAAAAATTTGTAAACAAGTGTGAAAGTAAAAAATATTCTACAATATGAAAATTGAAATGGAAAACAAATCTAAAATGTTCATTTCATGACACATGCAAGCTTTAATATAGAAAATAATAGCAAAATTTTATTTATTTCTGTATTTGAATCAAAATTTTGACCTAATTATAGTTTTTGCCAGTTATAGCACAACCTAAAAGCGATATTTCATCCTATGTAAACGTAAAAATTTAAACTGGGTGTTCATTTTCTATAAAATATAGCCGCATACAATCAAAAATATTTTGTTTTTTTGCGTATACGTATACGCAGTTTAACGAAAAATCACAGATACAACGATGACATTGGAATTATCAGAAATATATTTTGTTTTCATTTTTTAGTTAAAATGAAAATTTGATTGTCTGTGGTTATAATTAAGCCATTGTGGAAATTTTTAATTTCAAATTGACTATTCTTTAAAGGAAAACTGAAAATAGAAACAAGTAATAATATAAAAATCTTCGCTTTTTACGTAAAACCTTCATAAAACACACAAAGTGAAATGAGGAGGTGGCGAACAAAAGGGAATAATTGCGAAAATGAACATTTTCAAATAACTAAAGCAGTTTGCCGTAACAATCAATGTTACCACGGTTTGGTTCCGATACACCTACAATTCTTCACACCACCATTGACAACGATTATAGTCGACTGCAAAAGAATGTTCCTTCCCTAAAAGCTGAACCAAATTATGATTTAGCTATCAGTCAAACACTTCATGGTTCATCATATCGTGACGAAAGGTCATTTGCCTGTATCTCGCAACAAACTGTATATAACAAATTTCAGCATATGGTAGGATTAGGAATTTGCCGCCCATAACTATCTTCCGCCTTTTGTCCCCTTCATATGGTAAGAAAGAATCATCACGATTAGGGATCGTGCGGATATAATCGGCAACTTGATTATATCACGGTACCGGATGTTTAGCTGGTATCCCAGAATCAATCCAGGCATTTGCTTTGAAGCTCTATCTTGTCTCGCCAGAGCCTATCAATTAATTCTCATCACATCCGAGGATGTGCACAAAACGGCAATAACGGCCCCATTGTGTCTTTATGAATTTACACGCATGCCAGTCAGTCAAAGGAATGTCACATAACGTTCTGACGTTTTACTAACGAAATCTTGGCAGCATCGAAAAATGAGGCACAAAAAACACAATCGAAACAGATATTCCAACGACTCGATGAGTTTAGCGTAAACATTAAGAGTTCAAAACGCGTTTGCGGTTCGAGCTCTCTCGATCTCCTCAGTCAAAACGTTACCACTAATGGTATTCTGCCTTCACCTGAACGAATTATATGGTAAAGTACTAATAATTTTATACCGAAAGTAGCTAAAACGCTCGACGGCTCAATCCAGTAGCACTTGGCTATTCCGCTAAACAAGCCCAAGGTGCACAAAAAATTCTTTTGACCCGGTGATTTAGCCGATCGCGTTATTTAGCCGATATGGACGCGTAGTTCAGTATCACGATCGAAGCATCGAATATCGCTGTGAGAGCTGTCGGGAATTACTTGTGATTTGACAGATATATCTGTAAAATATTTTAGGTATTTCGTTGAAGGTAGGGAATTTACACAACCACCAACGTCCGATTAGAGCAATTTAGCCTATAACTGAACCAAGGAGTTTGGATTAGATCAGTCAATTAACAGTGGATATCCGAAATGTGACGGTAAAGAGAATAGCATGGCAGATAAGCTATACCGAACTGCTGACAGTGAAACGGTACGATCAAAAGAACAAACGGCAAGTCGACGCTAATTACGACATACATAACGTTCTACAAAGGTTTACACACCGAATGGATTATAAATCAAGTTGCTGCTTTTAATCGAAGTTTTAACTTGGCAAAGTTTTGGAGGGGTTTCAATTCATATAAAAAATTGCAAATTTTGGGACACTATGAAATCGACGGGCTGATATAAAATGGATGGCTGAATTAATTAATATTTTCTTGAATTTACTGAGAATACAAAATTTCGGAAAAATTAATTTAACCAATTAATATCGCTTTGAAAATTTTTAGAAATTAAAATTTTGTGAAATTTTGCAAACTTAGTTGGTAACTGGTCTGCCGCTCAATTGGTTTAGAACAAACTGATCTGCTTATACACTTTTTGAAACCAATATAAAATTTAAAAAATGACGAATGAAGCATTTGGAATAAAATGATTCCATCTCTTAGAAAAAATTAAAAAGAAAAAAGTTTCTGTTTCAGACCTCACATTTTAACTGGCATACTACCTGCAAATATTTTAAACGATTTATTAATCCAGTCGAAAATATTGATTATATGTATAATGCAAACGGTATAAAACAAATTTTTAGAACTTGCTAATTCCATTTAATGTACCATCTAATCATTTCCAGTATCATCATTTTGGCCAAATTAAATTTGTCAACAAACATTCTTACCACCGAAAAAAATTTAATTTCGTCAAACTTTTATTTGTATCCCTCCTAACGATACACATATTTCATATTAATGTTTATAAAACAACAACCTTCAATAAAAACGATATAGAGACAGCCGAAAAGCTCGCTATATAAGAAAAGGCAAAAACAAAAGCAAAAAATATAAAAACCAAAATCTTTTCGCTTTTATATCCGGAAGCTGAATGTCTTTGGAAAAATGTATTAAAACAAAAAGTTAATAAAAACGGATAAGGCACAGCGCGCGCAAAACGACAAAATTTCATCTAATTAAATTTGGAAATCCTGTTTTTAGCTTTCGAAATAAACTTTTTGTTTTTCGTTTAGCTTTTTTACTTTTTATTATCCTTAACAATGGCAACCGAAACCCATAATAATAAAATGGGTCTCTATATACATACTCGCATGATATATAAAAACTTAGCTACGGTTTCAATTTATCGCGGGAAGCTTGTTCCATATACCGCGTGTACGGGTGTGACGATACATTACTTACTTAAATATACCAGTGGGTGAGTGCCATCTATATATACGGACATAAGGTGCTCATTCATGTGTTACTTGCGTCTGTTAATTTAACAGTTGAATGCATCGAAATTTGTGTTTTGTTTAGATATATAGGTCGGCGGAATGGGATGGGTCACAACACTGTTGATTGTTTCATGTAATTAGAGTTCATTATTCTGTACACCCTTATCCATTATGTAAGGCGCGATAAATCATATATATACGTTCACGTTTATAATGGTATATTTTGACTTCAGTTCGCACCAATTTTCTAATACATTTTCCGCGTGATAATGATTATAATGCTGATGATGTAACATCCATTATCTTAATAACAATAAATTTATTTATTTTATGTAACGCAATGCTTTCGCTCGTTTGTTGTATGTATATACAAACACACAATACACACGGTGTACATGTATTGATTATCCGCGTGTTTCTATTATATACTTAAAGAAAATCTTCATACTATAGATTGTGTGCGTATGATAAGAGGAGAGAGATAAATGAAAATGATAAATAAAAAAAGGAAAATTCCACTAAAAAAATTGTACAAATAGAAAATCGTTCGTATATTTTCGATATTTACGTTCTGGTGGAAGGTTCCCTCCATTATATTCATTACCTCCTGTACACACACACACACACACACATTGGCACACAAGGAATAAGAAAATTAACGAGTTTTAAGGTTTTTCCTTATTCTAGGTATTGTTTGAATTGAATTTAAATTAAATATTCACTAGATTAATGTTATTTATGTTTGTTGAAAAACAATATTTTTAAGGTGGAAATGCTACGTGAAAACGATTAGTAAGTTTAAATTAAAAGGGTCCTATTTGTATGGAAAGATTTTATGTAACTTTGTAAAAATTCGATTACTTTTTGGAATCTTAAATAAAATTAAATTTCCCACCAAAATATTTTATTTAGTCCAAATTTATCTTCTGGAAGTTGATGAAGTAGTTACAGCAAAACGGAAGCAAGAAAAGCCTGAAACAATCGTTAATTGTTTGTCAAAAAAAAAAAAAATATAATAGATAATTAAAAAAACCAAGAACAAATCGATTAAGTTCACTATCTGGAGATTTACTGAAGAAAATGATACCGATTAGACTCTCTGCAATGCAACAAATACTTTAAATCAACCTAAACCACAAATTATACTAGTAGTGAGTAGTGATGGAATATCGTCATTAGGTTATTTTTAATTGCAGAACAAATAATAGCAGCCAAAATATAAAAATAATAAATAAAAAATATCAGCAGGATAATACTGCAAGGTATAGTGTTCTAGACCATCCTAATATGTTATGAATAACTCGGACCTGCAAACCATAGGAAAGAGAAAATACACTCGCGGGCAACTAAATCGACTATATAGTATTTTTTTAACGGCTTAACCGATTTTCGTAAAACAACTTTCTTTGACAACTTAGTATTTTAACTTTACAAATCTCTACCAGTTTCATTCGTTGAAGAAGTAGTTGCTTTATTGCAAGAAGGACGCAATTAACGAGAAGTCGGTCGTCAGTTCAACATGAGCCAACCTGCTGTCTCAAGAGTATCCAGAATGTTTCAGAAAACTTGTACCTTCAATCGAACCAGCCAGTATCGAAGAGGAGTGATCGATTTATCGTCCTAGCGGGCGTCAATTTGCATCAGGAACTAAGACAAGTTCAAGATGGAGCTGTTAGTCAATGAACAGTAAAAAGATGTTTGAAGGACGCAAACTTCACTGCAAGACGGCCAGCTAGAAACCCAAAACAGCACGCCATCGCAAAAAAGCCACTTGAATTTGCTTGCAAACACATCAATTAGAGCATCGATAAATATCGGTCAGTTCTATTCACTGACGAGTGCAGATGTTGCCTCCATAATAGTGATAGGAGAGGCCGGGTCTACCGGCGTCCAGGAGAGCGATTTTCGTGGTGCTGTTTTGCTGAAACAGTATCGTACGACGTCGGTTCGTACATGGTGTGGCCTGGGATATCGCTTGAGGGAAAAACAGATCTCGCTTTCGTATGGCCTCCATAGAGGAGGTGTGACCGCTGAAAGATATATCAAGGGCATTCTCTTGGATCATGTAGTGCCCTACGCAGGATATATAGGGCAAGATTTCATATTGATGCATGACAATGCTCGCTGTTACACAGCTCCAACGACGCGGCAGTTCATGAATGAGATTGTACTTGAGACGATCAAGTGGCCAGCCCTCAGTACAGACATGAATGAATTCAATTGAGTATTTATGGGATGAACTGAAACGGAGAGTCCGAGCCGGAAATCCGGTACACTCTAGCATCAGTGAGCTCAAGATTGCGTTTGATGAGGAGTGGGATGTGATCCCCCAAGTATTTGTCAAAACTTTAATAAGCTCAATGGAGAACCACATGCGAACCGTTGTAGACGCAAGAGGGACAATACTAAGTATTAACCAATAAATTTTGTTTGTTTTGCTTGAATTTTTTTTTTGTAATTTTAATTTAAATATCCCTAATATTTTTTTATAATCATCAATTTTGGTTATTTTCATTCAAAATTCATTATAAAAAAGTAATGAAAATAGTGTCATTTTAAAGATGTTTTTTTATTATCCCTGCAACCTGTTTCGGAGCCTTTTTCCGTCCTTACTTTTACGCCGTTGCCAGCCAATTCAAGGTCGTACGGCTATAGGTTCGACTTTATCACCATGCACATTGCATAGCTCCATGACCACCTACACTGGCATGGAAGATGGGTGGGCTTACGAGTTTTGCACTCCTACAGGGGGTCATAGATGTTTTCCATTTCATCACAGATCGTCGTAATCTGTTGATGAAAATCCCCTTTGCATCCTGCCCCTATCGGGATACGTACCCGGTACCTCCGGATCCAAACGCCAAACCTTTAACCACTCTTCCATTTGATCGACCAGTTTAAAGTAAAAATATTAAAAAAAACATTGTTTTGTAAAATTCGGTTAAGCCGTTTAAAAAAATCGAATTTCTGTGAGCGCTTAAAGTTTGAGTCGATTAAGTTGCTCTCGAGTCCGTGGATGATATGTTCATCTTAGCAGACGCTGATAACAAATAGGCGTAGACCAAAGACCTATAAGACCGAGACCTAAGATGTAAGGCCTAAGACCTAAAACCTAAGACTTAAGACCTAAGACCTAACCAATAAGACCTCGGAACTAAGACCTAAGACCATTGGCCTCAGGTCTTTGGCCTAAAACCTAAGAACTAAGACACAAGACCTTAGACCTAAAGCCTAGATACTAAAACCGGCGTACTAAAATCTTAGACATAATTCCTTAGACCTAAAGAACTAAGACATACGAAAAAAGTATAACATCTGAAGCCTAAGATCTAACACCTTATGCCTGACATCTAAGAATTAATGCTTTAAGGTTCTAAGAACTAAGACCTTAGACCTAAGACCTAAGAACTTAGATCAAAGGCCTAATACTTAACTAAGACCTGAAACCTAAGATCTAACTCCTAAGGCCTAAGACCTAAGATGTAAAACCTTAGATCTAAGACCGAAAACCTAACACCTAAGACCTAAGATCTAATACCTAAAAACTAAGACCTAAGGCCTAAAACATAAGATCAAAAACCTAATATTAAAGACCTATGACTTTATACCTAAGACTTGAGACCTCAGACCAAAGACGTAAAGCGTAGAACTTACGATCTAGGAGTCAAGACCCAAGACACAAGATCGTAAACTTTACATATTACACCTTACACCTTTCATCTTACACTTTACACCTTCCACTTTACACCTTACACATTACACCTTACTCTTTACATCTTACACCTCACTCCTGTCGTCCAAATATTGATGAAATGACAAACGGAGTTGGTTGAATTAGCTGTCGCGATTTCAACACGCATAATACAATGGAAATATTCTGTGAAAATCCTGTAGACTTCATGCATGCCCTATTAAAATATTTATTGAGTAATGGAATTCTTTGTAATAAATAACCAGTCTAGAGCACTTATCTATTTGGGTGTAGGTGAGGACCTTAGTAATTAATGCACTTGCACTGAACCTAAAAGGGTGCTTATTCTTTAAATTTTCTGGTACCATAAATGAACGGGTGTAACTTAACACAATCACTAAATGAGCCAACAGCTGTACTTTAAGCGTCAACCTGGACGTTAACACACGAGTTGGTACTTTGCCCTAGCAAGTACAAACTTCCTCAGATTGCTCCTTTGCATTAAAGTGATATTTGATTAAGTTTCATTGTGAAGAGATATGATTTAGAGACTCACATCGCACACTGGATTTCCTATTCAACCATTAGTTTCATTTTATTATATGATTAAAAGTCCTGTGGCCAAATCTGAATGTTCCGGCGCACCTAAGTCTTTGATGAAAATGCACCTACCTTATGTATTGTTGCGTAAGCACACCCACTAAGGCACAGGAGACATCATTGGATATCATACTCAACTACAATTCCATGTAGATCATAAAGAAACTCAGGACATTCATAAATTTTAAGGAACAGAGGAGATGATTGGGTGAGGGAAGCTGTTTCGAACCCTGAAGTTCAAAGACGAACTTAAATCGCTTTTTTGCCGGAATTAGAAAAAATTAGTAGCTTTCATATATTAACAATATTGCAGATAAGTTCAATATGCACTTACGTGGTGTGAAGCTTGTTCGCCGTGGCATCTGCTTCTTCTCACCTAGCAGTGTATTTGTTGATATTTTGCTTGCTGCGTGTAAAATAATGCTTCAGGGAGAATCTTTCGAGTCGAGTTAACCAAGATCTAATCAAATCGATGGATAAACCAGAAATAAAATAGCGCAGTTGTCGATAAAAAACCACCCACGGATTTAAAGGACCTCGTGATCTCACTCAGCAAGATGAGGAATTGAGAGAAATACTATATAAATTATACATTCCCAAAGGATACCAAAGTGAAGAAATTAAAGATGTGAATGTTGGTGGGAAGGTTCAACTCAAACTACTTTGAGTGAGAAGACAAGGACAAAGCGATCGGAGTCGTGGTGTGGCAGCCTGATTCAGATAGGCAAGGGAAGGGAAGAATTGGATTATCGAGTGAAGGAAAGATACTTAAGGGTGTGCACCAGAAGATTGTAGTTGCTAAAGATAGGGCGATCCACGGTGAATGCTTACATTTATTTTATACAAAAGATATCAATTTAATAGTTTCCATTCAAAATCTCTATTTAACGTTGACTTCAGTTAATGACGATAAAATAAGATTTCTAAGTTACCGTTCATTTAAAAAATGTAAACTAACTGATTACTCTAAAGAGTTTTTCAACTTTTAGTTCGTTTTCAAAATGTCTATTAAACGAACTAATTGAACTTTGTCGGCCTTCATACATACCCAGGTCGTTGTGTAAAATTCTTGACAAAATCCTATTCTGATATTCAAATCTTAACACTCTATTTACTAAGCTAACGAGGTCGCCCTCGTTAGCTTAGTAAGTAGAGTGCTTGCTCTGTTATTCGGGGGTCCCGGGTTCGATTCCTGGTGGTGACCAGTAAAAAAGTTGCGACTGGGTGTTTTTAACGTGTCATATGTTATTTATATATGTTCGTCCACTTTCAAATTTTCAGATTTACAGCCATAGTAGTTACGGCTTTGTCCTTAATATTTTAATATTTTATGAACGATGGCGGGTTGAGGTGCTCGGCTGATGCACACTTTTAGCAATAGCAGTAATATTTCCTATCGAACAAACTAGATGGCGATACGGAACGCATTGTCTATTAACATGCCAGTTGAACGAACTTGGCAGTTAGCGCTTCATTTCTACCGAATGTTTCTGCAACTGAATCACTACTTTGGAAATAAGTTGATCAAGCGTATATCGACTAATTTCGTTTACCTGGAATATAATACTGAATTTCTGTTACTGAACAGATGACATTAGAGCTATGGCCGGCGAAATAACCGCTAGTTGAAAAAGAACTGGTGGTGATGCACGCTTTATTTCGTCATTATTTTTTCATTATTTAGGAAAAACTATCAAATTATTCTGGTATTATAAGTTTTACGTATAAAATAAATCAAAACATTATGCAACCTAACGCAATGCGATGAAATATCAAAAATCGAAAAAACAAAATGGCCAACGTCAAGTACTAATTAGATTGGTCACATCCAATTATGTTCTAATTTGATTGAATTTTTGTAAGTACTAAAGTAGATTGTACTGAATAAATTTTTTTCATACCGCATAAAAATTCGAACAAAAAAAGACCGTACAAAAATAGATTTGACTGTACATCCATTTACAATTGCTCTACGCGTACATCGAAAGATACAAAATATGGTATAATCTCGAATATGTATGTACTTTTAACGCTATTTGCCGTAGGCACTTGGCGAAACACACTTATACTTAATAAACACATTTTTATTAATCACTTGTTTTTTGTTCCGCAGAATACGTCGGATACGTCGAATATGTATGTATACACGTTTATAAGCGTGAGCAATTGGGAATTCAGACACAGTTGTAATTTATCACTGAATAGTACAAATAGATAAAAACAAATTGAACAATGTGAAGTAAAAGTGAACATTAAGGGTGAAATAGTGAACACTAGAAAGAGGTAAATAATAATTTGTTAAAAAAACCTGGAAGGTGTTGATAAATAAATTGTGTAACTTTAAAAGCTGAGTCCACTGCAAATCCGTATCAAACGCCTGAAATGTGTACCAATATTGTCCCGAAAAAAATTTTTCAGATCCGACATTTAACAAACGCGTGCAGTATCTAGTACATTGACTAAAAACCTGTCAACAGTGAAAAAGTATAAACTATTAAATTAGAGATTAACTAAAAATTAAAGAGTGAGGCATATTTCAAGACCCGTTATTGATTAGTCAACAAATTATATAAAAACAAAAAAAAAACAACATTTGTATTTTGAATTTTAAGTTTTAAAAAAATTGTATTGTCAATTAATTTAACTTATAAGAAACATAATTATTATTTCGTTGTGCCAGAATAAACGTTTAAGAAAAAACAGAAAACTGCTAGAAAAATGTCAAATATTTTTTCCTTCGCCCAAGGAAAGCCAGAATGCTGTACTGTCGATGCTAAACAGATTTCAAAACTTACGTCAAAATCTATGTTAGAATCCCAATCATATCCTATGAATCAAATTTACTGCCAAAATACCCCTTGCCCAAGCTTCTTGACAGTTGGTGGTAAACTAATCTGATAATTTAAACTAATCTGAAAACTTTTCCTTTTCTAAAAATGAGATCGAAAAATACTAAAAAATAATTTTGAAAATGTTCGTTGGAACAATTTTCTCTTTTGTGCTAGTCCAATGTTTTGTGGTGTATAGCGAAATTTACTATTTTCAGCTGATTTTCTATAATTCAACCTGCCCAACATAAAAGAAAAAAATGAAAGTAACTTAGACGGCCATTGACGATCAAGCATCATCAATTCCGACAACGTGATATTAGAGAGTGGAAAGCAGATCTGACTAGGCCATCGTGAAGTACAAATCTTAGGCAATGAAGCAAACCAATCGGTATGTTTATGTGACTTCAATAACTCAAATTTAGCATTAACGGGTAATCGGAAGACCATTGTAGAGTACGAGGCTTAGGCAATAAACCGAACCAATTAGTGAAGCGGCCCTAACCGAGTTTTATTACTTATGTAAAAGTCTTTCTATCTGTCAATATATGTCAATCAACTAAACATGAGTGAATGACTTAGTATACATTGCTTATACCCATCTTTAAGACTTTCTGTCAAATTATCGAAACATACTGTATTTTAAAATTAATTAAAAAAAATAATCGCACACAAAATTAACGACTCCATAGTGTCTCATCACTAAAAACATATTTAACACACTGCGGTTAATTACACCAGAAAATCCCCAATCTATTTAAACAAAAAATAATAATAATTTCCATTTGTTACACAAAGTCACATTAATACGGTCATATACCGACTTTGTATCACTTGTCTATCATTCGTTACAGCCGCACCCGCATCCCAATCTCTCCCTCAAACCCCAGACCTAAACCTTAAAAAAAAACAATTTCAACTTCCTAATTTTAATTTGTGACAAAACAAATTTTTTTTGTGCTTTGTGCTTTTCGGTATCTCGCCACAAAGAATATACATAATTTTTTTCCTTTTCGGTTTCTTTTGTTTGTGTGTTGGTAACACTGGATGTAGCAAATACATGTATATATATCCTGTGTTGTGCCCAAGTTAACCAAAAAAAAAGGCAACAAAAATTGTCTTAAAATTGGTTTAGGATGATAATTTAATGTAGTATTTTACGTTTTTGTGTATGTTTAACTAGAAAATAGGACACAAAATTAGGATACGTCGATGAGGTGGAGGGTGGCTCGGGTATAGGTTAAGCCATCAAAAATTATACTCTGTGTGTAGTTTATTTAAAATATATATGCTTACGGTTATGATTTGACTCAAAGGCAATTTTTATATTTCCATGAATGAAAATTACCGAAATTACCATACATAACTAACATGGTTGCCTTACACTGCAGTAAATGGATTTTTTATTCAAATATGTACAAGAGTTTTGTGGTGTATTATAGCGAATTTCTTGAAAAAAATTCCCTTTTTATGCGCGCTTAACAAGGGGAATTTGTTCACCCATTTTGCTGTATTTCTTTAATATCCGCAATACATAGAACGGAAAACATACTGTTATATCCGTATTTTATTAAATCAAAAATCAATTGAAATACATTTATCACTTTAATGAGATTTTACAACAATTTTATTGGATTTATGAAAGCTTGTGAAGTTATTGAACTCGATTTAAACTAAAGCCGGCAGAATAAGCAACAATTATTTTTTGAAAAAACGTTCTAAAATTTATCATATCTTATCCTCATCTCATACGAGTATTTATGAATATAATCTTCCAATAACGATCCGACATTGTTTGATATTTACTTTTAAAGTAATCTTCATGCCAATATTATATACAGATACAAAAATTCCCATTATAATTTGTAATACAGATCCCAATTCAAAATGATAAAATCACGTTCGTGCACACAGACGATTGCCTACAGATACTCGCCCACCTTATGTAGACAAAGTAAAAAATTATATAGAACACGTACAAATTCATGCAATTATTAAGATTAATATATTTCTGGAACAACTCCCCTACTACCATACTACCCCATATATAAATAAGTAAGTAAGTAACAAAACCATAACTCATTTTTAATCTTCCATATTACACAACATGCAATCAACATACATATTTCAGATGAGTTTCCAATATGTATATACACCAAAAATATAAAATCGATCATGTCGAATGGTACAAAAACATGTTACATCTGTTGTTCCAATTTCATTTCGGGATATATAGCAGCAACATATCCCCAATTCCTCCTCAAGTTCAATGACAACGAAAAATTATATAAAGTGTGAACTTTATAACGCACACATCCCTATATGTAACCCCTCAAACCATTTTTTATAATTTTTTATTTTCTAGATTTTTTTTTTGTACCGTCCCCTTACCATTCTACGAGCATGTAATGTACCGCTCGGTGTATCTAGAGACTAAATGGTTTTGCTAAAATACACAAATATACAATCAACACAGCAGACTCGTACAGCGATACACAAAGTATATTTGCCTCGTTTAATGGTTAAAAAAATATTGTTATATGAAACAACGAACAAGAAAAGAGGAAAACGTATAATAAAACCTTTGGGATTTTCTTCCACTTTTCATTTTCATTTGTTTTCTTGTGTTAATCTTTTAAAATATATAGAATTAATATTTAAAAATAGATTGTATTCACTAGTACACAGCTTCAACAGAAAGTTTGATAAATATGACGTGGGTTTCAATAAGACCTTGGATACGAATACGATTGCAACCCAATCCCAACACTTTTCAATCCTCAAGGTAGAAAAAGGTTTACAGTTTAAACAAATCGTTTTATACACAGATGTGACTATTGGTATACATACACGAGTACGTAATTAATATTAATATTCTAGCAGCTACTGCGCTGATGTTAGACAAGGTTTCTACACAATAATAAAAATGAGTAATTTCAGGAATAACATTCAATTTTACAGAAAAGTAAAAATAGCTAAGGACATAGCATGAGCCTCAATGCTAAAAGATTCTATATTTAATTTGCAACAATACCAATCCAGATTAGTTTTATAAAATTTAAGCGGAAATGACAATTTTTGTCAAAAACTATTTTTCAAGAAAAATTCGGCGAACCCAGATGGATTTATTAATCGGGATGATGAAATTGAGAGATCCATGCGAAATGTGGTGGAGCTTTTTGCATTTCGCAGTGAAGATTAAATTTTCAGCAAGGGTTGACCTTGCCAGTTTTCTGAAATAAAAGCAGATTTTTGATTATACAAGACAGTTTTTATCGGTCCAATTTTTCGATTTATAGACATTAATTGTGGTATATTCGAGTTGTATGTAGATTTGTTGTAAAAAAAATTGCGTGCTTGACACAACAATTACTTCCAGCTATTTTTTAAATTAACTATGGGAAAAGGAAACAAAATTATCTCAATGTGATCCTTTGGCCACTCTGACATTTTAGGAAACAAGGCAACCTATCTCTGTGCGAAGATACTGGCTCTTCATTGGCTCTGAGCCCAGGATTATCTAATCCAAGAGTCACTTAAATTGAAATTTACTAGGTAAAAACCACAATCGAGGAAACAAACAAAAAAGAGTCTTAATTACAGTATAAGACATCTAGGCAGTACTTTAGCAAGCCAGTGTGTACCATATATGAAATGGCTCACTTAACGGTCACTTGAAAAAAAAAATTGAAAACCCCAAACGGACTGTTCTAAACTCTGCAACAGAGCGAGGAAAACATAGAAGCATATTGCATTGTTCACATTAGACGCACGCCCTCGCTCGTAAATTAAGATTTATCTTCCCTTCCCAAATAACTGGAATGCGCAATAGATCTTATCTATGCAGTGCACAATATTCTACAATTGAGTTTATACGATTAAGCTACTATACGATTATATGACTTTACAATTAACCGACGTTTTGATTGTATTCGCCAAAACCATTAGAATAATTATTATTTTGTATTTATTTGTAGAAGTGTGCGTTCAATTATTAACAGTGTAATTAAACTATCAATGCAATTGTTAAAATTTTTTATTAAATAACTAAAATCCCAGGGATGTATAAGCATAACTACAAATTTAGTCATACGAACCGGAGATACTCGTATACTTGATACGTAAAAATCGTGTGCGAAAGAGAATCATGAAAATAACAACAAAAACCATTATAAACTATGGTTATCTACTACACATTTGTGTGAGGTGGACAACTGAAGCAAAAACATTTTTTTTTCTGGCCTGAAGGGGGATATTCACAATACTATATTTATGAATATTATACTGTATCGAAAAAAAAATCAGAAGAGCCTCCTACTCTATTGGTATAACAATTTAGACAGACCTGAATTTCCATATATGTATGTATGTATACTTAGTTTGTGGTTATGCCAAAAATAATGGATTAAATAGATACAGAATTTCTATATGAAAAAAATACCCATGTAGAAAATAATTTATTTTTTTCAGCGTTTGGTTTGCGATTTTTGGCGAAAGAGAAGGTGTTATAATTCTACATCTTTCTAACACTTACATTTTATAAAACAAAATAAAAACTAGCCGATGATCATCTATTTAAAGATTATACGAAGATCAAAACATGAATGAAATCAACAATATTCGGACTCGGGGGATAGAGTCAGACGATATTTATTTATTTACAAATTTAGAATCATACGAAATTAGGAATAGCCGCATGCAATTTTTCATTTATATTTATTGCCTAAGTAAAACAAACAGTAGCAGTTTCGCTTTATCCTGTGAAGGTTGCGTATGCGTAAAGCGTGTGAAATATGTATTTTGTTTTTCAGATATTTTTAAAGAAATCTGTATATGCACATAAATATACATACAATAGATACATATTTTATTTAACTTTAGTGTGATCTATGCGCATGTGCATTGTATTTTTGTGTGTATATGTGATAAAAAAACAACGTGCGCTTATTGTACTGTTATTTTTTTAACACGTTCGCGTAAACGACTACTATACCATTCAAATTTGTGTTCCTGAATAGCACACAGATATAGAAAGTGTTCCTCAATATGTTAAATCAAAATTGATTTAATATTTTCGTATTGTTCTATATAAATTTGGTTTTTGAAATTTTCTTCAAAAGAAAAAAATTGTGTAAAATATTTTTGTTTTGTTGTTTTGTCTGGTTTACGAAAACAAAACTAATCAAATGTTTCTGGTTTTGCTCGATTGACGAATTGCAAATGCATCAAGCAAAAGTGTGTGCATAATTATGTATTTTCTTCTTTGATATTATTTAATGTGCATTGCATAATTGTCTATGTACATATATGAAAGAAGAAACAATTTGGGATTTGTTAATATTATTTTTTTTAATAAAAATTGTTGTAACATAATATTTTGTATTTGTCGTGTGTAAATTTGCTTTTAGAATAAAAAAAGAAAAATTGTTTATAATTTAATTTGTGGGTTATACGTAGTTCAGGAAAACAAAAATGACTCATATAAATGATTATATGTCATATAAATTATATGCTTCAGCAAATCGGAAAATCAATGTAGAAAAGCGTGTTACGTGCATTGTTCCAAGCTGCAATGAAAAATCTGCCTTGTCAGAATTTGATTTTTTTAAAGTTCCTTCTGATACCGAAAAAAAAAATATTTGGTTGGAAACAATAGGTTTGACTACAACAAGTGTAATAAACAAATATAAGTTTGTACGCGGCAAGCATTTTGAGAAAAAGTATGACTGACCAATAATGCAATACCATCTTTAAATATTTCGTCACAAGTGGAAGAACCATTATTCAAAAAAACCTGATGAATAACTGACTGTGAATTTTACGAAATCCTCCTTGGTAATCATCGATCATGCTTTCTCCCAGAGAACTAATCCTATCAAGTAGTATGTAGCACGGTAATTTGTATGTTTTGGAAAGGGGAACTATAGCAAGCGGTCTCCCTTTTTGAAGATAAGGCACATCGCGGCCACTTTCAATTCATCAAACGTAATCGTCACTAACAACTGAGATTTGCATTGCTTCCTAAAGAGAACTCACACAGTCCGCAATGCTATTATAGAGATAATTTTTGTTGCCAAAAACGAAAAAGTCTTTAGTATGTTCAGTTATATGTAGTGTAAATTATATTGAAGATCTCTTCCGCCATTAAAAAAGTCATAGTCACAATGGGCGCTTCCAATTCCCCTATCATAATTAGTAAAATCATCGCCAATTTGATTTGATAATTTCATAAAAACATTTTCATAGCGTCGGCCGCGATTTTACTCAACATGTTCCCAACTGTTGGGTGTCCTGAAAGCGCCCAATGATGTGTAAATCTTGAGCACAGGCTATCGAAAATGTTTTCTGTCAATTTTGGTGTTCGGGTAGGAGATACTCTATCTCTCATATTTCGTAACATCTTTCGGAAAAGTGAGACTACTCAGCTTATCCAGATACCAGATTGGACTGAGTAACATCTGAGTACGTGAACTAATTGATACGCTTTTGCTTTTATAGGTGTTTGCTTCCTGCGGGCTTCAAAACCAACGAACGAATCAAATCATATCTGCACGCGATTTTTTTATGAGTATATACATAAGATAAAGATTTCTAACAATAAATTTAAACTTGAGATGATTGCATCGTTACAAAGTAATTTCTACACAGATTTACTTTTTAAATTTGTCTTTTTTAAAGACGGCAATTATACGAATAATATAATTTTTCCAGTATATACAATCCTTGTATGCATATTATATAGACCCGAGCCGAGCGATCAATATAATGTACATCAAAATGTACAATTAATAAATTCCTAATTGAAGAAAAAAGACTATATAAGTATGACTAAACAAGATCAGTAGGAATTTTTGCTGGATTATTTTTGTTTTCGAAAATCAGTCAAGCAAAAACATTTGCTCATTTTTGTTTTCCTGAACTACATAAACCCAAAAATTAAATTATAAACAATTTTTCTTTTTTTATTCTAAAAGCAAATTTACACACGACAAATAGAAAATATTATGTTACAACAATTTTTATTAAAAAAAAATAATATTAACAAATCCCAAATTGTTTCTTCTCTCATATACATAGACAATTATGCAATTTGATTTGATTTGATTTGATTGAGATGTACGGCCAAGTCATTTGACAAGTAACCCCAGATATGGCCGGGGCCCACCGTACACCTGTATTACACATAACAAAATAGGAGGGATAGGAAAGGTTATGTTAGTAAGGATAGACTCGACCCGGTTACAGACACCTAAGTAGTCGATAGTTAGTAACACAATGACACAATTCTAACTACGAAATAATTATTAATCATGTAACTGAAAAACTTATCTTCTTGAATTTTCGTTAATACCTATTTTTAATAAAATCTAAAAGAAAGATCTAAAATAATAAAAAATTAAAATTAATAATTATTATTAAATACCACCCACTGGATGCAATACTAATAATTAAAAAAAAAAAAAAAAAAATCTTACTAAAACGCCTAACTAAAAAAGGAGCCAAGCCACTGGAAAAACAGAGGTCTCTATACTACAAAATATCCCAATAAAAGTTTTTAACTGCTTCTGAAATCGGAATCTAATTTTTAATCATAACAGCATATCTATCGTGTAGCTAATTCCAAATGGTTTCAAAAAAAGCTAATCTGCAATATAAGATCAATAATGGATGTTTGGCACAGCTCCAGAACCCCAACACCTAAGCAAATTAAATAAAACTTTTAGAGCAATCACGAATCTGTAAGATGATAGAGTTAATAATAAATAGCTAACACAACTGTATGATCCTTCATCGTATCGTATCACCTAATCGTATTAAATAAATCATAAAATCAACAACCAGCGATAATTATTTATCCAACCCAGAACAATATAATCAAAACCTTCACCAATTTACCGTCTCCCGAAACAACCTAGAAAACCATTTAATTAAAGCATATATTTTTACATATGATGAACTAAAAATTATACTAAATTGCATGGATTAATTGCATGGATTTACATTGATTAGTTATAAAATATAAATATAAATAAAAAAGGCTTATATTATTTCATTCTATAAACATTTATATTAATTCATTTTAAAAATGAATCAAGAAATGCCCCGCCCAAATTCACCTTATCGAACTCTTTCATTTCTTCTTCAACTCCGAATCAATAAAATTACATAATATACAAAAAATCAAAATAACAGAACACTTAGCTGTATTTCCTCAGGTTGATTCGATATATACATAGACAATTATGCAATGCACATTAAATCCTATCAAAGAAGAAAATACATAGCTAATTATGCACACACTTTTGCTTGATGCATTTGCAATTCGTCAACCGAGCAAAACCAGAAACATTTGATTAGTTTTGTTTTCGTAAACCAGACAAAACAACAAAACAAAAATATTATACACAATTTTTTTCTTTCGAAGAAAATTTCAAAAACCAAATTTATATAGAACAATACGAAAATATTAAATCAATTTTGATTTAACATATTGAGGAACACTTTCTATATCTGTGTGCTATTCAGGAGCACAAAATATGTATGTATGTATATTTATATGCATTTACAGAGATTTCATTAAAAATATCTGAAAAACAAAATACATATTTCATAGGTACACGCTTTACGCATACGCAACCTTCCCAGGATAAAGCGGAACTGCTACTGACTGTTTGTTTTACCAATGCCTCCTAAACTACAGGCCTCTTACTACTCTCATTTTTCGCACATGACGTCAATTTATGTCTAAACCGAGACTGCGCAGTAATAATGTTAAGATATTTACACTAACAAAACAACTAGAGAAAACAACAAAAACGTCGACATAGCGTGTCGTCATCATTTGGTGTAAGCGGCCTGTAGTTTAGGAGGCATTGGTTTTACTTAGGCAATAAATATAAATGAAAAATTGCATGCGGCTATTCGTAATTTCGTATGATTGTAAATTTATAAATAAATAAATATCGTCTGACTCCATCCCTGATTTCATTCATGTTTTGATCTTCGTATAATCTTTAAATAGATGATCGGCTAGTTTTTATTTTGTTTTCACTTTGGACGGCAGTCCAAACGAGTGACGAAAGCACCTACTGTGCTGGAAGTCGAACGAAGTATATTATACAGCAAGTTTCGAACTTTTTCCCTTTGAGGCCGCCAGATTCATGTTATATATCATTAGAAAGGTCTTAAAAATTAGACCCAAATATTGTATAAAAGCATGAATTTCTACCAACATTGAGTGGAGATTTGACCTTCTGAAAATTGCCCCAAAAAATCAGTTTTTCGCGTATAACTGGCCCAAAAAATGCCCCAATTATTTTCTAACTAGCAAATTATGATTGTAGACGTCAATACCAATTCAACGACACCTCAAACGTCCAAAACGGATGATTTTGACCAAAGTTATGACAATTTTAATTTTTTCTATGACGTCACCAAATAATCTTGCTTTGGTATATATGTTTGTTTGTCCGTACCTCTTTTATTTGATCTCATATTTTCAGGGGTTGTAGTACTTAAAAAACTAAGCAATTTTTGTTCTACAAGTTTTTGATTTGGCCGCCATGTTGGCCGCGGCCGGCCTCTGAACGGCCATTTTTGGCCATTTTGCCACGTCCACAGTGCTGGATCTATTCGACATACCCTGGACATATGCATATCGTTGGAAAGGTATTGACGTCAGCTATCAAATAGCAAAAAAAAGAATTCCAAAAATTAGGTTGGAGGGTCATTTTGGCCAAAAAACTGAAAAATGCGAAATCGGCCGGCCACATTAGGCCGAATTGCTAAAAAATGAGCCCAAGACTTTTGGTTCATATTTTCAAGATTATTAGCCACAAATCTCACCTACAATATGACATCAACCGTTTGTCCCAAAAAACTCGTATATTCTAGATATTGACCTCCATATCTTAAAAGCCACCCTAATTTTTTTGCAAAATTTTATTTTTTGGCTCAAATGCACCCTAATATCGGTCCGTTGCGGTTCATAATGATAGTGAATCAACGTATTATAATGAAACAAATATAAATACATCATATTATTATCATTGCTAAGAGAATTTTTACCAGTGACTCTTTTTTCATAACAAAAAAAAAATGAAAAAACTGACAAATTAAAATCGATATTTTTTTATCATAAAATCGATATTTTTTTATCATTATGTTGATTTCTTTGAAAAATAGATCTAATCTTTCCTCCCACCGCATGAAGATGGAATATCAGCGAGAGGCTAGCTACCATTAACTTTTATTTCCAACTAACACACTAAAATATGTATATTTTATAGAATTGTTTAAGGAGTCAAAAATAAATGGTAGCCGCATGCAGTTAGTGACAAAACAGCAAGAAACATGCAAAAAAAATTGTTGAATTACTCAATCGAATTTCTACCAAAAACACATGCATCTGGTCTAAGTTTTTACTACTCTGTAACATACACTAAAAACTAGACTACAAATGTTCAGCTGATAGCCTACGAGAACCGGGTGTGTAATAAGATCACACCCGGCATGACCTGTTTGTGGCATGTGGTAAAGGATTCTGAAATAAAATCTACTAAAAGACTACAAAATGAAGATTGAAAAATTACATGCAAAATAAAGAAATAGAATCGTCTTCCACACACTAGAAACAGTACACCAGAACGTAGGTTATCGTGCTGGACATAATAAAAAAAAACTGCCTACCTGAACCTAATGATGAGACCTGACCCTATTTTCAACATAAAAAAGATAATATGTATAAGTCTTTAGTATTTCGAGGCCAAGAGCAATACTTTCCAAACATAAATCGTATTGAACCATTCATCAATAGAAACAATTTTGTTTTATTGTTTTCCATTTTTTTATTGAAACAGTTTCGTTCTATTGTTTTACGTTCTATTGTGCCTCATACACAGACGCAGGCCACTGGAGTGACGAATATCTAGAGAAGAAGAACGAATCATTCACACTCCGTAACACACAGCCGGCAGCTGTGTGAGAGTATGCGTAATTCGTTTTTCGCGAAACGAACAACAATTAAGCTCTGAACAAAGTCTGAAACGCAGATGCCAATATTCAACAAACTACAGGTTACACTAACAATCTCATGTTAATTTTTTTCTTTCGCACCACTACTTATTAAACTAGTGTGCACATACGATGTACACATATATTGTAATACAAATTTCTATGGTGTAGTTTTTCTGTATTTGTTGCATTTGCATGGCTTTGTTGTTGGTTTTGGTCATTTTAATGGCGCGCGTCTGTCTATGAGGCACAATAACACGTAGCGGCAACTTGTGTGCTATCGTGTGTGTGTGTGAACTCAAAGTCGAAATAGAAAACGACTGACAACAATAAAACGAATCGCAATTCAATTCATTTTCAATTTGCCTTGCCAAAATCATTGATATCAAATAAAAAACCTCTTAACGACGAGGTAAATGTTCGAGTGACGAAAGCCGAATTCAATTCACAAAATTTCTGATATCAAATTTGTGCCGAAAAAAACAATTGTATTCGATTTGTCAACGATTTTTCGGAATGTTAGTGCATTCGGCGCGTTTGTTTACATTTTTCTTTCTAGCTGTCAAAAACAACAACTTGTCAACGGTTTTTTGAATGTTAAACAACAACGCGCTGAATGCACTAACATTCCGAAAAATCGTTGACAAATCGAATACAATTGTTTTTTTCGGCACAAATTTGATATCAGAAATTTTGTGAATTGAATTCGGCTTTCGTCACTCGAACATTTACCTCGTCGTTAAGAGGTTTTTTATTTGATATAAAATGCAAGTATTAGAAAGATGTAGAATTATAACACCTTCTCTTTCGCCAAAAATCGCAAACCAAACGCTGAAAAAAATAAATTATTTTCTACATGGGTATTTTTTTCATATTGAAATTCCGTATCTATTTAATCCATTATTTTTGGTTATGCTTCGACTTCCCTGAGATTCTAGTTATTTTATAAAATTTCTTAAGAATTCCATTCATAGTTTAATTACACTGTTAATAACTAATCGCGCACTTGCGGTCATTTTAAATTGTGAAATACATACCAAAAGTAGAACAAACAATTTACACTTTTAAATTTAAAAATATTCCAATTAGATTTGTTTTATACTGAAATTGAAACAATTTTAGATAATTTTCAATCTAATATTAGAGACATCCCTGAGCTCCTCCTAATAGTGTCGTTGAAAGATCAATTCATTTTCTAATAATTTGAGGTAAATACGAGAAAATTTGGCAGATAAAGATATTGGTTCATCTTCGTCGCTGCTGTTGTTTACGTTGATCGTTGCTTGTGCTATTTCTAGTAACTCCCTATCATTAAGCATTCTGTTGGCAATTACTTCATTTATATCGTCAATAGTGAGATTGCAAAATCCCTCACAGCCAACTGCTTGTGCTAAGTTGATTATTTCCGTATACACTTCATCGGCCACAATTGATGGAGGAGTGTCTACAATTTTAACACAATCGGGACAAACGTTCTTTCAGCAAGCATTCAAAGTAGACGGCCTTATTTCAAACTCGGATAAAACTGCATGTTTTATACAGTCCAGGATTGACATTTTTTTCACATATACACAACAGTCAGTGATTCATCCTCATCCATTTTATTTAAATATATTTAAATGATTGTTTTACACAATATACTTTAAAAGTTGCAATTATTCCCTAGTCGAGTGACTGCAGAAGAGAAGCTGTATTAGGTGGCAAAGAGACGACTTTTACGTTTAAAAGGCATGCCTTTATCCGGTGACCTCCTGAATAAAACATTTGTCGAACCACTCATTGAATACTGACTCTGTAATCGAGGCTTTCTTATTTGCCATCCAATGAACTAGAAGTTCCTTTATATTGACACCTTTAATGTGCGTGGTCGGAGTGATCGATTAACTATTAGAGGTTTTAAAATACGATTTTTTGAGACATTGTTGCAAAGTAAAAACGTAATGTGATCTTTTGCCACTTTGAAATCACTAGCACTCTTTTCCGTTCTAGGCACAAATGTTCTGCTTGGCATTTTCTTCCAGAAAATGCCAGTTTTGTCAGTGTTAAAAATTTGATCGGACGTATATTCACCGTCTTCAATTATTTTGGCAAGTTTAGAGGAATATTTTGTAGTATCCGCCGATGCGGTTAAAATTAAAATTATTAGTAATGAAATGACTTAGTAAAAAGCCTTGTAACCGTCCGTTACTTGCAATACATTTTTTTAGTCTAGTTGGGATAACCGACGTGGAACATTCACATTTTGCAAGTCGGTATTTTCGTCTCCTAACGAAATATTTCTCGAAACAGGTTTGCAACTGCATGGGAATGTCATATACGGATTTAACGATTTGCTAATGCACCAATTATGCAAAAGCCTTCCGCGTGGTCCAATCTTCCGTGATCTTTTTGTTTGATTGAAATGTGCGGAATTGTCGCGTTATCTGTTTCTAGACAGTATACTGGAATTCTAGCAATTAGCATTAGTTTTGGTGAGGCTGAGTTTGAGTGGGTCATCTCTCAACGGGTTGTCTTGACGGGTAAGTGGAGGAATACAATAATTCTTTGGCCGATTATTACCGGATTTATTTTGTAGAAAAATTCAGAACTTCATCCGGGATTTATGTTGGAATCCCGGTTCAGCTCAACATACCAGATCCGAACATGATTAGTTAAGAAATTGTACAAAACGGCCGAATTCCAGAACTTCTCTAAAATGCATTTTTAAATTCACATCTAATTCTGCTTACCTGGTTTGACAATAATTGGTCGGGATATGGCCAAGTTCAATTCAGAATGGTCGAATTTTAGAACTTCATCAAAAAGACACGTTAAAATCTCAATACAAGTTGGTCCTAGTTTATTAGAATACTACCCCAGCTCTACAAGCTGAGCTGGAAGAATTTCCGTTGGGAAACCTGGTTCCATTCATTATAGCCGAATCCCAAAATTTCGTCAAATTCGGTTTTGCACCTCGAATTTGATCATGGTTTAGAGTTGGCGGCCTATAGTTACATTGAACATTATGCTAGAGTGCCAATTCAATTCTGACAGTTATTGATTGAGGAAGTGGTAATTAATCGATTATTCTTTGGTGAACAAAATTAACAAAATTTTTGAAATTTTTGCGAAATAAGCTAACTTTATTTGAAATGTCTAATCCGGTAGTTTTCCGGGAACCATTTCCTTTGGGATGCCTCACATATTTTTTTTCTCTATCTCATGGTTGTCCGACCCAAGGGTTAAATACTAATGGATTTTGGAGTTATTTTTAATATAATTTAAATAATTATGGTTTCAGGATTTTCTGTTATAAGTTGTGGAATTGAAGGAGAATTAAATTATTAAATTTTTATATTATTTAGGAAGCCGGAAAACATTAATTCAGAATTAAATTTCAGGAAATCTACACATGTACGTAAAATAATAAATTTTTTCTCAGGTTGCTGATTAAGAGAAGCAATTGTGGAATACCAATACCATTGTTACCGATTAAACTTATTAAGCTATTATTCTTCCTGTAGTAGATTAGAATTGTGTTGTGCCGTACGATCGCTAGGTGTCTGAAACCGAGTCGTTCCGTCCCAAAAAAATACCTTTCCTATCCTTTCGATTATTATGTGTAAACAGGCTGTAGGAATAGGCCCGGCGTTATCCAGGACACTTGTCAAGTATTTAGTCTTACAGTCTAATCAATCAATCAGTTTGAGGTAAGTACGAGAAAATTGTGATGAAATTTACTAAAGTTTTTTAATTCTAAAAAAGGATATTTTAGAAAATGTTTATACTTTTATATCTTCGATTCTAAAGATATTCGCGGGCCTCAACTAAAAGATCGAATATGTAATCGAAAACTAAACGTGCGTGGTGAACAAGATTTAATTATGATGATTCTTAACTTGTCCAGCGTATTTTAAAAAATTGTGATTTTTGGTTTTAATCTATTTTCAAATTCTTCTCTTTACCGCTTCTAGAGATGTTCATAGTTTCTTAAATACAATATAGGATAGCGTAGACAGAGTTCTAACATTGAAATGAACACAGCCTACTTAGGAGTTCCATCAATATGAATAAATTTTCAAATTTTATTTCACCGGTCCTCTCATATATTCGAATAGGTCAGAAAATTTGCTATCAAAATTTTGAAAACAGGACACGAATGATGAATTTTCTCATGGTTTTCTAAATTTAAAACTGCCTACTTTTCAATTTTATTCTTAGTTGGACAGTTTGGTATTTTCGCCAACAGAACTTTTACCCAGTTGACATTCCCAAATAAGGTACGAGCCCGATTTACTGTAAAAACAATCGAATAACTGAAATCCTAGAGATGTTCACAGGGTTACGTTTATAAGTTCAGGGCAATGATTATACCGCTGACTAGCGCCTAGACTATTACAATAATTTTTACTATGAATTTATAAACTTTTACGATTCTTCTGTTGTTGATTTTATTTTTATAGTCAATTTTATAGTTTCACAATAAAGTCCAATTACTTATCCACGTCGCTTTATTCTTTTATGTAGATTTCGTGATATCTATTGTAACATAATACGTCAATAGGCATAAAAATGCATTTAGGAATGTCAATTGGGCAAATTTGTAATACGTGTATGGCACAGTAAATATCGTCATAACAGAAACCTGTCCGGAACTATCGAAAGTCGAAACTTTATTCAAAAGTATTAACGTGACCCTGTAAACATTTCAGGATTTGCTTATAATAAATCGGGTTCGTATCCTGGTAACAAAAGTTCACCAGTTCACAAATACTATTTTAGAAAAAATCTACCAAACGCATTCAATAATTATCCAAGATTGCTAAAGTATTGCTAATTCTTTGATTGTGTTTTTATAAAATAATAAAAAAGTAAACATTATGATGATACTTCTGATGATTGTTTTGATGAGTTTTAAGAAATTAATTATAAAATAAAAATTTTATGTGGCACAAAATATAAAGGAAACTTATGATGAGCCTTTCGGTGATACTCATGATGATTTTAATGATGATAATCAGGAAGCATACTTGTCTGTTTTTTTGTTTTTACTGTTATCAAATCACAAAATAAAATTTAATTTTGCGATTAATTAGTTCTTGTTATACCGCGTATAGTGAAGTGATAAAATAAAGTAAATTGGTCTACTTCCGTTGGCCCGGCCAAAAATCACTGGGAACTCCCAATTTATTAAAAAAGTCTAAGCATGAAATTTTACCCCGATCAGTCAATTCGTCTGGGCTGTAGGCACCGCGCAGACATTTAGTCTGTACGGTATCACACACACACACACACACATACACACCGTGATTATTTAAAAAACTACTTTTCTTCATTACGGCGGTTTTTTACTAAGTAAAGTACAAGTTTAACTAATGCTTTACACCGATAAATGGCATATTTTACTTCATGAATTTGAATATAGGCCCCCAAACTCAGTATTGTGTTTGGTAGTCCAAGCTAAAATGTTTAATGTCACTCTAGTGTTGTTGCTGTTAATTCCTTTATATGTGATCTCGTCGAAATTAGTGAAATATTCGCAGAATATATCGCTGTATGTTCCTCTGTGGAATGTAGAGCGTTTATATGACGGTTTTGCTGTAAGGTCACAGACTAGCCTTTGTACGATTTGATATCTGGCCCTTTAATATTTTGATATTGAGCAACTCATCGTAGTCTACACCCCCATTGCTAAGATAGAGAGTTAACCTTGCTTCTGGTAGCTGGATCGAATACTAGTGAGTGGCTGAATCGGTTTCGATTAGTGAAATTTCGGTGCTTATTGTTAATCGAATTGCTTAATTTTATTGGCTGCCGGTTGTTGTGGTGTCCTTAAAGAACCAGTTTTATTTCAGTGATTATACGTGGTAACTATCAAATTGTTGGGTTGACCACGTTTTCAGTATTACCTAACTATTTTTGCCCATATTCGAACATATTTTGCCAATGCATGCATACATTTTTGAGAGCCAATTACGTTTTGCAAAGATTGTTGGTTAAACAAAAAAAATAATGACGCTAATGCGGTTTAGTTTATCTAAGTTGTGGCGGTTGCCCCTAAAAAGAAGAAATCTCATTTAATTTGGAGTTATCCAATTTATTTTTGTTAAATGTTTGAGTTCCGAGCTCAAAAAATTTGTAAATAGACCAAACGTGCATTTTGAATGAAAAATGTTCATTCCAATTTGCAACCACGACTCTTGCAAATTGGGCCACGACTCCTTCTGTACTTTACTGTGATAATCTGGCTTGATTCGACATTACTGATATCTCGACTGATCATGATCTAAATGGGTAGTTTTTGGCGATCGATTACACTTAAATGCTACTGAAGTGTCACTTTGCCGTATTATGCCTGTGATTCAGAAAATCACGTTGACAGTTTCTCTTCCAACCTTTATATCTATTGTAATCAATATTATCAGAAAGATTTATAATTGTAGGCCGTTTATTTTGGATAACGTTGTATTATCTAGCTGGAAAACTGTTATCAACACATGATATTTGATTTAATCTAGTTGTATAGTTAGAAAATCAACATTAAGTCATCAAAATATGACAAAATCCAATTACCGATTATAATTCAAACGCTTGAAAGTACAAAACAATTATGTGTAGTTTATTCAGCCGTCATACGACATTGTTAAAAAATTGCGAATATCTTATCAAAACAAGCATAAAAAAGCAACACAACATATAACCATAATTATTTATATGATAACAGATGCCAAATTTACCTCTCATAAATGTATATAGGTACGCCGAATAAGTGCGGATTATATTTGAAACATTGTGTATCATCCATCCATATGCGACATACATTTGATTGTCGGTATAAAATTATCATAAAATGTAAATTTGATTTACAATCACCTGCGCTGCGCGTACAATGTACGTACACCCTCATATATTACAACATAAATAATGTGTTTTATGTACACTCTCCCATATAAGTAAGTATACCAATATTTTTGAAGCCTAGGATCAACTCTAAATATCATACAGTTGCTTCATAGTATAAATTTACAGAAATTTTGATTGACACTTAACTTATAGTAGAGCGTGTATAAATATTAATTTACTTGTCAAAAATAAATAAGTCGTGGTATGAGAGTGTTGCATTGGATTAAAGGTATTTTCGTTCTGAAAAAATTTTTTTTTATTGACTTTCCTTCTATTTTAATTATGTTGAGTCAGTTTGAATAAAAAAAGACTTGACAACAGTAGCGCGGTTTGTTTGGTTTGAGAATCAAAAACCAAAATCGAAGGGGACCAATACAAAAAACCTTATTATTAGTTTCAGTACTAGCGACGAATATTTAGATACCATTAATTAAATGATGAATGATTTATTAGTATTGACATAGCTGGAGTTTTTTTTAAATGAAATTCACGAAAAGCTTTTAAAACGTCACACATTTATAAGAAAAAAATACAATATTTATGTGTGACCATGAAATGTCTGGTGGCTTGCTGGCAAAACTTATCAATTTTCTAAGAAAAAGTAAAAATGCAGAAAGCGACGGGTGTGACGACGTGTGTATGTGCTAACTTTCGTTATAATAAATTTTAATATTTTTACCAAGTGTTAAAATTTAATGAAAATACAGGAATAGTTAAGAAACGTAAATTAACAGTAATTGTTACGGCCAGTTGTCAGCTTGTGACTAGTTATGGGTTAAGAAAATTCGATGACATGGGAATATGCTGATTTGAGTTATACTTTACAAGTGATTTGCGAGTGTTTTTTCTATAAATTAGAATTCAAAATTCCAATGTTAAAGGTGATTAACGAGCACTTGCCATATGTACATCACTGGGTTTCTAGAAGTGTCTATGTTTTTTAAGGTGCTACCCCCTAGCACGATTACCACCAGCCCAATTTTTCAAGAACAAATAACAAATTCTTTAAAAATTGCAAATAAATATTTCAATGTCGTTAATTCATAAATATACTTTCATATTTAAAGAACCTTGTCGTTAGTATACGTGTGAAATTGAGGTGGTATTCGTGCTAAGGAGTAGCAGCATAAAAATCAAACTTTACGTATTTCGTGAGTTCATAATTTGGTTCGTCATATCCGACATTGAAAAATTTCAGAAATTTTTGCTATTTTAAATTATCTTGTTGTTTGTGCTTAATAAAGTGGGGGTGGTGTTTGTGCTAAGGGTAGCAGCTCAAAAATACAACTTTCATATTTCATGAGCTGATATATCGATACATCATATCAGACCTTGCAATTTTTAATTTTTGCATTTTTTAAAGAATTTGTAATTTATACGAACAAGTTAAATTGAAAGCCATAAACAGCTTCTAATTCTACAATTTCTACAATAAAAGAATTTCAAAGTACTCTGGTTTTAGTAGTGAAAGGGCTGAGTAAACGTTGACTCAGCCCCTCTCACTATATTTATTTTAATTCCTATCCAACTGTTCGATCCATTAACTGTGTTTTGAAAATTTATACACTGAGCGAACCTCATCAGCAAAAAACACAATTCAAACAAAATTGTTATGGAATTAATTTCCCCAATTCCTTGTTTTCAGGGAAAGCCTGAATGAAACGTTTAGTTTGTCTTAAATTTGTCCTAATTTTTATTTTTTGTAATTTTAGGACAAATTTATGGCTACTTCGGTAGCAGCGCGCCTTAGGTAAGAGATGCTGAATTGCAAACAATATTGTTACGAAAATCAGTTAAAATGTGTTACGGACGGCTTAGCAGCCGACCCGCAGATATCAACTAAACCACGCAGAGGCCTCACACGGTGATTTTGCCGGCTAGATCTCAGGGAGAAATGCTATGGGTCGTGGGGTTTGAGGCTTACGTGGCTCCTGGCCTACACCGTGATTTCAGAAATTTATATATAAAAGAAAACGCAAATTAAATATAAATAAAAAACTGAATTACGGACACCAGAATCTGTCGACCGAAACTTAAGGAACGATATAAAGAAAATAATAACCGGGTGTGTCCATCCGTTGACGACTGGATCTCCCCGAGCTACAAGTTTAATGTCTGCTGAAGAACCAGCAGAATGGGAATGTCATTATATGTTCAACTTCGATTTGGTGAAAACCTGATGCTAGGTTTAGGTGTTGTGAAATACATACACTTACCAAGCTTATCTAAAATGTCCGTGATGTTTGGTAAAGGATAGCGATCATCGATAGTTTGTTCATTTAACTTGTGGTAATCTACTACAAATCGCCATTTTACTTTTCCACTGGCATCGGCTTTCTTTGGCACGATCCAAATGGGAGAAGATATATTCCTTCAGCGATGATTAAACCTTTCTGAATTTTGATGGGCTTAATATATATTTCACCATTTTCCGCATCCACGGGAATATTAAAAATTTGTTTAGTTCGAGGCTCTATTGAAAATACTTGTTAGAGAAATTTAAAGGAATATATACATTCATTAAAGTTGAATTTTATAGGTTGATTTTTGAGCTGAATTTTTGAAGTGTTTCTAGACCGATTAATTGCATATATTTAAAATTTCAAACCCAAATTATTTTGATAATTTTATTTTATTGTTTAACATTAAATCTTATTCAAATTAAAAATTACAATTTAAATTTAACATAATCGTCAGAATTAGAATATTTTTTACAATTCAAATAGCTATCCTCTGTTGGAATAACTGCATGAAAACCGTGAGCTCCTTTTACTGTTTTTAAATTTTCAAATCTAGTTGCAAATTTGATTTGCTTGGATTTATGTTCTGCGCCTGAACAAAATCTAAAATTGATATCTGTCTTCAACGTTTTAGCCCATTTAAAAAATTCATCTGCATTGGTTATTGTACTGCTGTATTCCATTGTGAGACTAGCTCTAGATGCCATTCTTTTGATGGCACCTCCTACTCCATCACATGGACCTTTTCCAAAAGCTGTTGCATGGAAATGCCATTCACAATCAACTCCAAAATCCTCTTTGTGTTTTAGATGTTCTTAAAATGTTTCTTATTTTTATAATGCGTGACTGCTCCATCGGTGGTAATATAATAAATTTTAGATAAACTGGATATTTTAGTTTTCAAGAACTGCATCAATTTTTCAATGAATAAGTGAACCGCTACAGTATCGTCGTGAAGACAATCCGATATTATAATAAAGGTGTGGTGAAGAAATTTGCCATCCAAATTTTGGTAAATTACAAATGGATGAATAGTCGCTTGCTTATTATTCCAATGAAATCCTTGTGCGGCATTTTGCATTATAAATGCATAATTTTCTGCAAAATCACATAAAACTATCACCTCCGTAGACTTCAGCGCCAATTTTTTATTTTTTAAGAAGCTGGATTGCTGAAGTGAAATGAAGCAATGAGGTAACAGATTCTTCAGCTTATTTATGAAATAATCCAGAAATTCATCCAACGGTTGAGAAAAGGTCTCCAGATTGCACCTATCGGTAGAAACCCACTGACTAAATTTTAACTCAGCATCCTCGCAGCCATGTTCCCAAGTCTTGGGCAGCTTTTGCATTGTAGAAGGTAACATATTGGTGTAGGCATCACATAAACTAGTTGAAATACAATCCCGGTAGTGCGCTATCTTTCCTTTGGTAATAGTTTCCATTTTGGTGCCATACATAATTAATTTTACATTTTGATGTATGGTACACACGCAGACTATGTGCGTTCCACTACTACCTGGTTGTACACAGTATTTTGGACGAAGTAGTGAACATTTAGAAAATCCATTTTTTTTGATTCGTCATCCTGATACAACGTCTTTATCCGTCGTAGCACTCTTTCAAGGTACACGCCGCTTTTGAACTTTAGCTTTATCGACTGTTAAACAATCGTTTTTGCCTGGCATTATCCGACTGACATCATCATCAGTACAATAAGATAGTGGACCATTCTTGTCTCGTAGATTTTTAGCGGTTCGCACCATATATTGCCTTGCCTTGAACTTATTCTGGATTTCTTGAATGGTTAATGATTTTGGCAATATAGTAAGTAGCTGAATCTTATCACTGGTTTTTTCCAGTTCTTCGAATTTAGCTTTTAGATCACCAATGATTATTGGATGTTGATGGTGTTATTGAAGCTAAATCTATTACTTTTTGCTGCTGATGTTTTGGCCTGGCTTCTAACGTACTCGGATATATAGGAGACTTTCCAAGAAAGGGTAACACTTCATTCATTTTTTCCAAAACAGACACATTTTTTAAATAACACTCTTCACTATCACTGCTATTGTCGTTATGGGCTATTTGCGGTGTTAGAGGTGATGTTGTTGATGGTCACGCAACTGGTGACAACTGGTTTAATTTTTCGTCGTTTGCAGGTAAATTTATATAGCACGTTGAACAGAGATACAAATTCTTGATTCTCAACTGATTGTGGCATAAATTGCGAACACTTTGAATCGCGATATGGTTTACAACACTTTCGAAATTTATCCATTATCAAATTTAGCGCACTAGTACTTATTTATCCACTTAAACTTACACTCAGTTTAACACAGTTACTTTTTCAAATTTTAAAAAATCTTGCTCCTTATTTAAAATGTTGTCTACAATTCACAATGTCAACTAATCAAAAAGTTAAATTTTTTACTCTTATTTATATCAACAATGTTCATTTTTTGTTTTCAAAAGAATTACTCATCGTTTAACTGGTACGCCTGCGTAAAAATAATCAACCCCCAATAAAAAAGGGGGAAACAACATTTTATTTAGTCTTTTATAAAATAACCCAAGAAAGAAAAGGAATTTATGGTACTACGACTAACCAAACGATATAAACCAGGGGGTGGCACCTCATAATTCTGTGACTCATACTTAAATATGACGCAAAATTGTACAATAAATAATAAACAAAACACAAAAATTAAGTGAACTACCTCTTTTGTAAACAATTTCAAAATACTGAAATATTTATATAGCTTTCCATATAAACATGACATACTTCTCTTACTAAACGAATTTTGCAAGAAAACAAAAAATAACGGGATTATAGTTTTTTGATATTTTGTAAAATATTAACTGTCGAATTCTAAATTTAGAGAAGAAGGAATTAAACAATATAGTATTTTCATATTTTTTAGAAATCCTTATTAACTTACCTTTAAAATGAGGCCAAAATCATAATTATTGGACAATTATTTTTTTCCTTTTTATTGCGATAAATACAATACCGTGACTATCATTTTTCTCAAATTTTGACACCCTGTATCTTTAACAACAACAGCAAAAAAGATTGAAAAAAATTGAAATACTTTATTCAATTTTTTTTCAATCAAGGCTACACATTCAAAACATAAAAATCATAAAATTAAAATATGGCTATGGCTCCATGGAGTAAAATTAAAACATGGCTTATGGCTCCATTTGTGAGTTGAAGAATTTTTCATCATATAGATTATAGTACTCTCCCGCCAGGCCATTACGTTACCACACCACTGTTTGGAGAATTCATTTCCAATCCAAAAAATTTATTCGAACTGAATTAAGTTAAACTAATTAAGACAAAATTATAAAGCTGGGTTGGAATTTTCGTTTTTAAAGTGAATTACAACCCATTTGTAATTTTTGCATTGGTTATTGGAATTTGAGTATTCTTCTTACAGACATTAATTGCAGAATCCGCCCAGTGCTGCTTTTTATTCAGTGCCGCGCCTGTTGCTTACATCTCTTGAAACTGCGTATGGCACGTCCGTGTTTGCGGAAGTTTCCCTTCACCCACATAACTTATTACAGAAAGGCACGTGACCGTCACCAAAAGGACACAAAACAGATATAGCCACTGCAAATTGCCCATTTTCTTTGAAATGAATCAAAGCCCCTTTTATTTTATTATTTCATGAAATCAAGACGTAATAATAAACTAAATAATAATTTCATAAATTTCTATTTTCGTACTTGTATTATAAAAGGAACAACATCGTCTTATATATATACGTATATTATGTTACTTTGAGAATGATTTGACATTTTTATCATTTCCTGCTAAATGTGTGTGTCCTCCTATGTTATAATATATGTAATATACGGAAGAAAAAAATATTTTCCATTTAATTTTGTCCGAAAAGATTTTTTCTTTTTTATTGTGGAAATGTTATGGTCATTTTATTTATATTTTTCTTGGTGGACAACCAACATAATGTTTTTGTCTACTCTATTTTAATAGTACTGTTGTATATCCTTAATGTTTCCCTAAAGGATATTGTATATATGGAAAAGGTTGCATAAACAAGAAAAAATATTTTTTGTTTAACGTGGTGGACATTGGTCTGTATTTTGTTTACCGTATCCCACTACTGGACGTCCCCCTATTTTCTTATCGATAAAATTAAAAAAATACCGGGATTTTGATTTTATTTCTTATTGCTATGTATTGTCATTTTTTTTTTAAATCGTCAATATTAAAATAAAATGTTTACCTTTTTTGCTGCTTTGGTTTGAGTCGCATCCCTTGAGGATGATAGCAATTTCGTAAAATGTATCACCTTTTTGACGAAGATCTAAAAAATATTTTATTTATTTGAAAAAAAAAAAATTTGTGTTCTTGTGTATCTTATTGATTGGCCATCCGATGAAATTGATGCGCAAATATAAATGAAAGCCAATATTGTTCCATAATGCTATAATTGTTACATTACATATAAGCCGAAGTGTAGTTATTATATTAGGTGTGCATATATAAACTCGACTATGAAGTAGGTTGCATTAAAATATGTTTCTTCAATGCTTCCAAATCGCCCGCAATTTTGGATATATGTAGCTTAGTCAATGCTGTTTTTATGACATAAGTTTCAGTCATTTACAAGCTGTCGTTCTGTGTGCATCAATTTTGAGAGATGGATGTCGAACTTTTGTGAACATTTTGTGAGTCATTCAACAGTAAAATAGTGGTTTGCAAGATTGAGGATGATCCACATCCAGGTGCAGTATAAAGCAATTTGAAGACGAAGAACTTAAAGTTTTACTGGATGAAAATCTGTGTCAAACTCAAAAAGAGCTCATAAACTGAATAAGATCATACATAAACTGATCTGAGGAAAACAAAAACCGAAGAGTTGGCATCTGCATGAATTTGCTTTCTCGGTACATAATTTTTTGCACAAAATTATTACGGGTGATGAAAAATGGTTTTTCTTCGATAATCCTAAACACAAGAAACCATGGATTGATTCAGACCAGCCATCAATATCTGTTGCAAAAATGAATATTTATGCCAATAAAGTGGAGTGGAATTGTGTGGGAAAGAATGAAAGTGCCAAGAATGTGTTAGTATTTATGCCAAGAAAGTGTTATTGTGTTGGAAAGGAGTCATTTACTAGGAGCTTCTGGAACCTGGTCAAACTGTTACAAGGTACTAAACGTTACCAGACCCAATTGAACAAATTACGTGATGCTCTGGAGGAAAAAAGACCATTTCCGGACCAAGGAAGTTTGAGGGTGATATTGCTTCATGACAACGCTCGTCCATATATAACAAAAACAGCCCAGGAACTCATGCTCTCCTCCAGCCCAGGAACTCATGTTCTGCTGGGATGTTTTACGTATTCCTTAGACTTGGCTCCCTCCGATTACCACTTTTTCAGTTCGATGCCATCATATTTGAAAGACCAGCGGATCACGAAATTTGAAAATGTGTAAAAATTACTCGATGACTATTTTGTTTCGAAACCACCAAGTTTTTTTATCGCTAAGGCATTCATCATTTACCTGATCAATGACATAATACCATAGATAGTAATGGCGAATATTTCAATAATTAATCTTTGTCACAATTATATTTTCAATAAAGTTGAATTTGACCAAAAAAAGGAGAGTTCCTATTTGCACACCTAACCTTAATAATATTTTGGGTAACGTAAAACCGCACATTTAAAATTTTAAAGATGTTAGGCGTTTTTGACATAATGCATTTTAAAGTTTAAATAAAATTAGAAACTGATGAAGTAAAACGTACGTCATCTTGCGATAGCCTTAGCTTTCTTTGAATTTATTTATTCGATTTCTTTTTTTCTATTTTGTATGCAAGAATAGCCCAATCTCCAATTATTTCAACACCAATACTAACGTTAAATGGAATCCACCTCTTCGGCATACCAGGATTATGATCAGAGAATTACAAATGTCATCGCGCAGTTGAATTAATGAAATTGAAGAAAAAGAATGACAAATGACAGTACAGTCATCTTTCGATAACTGGTAATACAGTCATCTTTCGATAAATGCTAATTGTCGTCCCTTCTGTAACTTCAGCACACTAAGCACAAATATTATTTTCATTACATCTCACACTTTTATACATCACTTTAACATTAATTTCACTATTTTTTAATAGATCATTTTTGATTGATTGAGAGTTTTGCAAATTTACCATTCGCTATATCGTTGAAGTCAAAACAGTAGATTTTAAAAAATTAGTGTGTGTGTGTGTGTGAGTGTATACGTGCGTGCGTGTGGTTCCGCGCAGATTAAATGTTTGTAGGATCTCTGATTGACTTAATTAAACTTCATGCCTAAACTTTTTCATAAACTGGAAGATCTCAATTATTTTAACCTGAAGTCGGGCCACCAGAAGTGGTAGCCTTTTGAAAATTATATCAACTACAAGAAAAACTATTAAGAACTAAACGATTCTTTATTAATTTAACGACTATTTTTGACAAAAACCTGGGTTTCAACAAAAATTCGGCTTCTATACAGCCTAGACAGTTTGATTTGTCTAGTCGGGATGAAACTTCTTCCATTAACTGCTATTGAGTCTCCACCATAATACCGCCCACCTGGTAGTCCCCATAGGCTTTGCCTTGCACCGATCGAGTTGACTAAGAAACGACTCTCGTCTTTGAACAAAATATGGTCCCACTGGTTGAAAGTCCAAAATCTGTATTCTTGAGCAAAACTCAACGTTTTGCTACTCGGTAATTTCCTATACCATACTTATGTAAGGTGGGACTTATACTTGTTTGAAAGGGGGATTCATGCACTAAAAGTATATTCTCTCTTTCGAAGTAGACCGCCATGTGAGCAGTCGTAGCATCGCCCAGGAGCTGAAGATCGAACACAAAATAGTTTTAAACCATTTGCATAAGGCTGGCTTGAAAAAGAACCTCGATGTTTTAGAATCGAACGACATCGAGCCATTTCTGAAGCGGATGGAAACTGATGAGAAGAAATGGGTCACATACAACAATGTCAAGTCAAAACGATTATGGTTGCAGGCTGGTGAAGCGGCCCAAACAGCCAAACCAGAACTGACACCGTGGCACTATTCTGGAAATTCCCCGGGAATAGAGAATTGGAGAAAGAATTTATATGCAATTTCTCTTCAAATATTTTATTCTGGCCTACTGAGGAAAAAACTTTGATGTAAAAATTTACAAATTTGGAATAATTTTTCTATATTTAAATTGGCAGGGAAAAATTTTCCCAATTTAATTTTGTTTAAAAAAAAAATAACATTAGCTTATTACCTCAGTGTGCCAGGAAAAACTTGTTTAAATACGAATTACCAGAATAGTGCCACATGCAGGTTTAGCTATGTATTTGATAGGATTGGAAGGAAGCGCTCAATTTGGACCTGTACTGTCAGCAATTGGGGCGACTGAAGGCAGCAATCTACTAGAAGCGACCAGACTTAGCCAATAGGAGAGGCGTAGTGTTCCATCAAGATAGCACACGTTCATTATAACCCGCCAGAGGCTCCAGGAGCTTGGTTGGGGGGTTTTTATGCATCCACCTTACACTTCGGGCCAAATGATTTTCGTCTCTTTTTGTCGTCAGTGTTATCGGAAAAACGGCGCATATTTCAACCAAAACGAATGATGACCCATATTAAATAAAGCCCCGAAATAAACGTAAAAATAATGGATTTCCTATTCCTCAACCTTATATTTTCCATTAATTTGGAGATCCTTGTCAAAAGTGGTAGAAATCTCTGTACCGCAATGTTAGATTTTAAAAATTTTCGTAATGATGTTGCAATGCATTTACAAAAGCGTCAAAGAATTAAAAGATTCAAATATGTAATTTTATAGATTAAATTTTCTACCAGGGTTGGACCTTATTGATGTTCTGAAATTTCAGAAGGAATAAATTTTTTTAGTTATACAAGACAGTTTTACCAAAAGTCCGCGCGGTAAGTTTAATTTTTCGCCTAAAAAAAGAGTGAGGTATATTCGAGATCTATTTATACATTGGTGGTAGAAGAAAGTCGGATGTTGGCCACAACATATCCGCGGCAAAATTAGAATTTTATACTTACTCAAAAATAGTTGTATTACAAATTACAATGACGCTTGTACAGTATTTTTGCATTTTACACTGAATCAAAAAATTTTTTGGCTAAAATCCTTCCAATCATGCGGGCCTTCAATTTTCAAGTGCGCTCGGTTGAGCAATATTCCAGTCTCTATTATTTTCTGTGCTGTAAATTTGAGTAAAGCTTTCGAGATCATAGGGCCTATAAAGGAACTAAATTGGTATCGCCAGGATTTCTTAAGATAATATTTATAGACTTGTCGAAACTCCATTAAACCATTGTCTTAATTGAAATAGGTCGTTGCAGCAATGAACATTGTGTTCTGTCATAAAAGAATTTGATCTTTATTATAAAAGCCAACTGTTATGTCAAATTTAACATCATAATTTTATCATTCGGATTTAAGTTCGACAGCAAGGGTAATACAAAATATATATAAAAGTGTAGACTGAAAAATGCCAGAGGCCACTAATAAGGAGTATTCAACTTTTATTTTACAAGATGATCAAGACGCAACTATTATCAACTTTAATAATAAGTCCTTTAATTGGCCTTAATCTATTATAAAGCCAATGACGAAGGGCTTTATTTCTAATCATATTTACTGAATTAGTGGTTTTTTAAACATCCCCAAGAAAATGGGGAACCGTTATCAACCACCGGTTTGTTTCAATTCCATATAAGGTGTTTCATATTGCCGCTAAGTAATGAAATACTAATTTGAATATCGAATCGTAGCTGCTAGATGTCAAGATGGGACTGTGTTTATGAGAATGTTTAATACCTCGGCCGCTTCTTCACGACTTTACAGGCTTCCTATTTATACGATTCGTATTTCCAAAATAGCAACTTAGAGTAGGTTCAACAAGAGCGTGTTCGGCATAACTGTACTTAAAACTATATGAACAAATATGGGCGGGGCTTAAATCGCTTTTCTATTGATTCCTCTTTGACGCTCTAAAACATAAATGAAAAAAATGAGTGCAACTTATAAAAAACGATTTGAAGCGTAAAAATACCGCGTGCACATCCGAAAGGGCGGAAAATGGCGGTTGCCAGTGCAGCAAAATATATAAAAAAGTCGAAAACATTTGTACAGAGGAGGATTAACATTAATCAATGTATAAAAATGTTGACAATTTGCCAGATAGAGGCAAAATCCGAACCATTACAAAAATGGAGGATGATGGCATACAGTTATTTGCCAAAATTTCTTCGTTTACGCTGGATGCAGCTGTGGAAACACAACGGTAACACACTGGTAACACAAAAATACTTTGAAAAACGACTACAGTGGTCGAATGAACATAAAAACAAAGATTTTACGAATATTGCGTTCACCGTTGTCATCCTTTGTAGTTTTAATGTTAAGAGGCGTGTTTGGTCAACCAAGCAAAAAACAAGGATTGTTCGAACTGTGAGGCACCCGCTCTAGCTCCACGTATATGGGGATGCTTCACCAAACAAGGTTTTGGTAATTTAATCGTTTCCATAAGGAATCTAAATGCACTTTTCATGAATAAAATTTATTCACGAGGTTTGTTACCATCTGTTCTTGAATGGTTTGAAAACAAACACTATATAGCATACTCTGTTCGGAATTTAACGGGACATAGCACCTTCAAAATTGAAAAAAAAAGTTTTTCAAAGATTTTTTTTTTTTTTAGAATAAAAAGAGATATCTTAATGAAGCTTTCCATTAACATTTTATGTAACTGAAAGTATACAAAAAGAAATTTTTTTTAGATTTTTTTAGCCCACTGTCGTCTGCTACAAGGGTTTTCCAAAAACACTGAAAATTCGCGGCGTTCATCATAACTGCTCTCAGAAAAAATAAAATAAAAATTAATTAGTTTTAATAAAATAGTAAAACGGGGTTTTATTCAACATTAAATCGCCCTTGGAATGAACTAAAAGGAAAAAAAAATGGTCGAAAAATAAAAAAATGACGGATTTTTTTTGAAAATGCAGCTTTTTGTCCCCCCAATAGTTATAACTCAAAAAATTGAAAGCCGGTTATTCCTTGCGTAGTTCATTCTGAGCAGAAATATATGTAGATCAACACGTTAAAATTTTAGAACGATTAGATAGTTTTTTCACAATCTTGCACGCCAACTTGAAAAACGTCATTTCGAGACAATCGTGTTTAAATTATCGCGCTTCGTAATAAATAAAATAAAAATATAAATAATTTTTTTTTTGAGATTTTCATGTTTATATCATTAAAATCATGTTTTTAAACGTTCATTCTAACAAATCTATCAAAAAAAAAAATCGATTTTTTTGAAAATTTGATGGTGCTATGTCTCCTTAATAAGATTACAAAAAATTTTCATTAATCTTACTTTTGTTTTTGATTGTTAAAAGCGATGTTAGTCCCAATATTATAAATATGTTCATTAGCCTATTTCATCCGAAATGGATGATGCCACACGGGGTATCACAGAAACCGTATTTTTCTTCGTTCCTTTCCCCGTTTACCTATGATACCGGTTTTAATTGCGACTTAAACAAATTTTCGGTGCAACCACACTAACACAAACATAAATGAAATAAAAAATATTTCAAGACCATTTTTGACTTATGCCAGCATTTCCCAAAGTGGGTTCCGCGGAACCCCGGGGTTCCATGGCAATTTTTAGGGGTTCCACGAGCTAGTACCAGATAAAATCCGTACCATAAGGTTTCATTTCAAACATACACACCAAAATTAAAGAATAACGATAATTATTGGGTACAAAATCCTTTCAAAAGAAATGAAAAGCCAACAGGACTACTAGCAGTAGAATACGAGAATTTAATTGAAATTAGTTCGGATACTCGCTAACTTCGAAGAGGTGCCGTTAGCAACTTTCTGCTGTAATATATTTGATGAATATAAAAATTTAGCCCAAAAGGCTATTCGAGTTATATTGCCCTTTTTTAAACCACACATTTATGCGAAACAGGGGTTTCCATGAATATAGGGTTCCATGAAATTTGGAGAATCGGAAAAGGGCTCCGTGGCAAAATAAGTTTGGGAACCGCTGACATCTACATTTTAGTTTGAATTTTAGTATCGAGAGAGCAGAATAAAACAAAATAAAAAAAATTTGGAGTTATGTATAAACACGGATGAGATGCAAAGAGATAGTACAGTACAAATGACAGTACAGTCATCTTTCGATAACTGGTTTTCCATAAATGGTTTTTCATAAATGCTAATTGTCGTCCCTTCTGTAACTTCAGCACACTAAGCACAAATATTATTTTCATTACATCTCACACTTTTATACATCACTTTAACATTAATTTCACTATTTTTTAATAGATCATTTTTGATTGATTGAGAGTTTTGCAAATTTACCATTCGCTATATCGTTGAAGTCAAAACAGTAGATTTTAAAAAATTAGTGTGTGTGTGTGTGAGTGTATACGTGCGTGCGTGTGGTTCCGCGCAGATTAAATATGTTTGTAGGCTCTCTGATTGACTTAATTAAACTTCATGCCTAAACTTTTTTCATAAACTGGAAGATCTCAATTATTTTAACCTGAAGTCGGGCCACCAGAAGTGGTAGCCTTTTGAAAATTATATCAACTACAAGAAAAACTATTAAGAACTAAACGATTTTTTATTAATTTAAAGACTATTTTTGACAAAAACCTAGGTTTCAACAAAAAATCGGCTTCTATACGGCCTAGACAGTTTGATTTGTCTACCTAGTCTAGTCGGGATGAAACTTCTTCCATTAACTGCTATTGAGTCTCCACCATAATACCGCCCACCTGGTAGTCCCCATAGGCTTTGCCTTGCACCGATCGAGTTGACTAAGAAACGACTCTCGTCTTTGAACAAAATATGGTCTCACTGGTTGAAAGTCCAAAATCTGTATTCTTGAGCAAAACTCAACGTTTTGCTACTCGGTAATTTCCTATACCATACTTATGTAAGGTGGGACTTATACTTGTTTGAAAGGGGGATTCATGCACTAAAAGTATATTCTCTCTTTCGAAGTAGACCGCCATGTGAGCAGTCGTAGCATCGCCCAGGAGCTGAAGATCGAACACAAAACAGTTTTAAACCATTTGCATAAGGCTGGCTTAAAAAAGAACCTCGATGTTTTAGAATCGAACGTCATCGAGCCATTTCTGAAGCGGATGGAAACTGATGAGAAGAAATGGGTCACATACAACAATGTCAAGTCAAAACGATTATGGTTGCAGGCTGGTGAAGCGGCCCAAACAGCCAAACCAGAACTGACACCGTGGCACTATTCTGGAAATTCCCCGGGAATAGAGAATTGGAGAAAGAATTTATATGCTATTTCTCTTCAAATATTTTATTCTGGCCTACTGAGGAAAAAACTTTGATGTAAAAATTTACAAATTTGGAATAATTTTTCTATATTTAAATTGGCAGGGAAAAATTTTCCCAATTTAATTTTGTTTAAAAAAAAAAATAACATTAGCTTATTACCTCAGTGTGCCAGGAAAAACTTGTTTAAATACGAATTACCAGAATAGTGCCACATGCAGGTTTAGCTATGTATTTGATAGGATTGGAAGGAAGCGCTCAATTTGGACCTGTACTGTCAGCAATTGGGGCGACTGAAGGCAGCAATCTACTAGAAGCAACCTGACTTAGCCAATAGGAGAGGCGTCGTGTTCCATCAAGATAACACACGTTCATGATAACCCGCCAGAGGCTCCAGGAGCTTGGTTGGGGGGTTTTTATGCATCCACCTTATACTTCGGGCCAAATGATTTTCGTATCTTTTTGTCGTCAGTGTTATCGGAAAAACGACGCATATTTCAACCAAAATGAATGATGAACAAAATAAAGCCCCGAAATAAACGTAAAAAAAAAATGGGATTTCCTATTCCTCAACCTTATATTTTCCATTAATTTGGAGATCCTTGTCAAAAGTGGTAGAAATCTCTGTACCGGAATGTTAGATTTTAAAATTTTTCGCAATGATGTTGCAATGCATTTACAAAAACGTCAAAGAATTAAAAGATTCAAATATGTAATTTTATAGATTAAATTTTCTACCAGGGTTGGACCTTATTGGTGTTCTGAAATTTCAGAAGGAATAAAATTTTTTTAGTTATACAAGACAGTTTTACCAAAAGTCCGCGGTAAGTTTAATTTTTTGCCTAAAAAAAGAGTGAGGTATATTCGAGATCTATTTATACATTGGTGGTAGAAGAAAGTCAGATGTTGGCCACAGCATATCCGCGGCAAAATTAGAATTTTATGTAAACTGAAAAATGTCAGTGGCCACTAATAAGGAGTATTCAACTTTTATTTTACAAGATGATCAAGACGCAACTATTATCAACTTTAATAATAAATCCGTTAATTGGCCTTAATCTATTATAAAGCCAATGACGAAGAGCCTTATTTCTAATCATATTCGCTGAATTGTTGGTCGTGTATGTTAACTTAAAGTTGGATGTTAAACATCCCCAAGAAAATTATGAACCATTATCAACCACCGGTTTATTTCAATTCCATATAAGGTGTGTCATATTGCCGCTAAGTAATGAAATACTAATTTGAATATCGAATCGTAGCTGCTAGATGTCAAGTTGGGACTGTGTTTATGAGAATGTTTAATACCTCGGCCGCTTCTTCACGACTTTATAGGCTTCCTATTTATACGATTCGTATTTCCAAAATAGCAACTTACAGTAGGTTCAACAAGAGCGTGTTCGGCATAACTGTACTTAAAACTATAGGAACAAATATGGGCGGGGCTTAAATCGGTTTTCTATTGATTCCTCTTTGACGCTCTAAAACATAAATGAAAAAAATGAGTGCGACTTATAAAAAACGATTTGAAGCGTAAAAATACCGCGTGCACATCCGAAAGGGCGGAAAATGGCGGTTGCCAGTGCAGCAAAATATATAAAAAAGTCGAAAACATTTGTACAGAGGAGGATTAACATTAATCAATGTATAAAAATGTTGACAATTTGCCAGATAGAGGCAAAATCCGAACCATTACAAAAATGGAGGATGATGGCATACAGTTATTTGCCAAAATTTCTTCGTTTACGCTGGATGCAGCTGAGGAAACACAACGGTAACACACTGGTAACACAAAAATACTTTGAAAAACGACTACAGTGGTCATAAAAACAAAGATTTTACGAATATTGCGTTCACCGTTGTCATCCTTTGTAGTTTTAATGTTAAGAGGCGTGTTTGGTCAACCAAGCAAAAAACAAGGATTGTTCGAACTGTGAGGCACCCGCTCTAGCTCCACGTATATGGGGATGCTTCACCAAGCAAGGTTTTGGTAATTTAATCGTTTCCATAAGGAATCTAAATGCATTTTTCATGAATAAAATTTATTCACGAGGTTTGTTACCATCTGTTCTTGAATAGTTTGAAAACAAACACTATATAGCATACTCTGTTCGGAATTTAACGGGACATAGCACCTTCAAAATTGAAAAAAAGTTTTTCAAAGATTTGTTTTTTTTTTTTGGAATAAAAAGAGATATCTTGATGAAGCTTTACATTGACATTTTATTTAACTGAAAGTATACAAAAAAAATTTTTTTAGATTTTTTTTGGCCCACTGTCGTCTGCTACAAGGGTTTTCCAAAAACACTGAAAATTCGCGGCGTTCATCATAACTGCTCTCAGAAACGTTTAAATAAAATAATAAAACGGGGTTTTATACAACATTAAATCGCCCTTGGAATGAACTAAAAGGAAAAAAATGGTCGAAAAATAAAAAAATGACGGAATTTTTTCGAAAATGCAGCTTTTTTGTCCCCCCAATTAGTTGTAACTCAAAAAATTGAAAGCCGGTTATTCCTTGCGTAGTTCATTCTGAGCAGAAATATATGTAGATCGACGTGTTAAAATTTTAGAACGATTGGATAAGTAGTTTTTTGTCAATCTTGCACGCCAACTTGAAAAACGTCATTTCGAGACAATCGCGTTTAAATTATCGCGCTTCGCAATAAATAAAATAAAAATATAAATAAATTTTTTTTTTGAGATTTACAAGTTTATATCATTAAAATCATGTTTTTGTAAACGTTCATTCTAACATATTCTATCATAAAAAAATTTCGATTTTTTGAAAATTTGAAGGTGCCATGTCCTCTTAATAAAATTACAAAAAAATTTCATTCATCGCACTTTTGTTTTAGACTGTTAAAAGCGATGTTATTCGCAATACAAATATGTTCATTAACCTATTTCATCCCAAATGGCTGATGCCACACTGGGGTATGAGGTATCACAGAAACCGTATTTTTCTTTGTTCCTTCCCCGTTTACCTATGATACCGGTTTTAATTGCGACTTAAACAAATTTTCGGTGCAACCACACTAACACAAACATAAATGAAATAAAAAATATTTCAAGACCATTTTTGACTTATGCCAGCGTTTCCCAAAGTGGGTTCCGCGTAACCCCGGGGTTCCATGACAATTTTTAGGGGTTCCACGAGCTAGTACCAGATAAAATCCGTACCATAAGGTTTCATTTCAAACATACACACCAAAATTAAAGAATAACGATAATTATTGGGTACAAAATCCTTTCAAAAGAAATGAAAAGCCAACAGGACTACTAGCAGTAGAATACGAGAATTTAATTGAAATTAGTTCGGATACTCGCTAACTTCGAAGAGGTGCCGTTAGCAACTTTCTGCTGTAATATATTTGATGAATATAAAAATTTAGCCCAAAAGGCTATTCGAGTTATATTGCCCTTTTTTAAACCACACATTTATGCGAAACAGGGGTTTCCATGAATATAGGGTTCCATGAAATTTGGAGAATCGGAAAAGGGCTCCGTGGCAAAATAAGTTTGGGAACCGCTGACATCTACATTTTAGTTTGAATTTTAGTATCGAGAGAGCAGAATAAAACAAAATAAAAAAAATTTGGAGTTATGTATAAACACGGATGAGATGCAATGAGATATGCGAAGAGATGCGAAGACATATTTTTTTTTGTAAATTTTGTTACACATATATATACATTATCTATTACGACTAGTTGGCCTTGAAAAAATTACCAGAAACCTCGTGTGGAATTAGGCAATGGATGAAAACGTACCATGCGATATTTCTCTTTGCTATCGTGTTATTTTCTCACTAATATATCTCGACCTTATATGTATTTGTTATTTATTGTTGTGTCAAGCAAGCTTGTAGAAAGCATATTACAACTTTTTTACAAAAACATTTGCATTTCCTGACACTACAAAATCGAATCAACCAAAATATTCGAAATCAATATTATCAGACACAGTGGTTAAAGCTTTAGAGTTTGGATCGGGTGGTGCGGGGTTCGAATCGCGATAGGGGTTAGATGCAGAATTTTTTTTTCATCAACAGATTACGAAGGAACACAATTACGCCCTCTATCGGCATGCACAACTCATCGGCCGACCCATCTTCCATTGTCAAGTATAGACTGGCATGGAGCTATGCAATGCGCAGGTGGTAATCGGCCCTCTAAATGAACGTCTTCGATTTGGCAGATTATGCGTAAAATAAAACGGAAAAATAAACCGCGAAAGAGTAGGGAGTGCTTCGGCCCCATATGTTTTGGGACAGATTGATTATACACGGGCGTATAAATATGAAATAGTTATGGGATGAAATAGGTTAAAAACAATCGATAGAATCAGGTTTCAGATAATGGTTTTCGTAAAATTAATGCTTTTCATTGCGAATGTGTTGCATCAACTTTCAATTGCTCCCTAGTGTAAAATTTATGAAGGTACAAAAGGTACCTTAGGTGTCCTGGATATATAAACCAAATTGCCATCCACATAAAGGTTAAATTCGTACATTCCACAATAAGGAAAGTACTGACGAATATTATATCCCTAAGAGCAGACGCACGTCCTATCCTCTTTAGGATTGACGATAAATTAATTCTGAATTTCCTTAATCTTTGAAACCTTTTTGTTTTGTTTATTAATTAAAATTGTATATTTAAATTCAATTCGAAATTTATCGGAAAAAAATCGGAATACGAAAACTTTTAAACTAAATATTTTTTTTCTTTCTATTTACAGGTAAGAATTTTATTCATTTGGCACCAATCTTATAATTTTACCCGAAGTAGTAAGTAAACCATTATTTTTACAAATTCTTTCTTAGGTCGTTAACTATCAAATTAAAGACATAAAATATTATCTCACCTCTTATTACATAAACTGTACATCTATACGTACGATACAGATAAACCTAACACAAAGATATAATTGAATCAAAGCTTTGTAGTTAATATCGAATATTTTATTAATGAACATTAAAATCACATAAAATACTCTTGCTCTTGTATACGACTGGAACCATTAAAAACATGTCGACTTTTGTTTTTTTTTTTTTTTTTTTTTTTTTTTTTAGAAAGGAGTGCCCCTTAAAATATAATTACTGGACAAAATTAGTTTATTTTATGTCCTAAATATACTGTCGTTGTTTAATACAAAATAATAAACCCAACGCAGCACAAAACGAAAAAAAAATATAATAAAATTAGTCAATTTTTCATTAACTTGGAATTTTTATTTTTTTTATTTTCAACTTCCTATTAACCGACAATGACGACGACGATTTTATATACACAGGAATAGAAAATGAATTTTTCCTAAACTACCTAATTGATGATCCCTAATAGAATATGTACTCTCAATATAATAAAACGAGCAGTAAAAAAAATGTGGGGGGAAGGCATTCTACATAATCTGATGGATTGCCGAAGTTTTATTTTTCTAAAACACACACATAGACCGAGACCGAGTAAATATTCACCATCCTTAAAATTAATCTTATTATTTTGTGCCTGCGCGCGCCTTTTGGTATCGGTGTAATTAGAATGGGTGTATTTTGACATTTTTCTAAATTAACATGCACATTTTCGAATCTCTCTACTCCCGTGTCCCAAGAGGCATACAGAACATAAAGTTTTTGATTTATGATTATTTTAAAATTGCTTAGTCTACTCATACCTCTCTTGGGCTGGTGCCGGCTGGAATGGATTGAATTGATTAGATGTAATTTTTATTTATTGTGTTTGTATGTGAGCGAATGATGTATGTGTCGTCGACGATAAAATGGTGCGGGGATTTTTTTTTTATTTTTATAAATTAATGATAATTGTTAAAGTGACATAAACATTGTTTTTGTGATGCAGGACATTAATTTGTGAACTTTACATGTTTTGTATGGCACACACTGAATGTAAACGATAACACAACAATATTGGATTATTGATTGAGATTTATGTTATGTCAACATTATACTTGATTTGATGTATTGTTTTTATTTAGGTATTATTAATCATAGACAGATAGGTACGGATATGTTTAAACGATGTAGGTAGTGGTTTTTGAAATGGTAAGCAATCAGTTGTGTGTTCGTTTACAGTTTTTTTTTTTGCAAGGTATAATCTTCCATCCAATTCCAGCGTATTGGCAAATTTTCTAACGTTTAGGCAGAATATGAGTCTGGCATGATTTAAAATGATTTAATATTTTTAAACCAGGTTTAAAATGATGTAAGCAAAAAGATTTAAATGTATGTTTTAAATGAAGAGAGATGTTTTAGACATTTTATTTATTTAAGTTAAATTTTCAAATCTTAAAAATAATATATTTTCTACCGTCAGATACAATAAAATTAAACTAAATTTAATTAACTCAAAATGTCAGGCAGTTTAATTAAAAAAGTATTGAGTAATTTAGATTTCTGTTTTTAATGGTTCAATGATTTTTATCTCTTTTAACTAAATTTGCTCTCCTGCGTTCTGTAACCGGCTGCAATATTATATTTGGAAATTCTGCTTGGCTATGTTATGGGTTTTTTATTTGTTACTGTCACCACCCCAAACTAATATTGTCCATTAAATGGTTTCGTTTTTACCTGATACCTCATTTCGTATTTATGCTGGGTGCCTTTAACGACCAATCTAAATTGACCGAACTAAAAATTCAACCTTCTGCTATGGACCTCTACGTTTGTTCGATAAACTAACAGGTGTTTATTCGATGACTTCATATTATTTTTAAAACTTTCTTATGGTGCACTTATTTGAAATAAAAAACTTTAATTACTTGTTTAGAAGAATCTGGTTTTAATGACATCTGCACGACAGTCTCTTTTGGCAAATTACAAAATAAATAATTTGCATAAACGCATTACAAAATTATAACAAACCTAATTTAGGAGGGTTAACAAACCAAAAATTATAACAAACCTACTAGATTAGGTTTCATTAGGTGATCGAAGAAGCTTTGTATTTGAAATGTATTCTCATTTTCTGAGTTCAATGAACCTTCTCTCGAAAATTAAACATACAAAAATTCTCAAGAATTATGCTAGTGAAGTTTATCCAAACTAATTCAAAAAATTCAACAACAACAACAAACTTATTGTAATAGTATTGGTGAGAAGTAAAACATGAAGTAAACATTCAGGCCTGAAGTAAACATTCAGGCGAATTTATATTGCGTAATTTAGAAGAAATGTTATTTTTTAATTGGCCTAGATACATTCCAAAGTCGTTCTTAGTATTTTCTATGCATTTAGCATTAACTTGAGTGACATTGGTACACTGCCTAAACCTAAACGAGTGTCCCTAATAAATTATTTGATTTTCCAATGGGTCTGACAGGGTGTCCCATGACATTTAAAAATTTGATTTTTTAATGGCCCTTAGGTACATTCCAAAGTCATTCTAAGTATTTTCTAAGCATTTAGCATGAACTTCAGTGACATTGGTACACTGTCTAAACCCAAATGAGTGTTCCTAGGAAATTATTATGGTGGCTAAGGCACATTAAAATATCCCAAGTTTGAGCCTAAGCTAAAAATTTAAACATCGAAGATGGGGCTTGAAATGTTGTTTAATGCCTAAATGAAAAAGCTTAAGCCTACTCATTTGTTTTGGGCTAGAGTACTTGTATTTATATAGTAAAAATAAAACAGTTTTAGCCCAAAAATTGATTTTCGGCGCACCAGCGTGTTTTGGTTCTCTCGTATTTACTTTATTTTTTGGTTTTTTATTTTTATTTGTAACCGGTGTTTTTTTAAGCCCGATAGAACTTGAAATTGTAAAAAATAACACAAAAAATTAAATTTTAATCAAACGTTTTTATTATTTGAAAGATACATGGCATTAACATGAAAATAATTTCGGGCATATGGGCACCGTGGCTGTTCTTGACGAAGCGCATTCTGGGCCACCTTTTCGAGCACTGCTGGCCGTATGTCACGAATAACACGTACAATGCTGGCCTCCAACGCTTCAATTGTTGTTAGTTTATCAGCATAAACCAGTGACTTCACGTAGCCCCACTGGAAATAATCAAGGGGTGTCAAATCGCACGACCTTGAAGGCCAATTGACAGGTCCATTTCCCAAAATCAACTTATCGCCAGATTTTGATTTTAATAAGTCAATGGTTGCGGTCGCCGTATGGTACGTAGCGCCATCCTGTTGTAACCACATCTCGTCCGGATCAATGTCATCCATATTTTCAAACAAAAATCATTGATCATGGTGAGGTAATGATCTCCATTGACGTCGTCTATAAGTTGCGAGTATCGACGATTGATTTTCAAAGTAAATTTTAATAATTTCGTAGTGTTGTTCAAGCGTCAGTTTATTCACGATGATTTGCCAGAGTATACTCACACTGATATCTGCCAGAGTATATTTTTCATAAAAATTTAATTTTTTGTTTTATTTTCAACAATTTCAAGTTCTGTCAGGCTTAAAAAAACACCCGTTATGCAACGCTCACTAATTGATATCGTAGATGAGAAATAGGTGCATAGAGAGAGCACAAAACATAGTTGGCGCACCAGCGTGTTTTGGTTCTCTCGTATTTACTTTATTTTTTTTTATTTTTTTCTATTTCGTTGCATATTCTTGGGACATACATAATTTCGTTGCATTTTTCTATATAATGCGACGCCAAAACATCTTCGATGTTAAAATCAAAGGCCATTAAAAAATCAAATTTTTAAATCTCATGGGACACCCTGTCAGACCCATTAGAAAATCAAATAATTTACTAGGGACACTCGTTTAGGTTTAGACAGTGTACTAATGTCACAAAGTTAATGCTAAATGCTTAGAAAATACTTAGAATATGACTTTGGAATGTACCTGAATAATTACGTACTTGAATGGTGATGTACTTAATTATACTGCCTTTATTAAACTCCACTATAAAACATTATATACTATAAAAAATGCTGACATAGTGTCTACATTAGTATAATGAACAAATTTAAATTCAGTACTGTACACCGGAAACACCGTAGAAAATGCTCTGTCTAACCTAAATGAATTAACCTAATAACAATCATTTGCTGAGTCGGCATTTCCCATGACAGTGACTTGTACATATAGTTCTATTAATTATATCTAGAGTAATATACATTAATGCACAATCAGCTTTCTATCTAGGTCGACCCTAGTTGTTCAGTTGAACATGCTGCGCGCCGCGCCAATGAAGATCGCGGAAGCGGTTGTGGTGGGACGCTTGGTGCTGATCGATATGGTTGACTTCGTTTCCAGAGAATGACTGCAATCACCATGATAATGATAACGGTCCCAAATGTTAAATGAGTCATCGTGTAATGGTGTATGTGATGACTATTGATGGTTTCCTGATTTTTTTTGAAGTTCTATTTGTTCTTCGAGCTCGTGGGTGTCTATTGTCGTTAAAGGTGCTGTGGTAGTAGACATCGTCCTTTGCTGTCCCTGATGTTGATGGCTGATGTTGCGTAAAAACGGCTCTATTTGACTCATACTGGCTGTTGCCAGGAATGATAGGTGGATCTTAGTTACTTCTCTTTCGATGGAGGAGATTTGCAATGTTTCATCCTTAATGATACATCCCGGGCTCATAGAGATCCTTCCAGTACCTTGAAGATTGAGTGGCGTGAGATGTGAATCACAAATCAAGTCAAATGTAACCTTTGATGAATTTGATTTGGTGACATAAATCCATTGGTTTGATTTATGTAACGGTATCCAATGATTGGTAGGAGTAAGACTTTGCACGATGCAACTGGAATGCAGGTTTTGTTTTCGTAATAGCAGGTTGATCTCACATTGAGACACAGTTGAATGTTTTGTGTAAATGGGTGAGATGTGGCACACATACAATCCCTCGGATATAGGTAAGCACTGATTAAAAGCGTCTGTGTTGATTGGTGCATAATGTTCCCGGTGATGATCAACCAACAGGTATTCGGATGATGGTATTATCGAAGTGTGAAGATTTGTTTTAGGTATGGGTACCGATATGAGTGCAAACAATTGGTAGAAATGTATCTTTACCAACGGGATGCGAGCGCGTATAATGATGTTATTGCTGGTAATTCGAGATTCGGTTTTTAATATTTGATACAGCTTCAATAGATCCCCTTGCTTCCTGCCCGGCAAAGACATCACTGGGGACAGATGTTCCCTGATCTGATTAACTTCGTCTTGAAGGCGTAATGGACTCAATAGAGATCGATGAAGGGTATTGTGCTGGGTGTTGAGCATTACTTCGAGAATATTCTGTTGTGTGTCTTGCATTAATTTCAATATTAACATCAGCTGAAGAATGCCAGTTACTGTAATATCTTTCTGATTCATCTTTGTATTTATTCCTGAAGATGTTTCAAGTCCAAATCCACTTGATACTGATGTTCTTCTAGCTTGTTCAGATGAGTGATCGTGTAATTATTATTTTGCTTAAATAAACGTATGGTGTTATCTATAATCGACGTTTGGTTCTTTGCCAATTGTAGGAGATGTTGCTCATTCTGCTCGATTAAATCAAAGTGCTGTTCGTAATGTTCCGCTTCTCGTTGAGACAAGATGCCAAATGTGTCACTTAAGAGGATCCCAATTGTGTCTCCAACTCCTCGCTTGCGATGCCTTTTCGATTTGGTTTCAAGTAGTTTGTTTTCTTCTTTGATGTTGTCAAACTGCAGTTGGAGTTGCTTGACAATGATATCGCAATGTATCGATTGTATGTTGTTACATGCTCTTGAAAGTAACTGGAGGCTTTTCTCTGCTTTTGCGACTTCATCCCAGTAACTCTTCAAGTTGTAGCGTATGATGAGATTCCAATGTGCAGCAAGTAACTGAACCTCTCCTACATTATCGAAATATATGCCTCCTGCATCTTCTAACTCATGCATCTGCAACTTGGTTGGGTGAGTGTTAACAAATAACGTATTAGTTAAAAGTGATAATACGGTGAGTATCGTTACTGCGGCCTTTGGTACGCGGCATGATCTTCGTAAAGTTGGCTTGCTTTCATCTTCATTTGATGGGCTCTCACTTTCATCTTCATTTGATGGGCTCTCACTTTCATCTTCGACGCCTGGCAGAGGACACAATTTTGCAGCAGGATGTCTAACTTCTCCTTTGAGAGTAGAAACCGTAGCTCCTTTGAGAGTAGAACTCGTAAGAGATCATCTTTACCAGGGTGAATTTCCTTGATTCGGCCCCTTGCCCACATCAACGGAGGTAAGTTATCTTCTTTTATCAGTACTAAGTCCCCCACCTTTATGTTTGGGTGTTTGATCTTCCACTTAGTGCGGTGTTGAAGCTGGGATAAATATTCTTGGTGCCACTTTTTCCAGAACTGTTGGTGGCTTTGATTTACTAACTCCCATCTGGTTAATATGCCGGGGTTTTTATCTACTACATCGTTCTCCGGTGGAGCCAGTAAAGCGTCACCAGTTAAAAAATGGCCGGAAGTTAGAAGATCCACATTATCTGCATCGTTGGATATAGGACACAAAGGACGTGAATTGAGACATGCTTCGATCATGCATAGCGTGGTGGATAACTCCTCATATGTGAACGTTTGATTTCCAACGACTCGGCATAGATGATGTTTCAATGATTTCACTGCCGCTTCCCATAATCCTCCGAAATGTGGACCGCTTGGAGGTATAAAATGCCACGTAATGCTCTGCGTTGAAAAATGATCCTGGATAATCTTCTCCCACTGCCGTTGGTTTTGGATTAGAAGTTTGTTTGCCTTCACGAAGTTCGTACCGTTATCACTGTATATGTGGGCGATATTCCCTCGGCGCGATGTAAATCTTTTGAATGCTGCCAGGAAGGTGTTTGCAGTTAAATCCGAGACCACTTCGAGATGAACTGCCTTTGTTGAAAGACATACAAAGACAGCAATGTATCCCTTGTAGGCCTTATTTCCTCTGCCTTTTGCGATCCGTATATTCAATGGACCGGCATAATCGACACCCGTGTGTGTGAATGGCCGCGACGGGGTTACTCGACCTCTTGGTAGATTGCCCATGAGTTGTTCCGTCCTTTTACTTTGAAATCGGAAACAGACAATGCATTTTTGAATGTGATTCCTTACTCCTTGAGCTCCCCTGATTATCCAGAACGTTTTCCGGATAAACGCCAACGTTAATGCATTAGTGCCATGAAGCGTAGATGCATGTACCCACTTGATAACTAGGCTTGTCAGGTGTGATTTAGCTGGTAGGATTAGCGGGTGTTTCTCTCCGAATGGTAGGTCCGAATTTTTTAGTCTGCCTCCTACTCTTATAAGTCCGTCGATGTCTATAAACGGAGTCAGGGAGGCGATGGTGCTCTTCTTCTTAATTGACTGTTGATCCCTTAATGCTGATATTTCGTATGCAAAGAAAACACTTTGAACTGCTCTTACGATTGTGGTTAACGCTGTCCGTAGCTCTATTGCTCGTATTTCTCCGGCACACGTTGGTTTCTTCCTGATCTTGGATATGAATCGGAGAAGATGGGCAATAACCCGTAGGAGTTTTAAATAATCTGATTTGTGGTCGATCAGCTTGATTATGGTGTTCTCAGATGTCGCGTCCTTATTGAGTACGTGGAAAACAGTTGTGGCCCGTTTCAGATCGATACTCGTGTCAAACTTATTCGTGGTTTCATTTACTACCGGTTCCATTATTATTTCAGGTCCGGTCCACCATTGTTCCAGAGTACTTAATTTTGATAATGAAATGCCACGGGATGCATGGTCCGCTGGGTTTTGTGTTGAGGTGATGTGCTTCCATTCCCCGATTTTAGTATTGTTTTGAATTTCTGATACCCGATTCGAGACAAATGTTTTCCATTTGGTGGCTGGCTTTTGTAGCCAAGCCAACACAATGGAAGAGTCCGTCCATGCATAAATATTTGCCGGTTGCAGTTCTAGAGTTTGAACCACTTGGCTAATTAAACGTGACAGAAGAAGTGCTCCGCAAAGTTCCAGGCGTGGTAAAGTTTGCTTAACTCGGGTAGGTGCTACCTTGGTTTTGGCAGTCAGTAGCCGTGTGATGATTGTATTGTCTGACAATTCGATTCGACTGTATATGACCGCTGCATATGCCCTTTCAGACGCATCGCAGAACCCGTGTAAATATAGATTTTGTGTGCCTGATGATACTGTTCCTATGCAGCGTGTAATGGATAGGGTTTCAAGGTGTACGAGTTCGTTTCGCAGCTTTACCCATTTTGCTGTAATTTCTTTAGGAACTTTGTCATCCCAGTTTATTTCCGTGGCCCACAGATCTTGTAATATAAGTTTGGATGTAATTGTAATGGGTGCCAACCATCCTAATGGATCAAATTGTCTTGCAATTTCTGAGGCTAGCTCTCTCTTGGTAAGTTCAGTTGTTGATGATATTTGGTTTACCTTGAACCTGAAGCAGTCTGATATCGGGTTCCAATGGATTCCTAACGTTTTAATAGTTTCATCTTCGGCCAACTCCATGTTTCCAATTAGTTTATTTGACCCTGGTATGGACTGCAATAGTTTTGGGTGGCTGCTCGACCACTTGCTCAGTTGAAATTGACCTTTTTGAAGTATTGTGATTAACTGCTTTTGTAGAAGTAGTGCATCGTGTAGGCTATCAGCTCCGGTTAGAATGTCGTCGACATAACAGTCTTCTATTAAGACCTTCCTGGCCAGTGGGCAGTGTTTACTTTCATCCATTGCTAACTGATGTAGTGTTTGTAGCGGCTAGTTTCTTCAACCATAAGAAACTCCGCACAATTAATTCTCAACGGACAATCCTCCGTTCACCTAATTCTTTATAAATCGACAATTATCCATCTAAAGAATTATTCTAAATTATATACAACAATCTTGTATATATAAATAATGTACATAACAACTTGTACATAGTAATCGTACAACAACACTTGTACATACGAAATTTGTGTAAGCAAAATAGAATTGAAAAATTATATTTTGGTTACACAACAATTTCATGATAATACCTCTACAATCAAATCATTGAGAGATGCATAAACATCGTATTGATTTTGCATAACCAAAATCACGTAAAACGCACATACACACTACCATGCCATTGCACAATAGATGGCATGGCAAACATTTATGTTTAATAAAACATAATTTGTATAGGGTGCACCCAAATAATTTGGTGCATGTAAACTGGAAGAAAAACCAGTTTTGTTATTTTTTCTGTATTTTGGTTTAAGAAGAAATAATTAAAAAGATAATTCATCCTATTCAATTTTGGATTTTGCCGGAGCAACATGGAGCAGAGCATCACTCACCGGCAACGATAAAGAAAATTATTTTTATAAAATAAAAATTTTATTATTAATTTTTAAAAAATTAAATTAAAATTTTGTTTTTATTTATTATTATTAATATTATAAAGTGCTCCGCATCCTACACAATATGTTCTTATTGCCAAGAACGGTGCCGCTGATGTGCCATAGGTAACGGTAGTCAAACTGTACTCCCGTAATGGTTGATTTGGAGTTTCCCTCCATAGTATCCTTTGATAATCTTGATGTTCCTTTGCTACTTTGATTTGTCGGTACATTTTGATTATGTCGGCTGCGAATACTATTTTGTGTATTCTCCACCGTAGAATAAGTGACCATAAATTATTTTGCAGAGCAGCTCCGACATGCAGCGTATCATTCAAGCTCCAACCCGATGTTGACTTCATTGAAGCGTCAAATACAACGCGAAACTTTTTTTCCCTTGAATTATCCTTAAATATTGCATGATGTGGAATGTAAAATTGTCCCTTGCAATCGGGTGATGGTGTCATGTGCCCCATTTGAAGATATTCTCTCATGAATTCGATATATAATTGTTGTAGTCTTTCATTTTTTTGCAATCTTTTCTCAATTTGCAAAAACCGTTGCGTGGCTCTTTGTTTTGACGCACCAAGGATGCTGGTATCATATTCCTTGAACGGTAAGGTAACCACGTAGCGTCCATTTGGATTCCGCTTAACCGTTTGTCGATAAATGGTTTCACACTGTTCGTCAGATTTGGTCAGTGGAGATTCAATCGGTACCTCTTCTAACTCCCAAAACTTGTGTAGCTCTTGAGCTTGTGCTAATTCCTCCTTGCTACTGAAGTTAACCATTAGAGTCCTGGGTTGAACGGTTGTTGCCGGACCTACTATCAGCCAACCCAAACTTGTTTTCATTGCATTTGGATTTCCTCGAATGATCTGAGATTCTGATATGTCTGCATAGACGTCTGCTCCTAACAAGATGTCTATCGGAGCCGGACAATCATATTGCGGATCCGCCAATATTATATTTTCCCACCGAGAATCGTTATTGCGTTTTATTTTCTGCTCTGGCACATCTGATGTTATTTTCTGCAAAACGTATGCTTCTATTTGTAGCTTAAACACCGATGGAAAATGTGGTTGAATTTCCAGTTGTACCATAGAGCTACAGGTGTTATTCGTATTGCCTCCAATTCCGACCAAACTCGTTTGTATGTTTTTCTGATGTAATCCCACCTGTTTACATGCAGTTTCAGTAATCAACGATACCTGGGATCCTAGATCGATTAATGCCCGTAGCGTCACTGTTGTATTTGTGGAGGTTTTGGTTATCACTTTAGCCGTTGAGAGCAGAGTCGTGGTATTTCCATCGATTGCATTGATGGATACCTTTTTGGCATCATTATTGTAGGTGTGCAGTAGTTGATGATGTTTGTTGTAGCATATTGAACATGATTCTGTTTTGAGACATGCTTCTGTTGAGCTGTGTGATAGGCAGTTGGTACACATTTTTTGCCTATTGATGAAATCTATTCTCCGGTTTGGGGTAATTTGTTTAAAATGAACACAATTTAAAATCTTGTGCCCCCTTTTTTCGCAGTATTTACAGCATTCGCTATTGCAACCTGATTTTTCCGGACCTTCTGGTTTTTCCGGACCTTCTTGATTTACCAAAATTTTTCTGTGTGACTCAACCTTGAATTGTTTGCTGGAGATGTGATTTGCACTTTGCAGGGCTTCAAGCACATTCATTCTCTCCATTAATAGATGTAAGAATTGGTCCATCGTGGGATAGTCACGACTACCATGAAGAGATTCCTCATAGTGCTTCAGGCTGTTGTAATCCAATTTTTTGATGTTAATATGAATGAGGATGGTGCTCCATTCATCTATGTTGTAGCCCAGGTTTCGCAACGCTTCTATACACTCCTTTAGTGTATCATGCATTTTCCTAATGTCCTTAGCTGCATTAAGTTGAACTTTTGGAATATTCAATACGGTGTCAATATATTCGGCTACGATTTTTCGTTTATTGTCGTACCGCTCCATAATGATGTCGTACGCAGTTTTGTAGTTTTCTGCTTGTAATGTTAGGTGCCCTATTAAGGTTGATGGTTCACCTTTTAAGCTTTCCTTAAAGTACCTTAATTTTTCAAAATCTGATACATGGCTGTTATCATGTACCAGATTGTTGAACGTGTTGATGAATGATGTCCAAATTTTGAAGTTGCCGTCGAATGTTTGAATTTGGATTCGAGGTAGTTTCGGCATACTTCTTGTGCCTTGCTGATTTTTTGACTGATTTTGCCTTATTTTTGATGCTAGTTTTAATTTGATGGTTTCGAATTGTTTTATGACTGTGCCATAGTAGTCATCTATGAAATAAGGCAACGTAGTTTCTTCATCCTCTGCTGCTTCGATGTATATTTCTTCATGCAGCTTTTCGATTTCTGCCATCCGGCTCGAAGGACCAATGAATAATTACGTACTTGAATGGTGATGTACTTAATTATACTGCCTTCTTGGAGGATATTGCTTCGATTTTGATGTTCATTAACTCGGCGTTTTCAGGCTCGTTTTCCAATGCACTATTTGCTTCCCGTACCATGGCGTGGAATTGCCTCATTTTGAATTGTTGTGCTTTATAGCGCTTCGCCTGCGTTTCGTCTAGTTTCTCGTTACCGGTTGTTTTGTCACCGCCACTTGAACTAAACCCAGGTATGCTTGATGAGGTATTCGTCTCTCTCGCTAGTGATTTCCTAAGTGTTTCTAACTCCTTTCTGAAGTTTTGCACTAGTGGTGCCACTGCTTCTCGAGATTTCCAATAATCATGTGTTGGAAAGTTGTCTTTATACTGACTTATTATATGTTCATCAGTATCAACGAATTCTTCATACATATCCTCTAACCGTCCTATTTTGCGGTCGATGTATGTACTTGTCTTCCTGTTGATGGAATCCTTCTTGTAGTTGGTCCAAAGGGTTTGTATCTCCTTGAACCTCTGCTGTTGTTCCTTGCATAGGTTATCCATTATGTCACCGCCTGGTTGATGTTTTATGAATCACTTTGATGGTAGTTGATGGTATATGTGCACTTAATTATTTCGTGGACTGTATTTAATTTTTTTTTTTTTCGAACTTGGATGTTGTTTTGCTCGAAGGACCAATGAATAATTACGTACTTGAATGGTGATGTACTTAATTATACTGCCTTTATTAAACTCCACTATAAAACATTATATACTATAAAAAATGCTGACATAGTGTCTACATTAGTATAATGAACAAATTTAAATTCAGTACTGTACACCGGAAACACCGTAGAAAATGCTCTGTCTAACCTAAATGAATTAACCTAATAAAAATCATTTGCTGAGTCGGCATTTCCCATGACAGTGACTTGTACATATAGTTCTATAAATTATATCTAGAGTAATATTACATTAATGCACAATCAGCTTTCTATCTAGGTCGACCCTAGTTGTTCAGTTGAACAGTACCTAAGGGCCATTAAAAAATCAAATTTCTTCTAAATTACGCAATATAAATTCGCCTGAATGTTTACTTACACCAATACTATTACAATAAGTTTGTTGTTGTTGTATTTTTTGGATTAACTTCACTAACATCAAGAATTTATTGCAAATTCGTTAAACATTCCTCTATCATCTGATGTCACCCACTAGTGCGGCCTACGAAGAGTGTCTGAGTTCAATGGACTGTATCTCGAATACTAAACTTACAAATTTTTAGCATTGTAACTTTTATGTGTGACCTGGTCTATAAAAAGTAATCGAAAAAAACAGCCGTTAAATAAAGGTGCAAAACTCATTGCGTCAGTTTCGCGTTAAATCTTCCGTTTTATTTGCGTTGCCCGGTGTTTAACTATATATATTCAAGGAAGTTAGTGTTGTTTCTGCTCGGAATATTGTCGTACTTAATCGCGTTAAGTGGAATTTACAATATTATCATTGTTATCGCGCCGGCCATTTTTTTCGTTATCACGTTAATGTAGTCGTTTCTGTTGGGGTACTCTGCTTTCTCTTCATTTTTAGTAAACTTTTCCACAAATTGGGACTTTCTGGTTTTCATCATAAGAAAGAGCGTCTCATACTCTCTCCGAATCGGCAAAGAAGTGGAAAACGATTTTTTGACACCGAAACCCCCTTTTTATAGATCATTATATCGTTTAACGAACGATAAACGATCAATAGATCGGTTATGCAAATTATTTATTTTGTAATTTTTTTTTGATTTGTATAATAATTTTATTTATACTCTAAAATCGCATATTTTTTCGGTGATAGTGTTCTCGAGAGACACATTTAAAACAACATGTTTCTATAAGTATTATTTGTACTGTCAACCTCAAATTTTTGACTGTCATGGCAGTTTTTCAACTATAATTATAGCTGGTATTTTCGGAGCTAAGAGTAAAAAATGTCATCATAGTAATAATTAGTGTCGATCACTTTTTTCGGGGATGGAATTTTGGCAGATTTTTTTGTTAATGCTATAAATTTTAACATTTTGAGAAACTCATTTGCGTTGTTTTTCAATTAAAATAATTTATATTTAACTTTTATTTATTTTATTTTTTTTATTAAATTTTTAAGAAAAGATTTAGTGCGGTTGAGAAACATATTTCAGAGCACGACTTGAAATACTAACAATAACTTTGATCTCTTATAAAAGGAGCAATATTTTGTTTACCGTGTAGCCCTTTTTAATTCTATAGATGATACCATTTATACTCGAAATGACCTTGTATGGGTCCCCCTCATTTTCATTGCAATTTCTTTATTGTTCCACCCGATCACTTGAAAGCTTTATCTTAGCTCTGAAACTGCACCAAACTTCTACTAAAGTGCCTGGTTTTATTTCCGTTGTGTTATATAACGCCGATCGGTATGCTATTACGAATAGCGGAATATTCTGATCCCAATTACGTTGATTTTTATCTACTGTCTCCGCTATAAATTCGACCAATGTAGCATTAAAACGTTCAGTTGTGCCATCAAACTGTGGGCGATAAAGTGTTGTCCGTGTTTTATTTCTTCGCAACAATTGACACATGGAAAACTACTGATTCAAAGTTCCGCCCCTGATCGGAATGTAGTTTCATTAGTACTCCATTCCGACTTATCCAAATGTATATACCACGGCGTTGAAAATTGTTGTTGTTTCCTGATTTGGTATTGAATAAACTTCCGGCCACTTGATGAAATAATCTATTTCCACTTTAGTTGGTTGGGCCTGCGACATCCATAGCAATCCTTTCAAATGGTGCTCCCATGTTATATTGTTGCATAGTACAGCAACCTCTGTCGGTCTTTTTACTGCTATATACTTTGGTTAACTTTTGGCTCCATTCTGCAACGATCCCTAGATGACGGACACTTATTCCCCATGGTGTTTTCTCAATATTTCTGGAATTCTGATCTTCAATACCAACACTAATACCTGTTTGGATTTATCATCGGAACTCTCCCATGTTGTTCTAAATAGCCGTCTTTCGTTGATAAGATATCCCTTTGAGACCAGTGGCACTATTCTGGCTTTCCCTGGGAATAGCGAGTTATAGGAATATGTTCACAGCATTTTTGTCTAAATTGTATTTTTCTGGCCTACTGAGGGAATAAGTTTGGTGTAAATATTTTCGAAACAAAGTTAAATAGGAAAATATTTGTCCCTATAAAAATTTTGGGGAACAAACGTTTCCCAATTAACTTTGTTTTGAACATTTTTGCACTAAACATATTTCTTCAGTAGGCCAGAAAAAATATATTAAAATATTAAGGACAAAGCCGTAACTACTATGGCTGTAAATCTGTAAATTTGAAAATGGACGAACATACATACAAAATAACATATGACACGTTAAAAACACCCAGTCGCAACTTTTTTACTGGTCACCACCAGGAATCGAACCCGGGACCCCCGAATAACAGAGCAAGCACTCTACTTACTAAGCTAACGAGGGCGACAAATGATTTGGTCAAAAATGCTATGAAAATATTTTTCCCAATTCCCTAGTCCCACGGAAAACCAGAATAGTGCCACAGTAAGCTTTAATTGTTGTGTTTTTGGCATGGCCGTCTGCACCGTGCAACCCCGTTCCCATGTGACGTCCCTTTCCTTTGTTGAATTTTGTTACTACTTCCAATCTTTGAATTCAATGCCCTACCTGGATTTTTAAATTATAGTAGACTTGTCAAGGTGCCGTGATCCGTCTTCAAAAGGAATGATTGTCCATGGAGATACTTATTGAAAAAATACATTCCATAAAGACCAATAGTTAACTCCGCGTTACACAGTAATTACGATTTCGACAAAACTTTCGAGTAAAATGCGATTATATATTCTTAATCATCGATCTCCGATGATAACGCCCCTCCAATAAGACGATTACTTGCATCGGCGTCTTCCGTAAAGGTTTTATATAGTTCGGGGTATGCAAGTATTGGTTCTGTATATAACTGCTTCTTCAAATCATTAAACGCGTCCTCTCGCTCCTCATTCCATTGGAACGGTTTATTTTTTTTTGTGTTAATTCGTGCATACTCTTTGCAAATCAGTAAATCCTGGTATGATCCATCTATAGTACGTGGACAATGAAGCTTTGTAGTATTCATGTAGATTCCTTCGTCTTGGCGAACCCTTAACAGCTGAGTCGAAACCTTGTGCCCCAAACATTTAACTTCAGCCCGGAATAATGTCTACTTTTTCGGATTAAGTTTTAATCCAGCTGCTTGTATTCTCTCCAGTATTTCTTCAAATTCCGTATATGTTCGTCGAAATAATTTTCCATGACGATTGTATCGTGCAAGTCTTCCAATGAAGGCAAGTCTTCTAATGAAGTTTTTTAATATGCGTTCCATTAGCCATTCGAAAGTCGCAAGAGTATTACATAGTCCGAAAGGCATATCAATAAATTTGCATAACCCAGTACCTTCTCTAAATGTTATTTTTTCCTTGTCCTCAACTGCATTAGTGACGCCAATCCTGGGTAGGGAATAGTTATTCTTTTTAGTCACCGAATTGATTTTTCTGTAATCGACACAGAATCTCATGGAACCATCTTTCTTTTCTACTAGGAGCACTGGTTAACTTGTTTATTGTTCAATCACTCCTGTTGTTTGTATATCCTTTACCATCTTATCCATTTCGGCTTTTTTTGCTATTGATGCTCTCGTCGGTGCTTGATGAATTGGCATAGATGTTCCTGTGTCGATCCGGTGTCTAACCATGTTCGTTCGTATTGCAGAAAATGGACCTATACTTTTCCAGCAATTCCTTAGCTGCGTGTTGTTGATTTGATGTCACGTGCTTTAGCCTTTTGGTTAAATTAATAGCTCTTATTGGAACTCTAACATGATTATAAGGTTTGTTACGGATGGCTCTCAGCCAACCCGCAGTTTTCAACTAAGCACGCAGAGGCCTCTTTCACGATGGTGTTCTCTGATCTTTGGGTAATGGCATGGGTCGTGGTGAAAATAGAGTCTTGTGTGCTCTTGGCTTACACCGTGGAACAGAAAAATTAAAATCGAAACTTAATTAAAACAAAACTGAAATTAAATTAAAAGCACCAGAATTCGTTGAACTACCGAAGTGCCATGGGGAGACCGAGTAGAGTTTACGAATGGACGACACATACGCTGGACTCACCACTCCGAACCTGTGGATGTCCTGCCAAGGGGATGAAGGGGAGTGGCAAGTTCAGCCTGTAAATATAGCACCGGAACGAAATGCGAGACCCCCCCTAACATATCGACTCGTATAAAATTTAGTAATTCATCTTATTCATTGATTTTCACGAAAATCAAAACAAAACCAACAATCGTCCAAAGGAAAAAAAAATAAAAATGGTCGCGGAAACCTGAGATGAAATAAATCGAACACACAATATGGCCGCCGTACGTGCAATGATTTTGAAAATTAAACTCAATGTGACACTGTGGCGCGTACAACGGACGTTAATCGTTGTTCAATTACAAAGTAAAAACGAAATGATAAAATTTGAAAAAAATTGAACAAAAAAAATTTGAAAATAAAAAAGCAAATCGAAAAATGGAAAACCATTAAAATTAAAAACAAAAAAAATTGTACCTTGAGACCCGGTTGGGCTCCCACTGGAATGTTGGCCGTACTCCCATCTTTGATAAATGAAAACGACTGGGCTCGGTTGGCCACCCGTATATTCTCCGGCGTTGGGCGTCTTTCACCCTTAACTGTAGAAAAATTCCAAATTTTTTTACAAATGGCCGGTTGTTCACCTGTGTCGTTGGGCGTTGGCTCGCTGATAAATTGCAAAACAAAGAAAATTTCAAATGGCTTCGCCTGGCAACCTGTATGTCGCAGTTTACACCGGTACGCATCAAACTGTTGAGTAGCCGCGTGGCGGCCGCCCGCTGAAAATACGGTATCGTTGAAAAATTCTGCGCTCGGGATAACTTGTGGTGCTCGATTTATAAAAATGCGACGCCCGTTGAAAAATGTGGGATCCCGGTGATATGGTACCGTTGTTAATGTATTCCTTTTAGTTTTGCTATTTTCACCCGTATTTCGTATATTTATGTACATAGAGATTTGTCGCCACTGATCTTTGTATTGTTGGAAATTTAATTATTTGCTCAAAATATACAGCATTTTCTTCTCATTAGAAAATGAACGAACCACGGAAAACTAGCACTTGAACTCTTTTCTATTCTCCTCCAGAATATTGTTATGTATTTTCTGATACTATACATTTTGTCATAAATTTTCCAATAAAAAAGAAATTTACAAAATAAACTTCAAACTTTTAAGATTTTATACCTTTTAAATATTTTAGTTTTCGTCGACTTTATTTTATCACCTTGCCAACTCGACTTTTTTTATTATACAACCAAAACGAGACTATCCAACAAAAAAAGATTCTCGCACCACATGAAAACATATAGAATATTTCTGTTGTGTTTTCGCGCTCGTCACTTGCATACTCCCCGCATCAGTTGCACGCACCAAATCAAGAAAACACAACAAAAATATTCCTCTATATCTCATTCGCACGTACACACGCATTCGACCTTTACGCAATACAAAATATTAATGCCCAACTAATACAGAGCATTACTACTCTCGATGTAACACCAATGACACAACACAGATGGCAATGCCATCAGTAAAAGTTATTTTTCAAACAATCACAAAGAAATTAAAAATTTGAAAACGAAACAGTTCAAAAAATTAATGATAAGACCAGGGAGTCGTAACAGGTTTAAAGTTTCAGTAAAGTTTTCCCACTTATAAGTTCTCTGAATGCTTTCATCTCATCACTGGCATCCACAACCCACAACATTTGTGGTCGGGAACATCCATTCACTCTTTCCCACAAAATTATTTCTTCGTTTGGTGGTGGTTTTCTTTTATGTTCTTATATAATACCTTCTAATGAACCAGTTTCTTAAAACCGAGCAGTAATTTTGCCAATTGCACGCTCAGTAGGACGTCCATGTAATTTACGAAATGTTGTTGTTTTTGAACGATTATTTTCATAATAAATTTTGATAATCAAAATGCATTGCTCTGTTGTTAGCGACTCCATGATGATAGATGGCATATTTTTAACTTTTCATATGTCGATGAATTTTTTAGATAACATTTAGTACTAAAATTATATCGATTGAAAAAATGACCAACAGATGGACCACTCTTTATTTTCCCTGACACAAGGATTGTAACCATGCGCAATAGTAAAGGTGTAACCCAAAGATGGAACCATTGTTATTGAAATCCCCGCGCTAGTGGGATTTGTGGACCACGTAACGCCTATAGTATCAACCTGTAAATTATTACAGAACGGCTGAAAAGTTCGATCCCTAAGAAGATTTTGTAAAAAGATAGCACGCTGGATGCCATTGATGGAACTAGGAACCAGCGATACAGGTGTTTTGCGTTTATAGAAACCACGTCCTCAGTATTTGTTATATTTGTTACAGTTGTTCTTGGGGCTATCGTTGTTTTGCCAGGACGTATGGATCCACCCGTCCTAGATGTAGCTCCCTCCTCCCCTCTCTTTGGTTCAACAGTTTATCGATGAGTTTCTCCCGGCCATGTCACCTTTACATTGGGTATAATAAATATTTCATTTGGCGCACTTGGCGTAATCGGCGAATAGCAAAATGATTTTTGTTTATAGTTTTTCATTTAAGAAACCATAATTTATTCCAATGAAGTACTGGTCAAACCAATGTAAATTTCCACTCACACATATACACATACAAGTACTTAAGATAAATTACTAATACGTGATTCTAGTACGTAAAACGTAAACTGAAATTGCAAAATGAAAATTGCGACTAGCTCTTCATATTTCATATACCAGACGGTAATCATACTTTATAGTATCTTAAAATTCCATTCCACTTTGTATTCCTTAAAGAAAATTAATAGGAAAAGGAAGCAGCAAATAAATAACAGAACGAACGAAAGAAAAATTAGGTTTAATCATAATAATGATACGCACACACACACATACATACGAGCATATTTATGTATAGTCACGATGATATAGTGAATGAAGATGATGATGATGATGATCAGAATAAACGGAAAAATATTTGTTTTGGAATTGAAAAGGAGGGAAATTATGTGTGCGATGATGGTTAATTTGTAGAAATTGTTTTCAATTACAAACACCGAACACACAAAGCATTTTTTTTTTTTTGGTTTGGTTTTGTATATATAATATGTAATAAGCTCAAGTGAAAAGGTGGAAATATTCGCAATGATGAATTTGCACAAAAAAAGCAAAATAAAATAAAATAAATATTGCTTTGGCAAATCGACTTTTTTGTATGCGGTACGGTACACAAATTTGTCAGAAAACGAACACCCTTCAAAAGTATGTATATGATGTGGCGTAATGTACCGAATAGTAGATTCCTTGTATATGTACGAGTATATTCTCGTAAGTAAGACACCCGAGACCCGTATTTTATTGATTTTTCATTTTCATAAAATTATTATAATTTGTGTTGTTTTTATATATTTAACAATAATGCTGTATGAATTTCACCTACATATATTAGGTTGGTAGCGTTATATTCTTGTTTTTCGGCATTTTCTTAACGATGTCTATTAAAAGTGTGTATGTTTGTATGAATATATATTTTTATCTTATCATAAATAAAATTTATTGGTTTTCTTGGTATAATAACAGTACGTATGAACGATTAAGTTAGTCGTGATGCGTATATAAAGGGTATTGGGTATAGCAATGTATGCGCCATTTTATTCCATCGTTACAGGTTGAGGGAAACTTAAAGCTAAAACAAAAAATAAGTAGAGAACGAGAAATCTTGACAAAACCGTAAAGGCGTAAGCTTACGATAAACTATGACTTTAAAACGTGCTGCATAAGAAATTGAAACGGTCATTCATGTAAGCATACTCAGCATCGTTAAATCACAAAATAATCATATGGTTTCATTATTCGCCTAAATTGAATACCAATAGGCGTAAGGACAATGCGTAGGTTCCACAGTGAAACAATTTTTTTCAGTAAAAAATACTGGGAAGTCGAAAAAATTAGAGTATACATTAAAATTACGTTAGAGTGATAAAGACAAACAAATGTTGCCATAAAAAGTATTGAGTTTCATACTTTTTATAGCAACATTTTCCCCCCTTACTGCCAGTAAATTTTATTGATTTTTTTTTGTTTCGCTCTAACAAGTAAAGGATTTATATTTTTATCTTGTGTTATTTTTACTGAAAAAATTTGTTTGTGTATTTGTGGGAATTACACCCAGGGTGAGCCTAGATCCGATTCCCACTGCTGCGTCTTTCATATTCCGTTTTGTGGGTCCAAGTTTGGTATTCTTGGCCTTGGAGGTGCATACTTGTCTACTATCTTACCCGTTCTATTTTTAATTGGGCATAAATAGAACGGTTAATACTGTTGGATAGTAATTTCAAAATAGAAACGAAAACAAAACAAATCGCACTTTGGAAATTTGCCAACATACTACTGTTTACTACTGTGTCCAACATACTACAACAAAAATACTGTTTGGTTGAATTTTGATGGTATATTTACTAAATGATTAATTAACGACAAGCCATATTAGCTACTCAAATGACTTGCCCAATAGTCATCTCAGACAGGTCACATTCGATGCGTCTATGACTTCTCACATGCGACTCATTTCAGACATGTCGTAAACGATTCATCTCAGACGTGTCACAAACGAAAGTTAGTCCTATTTGCTGATACATTTCTAAAAACGTGTCATGCTTGATTGTCGCTGATGAGTCGTCAATTAATTCCTTGCTGGATAGACAAAGTAAAAAGAAGTAGTGAATAAATATTGTGCAGGTGAACGCGGTACAATTTTAGTTCCAGTGTAATCGAAAATCGGACCATATAATAAATGCCGGAAGTTTTTTACAGGCACAAATTAATTAGCTGATGATAACTCATGTATATCACGTAAACTAAAATAATATGTGTTAAAATTAATTTCTCTTACAAAACAAATTAAATTAAAGTATTTTTTTTCTATTTAATTATCCCACTCACATCAAATCATAATTTTTTCTACTAGGGAGCTCAACGGGGGTCATTATTAACTATGCTTTGAGGTACTGCACAGGTTAAGCAAGGTGGCTTAAATGTTGAATGATCAATTAGTAGAAATCGAAAAAGTGGGTATTGTTTTCGTGGACGCATAAAGTAGTGGTGTAGTGTCATTATGATATTAAAGGTAAAAGAGAATTGCGGGAGCAACAATACAAGGAAACTGTAATTAGTGAAAAGGTGCGGCAATCAGTTATCGTAACGGTAAAAAGGCAATCAGTTATCGTAACGGTAATCGCTTGTGGCTGATTAATATGTTGACACAATTTTGACAGCACGGAAAATAAATTTTTAACGTCACACTAGAATAAAGCTGTTTCCGGCACGAAAAAAATGGGAGACAAATAGGTGACTTCAATTTCTGGAGCAAATGCTGATGCTCTAATAAAACAACTGCTAGAAAATGGGCCTACAGGGAAAAATCCCAAACGGTCCGAAATTGACTCAGAAGGAAGCAACGAAACGGACTTACGAGGTTCTGATAATATTTCTAAAGCATTCAATGGTCTGATAGCAAAATTGAATTCTCCTGCAACCACTGAACCTACTACTACGGCGATAAACAATGCAGCAGCACTATTGAGACGAGCGCTCGAGTTGGTGCAACGGGAACTGGGTCTAATGAGGCATGAACGTACTTTGGAATCTTTGGAACACACTTTGGACAGCAGTGGCGTCGACGCAAAGAGAGGCAGCGGAGAAACCAGTAATATTTTCCGTCCGAGATATATAACTTATGGTTGGACCTGAGATACAAAAGACAACATACACGAAGCGAGTTTTAGGTGGTAATGTAAAGAAATTGTTACGAACAACGGCACATATCTCGAAATGGGATGAATTTATATTTAAATATAGTATTTTTGATCAGAGAATTCAAGACGGTACAAACATCTTCGGCGGTTCACAAACAAATCGCGGATAGAAAAAAGAAATCGAGTGATTGCTTGTGCAGTCGTTTTTGTTTTCATATACCTGTAGCAAAGGAGCCGTGTCTAACTTGCGAAAGGCCGCAGTCTTCAAAATTGAGAAGCTTAAATCGGCTCTGACTTCAAATCCAGTTTTATGTATTTTCTCACTAACTTCGAAAACGAAATTGCACACAGATGCATCTAAGCGTGGATTAATTGCGGAGTTGTCGCAGGACAGTGACGGTGATGAGCAGTTCCATCCCGTGTTTTATTACAGCTGCAAGACAACACCATGTGATAAGCGATCTCACACATTGTGTGCTCAAAAATTGTAACATTGCTTCGGACTGTGCATAATTCAAGGGAAAGTTTGAGAAAAAGGAGATTTATGCACGAATTGCAAGATGGGTGCAATAACGGAATTCGATTACGAAACGGAATGGAGGACGTGTTTAATCGAGTAAAGGCGGCTTAGAGGAGCGATACAGAAATTCAGGGATTTTCAAAGGAACAAAGAGTGTCGTGCAAATTGAAATCGCAAAGAAATGCCACGACCAAGGGCATTTCGGGAAAAAGAAGACAGGAGCTGTAGGGAAGGAATTGTATATAATGAGGCTGCTGGAACGAGTGGCGGCGGTTTCCAAAAATTCGTTCAATGTATTCTTATCAACAGCAAAAAAGGGGAACAGGACGGGCGACTAAACCCAATTCCAAAAGTTGACGCATCTTTCATGAAATACCATGTTGGCCATTTCGGTCACCTAGCATCAACACAGAAATCATACCAGTACATTTTTTACGTATTCCACAGTTTTACGAAATTCGTTTGGCTGTCTCCAACAAATGAGCGGCGAGGAAAAGCATCGGCAAGCTGGAAGTCTAGAAAAATGTTTTGGCAACCCAAGATGCATTGTTTCGGCGCAAGCACCAGCATTTACATCCCCAGACTTAGGTTACTGTCAGAATGAAAGTACTGTACACCAAGCTATTACGACAGGAATGCTACCCGGAAATGGACATAGACGGAACCAGTTAACCGAGTAGTAATCTCTATTTTAGCGACGTTAACAACAGACGAGCCTAAAGATTGGTTGAAGTACGTGAACCGTATACAAATCTTTCTGAATAATTGATTTCATCGTGCCATAGATCGACCGCCATTCAAACTGATGTTTGGAATTAGGATGAATTAGCCGGAAGATCTACGAATCGTGGAAAAGATCAAAAACGACATTGGTCAATTGTTTTACGAAAGCCGAGAAAAACTATGAGATGAATCTCGAAGATCGATCGATAAAGTTCAAAAGGAGCACAAATGAGTCCTCGATCAAAAATGGAGAGCTTCGCCAAAGTAAAAGGTGAGCGACTGGGTTATTACCAAATATACTCAGCTTGAAGCTGGACACAAGATTCTACGAAAGTACAGGGGGCTGTATGTGGTTTTTGCGATCAAGAAGAATGATCGTTACGATGTGAAGAAGGCGATCACCATTTTCGAGGGCTCCAACCGAACTTCAACGAGTGTTGAGTATATGAAGTGTTTTTTCTGGGAGATGTCAGTGAGGAAGTCTCGAAGAAAGAGGCAGCGTCAGATGCTAATCAGTCTGGAAGTCAAATGTTCGATACATCCGGCTCAGATGTGTTTCAGGATGGTATCAGATATTCCAAATTTTTGAATTTAGACTGCGAATTTTCCGTCACCCTTTAGCATTTACGTAACCGAGGCACTTTGAGCTTATTCTATTCGGACTTATTTGATTGCCTAGAATTTGGAACGTTTCCGTAACTAGCATCTTGCCGTTCCCTTTTATTTTGTAACTAGCCAATCGAGACCGTCCTATACGCTTTTGTTATATCAAGGAGAAAATCCCGTTGTGTGCTCATTGTGCGTATTCTACGGTGGTGCTATATATCTGCCCATCCAGCGCAGCCATAAGTCATGGATGCAACCACTTAGCCTACGTAGTCAATACATTTATTTCAAACGCCACCTTTCTTTAGCTAATCTTTTAAACACAAAGAAAACTGTTTTGCTACTCTTTTGACGTTCGAGGATACACCGAGTCTGTGACTCGTCAAACTTCTTTGTGTTTCTAGATTTTAGATTGTTGAGATACCGCATCACGTAGGCCATAATATTTCGTCAAGATGAAAAATGTTTCGGTAGTTCATGTGATCTATGATGTCCCGATCGTTAATTATTACGTGAAACATGTCCTTTGTTAATCGATAATCAGGAATGATGAATGTTAGAAGCTGTTAGAAGCGCAGCACAAAGCTCCTACTTTGGAATAGTCAATTTTATGCTGGTGTTGCTACTCACGACTTGGTACAAAGAAGCTTAGAAAAGATGACGCGATATTGGTTGATACTCTTTTTATATAAATAGCAGTACCATAGGCATATTCACTGGCATTCACAAAGCAATGGAGTTGGACAATGGATGGTTTGGCTGCAATATATAAGGTTTATACTACGCGTGAAATGCTATTCACGTGTGCTGAACCACAATGTTGTTTCAAGCTCTGCATGAATAATTTTGCTGAACTGATCACAGGTGTGACTAATTCTAACGGAAAACATGCGAGAGATATTTGAGAGTACCGAGGATCTGGTTCTATGGCGGTGACTTAATGGCTCCGGTGCATTAAATTTAAAGACGTCTTGAACAGGATTCCATAACATTCCTAAAGTGTTAATGTAATCCGTATTCACCATATAATACACTGTAAATTAAAATAAAGCGCAGCATGATCGGAAATAGATCCTGCTGTACGACTGGCCCCACCCGTTAGGATGTCGTTTAATGATACCCCGCATGATGTCTTCACGGAAACATCAAAGCCGACTCGGAGTTTAGTTGTTGAACTATGCTACTTTAATTTGCCTTATTTATTTCGAGGTTTCGACAAGGGTAGAGAAATCACCACTTTCCATTTAGATTGCGATGTACATATTTCATGAAATGTTCTACTACCGTACTTTCTTCGATCAAACAATTTTGCGTTCTCTTTCCAGCGTCTTTAATTTGAAAGAATTTCTCCAGCTGATGATTTAAGCGATAGCAATGTTGGCATAATGTTGAAACCCGCAACGCATTTTTATTTGATTTCGAAACAGAGTTTCCAACTAGATTCCAACCGAGTATGTAGTGTATATTGGAGAAGCGGTAGTTTGTGTTAGTCGAACACAGCTTCAAAAAGAGGTCGATTTTTGTCCGATTGTTAACCAACCATTGTCCGATGTTAACTGGTGAATGAATGTCACTGCATAGACAAGAAGTCGTTTATTCTGGATCTGGTTATGAAACTTATGAACTTATGAATTCAGTGTTGTATTTCTAATTCCGCCTAATTGAGTTTTATGTTGCCAGAGCTTAAATCCAATTTTTAAATCTAAGGCTTCCGTTATCAGATTTATTTGTGAACCACTGTCCAAAAGAACACGACATAACAGTGGACAGCATTGAAGCCAGTTGTTGTGATTAGACCTGTACCCAAAAATACGTATTAATTAATAATGCGGCAATCAGCATTAACAGTTTTTTTCAATTACTAGATTGATGAGCAGATGACAAACAATTCATCGATCTGGCCTTTTAACAGACACAAATGTTTGACATCTTGAAATGCGATGACCTGCGTTTGAGCAAAACTCACATTGGAATCGTGGTCTGGTGTTTGGATTACTAAATGCTGAATGCGCATTTTGACGGTGTCTTTAAGTGGATGGTTTATGTTTAGGGATCTCAATAGTTGGACCATGCAGTCAACTGTCTCACACCACCTATTTAGAAACACTTTCAATTCGTCAAGGCTCTTTAATCTATTGGAGTGACCCTCGTTATCCCATTTATTGAATTATGAGGTCATCCCATATTTTTGTAGGTCTGCCTAAGAGGGTGGGTAGTGATCTTAAATTAGCATTAAAATCCTTGCTTAATTCAAGAGCAGCTATTCCATTAGCAGCTGTACACCATTAAGAGAAATACGGAGATACATATTGGAATTTCGCATTAACATCGTATACATCGATGGTTGTACTTAAAATATTTGAAATAGTCGACTGCAAATCGCATGGCTTTCCCAACATTTTGACTAACATTTATAATTCGTCGTTGGGCTGATAAATGTTAAATTTTAAGGGTGGGTGATATTGGCAATTAGACTTCTAAACTATGTAAACTTAAAATTTTTAACTGAATACCGCCGAAGTAACTGAAAAACAACATTTATTTCCTAGTATTCAACGTTTATTTCCAGGTAATTTGAAAAATACCCCTCCTTTTAAAATCTGATCTGCTTTACGTGTGCGGTACGAATATTGATTTTTTTTCGCTTGCTGTAATCCACCCTCGTAGCAATTAAAAATAATACGAAAAACTAATTATTTCCATCGATGTACTTATTAAGCTCTTAATCGTTTCTTCGCTAAGTATCCAACCTTATTTGAATCACTTAGAAAAAAATTAATAACTCGAATTAAATAATAAAATTTAACAATAACAGTGAAAACGTGAATTTAGCTAGCCGTGAAAACTCCGGCCGAAAAATAGAACGATGTTCTTTCCACCAGTCTATTGTTGTTGTAATTTTTATCTGATTCCATTCTTATCACATAAAATAAATTAGATTAATGAAGAACACAAAACTTTTGTGTGCATGTATATTGTATATATCTCGAAGATATAAAGTCGTCTCGAATGAAGAAGAAATATCGAAATCTTTGTAACCCATCAGGCATTAAGTACCAAAGTCGTAAAAAAGGGAAGAAAGCTTTCACATTTTATTTTGTTGATGTTGTTGCTGTTGTTATGTATTCAAAATCTCATCCTTTTTATATTTAGGTTTGTATTTTTATTTTTTTGTTAAAGATCAAAAAAATATATCTTCAAACAAAGCAGATACGTATAACAGGCAGTTGAAGCAGAGGCAGCAGAAAAAAAAATCAAATTTATATTCAAATTATGTCCATCATCAAATTGGACAATCACAAAAATATCTAAAAAGTTCTCATATTTGCATCTAAATGATGTCCTTTTTTTCGTTGGATGAGGATTCTGTATAAAAAGACGTCATTACGTTTGATGAGTTTTGTTGGTGTTTTTTTTTCGGGGAAAAAAGGAAAACGGAGAAAGCTTTTATTTGGTTGGAAAACATAAAATCGTAATAAAAAATTTTGTTCATAGTTCAATGGGTTTTATTCACTAAATAAATGTTGGTGTGCGGCTTTCTCGTCGTATTATGTATACATTAGGAGGGGACACGCAATGGGAAAGGGTTGTTTTGTATATTGTATATGTCTGCAATTACGAATTAACGTATTACATTTATTGAACAGTAAACTGGGGAGCGCATTGCATACCTGGAGTGTGTTTGTGATTTCAGTCGAATAACTAAATGTTGTGGGTTTCTTAAGGCGAAACAAATTTTTTATTTATATGGTCTGGTACACAAATTACAATATCATTATATGATTTTGGTAAATATTTTAAAATAGGATGAGAAACAGCTGGACTTTGTCATTATTGTTGTAAATTAATTAAGTATACTCTGCCGGTGTTTACATTTAAAAATATTTGCTAGCCACATTAACTTGCAGTACGACATCAGCATCATTCCCTGTAACAGTAATTCAACAAATAGAACCAAATGAAAAATGGAGGGACTTTGACTTTCTTTTACCATGAATCTATACATAGATCTCGAATACACCACACTTGATTTCTAAACGGGAATTAAATTAACCACGTATATACGTATTCTAACACAAAAAATGAATTGTTTAATCAGGCAACAATAACATACCAAAAACCAATTTGCTCTTTTTTCAAGTTTGACCAGCCCAGAAATTTTATGAAACTTAATGGGAAAACGAATAATTATTAAATTGGCCAATCATACAATTAAAAACATTGAAACCAAACCATCGATTGCAATTTAAATAAATCTGAACGAAGTTTTTTGATACTAATGTATCAAAAAACGAAGATTCCCAAATGCATGTAGTCATGGCAAACTATGTATAGGTAAAATTAAAAAAAAAAATACATTCCCTGGTAAATTCCCGAAAATGAACTCTGGGCTAGGAATTTTTAGGTTTCAGTGGTTGCTATCGCACTGTGATACCACTTATTCACGCCACCTCATTAACCCATTCGAATAGATACCTACTAACACGGGGTCAATTACTGTGGGTCGGTGCTGAATTTAAGCACTCCATCAGAGGGTCTTAGTTGTATTTATTAACATCACCAATCGTAATCGATGGCGAAAATTTCATTGGTTTTTTTTGATGTAAATTTTCGTCCCGCTCGATAAAATTAAAATTAAACATTTCACCAAAAACTGGTGATGATTTTGAGGTGTATATATTACGGAGTAATTCGCACGTAATTTTAATTTTTACTGTGTGAAATCAAAATTTCTTGTTAGGAATGTATACATACTCGATTGCTAATTAAAAAGACTTTTCATTTTCATTATTTCACGGAACGCGAAATGACTCCCTGATTAGAGACATGAAAATGGTGAAATATTTAATTTTACTTTTATCGAGAAGGACGAAAATTAAAAAAAAAATATCATTGAAATTCCTGGCTCACATAGTCAACTGATTGGGAACTTGCTACAAAACGATTTTCTTCTAATTTTGGTTTAGTATCAGCTATTGGTACATACATCTCAAAATGATGTCATATCCTGATGCGATATACATTTATAGTTTTGGCGAAATAAGTAATTTTAGTTTTCTCGAGCGGGACGAAAATTTAAAATTAATCATTGATATTCCTGGCCCAGAGTCAAACATGCGCCAATTGATTTTTATTAATATAGAAGATAAATAGATAGAATAAAAAAAATTTTTTGGTCACCCTGTGCGTTCTCGAGTGAATCAGTGACATATGTTTCACGTTTATAATATATATATTACGATGAGGGATTCTAAAGTGAGTTTTGGACACAATTCTAGGATTCTTTCATGCTGGACTAGACTTGACCATTTCATAACCAATCTTTATAATATTTGGTTTCTAGATTTATTTTGGAATGAAATATAAATTTTAGATGAAAATGTGGTGTCTGCGAGAACTTGGCTAATTCTTAATTAATAATTGTAAAATTTGCATCTATCTTCTAATATGTAAAAATGAAATGTACGTGCCTGATGTGTAGAATTCTGAAATCTGAAATAAAAAATGTGGTCTTCCATTTAATTCAGCCAATACGTGATGAGATGTTAAATTGCTAGGAGTAGTATTCTTTTCAGAAATATTTCCTATATGTATGAACTAAACAAAAGGAGAATACTCTTCTGAATTCAGTTAAGGCATGAGTCAGGTTCCACCGATGAGTATACCTTATATTATTGTCCAAAACACATTTACGGAATTTCTGTAAGAACTTATGCTTAGTATAGTTATATTGAGAAACCTACGACTCTCCCATTTGTTTGATAATTTATAGGTTGATTATTTCTAATTTTAGTAGAATAAAATTATAGACTAAAAATTTCAATTCAAGGTAAAATTTGAAATGATCTACGCATGTAGCTTGAAAATATCCATAAATCTTAAAATTTCAAAGGAAGCTTTATATATTGCTAGTTTTAGTTGGTTTGAGAAACAAGAAATGGTTAAAGCTCTGCTAATGAGTAGTTTCTTCGACGTATGTGAAGCTGGCCCGAAAACCATCCCGAAAAACGCCTTTACAATTTAGGTGTGTTTCTCCGCTAAATCCATTAAAAGACTCTTCAGACCGAAAAATTAAAAAAATATATGGAGAAAATCAAATTCCATCCCGAAAAAATAAAAACAATCACACGTACACAAAACAAAATTTAAGTTGGAAATCTATTACAAGAAGAGATTTACCACACTTTAAATTAAGAAATTTAATAACCAATTCCCTCAAATAAAATGGATTAAAAATTTTTCAACGACCTTAAAGTTTCGGTTCACAGAGGTTGGCAGATATAACGGTATATTCCCAATTAATACAATGACCATCAGCATTAAGCACACAAATGCTCATTACGTTACAGCGGGGAAGAGAACCTCCCCAGCTGATTTAATATAAACCATCCCGAAGAAAACCTTTTAATATAAATTTTGCGTCTTCGATTAATTAAAAAAGCCTTTCAGCCCGAAAAATAATACAAAATAACAGAAAATTAGAATCCATCCCAATAAATATATATAAAGTTTTGCTCCGGATCTCTAAAGTTTGATCTTTTAATTTTTAAACTAAGTATGTGGATTAATAAAAATTCTATAATTGCTATAAAAAATTCCAAACCATAAAAAATTCCAAACAATTTCCAAAAAACATCCTTCATATTTCGACAAATGTATCTCAGTTTAAATGCCCTATACATATCACAAATTTGGCATATGTTTAATAAGATACACAATAAAACACATTCACAAGACCATTACCATACCATGGGGTCATATACAAGCAATTTGCTATCCAAAGATTTTGAATGCGCCATGAATGAAAACGGCCATGTTGGAGCATGTGTATTTCTGTTCACAGAGATTTACGAATATAACGGAATATGTTAATGGCTTGATAAGGCCATCAGCAAAACACATCCGCAAGGCCATTACCATACCATGGGGAAAAGGGTGATGTACAAGCAATTTGCTATCCAAAGATTTTGACTGCGCCATGAATGAAAACGGCCATGTTTGAACATGTGTATCTCTGTTCACAGAGATTTACGGATATAACGAAATATATTAATGTCTTGATAAGGCCATCAGCAAAACACATCCGCAAGGCCATTACCATACCATGGGGAAAAGGGTCATATACAAGCAATTTGCTATCCAAAGATTTTGACTGCGCCATGAATGAAAACGGCCATGTTTGAACATGTGTATCTCTGTTCACAGAGACTTACGGATATAACGGAATAAGTTAATGGCTTGATAAGGCCATCAGCAAAACACATCCGCAAGGCCATTACCATACCATGGGGAAAAGGGTCATATACAAGCAATTTGCTATCCAAAGATTTTGACTGCGCCATGAATGAAAACGGCCATGTTTGAACATGTGTATCTCTGTTCACAGAGATTTACGGATATAACGGAATATGTTAATGGCTTGATAAGGCCATCAACAAAACACATCCGCAAGACCATTACCATACCATGGGGGAAATGGGTGATATACAAGCAATTTGCTATCCAAAGATTTTAACTGCGCCATGAATGAAAACGGCCATGTTTGAACATGTGTATTTCTGTTCACAGAGATTTACGGATATAACGGTATATGTTAATGGCTTGATAAGGCCATCAGCAAAACACATCCGCAAGGCCATTACCATACCATGGGGAAAAGGGTCATATACAAGCAATTTGCTATCCAAAGATTTTGACTGCGCCATGAATGAAAACGGCCATGTTTGAACATGTGTATCTCTGTTCACAGAGACTTACGGATATAACGGAATATGTTAATGACTTGATAAGGCCATCAACAAAACACATCCGCAAGACCATTACCATACCATGGGGGAAATGGGTGATATACAAGCAATTTGCTATCCAAAGATTTTGACTGCGCCATGAATGAAAACGGCCATGTTGGAACATGTGTATCTCTCCCAACAAACAATTTTTATTTTATAGTAGTAATTGTAATATTTCCATCACCAAATTATATAACCAAAGTTGTATAGGTTAGTGTTCGAAACTTGATTGTTACCTCTATAAACCCCTTAAAGAGCTTAAATGGAGGAGTTTATAAGGGTTGCCGACACTTGATTATGGTAACTTTATATAAATTCTGGTTTTTTAATTAAAGTAACGAAAACATTCTTATTACCTTAATATAACTTTAAAACATTCTTTATAATGGCATTAGAAACGTTTCCATAAACTCTCATAATTGTCAAATTTTACTTTTGTTTTCACTATTGTTACTTTTATAAAAAATATTTCATAAATACTACAATACATTTATTTTGTACAAGTTTTATAAACAAACAAAAAATGCTAAAATGGTTTTACATCTTTTTATAATTTAATTTAACATTTTACATTAATTACGCATAACTATGTACATTATGATTGCGATTTATGGGCCTATATGATGAAAATCAACTGCGATTTAAATTTCACTATGATTGTTGTTGCTGATAGGACTAAAAACAACAACGCGCCTCAAAAATAAACAATATTTAAAAATTTTAAATAATTACGATAAATAAAATAAAATTTAATTAGAAGATATTACATTTTAAAATTAATTTTTTATTGTTCTGGTATACTAAACACATCAAAATAGTTGTTCTCTTTGCATTATTAATTAATTTGAAAGAGATATTTGCATTTTAAAAATTTGCGTCTTGCCTACATTTTATAATGGACATCGGTAAAAAATTAAAGAATGGCCGAATGAATCGAATACCTCTATAAAAACTAATGTAGTGCAATATAAACTGTGAGTTCATTATATAAACGGAGTTACTCATATAAAACGTCTAGAAATGTTAAAAACATTGAAGGCACCGTCAGTGCCTCGAAATTGTGCTCTTATATACCTTTTGGAAAATGTTGTTATCTGTAGTGGCGTTATATAATTAATAGTAACATCCACGCTTTCGCTTTGCTACTATATAACTAGTTGTGACGTTTTATTACTCTTTGTACGTTACATAACTATTAGTAACGAAAAAGTTCATTGTTCACATGCGCATTATAAAAATTACCATTATAAACTTTATTAGGTTTAATATAAACTGTGTTTATATTAAGGAAAATGTATTACCTTTTTAAAACTTTAAAAAATATTATTAAAATGTAAGGTTAGGTTCCACTTCGAAAGTTAAATCATAAAATTATTTGGTATTATTACCTTTATATAATATAATTTTAATAATGGTAACTTCCGAATTTGTGCATGGTTCCGACAGATTGGACAACGCGAAATTTGAAGCAGTTTTAAAACGGAGCCATTTATTATATACATTTTATAATGGTATTATTTATTACTAAAAGTTCGCGATTTTTATTAAAGTCACTGACGGTTCTAATAGTAATCGGGGTTTGTAAAAGTAACCAACCATACCTGTATAAAATTTGGTATCAGTAAGTTGTATAACGACGGTAACCTTAACCATTATAAAACTTTCTAATGTATCAAATGGTAACAGCTACTTAAAGTTTTATAGAACGGTGATAGAAACAGTTTTATCACCAACTAATAAAACTTAAAGTAAATTTCGTCTTTTGATAACTTTAAGTAACTCTAAAGAACTTTAAAATAACTTCGTTTCTGATGGTATTGCTATAATACTCTTATATACCCACTAAAATTTTTATATAACACGGAAACCAATAAATACCCTTTATAAAACGGTCTGTGACTTAGAGTCACCAAAATTTGGAAAAATTGTTTGTTGGGCTGTTCACAGAGATTTACGGCTATAACGGAATATGTTAATGGCTTGATAAGGCCATCAGCAAAACACATCCGCAAGGCCATTACCATACCATGGGGAAAAGGGTGATATATAAGCAATTTGCTATCCAAAGATTTTGACTGCGCCATGAATGAAAACGGCCATGTTTGTTGAACATGTGTATTTCTGTTCACAGAGATTTACGGATATAACGGAATAAGTTAATGGCTTGATAAGGCCATCAGCAAAACACATCCGCAAGGCCATTACCATACCATGAGGAAAAGGGTGATATATAAGCAATATGCTATCCAAAGATTTTGACTGCGCCATGAATGAAAACGGCCATGTTTGAACATGTGTATCTCTGTTCACAGAGACTTACGGATATAACGGAATAAGTTAATGGCTTGATAAGGCCATCAGCAAAACACATCCGCAAGGCCATTACCATACCATGGGGAAAAGGGTCATATACAAGCAATTTGCTATCCAAAGATTTTGACTGCGCCATGAATGAAAACGGCCATGTTTGAATATGTGTATCTCTGTTCACAGAGATTTACGGATATAACGGAATATGTTAATGGCTTGATGCAAGGCCATCAGCAAAACACATCCGCAAGGCCATTACCATACCATGGGGAAAAGGGTGATATACAAGCAATTTGCTATCCAAAGATTTTGACTGCGCCATGAATGAAAACGGCCATGTTTGAACATGTGTATCTCTGTTCACAGAGATTTACGGATATAACGAAATATATTACTGTCTTGATAAGGCCATCAGCAAAACACATCCGCAAGGCCATTACCATACCATGGGGAAAAGGGTCATATACAAGCAATTTGCTATCCAAAGATTTTGACTGCGCCATGAATGAAAACGGCCATGTTTGAACATGTGTATCTCTGTTCACAGAGACTTACGGATATAACGGAATAAGTTAATGGCTTGATAAGGCCATCAGCAAAACACATCCGCAAGGCCATTACCATACCATGGGGAAAAGGGTCATATACAAGCAATTTGCTATCCAAAGATTTTGACTGCGCCATGAATGAAAACGGCCATGTTTGAACATGTGTATCTCTGTTCACAGAGATTTACGGATATAACGGAATATGTTAATGGCTTGATAAGGCCATCAACAAAACACATCCGCAAGACCATTACCATACCATGGGGGAAATGGGTGATATACAAGCAATTTGCTATCCAAAGATTTTAACTGCGCCATGAATGAAAACGGCCATGTTTGAACATGTGTATTTCTGTTCACAGAGATTTACGGATATAACGGAATATGTTAATGGCTTGATAAGGCCATCAGCAAAACACATCCGCAAGGCCATTACCATACCATGGGGAAAAGGGTCATATACAAGCAATTTGCTATCCAAAGATTTTGACTGCGCCATGAATGAAAACGGCCATGTTTGAACATGTGTATCTCTGTTCACAGAGACTTACGGATATAACGGAATATGTTAATGGCTTGATAAGGCCATCAACAAAACACATCCGCAAGACCATTACCATACCATGGGGAAATGGGTGATATACAAGCAATTTGCTATCCAAAGATTTTGACTGCGCCATGAATGAAAACGGCCATGTTGGAACATGTGTATCTCTGTTCACAGAGATTTACGGATATAACGAAATATGTTAATGGCTTGATAAGGCCATCAGCAAAACACATCCGCAAGGCCATTACCATACCATGGGGAAAAGGGTGATATATAAGCAATTTGCTATCCAAAGATTTTGACTGCGCCATGAATGAAAACAGCCATGTTTGAACATGTGTATTTCTGTTCACAGAGATTTACGGATATAACGGAATATGTTATTGGCTTGATAAGGCCATCAGCAAAACACATCCGCAAGGCCATTACCATACCATGGGGAAAAGGGTGATATACAAGCAATTTGCTATCCAAAGATTTTGACTGCGCCATGAATGAAAACGGCCAAGTTTGAACATGTGTATCTCTGTTCACAGAGATTTACGAATATAACGGAATATGTTAATGGCTTGGTAAGGCCATCAGCAAAACACATCCGCAAGGCCATTACCATACCATGGGGAAAAGGGTGATATATAAGCAATTTGCTATCCAAAGATTTTGACTGCGCCATGAATGAAAACGGCCATGTTTGAACTTGTGTATTTCTGTTCACAGAGATTTACGGATATAACGGAATATGTTAATAGCTTGATAAGGCCATCAGCAAAACACATCCGCTAGGCCATTACCATACCATGAGGGAAAAGGGTGATATATAAGCAATTTGCTATCCAAAGATTTTGACTGCGCCATGAATGAAAACGGCCCTGTTTGAACATGTGTATTTCTGTTCACAGAGATTTACGGATATAACGAAATATGTTAATGGCTTGATAAGGCCATCAGCAAAACACATCCGCAAGGCCATTACCATACCATGGGGGAAAAGGGTGATATATAAGCAATTTGCTATCCAAAGATTTTGACTGCGCCATGAATGAAAACGGCCATGTTTGAACATGTGTATCTCTGTTCACAGAGATTTACGGATATAACGGAATAAGTTAATGGCTTGATAAGGCCATCAGCAAAACACATCCGCAAGGCCATTACCATGCTATGGCGATAAGCGTCATATACAAGCCAATGATAATTGCCACAATTAAAATTAATTGAAATTTGTTTAACGACATTAATATTTCGGTTCACGGAGGTTTTCAGATATAACTATATGTGGCCCTAAAATGTAATTATTATCAGTATTAAGGACACAGATACTCGTTACCTTACAATGGGGATAAAGGGCCTCTCCAGCTAATTTAATGTTCGATTTTCTTAGATTAGGCATCGGAATTATACTCATACGTCATCATAAATTTAACCGTATATCCGTAAACCTCTGTGAACAGAAATACACGTGTTGAAACATGGCCGTTTTCATACATGGCGCAGTCAAAATCTTTGGACAGTAAATTGCTTGTATATGACCATTTCCCCATGGCATGGTAATGGTCTTGCGGGCGTGTTTTGCTGATGGCCTTATCAAGCCATTAACATTTTCCGTTATATCCGTAAACCTCTGTGAACAGAGATACACATGTTCAAACATGGCCATTTTCATTCATGGGGCAGTTAAAATCTTTGGATAGCAAATTGCTTATATATCACCCTTTTCCCCATGGTATGGTAATGGCCTAGCGGATGTGTTTTATTGTGTATCTTATTAAACATATGCCAAATTTGTGATATGTATAGGGCATTTAAACTGAGATACATTTGTCGAAATATGAAGGATGTTTTTTGGAAATTGTTTGGAATTTTTTATGGTTTGGAATTTTTTATAGCAATTATAGAATTTTTATTAATCCACATACTACATACTTAGTTTAAAAATTAAAGGATCAAACTTTAGAGATCCGGAGCAAAACTTTATATATATTTATTGGGATGGATTCTAATTTTCTGTTATTTTGTATTATTTTTCGGGCTGAAAGGCTTTTTTAATTAATCGAAGACGCAAAATTTATATTAAAAGGTTTTCTTCGGGATGGTTTATATTAAATCAGCTGGGGAGGTTCTCTTCCCCGCTGTAACGTAATGAGCATTTGTGTGCTTAATGCTGATGGTCATTGTATTAATTGGGAATATACCGTTATATCTGCCAACCTCTGTGAACCGAATCTTTAAGGTCGTTGAAAAATTTTTAATCCATTTTATTTGAGGGAATTGGATTTTAAATTTCTTAATTTAAAGTGTGGTAAATCTCTTCTTGTAATAGATTTTCAACTTAAATTTTGTTTTGTGTACGTGTGATTGTTTTTATTTTTTCGGGATGGAATTTGATTTTCTCCATATATTTTTTTAATTTTTCGGGCTGAAGAGTCTTTTAATGAATTTAGCGCAGAAACGCACCCAAATTGTAAAGGCATTTTTCGGGATGGTTTTCGGGCCAGCTTCACATACGTGTTTCTTAGCCTTAGATTACTAGTTCAAAGTCTGTAATTTTGGTGTGGACGAATTAAATCCACTTAATTCGTTACCTGTGTTAATGAATCGCCATACAGCAAAAACACGCTGTTTAAAAAGCTTTCTTTTATATTGTCATCATATCTTTGTGCAAAATAATTTTCAATTTTTATTTTTATTCCCAAATCACTTGGATATCATAAATGCATCATACAAAAATATAAAAAGCTTTCTTAAGTTTATTACTGTTGTTTTGGCAATTTTCTATTTGTATACGGATAACTTCTTAATAATATTATTTTCCATATTTCCGTTTATATCATTTGCTTTTATCTGAATCTAATATCTTTCTGTGTATACATACTTACATGTAATGTGCTACCAGAATCTAAAAAGTTCGGAAAAATGAAAATTTAATTTTCCATTGAATACATATTGATAATAGAAAAACTTTTATTTCGCTTTCCCTAAGTAATTTTATATATCATTGTTATTATGTATGGGGGTGTCGTGTATGTGTGTTTGTGTCGTGTTGTTCTTATACTCAACTTTTTCTCGGAAAGCAAACTATATACGAAGAATAGTACCGAACGACTAACAACAGTTGGAACATTTTTTGAAGTGAAATCTATAAATGAAAATGTAAATTACAATTTCGAAAAACTATGATGTGAAAATTTTCGTTCTATAAAAATCAATATTTGTGTGCTTCTTCGGAAAATTGGCTGGGTGGATTTTTTCTGCCGAAAACTTTTATATATACGTTGATAAAATGAATGAATATAACTTTTGATTAGAAATTGGATCTATAAGATGTTTTTTTTTGTCTGGAGACTGTATATATTCGAAACGGCATGGTAAATTGATAATCAATCGAATGGAAACTAATAGGTCTCTTTGCGTATGATGCCCTTCAACACGTATATTTTAGAAAACTAAATTCCATTTAACATACCCTCCTGTAATACACCAAAAAAGGGTATAAACCTTTAAAGGAAAAACAGCTTTCTATTTATATAACGAGAGCTTTCACATAAAAGCTAATTGACCTTAAATAATATTTTTACCTTTTTTTCAATATACAACAACATCAAGATAATTATCTTGTTTATGTAATATAACACAACAAATAAGATGTTGTTTGAATATCGTCTTAGTATTATTATGTATACCTATATATAAACCTGGGAAATGGTAGCAGAAGCAGTGGGTACACAAAAGAACATAATATTTCATAACAATAACCGCAAAAAATATACGACGAATAACAACAACAAAAATGGTACAATAAAAGCACAATCGAACGAAAACACATCGTAAAAGTGAATGTGATGACTCAAATGAGAATTGATCGATAATAACGTTGTGATGGTATAAACAACATAATATACTTTAAATTTAGTATATGTACAGTAATGGAAATAAGTATAATGCTTTAAAAAGTTTTTATTTTTTTGCTGTTCGTTTTTGACGATCCATTTTTCGCTTTAACCAAATCAATAGCGTGCCTTATGAAATTCTCAGACCAAATATGTGTGGAATAATTTCTATGAAGCCATTTGAGTGATATTTCAAATTTCATAAATTTCTCTGTGGCACACACAAATGCCAATTTGTATAAATAGTTAAGTGATATTATTACCACATGTTGATCAATTTGATTCATTTATTAATTTGTTTACTTGGCACATGGCTTGTATTATCGGGTACCGAGATAACCTATTTACATTTAGATCTAATAATGATGGTTCAGGAAGCGATACGAGCGGGCAACCAATCAAAAAATGACCAGGTGATGGCGCAGTAAAATCTGCTGAGTCATTTGACGCAGCGGTCAGTGGCCTTGAGTTAAGGCACGCTTCAATTTGACAAATCAACGTTAGATTTGCGTTTTTTATAGTGGACTCCCATAGTCCCCCGAAATGGGGCGATCGAGGTGGAATAGTGAGCCATTCAGTTTGATTATTTGTACAAAACGATTTTGTTTCATTCTGAGAATTTTGTGTTAGAAACAAATTTTGCAATTCTTTCAGTTCAGCACGGCTTCCAATAAAGTTGGTAGCATTGTCTGAGTAAATTTTAGCACAAAAGCCACGCAGTGAAATAAACCTACGGAGACAAGTCAAAAATGACTGTGTTGACAAATCCATGACTAGTTCTAGGTGAATAGCTTTAACTGCGAAACAAACAAACATATATAAATTTTAACTTTAGATATATTTGACAATAGTGTTTGTGAACCGCAATGTAGCAGACGAAAATGTTCGAATCGGGCTAACAATGTTGTGAAGACGTTTTTACCCGGTAATATAATTGGGTTTTGTTGTTGTAGTCCAAGCTAGAATTTCGAAGGCGACCTCCCACATGAAGAATTCCCAATAAAAGGAACTACATTTTTTAAGTTGCTGGGGTGTGATTGATTTTTCTGAATATCCTGAATATCGATGCTATATTCAGTTTTCTGAACTATTTTTACAAGATTAGTGAGTGCAACATTAAGTTCATTCGATGTAAGTGCACCAATAATCTTTAATTGTCCCTTTGATTTTATAATTTTTATAAATCGAAGTATTACAGCTGTATCGCGGAAACGTTTGGTAAATGACGAATATCGATGAAATAAATCCGTATCAGAGCAAACCGGCATTGATACATGTTTTCGAACTTCCAAATTTAGTAACTCTGAGCTAATCTTTAAATTATGATTTTTAGGCCATGTAGATTGATCTTGTCGAAGAAATAATGGGCCTGACCACCATAGGTCTTGCTCCAGAAACTCATTTGGTATTACTACTCGTGATACTAAATCAGCGGGATTTTCAGAAGTTGGAACATAGCACCAGCTGGTTATTGCAGAACTTTCCTGTATTTGCGTGATTCTATGTTCGACGAATGAAGTAAATTTAGCTGGTTCAGATTTAATTCGAAGCAGCATTATTTCTGAATCTGATCATAGGTAAATTTGATCAAACTGCATATTCAAACTGTCGACGAGCTCTTGGTGTGGAATCGTCTGCTTCTTTAATGGGGCAACTCTAGATTTTGAACATATCAACTGAACATGATGAATATTATGGTTATATGTGGTTTTCATATAAATAACACAACCAAAACCCTTTTTGCGAAACATCTGAGAAACCGTGTATTTGTACTGAATGATATTGAGATACTAGGATACACCTTGGAACTTTTATTTGATTCAAGTCAATTAGTTGTTTTTTAAATTCGATATCATCCCAGTTTATTGTGTGCAACGTCCATATTGTCTTCATTATAAGTTTTTTTTAACTATCATCATTGGAGCGCACAACCTCAACGGGTCAAACAGTTGACAAATGTCTGACAGGATATTTCGTTTAGTATACAAATTGTATCTAGAGAAAATTTAGAAAAATTCATTTCGAATTCATCATGCAAAGTAACCCAATAAAGTCCCACTATTAATGATATTTTCGAAGTGGGTTCGGTTGCTACCAATATAGCAGGGTCATTTGAAGAAAATTTCCTTAGATGGAAACCACCTTTAGCGAGTAATTTGGTAAGTTGCTCCTTTAAATTTAGTGCATCAGCAACATTATTAGCTCCCGTCAAAACGTCATCGACATAAAAGCCGTTCATCAAGACTGCTGAAGGTACGGGAAATGAAGCAGTTTCATCGAACGCTAACTGTTGCAAGGTGCGATTTTGGTGCCATAGGTAACTGCGCACAACTTAAAACATTGTATATTGTCTGCTGATGATCACTCAAAAAAAAAATTTTTTTTTCAGTGATCATCATCGTTATGATGAAGAAGATAAAATCAATCATTTAAATAATTGTATTTAACATACAATGATGATATTATGGTAAATGCAATGAAGCATTTATCATATTTTTTTCTGCGTGTACTACTATCACAAAATGATGTGGCAAATAATATGACTTATTATATGAATTATGAATACTATTTTTATCTTGAACTAAAGTCATATGTCCCAATGACAAATACTCTTCATAAAGTCACGGTATTGTTTATAAATTTCAGGCTCACGAATTAGTTTTCTTCTCTCTATAGAATAAAATTTTGTTGAAGCGGCGTGAAGTTTGAATGACCAAGACATTTTATATTATCATTTACAGGTAGTGAGACGCTCGAAGTTTTTAATATAATGGTCTTCACAATATTTTTCTTCTAATGACAAATTATTTTTAACACTAACTGTTTCTATTTCCCAGAAACGTTTCAAATCGTTATGAAGACTTTCGTTGGTACACAAGGCTGTGGCTGGACCTTCATCAATACTTTTAAGAGAAAGTACCTGACCACTAATTAATTACATATCCGAATACGCTTGACATGGATGGTGGTAGATTCTTAGGGACAGTTATAGCTTGACCGCTAAACAATTGATTGTAAATTTCAGCACCAAGTAACATGTCAATTTTATTTGGTACATGAAAATATGGGTCAGCTAACTGAATTTCGGCAGGAATTAGATTTAAATCAATGTTCACTGGATTGGCTGGTAAATGGTTTGTAATTTTTGGAATTATAAAAAAATCCAATGTTGCGGAAAAATTAGATGTTCTAGATATAATAGTTAGAGAAACCTTCGCCTTAATTACGGTTTCCCCACCACCAATGCCAGATACGACTTTACTGGTTAATTGTTTTTTGAGTTTTAATAAATTAACAATACTTTCAGTCACGAAGTTTAAATGTGACCCACTGTCTAATAATGCCCTACACAACAATTTCCCGTTGGATTTTGTTGCAACGTTAAGCAACGTAGTCCCAATCAGAATCTGTTCGACATTTCTTAAACGAGTTGAGGTTTTGACTGGAGTATTAGTTAATTGATACGATGATAACCCAGTTACTTCAATATTTTTTGATTTTTCTCGACGATTGTTACCCGAATCATTTTCGATGAGTCCCGTATTGGCCAAAAAACGCTTAGTGTTTTTAAAACTTGCATTTGTTCCAAAATGAAGCAAATCATTATGCGACAGGGTGGTTTATTACACATTCCAACTGTATGCTTAGAAATCAAACAATTCATACACAATTGATTATTGCGTGCATATTGAAAACGCATTTATTGAGATATTTTATAGCATTTAAGAAACCTGGACAATTTGTTATCAAATGTGATCCTTCACAATACGAGCACTTACAATTATTGGACACTAAAGAAATTGATTTTCTTTTCGAGTAATAAGTTTGTTTGTTATCAATTGGATACCTTGGATTGGTTGTCTAATAGCTTCTAAAATACGTACACGATTTCGCAAAAAGTTGCTAAATTTGTCAAAATTTAATATTTTATTTGTTTCTGAATTTTTAATTATGTATATTTTCGAAGATTTATCCAGTTTGTCGGTTAGGTGGTGAACAAGCTTTAAATCGCACATTTCAACCTGGACATGCAATGATTTTAGGGCACTTTAATTTTTGACAGAATGGTCAATAAATGAGGCTGCTGAATTTTCATTTGGAGATTTTATATCATACAATTCTTTCATGTGAAGTCTTTGTATTAGAATTGCATTATCATAGCGTTTACAAAATGCTTCCCACGCTACGTTATAATTATCGTTATTACTGGAAGGTTTTATATTAAATTATAAGCTTTTCCTGCACGAATATGTGATGTTAAGTAAACAAATTTTACTGTATTGTCGATGTTAGTTTTGTTGTGGATCAAATCTTTGAAAATATCCCTAAACGCTAACCATCCACTCTCTTAGCCACTAAACGTCGTTAATTTGATCTCTGGGAGTTTTATTGACATTATCGAACTATTTTGCTCTATCTGAGTACTGTTGGCTGATGCGTCACTATAGCTAGGTTCTTTTAGTTTCTTAAGGTCGTGAAGAGTATTCAACAATGTGCTTTCAACATATTCGTAATCTTCTTCAAAAGGTGTACGATCAGCTGTAGCAGTGTCCTCTGAGATTTCTATCTTAAGCTGGACTTTATAATACTTGTCATATACCAACTGTAGCCTTTGAAGGTTAGATTCAACTTCTCTTATCGTCTTTAGATTTACTAGCTTGATTCTAAATTGGGTTAATTGGCCCTTAAACGCGCCACGCTATCTTTTTAATAACTCTGTAGACATAGTTTTCGACTTGGTTCTAGAATCCCTACTTCTGGGGTGATCACTATCATCAGATTCTCGGTTTGACATAATTACTTTAATTTAATTTTCCGAATGACAAAAATGAATAGAGAATCAGTTTTTACTACCTGAACAAATAGCTGTTATCTCTGAATTATTGAAATACTATGTAAATATATTACCTAATACACTAAAAACTTAAATATTAATTGTAACTTACAAATTACTCTGGCTTCAGCAAGATATTGTGAAGATTTGAATACACCGCCTCGTAGTTTCAACTGGTAACTGGTAAATGTGCAATATGTCATGACGCAATATTTACAGGAATGCCGCCAAAATGCACAATGAACTATTTTTGAATAAATTCGTTGACCTTGCCCGTTGTACTCGAATGTTGGATTAGTACAGTTGATTTTAACTGATGCAGGAATGTGATATCGATAAAAACCGTAGAACTGGACGATGATGCTTATAACGGTGGATGAAAATTGATAAATTCATACGCTCATTGCCATTCGATTCACAATGTGATGATTTACAATACTGAATGAATTTGATTGTTTCTTTGATGTATTTTCATGATAATTTCGACTTCGAGGTTAGTAGAAATATGTCTGGAACACTATAACAGGAACTGTTAACCGCTTTGACGACTTTGATTAGTTCTGCCGCATATCTTCGTTTTGGTTTTTGGAGTGTCTAATCAGCTTGTTTTGGGGGTAACCCAAAAAATCTCGGAAATCATAATCCCGAAAATCAAAATCCTGAAAATTTAAATGCGTGATTTCAAAATCACGGATCCTAAATAATACAGGATTTCAAGACATCGAAGATACCACGAATTATAGTATTCAAATCCGTTTTAGTTTGTGAAAAAATTGTTTTTGAAAATTTTAAATTTTTAAAATCCTATTAAAATTCACAACAAGTTACGAGTCAATCCTAGTTTGTACCACGGAATATCTAATATTTTTAGAAGTGCTCGAGCTTGAATAAAATTCTATTATGATTCTCTGAACAAATTTTGGAATTTGGCCTAAATGAAGCAAGGCCATTTCTTAAATTATGGCTCAATTTGGTTGGCTAGACTTGGGTAGCAACACAAATAATTTGTGAAACTGCAATACGACCAATCCAACTGTGTATACCTGCGACAATAATTGGCTTAAAAATCACCAAGATCCATTGGTTATTCCACAATTTCTTAAAATGTTAGAATACAAATCACATAAAATGTTTCTAATCAATATGTAGGGACTCAAAAGTGAAATTGCTTAAAAGAGGTTTTTAAATGTGGCCATGTCGAATGATATTAGGTCATTTCTTAACCAACTAAGTTTTGTTGTATGTTCTGAAACTTGGTTTTTAAAGTAAACCTGAACTTTTTCTTAACCAATATGAATTTAGAATGAATTTTATAATTTGACAATGCTGAGTAGTTCTTAACCGTTAATAATATACATAATGTCCTTCGTTTCTAACTCGGGATTTTTACTGCTCAGGCCGTCAATATCCATTTTCCATTAACAATACTTCTTGCCTAGGGTGAGTAAGTTCTTCGAGAAGTGATGAGTTCCATCAATCTTTCACAGTTTAAACAAGTTACTGAGACTAATTCTGATCATTTTGCAGATACTATCTCTTTTCTGTCCATACTGCCTATTTTCATCAAACTCTGTTTCATTCAAATTGGTTCAGGGATCGTTTAGATTCATTCAAATAATACAATTTCAAGAACCACACTCAGAACTCATATTAAAATCCCATTTTTATTGTGTTTTGCCCATATTCGAAATTATGGTTTCAGGGGTTTGATTGTTGGAATTTTTAAAGAATTTCAGGGATTTTAATAATCCAGAATTTTGAAATCCGTATTATTTCATTTTCTCTTGTGGTTGCTTTGCTTTTTACCGAACAGTGGTGCATTGATTCAAACTTTCGGCACTTAGGAAGCTGCTAGGTTTGACTTTGATCAGAGGAAAATGTAATTTTCTCATCAGAAACCATCCTTATAATGGGTTTTTTGAAATTGATTTCTGATGAATTATTTAAATTGCTAAAATAGTAAGTTTATCATCAAGTTAATCGCAATAAACTTTCGACTAACAAATGTTTTTGTTTTAATCTCTGAAGTCTGTTCTGGGGCCGAAGTACTCCCAACCTTTTTGCGGTTTATAACAATTGTTGTTATATTTCTTTGGTATTGGAAATTGTGCTTAGAATTCTTATACCAAGCAATTGTTTGATTCAACTCAAATTACTCGTACTTGTGTAAAACCGGCTCTGACTTTACCGCACAAAAAAAAACAACAAAATAGCACTCAAACCGCAATATTTTTTGTTAATGCTGCGTGTACAAAAACCCGTAAAAGCTTTCTCCAAACCAAATATATAATGACAGCATAACAAAATACAGGGTATACAGCAATTATATAAAAATCAAAATCAAATTATATAAATATTGTGGTTGAATTTCTGGAAAATCCATAATAATTATTATCATCCCACCCACCACAGAATTGCAAACAAAAAATAAATCACATTTTACCCTCACACAAAAAACCGAAAAAAAACCGATTAAACACAATTTTTTGGGAATAAAAACCGAGAAATTTATTATCCTTAGAGCTAAATACATAAAAATAGTCTAACTACTTGACCTAATTTTCCACTTGGTAATTTTAATTTTTCATTTTTCCTTCCGTATTGGTAAGCTTTTTATATTTTAGATATTCTCTGTATAAAGCGAATATTTTTGTTTGTTTTTTTTGTGGGTAGCTAGATGTGTAAATATAAAATAGCATAAACCATCAGGTCACGTGCCCTTAACATTCATAAACTGGAAAAATGAATAATTAAAAATAATAAAAAAGCTTTTGCAAAATTGGAAAACGAATCGAGATAATTTTTAATTTTCTTTAAGAGTTCGTGTTCCAAAAATAAAAAAAAAACGAAAATCTATAGTGGCTAAATAAAGCACCTCATCCTTTTGTCGCATAACAAAATACACAAATAAATAACACTGGAAAGCGTTTTATTTATGCTAGAAAACATATTTTTTATGTTTTCTTCTATGGAAATGGATCTTTAATGTTTTGTTTTTGGTTCTTTAAGAAAACTGTTTAATGTAAATAAATGAAATACTAGAATGAAAACAAAAATACAGAATAATGAATAATTAGCCATAATGTGAAATGGGTGGTAAGTGCCTCAAGGAGATGAACTTATTATATAGGGTGGGATATTTTTGCCTTTCTGAAATAAATATTTGAAGAATTTATGTTAACATGTTCAGGCATGGATGAGTATTTTAAAGTGATGGGAGCACACATTTATATTTTAAGAGCTTCAAAGCTATGAAATATGTTTTTTTTAATTCTTCTCTTCTACTTCTACTACTTCCGGGGTGAAATGTTGGCTTATGGAAGTTTGATTCCCGAAAAAAATCGTCAAATCAGACCGCAGTGGCCAAACTACAAAAATAAAGAAAATGTTTTAAACTGGTTTCTATATGACAGAGATGTCTCAGTAAGAATAAAATTAAATATGACCCAAATTTGATGGGCGTCAAAACACTTTGAGTGTAGGTGGGATGACGTCCCTTAAGCTAGCAGAATCCATATGGCCCATAACTTGTAATGGATAGTATGGATAATTATAGGCAAATTATAGGCTAATTAAATGCTCTATTAAAAAATTTAGGACTCCATCCTTTCCAACAAAAACGCAGGTTCTGCTAGTTTTAAAAAAAGTTAGCAGAACCCATATCAAAAAACGATTAAAAGCAATTGGAAAAGTAAAGGCCAATTAAATGCCCTACTTAATTTTTTTTATTATGCTCGCTTTCGAAAAAAGTAAGGCTTTATCACTTAAAAAATAACGAACTCAAATCGAGCCTAAAATTATTTGAATGTGAATTGTTTATGTTTTGCGTTCTAATTTCGGTTTTGGTCCGATTTTCGATTTGAGTTCTGCTAGCTTTAGATTAAATGACCTGAAGTTTGAACATGAACGAATGGAGCCCAACATTTTTAATGGGGCATTTGATTAGGCCATAATGAGCCTAAAATTATTTGTTGTCAATTGATCTTGTTTTGCGTTCGAATTTGATTTTTGGTCCGGTTTTCGATTTGGGTTCTGTTAACTTTTAAGTGATAAAGCCTTACTTTTCTCCTAGAGCGAACATAAAAAAAATTAAATAGCGCGTTTAATTAGCTTAAAATTAACATTTTCTTTTCCAATTGCTTTTAAATCGTTTTTTGATATGGGTTCTGCTAACTTTTTCTAAAGCTAGCAGAACCCGCGTTTTAGTTGGAAGAGATGGAGCCCAAATTTTTTAAATAGAGCATTTAATTAGTCTATAATTTGCCTATAATTATCCATACCATCTTGTATTCTATTCTGATCTTTGATATGATTTATACTCCACATATAGACAAAATTCTTCACAATATCCCGAGCTAATGTCGTGTCGCATTAACACCCTGCGAGTACCACCATTTTTTGGTCCATTTTTAACACGAAAAAATACTGTTTAGGTCACAGAGAATTGTTCTGTTTAAACAGATTTAAATCACTGCCGATAGATATTTGCCGGTAGGCATAAATTGTGTATTTAAACAGCTAGCTGTTAATTAGAGGACTATTTGAACAATTGTACGAAACCCTCACTGCGCATGTCTGTTTCAGTGGAGGGAGTTCAAACTGTATCGTCTCTATTTTGAGTTGAAATTTCAGGCGATCCTGCGCCTTAAACTGCACAAAAATTTTTGTTGCATATGTAGCTCTGCGCGATTCATTACAGATGTCGAATGCCAACAAAGAAATGGGTGATCCAATTTGTGTTTCCTTTGTTGGTAGCACTGTAAATCAACAGGTTTCAATAAACCCGTATTTTCAAAGTGTCAAATGTTAGTTTGCATGCAAGAACACTTTTTCGAACGGGATCGCTTAACCAAAAAGTGTGGCATTTTGCACCTCTAACGTCATGTACGAGTCACAATACATGTTCATTCAAAAAGTAACTAAGATTCTGTGGTTAGGTAACATCATCTAGTCGTAATTTTGCAACTGATGAAGATCAGAATGAAATCAGTCAACGATAAGCGATTATTTTTGATACGAATTTGTAGATATTGATGTGGAAAATTTTATTTTAAAAATTTTGTCATCAAGTCATAATATTTCACGTATTTGAAAGCCAAGATTATAAGATTGAATGCCTATTTAATGCCTTCTAATGAAAGTGATCGAATTTATGAGACAAAAGCCTATAGTTATGGCGAAAACCGGGTATATGAACAAATTCCCAATCCAAACATTGTCGGAACTCAATGTGGTGAAACTTATTATCTGTCACTACGAGGATATGTTTATGACCCGGGTTCCAATTAGAATTGTTTGATCTACTGACATGATGAAAACGTATTATCAAATCTTTAACAAGGTGGTCAGCGTAATCGGTGGCGTGCTATAAAGTTCACGCGGCACGTCGGAATCTTATAAATTTGCCTCTTGCGTTGCTAAAAGATATCTCAATTCTAAGAATTTAGTTCAATAGAAAATTGGTAATCTCAAATAGGAGCGACTCTAAAATAAAAACCAAATATTAGGCTCAAGTCGTATTTTTACTTTATTTGCTTAAAAGTTAGATACAATAATTTATTTGGTTACGTAACACTTAGTGTTGTAGGTAACATGCTTAATTAAGCAGCACGCTGTTTCATGTTTTATAATTTTAAAATATACATTTACAAAAAAAAGGAAGCTAAAAATTAAATCGACTATCAATGGACATTTAATATAAAGAATGTTATATACTACTAAAGAAAAACTTACCTTAAACAATAACTAGCACAAATATTGCAGAAAAAGCAAAAAAACACTATAAAGTATTATTAAAATTAAAATTTGGGACATTTTTTATGTCCGATTGTTTATTTTAGGCTGTTCTTGAATACATTTTTAGGCATTTCTTAAACATGTTAATACTTTAAATTTCTTTAAGCTTGGTTGGTATAGTGTTGTAAATTTTCAGACCTTTTTCCAGTATATTGTTGTTTCTTGAGTTAGTTGCAAAAAATTGCAAGTGGAAGTTGCCTCACTGTCTCGTACCATAAGTATGAATATCACACGCATGAAGCAGAGGCCGGTGAAATTTAATTAAGCATCTTCGAATTTTAAATATTGTCATTATGAGTTCGAAATCAAATATATTATGGAAGCTGAGTTGAAATATATTTTTTAAAAGTTCTGGGTTTAAACATATTACTTGTAAGAAAAAGGAATTGTAAATTAGTAGCAGAGACCTTTGCAGCATAATATGCTTCGGTTTTTTGATCGAGAATACAAAAGGTCGTATTTTAGCCTTAACCATATCAATATGGTCGCTCCATTTCAATTTTTCATTTTATCAGTAGACCCAGGTACTTAAATTGATCCGTGCGTTCTATCTGAATCCTCGTATAACTAATCTTGTACTCTCTTATAACTTCCTCTGATAATTTTTTATTTATAAATATCACATACCTAGTCTATTTTGCATTTAATTGAAGTTTTGTTTTTATTGAGCCACAGGTTTAGTAACGTCAAATCTATCTGCATATCTTTAAAAAGATCTTTAAGATTTGCATTTTCATACTTTATACAGCATCATCAGCATATAACTGAAATTTGCCCTTAAAGTTTTGCCTGCATATGTCGTTAATGTAAATGTTAAAAAGGACCGGCCTAAGAATGAATCCTTGCGGTACATCCCTTGCAAGACACATCATATCTCTTTCTGATTAACAACTACAATCTGCGGACGAGCTTTGAGATATGATCGGAACCACGACAAATGCATCGGCTCAAACTTCAGTCCCTGAAAATTGGCGAGCAATTAATCATGGTCTACTGAATCAAACGCTTTCCGTAAATCCAAAAATAAGCAAGCTGCAATCCGTTTCTTGTCAACATTTTCCGAAATGAAACTTGTTAGCTGAAGGCACGCTGCTTGTGTACTAGAACCTTCCGTAAACCCATACTGCTCTCTTGCTAAAATATTATTCGCCTTCAAAAATTGCATTAACCGGTTATTCACTATTCTAATTTTGATGCTAATTTATTAATTTCAACACTACGAAATTATTAAAATTTACTTTGAAAATCAGTCGTCGATTCGCACAACTTATATTGTCAAATTGTGTTCAGCGATGAGGCTCATTTTTGACTTAACGGGGTTGTTAATAAACAAAATTGCCACATATGGATTGCGACCAATCCACAAGAGACCCTACAGACTCCATTAAATCCAGAAAAATGCACCGTTTGGTGCGCGGTTTACTGCTGGTGGCACCATTGGACCTTATTTCTTAAAGAGTGAGGCCGGTGATCGTGTTACGATCAATGGAGATCGTTACCGCACAATGATCAATAATTTTTTGTTTGAAAATATGGATGACATTGATCCAGACGAGATGGGGTTTCAACAGGTTGGCGTTACGTGCCATACGGCGACCGCAACCAACAAATTATTAAAATCAAAATTTGCTGTCAATTGGCCCCCAAGGTCGTGTGATTTGACACCTCTCGATTATTTCCTGTAGGGCTATGTGAAGTCCTTGATAAATGCTGATAAACCAGCAACAATTGACGCCTTGGAGGCTAGCATTGTTCGTGTTATTCGTGACATACGGCCAGCAGTGCTCGAAAAAGTGGCCCAAAATTGGACGTCCAGAATGCGTTTCGTCAATAACAGCCCATATGCGGTGTCCATATGCCCAAAATCACTTTCAAATATTAATGCCATGTATTGATCTTTCGAATAAAACAAAATTTTTGATTACAATTTAATTGTTGTGTTATTTTTTACAATTTCAAGTTGTATCGGTCTTAAAAAATACCCTTTATTTAAATTAAAACCCCTACTAGAATCGCCCTCGGAAATTTCTCTATAATTGTTTGACTCTAAAAAGTTATCAACATTTGATCCTGGGCATCTATATCCCGTTTATGTTTTACTAACACAATTGTGTGGGTACGGCAAAAGTACCATGTCAAAAATTTATTTTTGTATGTGTTTTGAAACAACTTACATATTTGTTTATACCTTTCAAACTTATTTTCGTTTGAAAAAAAACTCTATAACTATTATACGCACAATTGTGTTGGTTGTACTTCAAAACAACTGAAATTTTTTTATCAAAAACGCCATTACATACTATGATTTTTTACTCACACATTTGTGTGCGTGAACTTTAATTAAGCAATTTTTTTATTTTTTTTTGGTTGAAAAAGGGATATATAATGTTTAAATACATATTTTCCTTCAGTAATTTTAAAACTAGAAAATTATTTTTCAGGTCATCTTTTTCAAAAATCACTTGCAATGTGCAGGTGTTGGTATACTGTAGTTTTGTGAGTAGGTGAATGGGTTAATGACGTGGAGTGAATGAGCTGTATCAGAATGGGCCAAAATTGGCCTAAGTGTGCGATAGCAACCACTGAAACCTAGCCTAATTGATTTTGTAAAAGTTAATGTTTATTTAAATTTTTTGTAAATAATTTTTTTTTAAATAATTGTCATTATGCCATTTTACAAAAAAAAAAAAAAAAATATTTTCATATAAGAAACTAGTAAATATAGTTCCCACATCTCCCTAATCTTTACAGTAATTTAAATATAAAACAGTCAGAAAATAGAAAAAAGATGGATGGGTGTAATTTTTGTGGTCAACACCTGACATTCTTTTACGACAAATGTACATCGAAACATCACACTTAATTTCAAAAGCGAAAAATCGAACCTATACCGGATTTTTGTCTTGTATAAAGTTTAATCGTGTAAAAAGCTTAGTCTTCATTTCAAAAATTGAAAAAGTTTCTACGGACACGGCCACTTCTGGTATGCAGGTATCGCATGGATCCTTCAATTCATGGAAAATCTTGAGAATAAAGTTTTGCTCCAAATAGTTAATCCGCCTGGATTGCAGGGATGCCAAATTTTGCTGTAATAACCATTTTTTATCAAAACTCGTCATTTCAGGTAAAATTTAAAATATGATCTGCAATCTTTTTGTTTTAATGGTTTTTTTCGGAAATGCTAGTTGTAAGTTTTCAAAATATTGGCAAGAAACTGTCACTTCCGATGGACCGATGTTGCGAAAATGTACTGGGATATCCCAATTTGTGGATAAAACTTAAGTATGAAGTTTCATCCGAATCAACCAATTTGTCTGTTGAGCTGGGTCAAATTTTTTTTTTGTCAAAAACAATTTTTTGCCATAAAACGTCATTTATGCATAAATTTTGGAAAAGTGATCTGGACCGGTATCGTTGCAATTTTAATTTAGAATCTTTTATGTAAATGGCGTACTTTTCAAAATATTTGCCAAAAACAAAAAGCTTGTATGAAAGCTGTCACTTGCCAAAAATCACTGGGATCTCTGGTACCGCCAACAGGCATTCAGTCTCCACGCACATACGCACGCATACACAGAGATATGTCTCTTAAAATAATGCGGAAGCCAGTACATTCTCATGAATATGCGGAACACATTGGAGCTTTCAAATCTACCATTGTTGTAAGTGAAAAAAGCTGGGTTGCGGTGTATCGACTTAAAAAATGCCGCATGACAAAAATACCCCATTTTTCTTACAGTGAAGCATTCATTCAGAGTATGTAGAAAAATGTGTAAAGGGAGTGCCCGATGTGTTCATATTCGACAAAATTTAGCGTATCAAATTATCGGTGCCTTCCTAAAAATAGAGTAAGTGCAGCAGCAAAACTCCTAACACTCAAGTCTTTTCATGTTTTTGATGACAACATATACTAGAACAGTTCTGGAAGGGGTGGTAAACGAAACATCTTGCAGAACTACGGAATCGTTTTAAGTTGAAATATTATGGCTCTGAAATCCAACAAAAATTAGTCTTCATTTGGCCAGTTCAAACGTGAAAAAATACTTATAAATTACTGTACTTAGCTTAGTTTAATTTTGAAATATAATATTTCAAGACGGTGGGAGCGTTTTCCTAAAACATCCATATCATAGTTGACGCCCAGTTATTAAATTTTGCATTAATGTAATTCTTAAATGTTGACGTTTTTGTTACACACGCACGACATTTTCGGTATGTGTGATTGATACCATTGGTTTTCGAGTTTCGGTTTTGCCTTTTAACATAATCAAAATTGTCTTAAACAATTTACTATTATTGTAAAAATTGATATAAAAGAATAAATTAAAATAAAATACGAAATTATGAATTTGAATCCGAAGCTCATTCTTAATTAATCAGATTTTGACATACAGACATGTTAAATTTCTTGTAAAATATAATAAATCAACAAATTTTTGTTCATTACATAAATTAATCAAATGCTCTACAACAATTTAATAATCTATTGTTTTATTTCTTTCACAGGTAAATACAATAAGACGTTTTGAATGGAATTTTAATGAAGTAAATAAATCACAATGGGCAAGTTTTTAACTTTATTTAATACATTTTATATGTCGACAACTAACTCTCTTACTCCTTTTGTAAACGAATAAAACTTAAACAACTAAGTGGACGTGTACTTAAAGCTATATCCGGATTACCCATCTAGCAGAACATTACAAAATAATATGGCTGCTAGCTTATTAAAAAATCGAAAATCGAACCAAAACCGAAATTAGAATGCAAAACAAAATAAATTGACGTACAAATAATTAAAGGTTCCGAGGCCACCATAATGAGCCTAAAATTATTTGTATGTCAACTGATGTTGTTCTGCGTTCTAATTTAGGTGTTTGTCCTATTTTCGATTTGGTTCTGTGTTAGCGTTAAATATAATAACCTAAAGCTTTGTGAAGAACGATTAAGCCAACAATTTGACCCAGATTACCGCGATACGGTAATATTAGTTGTATACCAATCTTCTTTAATTTACTACAATCGTATCCTCTCTCTCTCTCTCTCTGCCATTATATCCCATCAAGGGATTTGGCCGCCTCAAATGAGGTTTCATAATCATATTTTCATTTCGGATAATGAGTGATTAATTCATTGATCCTAAACCAGCCGTGAAAGTTTTTCCTTGTCACCACCGGGAATCGAACCCAGGACCTCCGGTCGCTGGAGCAAGCATGCTAACCACTTTGCCACCATGGCGGCAATCGTATCCATAAGTCCAAAAATTCTGCGTTTCTATAATAAGAGAAATATGTACATTATAAGCGAATATGACGAAATAAATGTTGGTATAACCGCTATCGAGGGTTTTGACGTTAAAATACACAACAAAATTGTAAAACTTAACTTTCAATACAAAATCACTTACTAGCAGCATTTACGCTGTTAAATAGCACTAACGATGCTTATTAATTATTAAATTAGACATCATCAGTGGATGACCTCAACTGATGGTTGAAAACACTTTCACTTAACCGCAAATTATTTGACGCACTCAATTTTATTCTTTATGTTGAACGGTTACACAGTCAATTTTAATAATAGTTATTTTTATTTAAGAGATGGCGCGCGTGTCATGAAAAATCATTTTTTACATTTTTTATTCATTTCATCGTAAAATTTACGCGCTCAAAGAAAAACAAATTATTCAGGTTGAATTAATAAACAAAGAGCACTATTTTGGCACCGCACTGCCTGCTAGGGTTGAGATGAAAAGCATTCCTCAATTTCTTCGTTCATTCATTCATTCAAAATTTTTTTTCAACCAATCATGTTGCTCCAAAATGACGATTTTTTTTCTTCTTTATTTTTTCACAAGAGATGATTCACGAGAAATTGAAATATGATTTCGCCGTAAGTCCGGCTTCGGTATTGTTTTAAGATGTAATAAATTAACTGCAAAAAATGCGGCAAACTAACAATACCGCCGATGTGATGCATCAAAAAAAGTATTTTTCTTTTATATTTTTCAAAGCTTTTATTCAGTGACTATTTTAGTTCATATAAGATTTTATGTATTACTGGCTTAAACATTTTTTATAAAAATTTAAGTTTAAATTAAATTATTTCATGCAAAAAACAACTTGGTTTCACAAATTCTTGCTGGACACACGTGAAAAGAGAGAGAAGAATATTCAAATTTCTTTCTTCTTTCATTATCTTTTACGTATAAAATAAAGTATAGTCGTGATTTTTCGAGAAAAAGATTGTGTGTGTGTGTGTGTGTGTGTGTGTGTGTGTGTGTGTGTGTATGTGTGTGTATGTGTGTGTATGTGTGTGTGTGTGTGTGTGTGTGTGTGTGTGTGTGTGTGTGTGTGTGTGTGTGTGTGTATGTGTGTATGTGTGTGTGTGTGTGTGTGTGTGTGTGTGTGTGTGTGTGTGTGTGTGTGTGTGTGTGTGTGTGTGTGTGTGTGTGTGTGTGTGTGTGTGTGTGTGTGTGTGTGTGTGTGTGTGTGTGTGTGTATTTGGGTGTGGTGCCGTGCAGATTTAATGTTTGTATTTTCTCTGCAGTCCAGATCGATTGGCTGATCGGGAAAAACTACTTAAGCACCGAAATCGGTCAACCGAAAGTGGCAGCTTCCATAGGATCTTTATTTTGTTGCAATTATTTTCAAAATAACTAAAAATTTTTAAATTAATTTTTGCCGCAATACTTCTTGATCAGCTTTTCAAAATTAAACCAGTCCTGAGCAGTTTCACAAAATTTAGGCAGAAATTGAGATTTTTAACAAAAAACTGTTTTTCAACCAAAAATTCGGCCCCTGATTAATTGTTCGGGATGAAACTGGTTACTTAAGCTTTTTTCATAAATTGTGAGATCGAAATGGATTTAACCAACTTCGGTCCACCGGGTTCCTACCAGTTCCTACATTAGCTGTTTACATTTTTTGTACATATTTTGAAAAGTAATTTACAAAAAACGATTAAAAATCAAAAGAGTGTAATTTAAATTCCACACACAATTAGTCCAGATTATTTTGCAAACTTAAGCGGAAATGACGATAATAAAACTTTATTTAAAGTTGGCAGGTGTATGAAGTTAGCTCAGTATCTTATCCAAAAAACATAATAAATGTTCAACGGGCAAAATACTAGTTATGTCTCGGCGCGAGTTTTTTAAAATCATTCAAATTTTGAAATTACACGAAATATGATAATAATTGATCTAACGTGTTTATTCTTCAAATATCTATGTTAAAATGATGGGAAGACAGGCCTCTACTTCAGATTGACACAATGTATGAATTATTGTTTTAAATTAATAGTTCCTAGAATCGACAGGTGTCGTAATCGAGTCTCCGAACTTTTCATTTCAAAAGATGATTTCATCCATATGATGAGATTGGCGTTACAGCATCCAGAGGCGGTCCATTTTATTTTGAATATACATTTAATATTTAAACGAATGGTTTTCTGTCGTAACCGATCATATTTTATATCGATTGAACATAATGTGATCTACCTAGCCATAAAAGCTCAAGACCATTTGTTTGTTAGGATTGGCGTTGTGGTGTCATATGTGCAAATAGCTGAATCATTTTCTAGAACCCATTTCGCATTTAAAATAATGGCTTCCGGGAACCACGAGCATCGTGACCAATCTCCTTTGTTTTCAACACGGCATCATGTCCGCTATTCCAAATAAAATTCACATTGAAACGAATGCGCACTACCTGCAAATAAAAGCTCAAGATCGGGAGGATTTGCGATGTGGCGGTCATATGTGTAAATGGTCGAATTATTTTTAAGGAAAGAATTCGGATTTAAGTTAATAAATTCCAGGAACCTGTCATACCTTCATCAATCTCGTTTCATTTCGATACAACATTAACACCTCTATCTCCAAAAAAATCCAACGACATACAGTATGTTAAGATTGTCACAATAACTCTATATGTGTATGGCCCTTCCATTTTATTCATGAATTATTGATTTAAATTAATGGTTCTCAGAAACCACGAGTGTCGTGACCGGTCTCTTCTGATTTCAATACGGCATCATGTCTACTTTTCAAAATAAAATTCAAATGACCATCCGTATGTTGAGATTGGCGCTATAGCTTCCTTTGACGATCCAGTTTTTAATATACAATATACATTAGTTAATTTAAACGAATGGTTCGCTGGAGAAAAAGTTGGGAGTGCTTCGGCCCCAGAACAGATTGCAGGGATTGCAAAAAAAAACTTTTTTGGGATGGGTTAAAAATCCTTCAATTTTACTTTTCTTTCTTCTAGTACAAACTATACTCGCGTAAACCTGATATTAGTTGTGCACGCTCGATTGAATGACATTTTTTAGTTGGGTTCAGTTGATGCGTTTATTCCACAGCTAAATTAGCGCAAGATTATAAAATTTCGATTTTATTTGAAAATCGCATTTGTAGCTTTTTAAAAATGTTTTAAAAGCTCTCTGCCTTTACTTAGTGCCATTATTCCAAATGACTGTAAAGATGTTCATAATATTTTCAAAAGTGACCAATCAATGGTTTGTTCTGCACAAATTGTAGGCAAAATTTTGTGCAACCTAAAAAAAACCACTTTGCCTAAATGTGTTAACAACAACAACAATCAAAAATATTTTCAAATTATGTACACAAAATTAAAATATATTCTGTTGTTTGAAAAATATTTTCCCATTTTCATGCTTCTTGTTGTTTTTGTGTGTAATTTTGGTAAGAGCTGCTGTTGATTCCCAAAAATTTATAAAGTTGAAAATTTGAATATAACGTCGTTGTGAAAATGTAAGGAAAAATCAAGCTTGTCTATTGTGTGTTGTTGTGTTGTGTTGTTTTGATGTTTTTGTGTTGGGTCGGTTATTTTTTTTTTTGCCTTGTGTAAATTTATTAGAAAATTTGTTGCAGATGTTGTTAAAAAGGTTTTATTTTTCCGAGCCCCATTGTTGGTGTTAATTTAAATTTTAATGACTTTTTTGCTGTTGTAATGAGTTTGGTTTGGTGTATAATTATCGATTGCTCATTTTGTGTGTGTGTGGTTTTCTATCCAAATTAGGAATTTTACCACCCAATTTTTTTTAATTATTTTTTTGTATGCGACCTTCAACTGATGAAGATCATGTTAAATTATATTTGATACGGTATATATGAAATTAGGTTAACTCGTTCGTTTTACGTTTCTTTTTAAGTAAACGTGAGATGCCCATGGGTAGAAGCTCTATATAAGAACAAAAAATCCAAAAAAAGTAAAATGAAATTAGATTTTCCAATTTTATTAGTAACATGTTTTTGAGTTTTTGCCGAACAGCAGTTCAATATTTACCCGAGAGGTAATTTGAATAAAGGGATACATTTTAATACAACCAATGATGGTGATACGTATGTTACGGTATATGCATGATTTACATACCGCATTTTGTTGTACTAAATTGGGATCTAATCCAAATTCAATTTTCATCACAAATTTATATTGCAGTACCGCAGTAACGATTTATGTGTATATATCGAGTTTTACACTGCTCTCAATCAATTAATCAAATTTATTACACTGTTGATCCCTGTGTAATCCTTTTTTGTCATTTAATTAAACTTGGAAACGATTTCTATTTTTTTCGTGTTCTGGATTGTAAAATAGAATCCCCTTTCAATTTTTTGTTCGGTTTGGTTGGTTTTGTGTTTACCAGAAATACAAAAAATGTAAAGTACACGAGGAAAATTTTAAAAAGGATTTTTCTTTTCTTCATCATATCTTCATGCGCAAATTTAGCTGTTTTTATATTTTCTTTGGTTCGGTTATGACTGTACATGAAAAACTCATTTTTTTTTGTTATTTAAAAGCAACCAAAAATCGATTTATCTCGAATGAGAAAGCGTATACATCACCATACATAGTGTTTTGTGTATGCATATGGAAATTGGGAAAATTTGTTGTTGTAAATTTGGTCTGTTTGGTATTAATGATTTTGTATTTTTTTGACTTTTCAACTGATGTGTATTTACGGCTGGCCAGCACGAAAACGTTTTTATTGGTTTGTAAATCGAGCGACATATGTATGTATTATTGCATGTGCAATCAAACATAATTCGGTCCTGTATACCTTTTAGCTGTAATAATAATAATAATAATAATCCATTAAAAGTTATTATATTTTTGGGAAATTTATATTAAATCTAATATTAATCTATTTTAGGGGGTAAAGTTACAGTATCGAGGGAGAATATAACATAAATTCATATTCATATTACTTATTCAAACAATTTGTTTGTTAGGTTTTAAAATTAGAACGAAATACAGTTTTTACTCAAAAAGTTTTACGGTTTACAATTTTATAAAAAATTAAAATCTCGCTGATGCACAATCACTCTTCAATAATTAAAGAAAGACACATTATTACCTTCCTTCAACGTAATTTCACATTTTTCAGCCTGTTTGAAATTAGCCCAAGATGATATCCAAGATGCGATATTGTGTGGTTCTTTTCCAAGAACAGCGATAGTGAACATGTTGCTGCCGTTTCATCTTAACAGACTTGCGAATTTTTATGGTTTGACTTGAGCAATAAAATATTTAAATTTTTAGCGAATTCATTTTAATTCCAATCAGATTCGGAAACTCGGTTAGCAAAGTGTTTACTGGTTTATTTTACTTCAACTTGAAATCGTTTTAGCAACACCAAATTCTTCTCGTAGAGTTGGCGAACTAAATATGCAGTACTACAGACTAAGATATCATACTTGATGATGTTTATGATGGACTAGTTGCAGGTGTTGTTGGGTATGTATGTGAAGTTGGCCCAATATCTAATCGAAAAAACAACACCAAAATATACGAATTATATCGATAAGTTAGTGTCAGCCAGTAAATATTCCAAAAGACGGTATTTACTATAGTCAACCCAAAAAAAAATATCTATCTCTACAGGAAAATAGAACTGTCACTGTACTATAAAAATGTCATGATAGCCGGAATTTTACTGTCATCCCAAAAAATATTCATTAAATTAATTGAAACCAAATTGAACAATGTTCAAGGAATATTCAATAAATAATTTAAAATTTTTTAATCTCTCCGTCCCAGTTTGATAATATTATACCCACTTATGAATATGAAGCTCTGTATTGAAATTGCTATTGCTTTTACTTCCGTGTCGAAATTATTCGAGTACTGCCGTAAGTTAGAGTGACAAAGTTATTCGAGTACTGCCGTTAACACTGAGATGCTTCCCCAGGAGCATACATGCCAATAACCATTTTTGGGGAATCGGAGGACTCTCCAGACCTCTGATTCCCCCAATTTGCAAATTTATATCAATGTTTGATATAACAAACTGGCATTCGTTTTACTTCCATGTCGAAATTATTCGAGTACTGCAGTTAACTTTGAGCTGCTTTTCTATTCGATCTTCCATAGGAGCATACATGCCAATAATCGTTTTTGGAGGACCCGAGGTCTAGAGGGATCCTCTTCTCTACACTTTTATTGAAACCAATTAAATAGTTGAACTCTGCCGTTAAACTGGGACACTCCTTACAAAAGAAATCGGACAAAAGAGTAATATTACACTCGTAATTAGTCTTAAGGCCTGCATTATACATTTATGATTTTTTTATTTCAAACAAGGCTTCGTGTCTCAACTGCTCCAGTTGGTTGGTCGTATGCTCTCCATCCATAGCACTAACCAATTTATGAGTTGACTGTAATTCATTAGATTTAATTTTTATTTTTTCGAATCCTACTTGACAAAGACACTGAATGAACGAATGAAATGCGCAAGTATTTTTGTATGGAGATCTGTTATCCAAACATCCGTCTTTCAGAAAGCTTTTCGAAAATGTTTCCGATTTTTTTTTGTTAGAGTAGTTACAGCTACGGTAGCTCATTCACGGTGTTTTAATTAAAATCTAAAATATTATTTACTTAAGTTAAAATTTGTTGATTGCATTCGTTTGGTATTGTTTTTCTTCCTCCAATTGCTTTTATTTTTAAACTGTCGACCAATGACAGTCCTCTCGATTTTAAAGTTGAACTTTTCAAAGATTTTTTGGGGATTTTTGATTTGTATCGATCGAATATACATATATTCATTTCTTTAGTGAATCTCTTTTAAAACTCTCAAGCATTTTGTAGGAAGCTTGCCTAATAATTTTCATTATGGCTATTACTAAGCCGATCATCTTCAAGAAGATTCTCCTTCTAAAATGAAATTTGTAGAAATGTCAATAAATTTTTGATAAAACGGACTTTGTTCATATTTTGATTTTAAAAATTATTCGGAATTGTTTGATTTATGCAAACCAGTTAAATCATCATTTGGATCAGAATTTATCTTTTCAAACATAATTGCATCTTTCATTGTATTTAGATTTTAATAGTAACGTGAATTTAGTCAATATAAATTTCGATTTCGAGTAATTTCGAATTATGACAAATAAAGAAACGATCTCTTTTACAAATTTATTGAAATATTACTTTCACTGTTGCTGTGCGTGAGGTGGCCGTAGCAAATCTTTAAGTATTGTACAATATTCAAATCATTGAAACTTTTAATACTTCGTAAATTCGTGGATAACTGAAATCAGTCACAACAACATTAAATAATAGCCATTTCTTTGACTCCTCAATTATAAAATTTTTGAAGATGTTAAGGACTGTCAGTTTTGTTTCAAACGAATGTCTACTACTTATAAAATTAAAAATAGGAAAATGATCAGACGGATTCTTTAAATTAGCTTTAAAGGCAGGTTCACGTATGCGATCAAAACATGATTCGCGAATCAAAAGCCAATCAAATCAAAAGAAACAGATATACAAATTACCCCGCCTGAGATGAAATAATTTTAACTTTGGGCAAATTTTCATCGCAAGCATCCAACGTAATGAAAAAAAAAACAAATTATGAGCAATAATGACGCTCATTGATAGGTTTGATTCGCGCACCGTTTTTTGATCGAATACGTGAACCTGCCTTAAGCGGAACAACAATTGCATAGTAATATTCCGTTGCTGACTCATTATTTGGTGAGCACACAAGTCCACCGGCAGCGTCCATATATACCACAAGATCGTTTATCCTACATTGCTGTTTAGCCATTTTTAATACATGAAGCTGCATTTTACTGAAAGAAATAACATAAAAAGGATATACTGAAAGTCGCTGAATGCACTGCGAATGAAGTGTAATACTTTGTATCTTAATTTCCTGATAAATATCTTGTACATCGTCGGCGTCATTATCTTCCGAAAGGTATTTGTTTTGTAACAAAGTCGGTATCTTCTTCTTTATACAAAGATTCACTTAACTGTTCGACTAAAGTTTCGAGTAATTTTTTTTTCATATAAAATCTGAAACCTTTTGTTATGGACTTCGTTTTCATAAAAGGGTGTATAATTTTTTATTGGAAAATTTCACCGCAAATGTGTTAGGAATTAATTGGTCCTTGTTTGATAAGTGATATTTTCGACATTCTAATACTGGTTTTGTATATCCGTGACCATACTATGCTCGAATTGAAATTGAAAATTTATTTATTGTCGAATCTTTAATGTTAATTAAACATCCTGTCATGTCAGATAAAAGTTCAGAGGACACGTTGGTATACAACGCTTTATTAAATTGTCGTAAGGCTTCGTCGAAAATCGTTTTCCATGTTTCCTCTGGTATCACAAGCACTTTATTTAGGTTTATCTTTAGCATCGGTATTTAATTTATCAATTGATACAATGGGCCTTTGTAATTGATAAGTTATATTTTCATGTGACTTCGAACTATTAATTAGGACACGTATTTTTTAAATCTATATACTCTTATTTCAGTCGGAATCAGACTAAGCAGCTCGTTCTTTTTATTATTTTGTGATATAACGACAGTTAATTGATTCTGTCAATTTTAAATAAAACTATGACTGTTATTATTCGGTGATAAATCAGATGATATAAAACAGGATTCGGTTTTATTGTTCATTGATTTTAATTTTATTTGTTCCTCCTTATGTCTAAAATAATTATAAATTTTAGTTCAGCAAATTACATTATTTTTAATATTCATCATTCGACAAAATGAATTCATGTGAACTGAATCTTTAAGAGACATTTGAACAATTTCCAAATATAATTTTAGAGCATTTTAATAACTTAGAAGCGTCTAATTTTGAAAAATTACCACGCCGTTTTTTCATATATCTTCTCACCATTGTGATCAACAACGATCAAAATATTACCAATTTAAAATTGTTTTACTAACAGATGTTAGCAAATAAACTAGTGTCACAATTTTGTAAAAATGACACTCAATGCCACATACATAAATATTATTACAAATAAAAAACAATAAAAACCAGCAAAAAATAATTTCCAAATTAGAGCCTGTAATTATTTTGTTTTAAAAAAAAACTTTTAAAATAGAGAGAAAAATACATAAAAAAAACACTATCGTAGACACAATACGTTCGTCCGTACAGTACGAAGTCTGAAAAAGTATTAAAAATAAAATGGAAAACAAAATTCCTTTTATACTCTTTTAAAATAATTCTTTTTTAACGAAAAATTAAATTTTAACGAAAATGTATGTCGTGAGAGATTTTTATTTGACGATTATGTTTTTGGGTTACAATTTTGGGCCAACTTCACAAAGGGTTAGAATTTTCCGCGCAGTTGTCACTCGACTGGAAACAAACGTTTTTCCGCTACTCGGTTTCGATGGTATCTTGTTAAGTTGGCAATGGTTTTAACAAAATAAAAATTGTACCAACCATGAAATTGAAAGCTCCGTGAATCTTTTGTGTTAAGTGCGCGAAATAAATTTTATTACACGATTACTTTTATATTATTTTCAAATTTTATTTATTTTAGTTTTATAGTTTAATTACAAAGATTAAGATTTTAAGATTGATCACACTTCTTAACTTCAAATTTTTATAGAGGACGATGTTTTCGCCGCCCCGGTGGCAAAGTGGTCAACATGCTTGCTCCAGGGACCGGAGGTCCCGGGTTCGATTCCCGGTGGTGACAAGGAAAAAATTTCACGGCTGGTTTAGGATCAATGAATTAACCACTCATTATCCGAAATGAAAATATGATTATGAAACCTCATTTGAGGCGGCCAAATCCCTTGATGAGATATAGTGCCAGAGAGAGAGAGAGAGAGATGTTCTCTCGTCCGACTTCAAGTATATTCTGATTTTCGTTAATTAATATATTTTTTACTTTAGTTAGATTTGCTGTTGCATCTAAATGTTATTTTTTACAAAATTTTCATGTATAAAAATTAGAGGTAAAATACAGGTATATAAATGTATCATATTTTATTAAAATGGAGTTTACAAGATAAGTGAAAAATGAATTTAAGTTGAATATAATCTATTTGAAGGAAACATTAAATGTGTATGAGTTGTTGTTGGGGTGACGAGATAACGTAACTCGCGAGTAGTAGGACGACATGTGGCTTTAGATGCGGTGTTGCAAATGTTGCAGCTTTTGTTCCATTGTTACTAAAATACAAAACCAACGGGGGGAAACATAAATTATTATTTTCTAAATTTTGACAATCTATCTACCTCTTTGGAAACTGCTTCAACTGAGTGTGTTTGTGTGGTTTATGACTACGGGCTATCATCATTATCGGCAGTATTGCCGAACCCCACTTAGTTCTTCCTGCTTGGTGGTTCAAGATGAAGAACCTTGTGCTGCTATTTGAAAAAATAAGGTTTTTAATTCCACATTACCACCCCACATTTCCAAAGACGTTACGTAAAACAAAGCAAACTAAAAATATAAAAATAAAATTTATAAATATAAAAATTAAAAAAAACGCCAATGATTCAATATATATTATAACCGAAAAATACGTTAAGTACTGCAGAAATTTGCTTCGATGCTAGATATACGTTGTCGGTTTCTGCACATGTTTTAGATGCCTCTCTCTCTCAGGCACTATATCCGGGGGATTAATTCATTGACCCTAAACCAGCCGTGAATTTGTTTTTCCTTGTCACCACCGGAAATCGAACCTGGGACCTCCAGTCGCTGGAGCAAGCATCTTGACCACTTTGCCACCGGGGTTTTGGATGCGACAATTTAAATTATTATTCTCACTAGGCACTACCAGGCACTTTCACATTGATGCTCGGCTGAAGTGTAATCCACGTAAGCATCTCTAATATTTAACGCCAGATGGACGAGATATGTCTCTGAACCACCATGGCCGAAGTAATTACTGCAAACAAATTTATGCACAACATCTGTCTCCGACCATGTCTGAAGTTATTACATTTTACGGAATAGACTCTCGATTACATTATCTCATCACATAATATAAGCAACGTGTATTCAATGCTGTTTTCTAACAGGTGCTCGAGAAAGCCCTATATGCTCGCTTAATTGTACAGTACAGTGTACGGCAAATAGTAACAGGCGGGACCCCCAATTTATGTCCCCCTAACCCTCCTCCCCTCCCCCCCCCTAAAACTCACATTCGTTTCTCGCATAAACGATATATTTTTCAAAATATTTACAAAAATGAAAAAAGGTCCTATGGAAGCTGTCATTTCCGATGTATCGATTAGGGCCAGACATCACTGAGACCTCCCAATTGATAGTGAAAGCTTAAGTCTGAAGTTTTACCCTGATCAATCAATCCGCTTGAGCTCTAGCGAGGACGGATCCCATTTGAAACGCGATATTTTAAAACGCGATATGGTACGACCCCCTTGTACCATATTGCGTTTTGTACAATATCCCTTTTCCGGCCGATGCTGGTGATCACAATTGTGCGCGTACGAAAGAGAATCATGTCAAAAATTTGTTTTTGTATTTTGAACCAACGTACAAATTTGTTCATATTTCTAAAATCGTTTTCGTCCGAAAAATAACACTCTAACTATAATACATAATAGTAAAATAATTAATATGTTATATAATTTATATGTTATCAAATTATAATGCTTTTTCAAAAAGAATTCCGACTTAACTAAGATCGGTTAAAATCAGGAAAACATTACAACCTGTCGTTTTTCACGTACACATTTGTGTACAGTGGGCTTAAATATAAGAAAAAAAAATTGTCTGGCAGGAAAAAGGGATATCGCACTATATACTATATCATTTGGTACACTATCGCGTTTTGTACCGTATCGTGTTTTGTACCATATCGCGTTTTCAACTATCGCATTTTGAAATATCGTGTTTCGAGCGGATACCAGCGAGGACACAAACATTTAGTTTTGCACGGTATTACACACACACACACACACATTCAAACACATCAATACACCTAGATACTAATGGTATGATTCCTTTGAACATTTTGCTATATGACGTCACTTTATGTCGATGGTTCCAATCTTTGATTACAGATGGCATTATAATCAAATAAATGATATGATTTTTTTTAACCCTCGTCAGGTGGCATAGGTACAATTGTACCTTTTCTATTTTTAAACAATAATAAGTCTTCTTGTAGAGGCCGGAGAGAGTTAAAGCTTTATGAGATCTCTACATTTTAATAATGTGGAAATTCCAAATATTATCTATTAACAAAAATTATGACTGCAGTGACGATATCATATAAAATATATGAAAGTACAATTGTACGTCTGCCGCCTTTCAGCGTAGTAAAATTATGCCGCCGGACGAGGGTTAATATTCTTTTAAATAAATTTGCTGACGTATCAAGCAGTCCTGTCTGGTACTGTAGGTGCATTGCATACACACATACAAGGAGAGTGAATTTTTTTGAAACCCATACTTTTTCGAACTTCGGCGATAAAGCGAATGGTAAATCTGCAATATTCTGGAGATCGAACATTTGCGTGATTATTTTAGTACATAAATGAAACTAACAACGATGAAATATTACTTTCTTTTATGAAGTAAAATAAACTATATATAGAAAAAGTTAATTTCAAAATGTTCTCTGTGTTTGTCTGGGTATCTGGGCTGTGCAGATTAAATGTCTATGTCCTCTCTACAGCCTGGCCGGATTGATTAGTTGGGATGAAACTTCATACTAAAGATTTTCCCATAAATTGGGAGAGTGTGTGTTTGGTCAAATTCGGTCCACCGGAAGTGGCAGCTTTCATTGAAGTTTTTTCGTTTTCTGCAAATATTTTGAAAAGTATGTCATTTACCAGAAAATTTCCAAACTTTCAACGCGGTCGGTCTGACTTTCTTTATAAATTCTAAATTAGTTTGTATTATTTGTATTTATCGTCTGGGATATACAGATATCTCCAGTTTTATTGATGAATTCAGTGGGCTTTTGGAAGGTCTATCCCACTCTAACTTAATTATCATGGGTGATTTTAATATCGACTTCCTCAAGCAGAACGCAATGCTTGATAGGCTGCTAATTTTATTATCGGAACATGGTTTGGATAATATTCTTGAACCAACACGAATTACAAATACCACAGCTACTTGTATTGATAATGTACTCCATAGATTTGATCAAAGGTATTTTCCGGTAGTCTCTTACAGTGTATTAGACCTAAAAATTTCAGATCACTGTTTAATTGAAATTAAAATAACAGGTACCTTTAACATTAAATCTAATTCTCGGCGAACCTTTGAAGTTTTACAGATTGATTTCAATAAGCTAAAGGAACTACTATTGTATGAAGTATGGACTGATGTTTATTCTTGCCTAGATGCTTCTAAGGCCTACGATAATTTTATTAAAATCTTTAAAGGTCATATTAAAAAAAGCACTTCCATTAAGTTGTTTGCCAATAGATCAACGAAGCTAAAGCCATGGATGCCTGATGATCTATTGAGACTTATACGTAAAAGAAATAATATTTGTCGCCTTGCAAAAAAACATAACAGCAACCGTAGATTGAAACAATATAGCTTGACGCTGTGTGACTCTGTTAACCTACAAATTGATATAGCCAAAAAAAGCTTTTATTCTCAAAAGTTCAGCAACAATGGTAGTGATGCTCGTAAAAATTGGAAAACAGTCAATGAAATAATTAACGGACAGCCTGATTCAGCTGAAATTAAAGAAATTGTTAATCAAAGAGGCTGCAAAATATCTGGTCCAGTGCAGATTGCAAATGAATTTAACGAGTTCTTTACTAGTGTTGGTGATGCAAATGCTGCCAGTCTCCTCTTGAATGATGACAAAAATAGAATAATATGTCAGTATTACCAATCTATAGATAGTTGCGTTTTTTCGGAAATTTCATCTGGAGAAGTGTATTTTACAATTCTTTCGCTAAAAATAATTCAACTCCTGGTTTGGATGGGATTTCAAATAATGTTGTCAAAAAAATGTCCTGGTTCTTAGTTGATGTCTTATCTTTTATTTTCAATTTAAGCTTGGTAACTGGAACTTTTCCTACATCGTTAAAGCGAGCCTTAGTTGTTCCGATCTTTAAAAATAATGATAAAACAAGTATGAACAACTATAGACCAATCTCTCTACTTTCGGTCTTCTCGAAAATATTTGAAAAAGTCATAAAAAGTAGAATCGTTTTCTTCCTAGAAAAAAGAGACTTTTTCTCTCCTGACCAATATGGTTTTAGGAAAAATAAAAATACTGAACAAGCTATTGTATCTTTCCTAGAACAAGTAACTGAACATATTGATAAAGGGTCCAAGGTATCTACTCTATTTATAGACTTAACAAAGGCTTTTGACAGAGTTCAACATAGCACATTGTTAAAAAAGCTATATTGTTGTGGATTCAGAGGGATAACCCGGGATTGGTTGTCCTCGTATTTGCATGGGCGAACGCAATTGGTTAGAGTAAATGGACAATTAAGTAAAGAGTTACCGATAAATGTGGGAGTCCCACAGGGTTCTGTCTTAGGACCTTTATTATTTTTAGTGTATGTAAACGGTATCTTTCGACTACAATTTCGAGGGTCTCCAACTGCTTTTGCTGACGATTTCTCGTTTACATATGCTAGTCCAAGTTATCAAGAAAATATCATGCTCATAGATCATGATTTAAAAAGTTTGTCTATTTGGTTGGAAGCACATAATTTTGTTTTGAGTCACAAAACGAAATTATTACATTTTAGGGATACCTCATCGTTGTATCTTGAGACAACGTATCATACTTTCAAATGCAGCAGAAACAATAACACGCAATGCCCTCCTAATGACTGCTTCTTAGTGAACACTGTTGATGAATTTCGATATCTAGGTATTATTATTGATCGAGATTTAAATTGGAAAGCGCACACACAAGGACTGAAAACTAGACTATCATTGGTCTCCAGAAAAATGTATGTCTTACGGCTATTTTGTCCGCAATATTTACTTAGGACGATTTACTTTGCATTAGCGGACTCAATACTGCAATATGGTTTATCATGTTGGGGTAGTGCTTGCAATGCTACACTACGTCCTGTCTACGTGCGACAAAAGCAGTTAATCAGAATAATGTGCTTTAAACCATCTTTTTCGCCTTCGTGGCCATTATTTGAAAATCTCAGCATACTTCCTCTACGTCACATATTCGTCTTCAAGGTACTTAGAATATTCTATGTTAAAAGTGGGAATAATTTTGTGACTCATGCAGGGTATAATCTCAGATCAAATCATACTTTCTTGAAACATATTCCTAAGTTTAGATTAGATCTACGGAGAAACTTTATTAATATCGTTGCACCAATCATTTTTAACAATTTACCGTTGGATATTCGTAAGTGCGGCAACTTCTCTAGTTTTTCAATATACCTTAAAGAATGGCTTCATCAAACTAAAAATATTGACCATCTTTTTCAACTATCGGTTTAAAATATTATTGTTTTTGTTTTTATTGGTTTTAAAATTATATATGTTAAAATTAAATGGTGTAGTTTAAGAGGTTTTAATATATTCATGTGTAGTAATTAAGATGTAGTTATAATTTTATTATATAATTTTTGTTTCTCTCAATTTTAACTGTAAAATAATTTGACTTTAAATTGATTTTAATTTTGTAAATAGAATTCAAATATTTTTTTGTGGCTTAGAATCAGGGGACCAGTCACGTGATCTATTTGATCCAATGGTTCTCTTATCTTACCTTCTTAATCTTGTTAGTTTTAATAATGTTTTACACACAATGTATTTTATTTATAATGATTAAGCTGGTAATGAAATAAAATAAAAAAAAAAAAAAAAAAAAAATCGATTTCGAACTAGAAGAATCTAAATTGATTATGCAATAATTTAGGTCCCAATCAATTTTCCAAAATTTAAGCGGAAAGGACGGTTAACAAAAATTCGGCCCATGTATAGAACGGACGGATTGATTGATCGGGACGAAGTTTCCAGTGATTTTTGGCAGAAATCGGTCTACCGGAAGTTGCAGCTTTTTCCTCGTTTATAGAAAATATTTTGAAATGTTGCATTTACGAAAAAAAAACGATTATAAACAATAAACATTGTAAATTAAATTGCAAACAACATTTGTTCAGTTTTTTTTTAAGTATGGGCCGAAGTCCCGAGTTTTGATAAAAAAAATGTTCGCAGCAAAATTCGAAACTTCATACATAAGCATTTTTCATAAATAGGGAGATCCTTTCGAAATTTGGTGAACATTTGTCTACCGGAAGAGGCAGCTTTCATATGAGTTTTAGAAATTTTTGCAATGGTGTTGAAAAGTCTAAAACTTTCAAAAACTGACAAAGAATTAAAAAATTTAAAGATTAAATTTTCAACAAGGGTTGACCTTATTGGTTTTCAGAAATTTAAACTAGAATAATGATTTTACACAAGACAGTTTAACTTAAAAGTCCAGTTAGTTTAACTTTTCACTTTAGAAAAGGTGTGTTCTAAATCTCTGTATACATTCTTGGTAAAAGAAAGTTAGGTGTTGGCCACAAAATATTCACGCCTGCAGTTTTGTAACGCGCCACTTGGAGTACAAATTTCAAACGTTATTTGGCAACAAGTATTTTTTCGGTGAAGCAACTTCAACACAAAGAGAAATAAAATGAAAAAAAATATAATTTTTATTTTCGAGAAAATAAAAATAAAATTGACAAACTTTTTGACTAATAGGCAAAGACGGGTTAAAATTAAATTGAAAAAAAAATTATGAATCGACTTTATAATCAAGTCAAATTTGTAGACTTTTCAAAAATAAAATAAAAACAAATGTTTTGATGATACTTGACAGTAAAATTTCTTGCCTTGGAATAGTTGAGGGTTTTTATAGGAACTTGATAGTCCCGAATTTTAAAGTTGTCAATTTGGCAGTAACAAGCTGTTTCTGTACATAGTGGTGGAATTATTAATGAAAGTTTGCTTTTCTCTTAATTTGTTCGACTTGGTTAAAACAGCGTTTATACTACTACTTGTGCATTATTATTTCCGCCTTAGAAAGTTTTTAGCCTGTTTAGCTGCTTTACCTCACTATTTCTATATGCATGGTATAGTTAATGAATCGTTTGAATTACGCAAAATAATTCACTGAGAGCGTAGCATCCTGGCATGTTTTGATTATTATCATTATTTTGAAAGTTGACTTCTGTAATTTCAAAAAATGTATTGTTCACGTCAAAGCGTAAGGAATATCCGCTGTCGATTTAATTCATTGACATGTTTTAGTGGGGATGACAGATTTTACTGCACGAGTTGTGTTTGCCACTTAGGCTGGTAGAATTTAAGCCACCGGAAATTACGTACAATATGTGACAAACAAAAAACAATTTTTCCCATAATCAATTAATTAACAGACTCGATATTGATACACTAAATTTAAATTTATGCAGAAATTATGCGAATCGCACCATATAAATTACATGCACGCTGTGCTGTGTAAGCAATTTGATAATAATAATTGTATTTTATTATATATGTTGTATGTACACCGACGGAAACAATTACAGCTCGATAATATATGTACGTAACGTATATAATAAAAAATTGTTCATACTTCCATAACCGTAAAATCGTACATAATTTGAATATACGAGTATTACATGTATACCAGATGTTTTTGATATCAAATTTTTTAAATTGCATATAAAATTGGAATTTTTTTTTTTATATTTTATGTTCATTTATATCATAAATTTTAAGTTTGATTTAATTTAAAAATATTTATTTAAATACAACAACAATACTGACACGATAACGAAATTTAAAAGAAAATTTATGAAAGCTTAAAAGTTTTTTTTTTACTTTGCAACCACAACAATCTCATTTCCGTTCGTAAAATCAAAATTCTTTTCGTACTTTTATGTGTATATGCCAAATTTTCGGAAAATTACAAAAGTTATGATTGGTATTCAGGTTAAAAAATATCCCTAATCATCATCAACGTCATCGTCTCTTAATCAAAATGCTGTTGGTTGTGTGCGTTTTTTTTTTTTGGGGGGGAAATTTAATTAAAGAATGAAGTTTTGTTACCAACCGAAAGTTATTTGTTTGGAAAGTCTGGGGTAAAAATATACAATTGTTGTTCGTGCATCGCGTTATAACATCAATTATTGAGTGGAAGTACATAAATTTACATGCAATTCTTGGTTTAAATACATCAATATTTCGTTCTCGATTGATTGAACACATATAAGATGTTCAATAAATTCGCTAAAAGAACATTTCTCTATAAACGTATTGTTGTTGTTATTGGAAATTCATATTTCGTATTATAAATAAAAACTTGCAATGAACTCTCAACACAATCGAATTGAAAAATTGGAAGACGAAAAATGAGTTTAGTTTTTTTTACGTTGAGCTTTTTTTTCATAAATTTTTGTTCAATTGATGTATGATTGGATTGATTGTACATTTGAAATATGTGTTTACTATAAACTGGTACTAGACATGCATAAGAAATTTAAAATGATATACATATGTAAGTAATGTATACATTTTGATTGAGCGGAACAGTTGGTATATGAATGGTTCAGTATGATGTGATATATTGATGTACATGATGTTCAATGAAGGACTTATTACAATTTAAAAAATTGGTTTTTGAAATTTATTTACAATAAGTGGTTTTGTTGCACTTACTCCCTCCTTTGAGTGTAAGTCTTATAAAGAATTTAACATCGATCTAAACCGCATGAGTCGCTCGTGCTGAATGTCCAACCGCATGTCGCCGGTTTCCATATCATGAGACTACAATGTTGGTTATAATTGATCTGTAGCGCTCACCGTTAGAATGTCATTCGGCCCATACTTCTAGGCAATGCCAGTTTTGTTTTGGAAGAAGTATGGACCGATGATTTCGCCAGAGCAAAACCCACACCAAACAGTGACTGTCTCATTTTGAATACATTTGGTACTGGTGTATCTCGTGTGGGTTGGTATATCGCCCCAAATTCAATAATTTTGCTTGTTCACATATCCATTCATTCGAAATTGTCCTCGTCGTCAAAGATGATTTTTTTCGAAATTTTTGTCAAATTCCAATTGCTCCAGAGCCCAATCAGCGGATACAAGGCATTGTGTGGTCATTTGTATTTTATAGGGGCGTCGACCTAAAGCCCAATGCATGATTCGGAAGTTGTACTCACATAAAGCCCAAGTTCTTGTTGACGACGAGGGGGTGTGGGCTAATTATTTATCGAACCGGTTGACTCAGATTTCGCCACTTAACTTCGAGGAGTCGTTTCGGCCGGACGATTGTGGCGGGGATAAAAATCACGTATTGCGCGGAACGTTTCTCGAATGGAGCACTAATTTTGGAAATATAATTTGATTTTATTTTTTTCTTGCAGATTCGGTGGCAGCCGTCTCAATGTACTTAAGTTTTGTTTGAAACTTTTATTTTGGAGGTCGAATTTGGTGTCTTTGGATGGCTTTTTAAACAATGTTAAATATCGGTTTTTTGATCAGACGTGTGTTTTCCAGAATTTACTGAGTTCTTGCGGTTACGGCGCGATCTGTTATGAATCATAAACACTTAAAAAAAAACTTACGTACTTTGATAAGCCGTATCTGCAATAAAAAATGGGGGTTTGGGACAACAAATTGTAAAGGTGAAAGAGGATTTTTGAAAATGATATCGCCGAGTAGCTTAATTGTTCGTATATAAACCAGTTCATTTGGAGACTTTTTTAGATCTTTATTCGCAGTTGCTCATACACCAAGTAAGACGATTAGAACTTTAGAGCTGTAATGAATGATATTACCGCGAGTCCTGAGAAAAATTTTGAGCTGTTGTTCGGAGGAGGGAGACGTCCAGAATAAAATCGCGTTCTTTTAACGTCATCGGACGATAATACTGTATCGATTGAACTGTAAACTGATGAATTTGTTAGTATTTCTTCCACGATTTTTTGATTTATTTTTGAAACTGACTCGATTTTGGGGCACTAGTATGGTTCTTCTACACAACCAATTTTCATCCTGGATGTTTCGTTGTAAGTCCGGAATAACATGACAAAATTGGTTGGTGAAATGAACCTTCACCTATCTCGAGTAGTTTATCGGTGTATGCACCTGTATCATAATCACTGAACAGCTTAATTCGCATGTTTGTGGTGATGGCAGTTGTTCTACCTGGGTTCATACACGTGTCGTTTTTAAACATTAATTTTGCCCACTGGAGTCAATCGCTCAATAACAGGCATGGTTTATCGGAAATATCTCGCAGGTAGCACAATAACACCATCCTATGCGACCGGTTGCCACAGCTGTCGTGCAGGCTGCGATAAAGCGCCTGTGTCGTTCGTTTGTATGACATCGTGCACTCGTCCCACACTATCATCTACACAGCCGAGAGTGGCCTTCTCCTTTACACCTGGCCAACCTTCGACCAGTGTCCCTTGTAACCGGCGCTTCCACTGTTTTCCCGACGCACTCCAAGTGTAGTAGCGAAGTACAGCAAAGTTTTTCAAAAGCAAGATTTTAGAACAAAAATCCGCCACGCTTCTATGTTACTGCTAACCTACTTGAATCAATATTGGATGGTCATTCCCTTTATTTACATACTTCTAAGGGTGGGATTTTGTAACATCACGTTTTTCGATACTTATCGAAAATTGCGTCTATTTTTTCTAGAACAAATGTGCTTACTGTTTTGCTTTTCAATTATTCATTTCTATTGCGATCGCAATATTTTGTTGCTTGTCTCTCTTTCTGTAGCTGTCAAATCATGCCTATCCGTTGATTTTAGCCAGACTGCAGTTCTTGAGTAATTTCTGCCCAGGTGTGGTCACACGTGAATGTTATAAACAAGTCGTGCAGGTTCCGCGGGCTGTTCCTTCATAAATGATGACAGGAGGATCACACCCATCCCCCAAGTTATTCGGATCTACATCCGCATCATTCCTCACCACATCTTTTAACTGGATGCAGTTTTCGGTCCACTTTTTTTATTTAAAGAAATAAAACGCAAGCATTCGCTCTCCATCTTCACTTACTTGTTTACTCCCACATCAAAGCAATAAAGTAAAATTGCTTGACGCACCATCATATGATAGCCATGCAAAGCCTTACACGATAAATTTTTGTTTGACTTTGGCCTGTTGACTTTGGCTTCGTCATTCCCCATGAAATATACCTACAAAAATTGTGGTTGCATTTTGGCTACGTCAAACAAAGTCAATTTAGTGGTCCCTGAATAATAAAAATCCGGCAAAATCTTGCCTTGAAACGAACCTCCAGAATATCACATTTCTGCCATTTCCCTCGTCCATTTAAGAAACTCGTGGAATCTATTATCCTTTTTGTTTAACTCGATTTGTATAAGCCTATGACCTACATAAGCGAGCGTCTCATCGTAATCAAACGCAGCTTTCTCTAAGACACCCCATGTATTTCTTGTGAATGTATTACATCGTTACCGCTACACTTTCAACAACAGATCATTCGCGGGTTTTCGCCGCTTCAGCGGTTTCTGTGACTCTCTGCGATGTCTCATATTCCGCTTGCTCGAGACTGGTGCTCTTCCGATATCTCAGCAAATCGTTTGCATGGCAAATATTCTACACGCCGTTGATACCTTTCTAAGGTGAAGCAAAATGACAAATTTAATAATAACTGGAAAAACAGATCCCGGATAAAAATAAATGGGATTGATAATCGGAATCGAAGTACAATTCTGTTTTATTTTTATATATTTTACACAAAACCTGAAGAGAAAGGAGGAGGAATTCTTATTCCGAGAAGGAGGAGGAATTACGACCGAGAAAAAAAAATGAAATAAAAGTTAAACGAAAAATTTAAAAATAAGAAAATGAACGACCAACCGGCCAAACCAATGTGGTGGCGCACACCACAACCGTTATTCGGTGCTCGATTGCAGAGGATATATTAAAAAAAGTTAAAAATTGGAAAAATATAAATTTAAAGAAAAATATATTGACCCCAAAAAAAAAATTAAATTAAAAAACAGCAAAAAAAAATCGTATCTTATGACCTCATGGAGGTCGACCTTGAGGGTTGCGGTGCCTTTCGCCGATATCAGCATGAGTTTACAAATGACCGGTTGGCCACTTGTATGTTGCGTTGGGCGTCCTCCCGCCTTTAACAGAAAACAACACGTTGGGCGTCCTCTCACCCTAACCCAAAATAACACGTTGGGTTTTGGCTCGCCAAATACCATTGGATGTGTAGCGTTGTCTCGGCCAAAAGCCGTAGGATGAATGGCTTCAACTGGCCACCGGTAAGTTCCGGTGCCTTTCACCGATACCAATAAAAAATTTACAAATGTCCAGTTGGTCCTCCTGTATGTTGCTGCGTACACCTGCCGAAAACCGAAGAAGGTTGGGCGTCTTCCGTGTAGATTAATTGCGGTGCTCGCTAAAATACGACCCCCGATTAAATTTTCGGCACTAATAAATAATAGCGGCACCAAAAATTCATCCAAAAATATTTATTTTTCCCTATAAGATCACGAAATATAATTCTTATGAAGACGGTCCAACAAAATTATTTTTAATCGGTTTTAAAGATTGCACGGATATAAGTTATTTATCCGTTATTGGGGTAGATACTCGATCGGCTAGCAAGCAAGCAATTTGCTAGTCAAAATCCTGGCTACTCAATCAATTTTACCAAGAAAATTTGAATTTCTTATAAAATTTTTGTTTTTTTTTGCGTTTGCACAGTAAAAAGAATTTGCTGTTTATTTTTTGAAACCGCAAAATTTACTGTGCAATCGCAAAAAAGAACAAAAAATTTATAAGAAATGTAAATAGAAATTCAAATTTTCTTGGTAAAATTGATTGAGTAGCCAGGATTTTGACTAGCAAATTGCGTGCTTGCTAGCCGATCGAGTATCTACCCCATTATCACACAAACTTTTCATTTCAATAAACCTATGTTGGAATATTTTTCGTAACCCTTTATTAATCACACAAGCCAACTGCATTTTATCCTATTATTTTTTATTTTTATCGCAAAACTAAAAGATTTACATATATATTCATAAATAATTTTAATGTTACATTAATGTTACATGTTGTAACATTAATAATCCAATTTATAGTTCAAGTCACACTGAGCTTTTAACTTAATTATTTATTATTTAAAGTAACTAGAGCACGTACCCCTCAAAAATTCAAAATTGTAAGCTAAAAATACTCGCACCAAAACATTCTAGAACAATATTTTTGTTTTCGTTTTTCATACGCGTTACTTGCCCACCCTTTCTTACCGCGCATCAATCCACATGCCAAAACGAACAAGGTACTACAAAAACATTCTTACGTAATACAATAGGGCTGGGCGAAAAACATAAAACAGCATAATTAAGGCCCATGCCCAAATACGTAATAAGCATTTTTGAGATGACTAGTGCTAAAGAGACTTCAGGTATGCAACAACGCTCTATCATGACCATCAAGAAATCCTAAATCCGTCCAAACTCGCGCCACATCAGCTACAAGAATTGTTTCAATTTATTCAACAACACATTCACAGTCACACAACATTGGTTCCAATGATTAACAATGGACGATTGGCGTGAACACTGGATTATTAACGAGAGAAGATTTGATCGATGTCAAGTATTCCAGCCCAATGCGAGATATCTCCAACTATCAACAGTCACCCTAGGGTGACATGATATAATATCACATTTTCGATACTTTCGAAGTTTATGTCTCGTTTTACTAAACTGAAACGTACACCTGTTTCATTTAGGAATTATTTCGTTTCTATTGCTACGAGGGCTGCCTTTTATATTTCGGGATTAGAGAACAAAAACAAATATTAATCATCGAAAATCGCTTTATTGTTTTTCAAAATATTCCCCATGAAGATCTATACAGTTTTGCATGCGTTTGAACCATTTGTCGAAACACTTTTTCCACTCTGATTGAGGTATCTCCAAAACATGCATTCTGAACGCAGCAACCGCTTCTTCAGGTGTCGAAAAACGTTGACCTCTCAGTTTGTTTTTTACGTACGGGAATAAAAAGAAGTCATTTGGTGACAAGTCAAGACTATACGACGGATGACTCATCAAATCGATGTTTTGAGTGCTCACAAATGCAGTTGTTTGAGCCGATGTGTGAGAGTTCGCATTGTCGTGGTGAAGAGTGATCCATCTTCGGCAGTTGGTTTTCCTGATTTCTTGGAAGACAACTGGCAAACAAATTGTTGTGTACCACTCAGAATTGACTGTTCTGCGTTGTTCTAGTGGTACGGTTGCTGCACGTGCTTCGTGCGCGAACAACTTTTGTTGGATTCGGCTCATCTTGAAACACTCATACAGTCGACTGCTGTTTACTTTCGGACTCATACGCGTAAATCCACGATTCATCACCTGTCCCTAATCGACACGAGCCTTTTTTTGAGCGATTGACAAATTGTGTGGGATCCAACGCGAACATATTTTTTTGACATTCAAATGTTTATGCAATATTGAATGTAAGCTGGTCCCACTAATGCCTAAAGTTGTTTCAATCTCACGATAGGTCACATGACGATCTTGCAATATCAGTTCGCGCACAGCAGCAATGGTTTCCGGAACAACAACTGATTCTGGACGACCTTCACGAAATTCGCCTTGGAGTGAACTACGATCTCGATTGAATTCACCATACCATCGATAAACACTAGTCCTTGATGGAGTTTCATCGCCAAAAATTGAATTAAGTTCATCCATGCACTCTTGCTGCCTTAATCCACGTCGAAAGTTGTAAAAAATAATCGCACGAAAATGTTCTCGATTTAATTCCATTTTTTTGCCGAGATGTTGAGTTAATGAGTGTTACAGGCTGGCTACTGCCAACCTGCAGATTTCACTTAAGCCCATGCAGAGGCCTCCACGGTGATATTTTGCCGGCTACGTTCTCAGCGAGAAGTGCGAGGGTCGTGGGGTTCGAGGCATGCATGGCTCCTGGCTTACACCGTGATCATACAGAAATTTAAGGGGAACGCAAATAATTATAAAAACCCGAGTTCCGCCGAAATTCGTCGGCCGGAACCTGAGGAACGACACGAATAATCAATATAAATAATAATAAAAATAATAATAACGGAAGAGGTGCCTTGGTGCACGCATCCATTCGGATTCAAACGGGGCAAGCCCTGGTTACGAAATTGGATGCGGGCACCAAGGGACCGCAAACACTATGCCGACACAGGATGGGAAATCCCCGCTCATCACACCCAACCCGAAAATTAATAGATCATTTTTTTATTTATTTAAACAAAACAAAAAAAAATAAAGCGACACACAAAAACAAGAAAGGGAGAGAACGAGAGAGAGAAGCGAGAAAGAGAGAAACGAGAGAGAGTGAGAAGCGAGAAAGAGAGGAAGAGAACAATGAACATCGAGCGCGCGACCGCTATCCGGCGCTCGATTACAAATTTGTATATTTATAATTAAAAAATAAAAAAAAATTAAAAACAACAAAAAAAAATTTGGAAAAAATAAAATAAAATAAAAATCGTACCTCAAAAAAAATTACTGTTGTGGCCTGGCGCGGCCGTTAGTGTTGCGGGGCCTATCCCCGATACCACAGAAAACCACAACGAATAGCCGGTTGGCCACCCGTACGTTGCGGCAGACCACCGATAACCAAAAACACAATAGCCGGTTGGCTACCGTTAGTTGCGGCAGACCACCGATAACCAAAAACACAATAGCCGGTTGGCTACCGTTAGTTGCGGCAGACCACCGATAACCAAAAACACAATAGCCGGTTGGCTACCGTTAGTTGCGGCAGACCACCGATAACCAAAACACAATAGCCGGTTGGCTACCGTTAGTTGCGGCAGACCACCGATAACCAAAATGTCACACTACCAAATTTTTTGTTGATTTTTGACCAAACTGTCCACCACGAGCCACGTGATTCTGGCGGAACCGTCGCCTGTTATAAACGTGATTGTCTACGTGTCACCACCAGTAAAAGAACGGTTACACACTTAGAGTAATTGCTGCGCCCGTTAATAAATATGTGGTATACTATTTGCGTCACCCGTTCATGAAAAATGTGTTACCCTTAAATTGATTGCATCGCCCGTGGATAATGGCGCACCCGCTAATTAATCGCGTCACCCGTTTATAAACTGTGGAATCGGTATCCGTTTAATGCGGCGAACGTTAATATTTGGCACCCGTCGGAATGTAGCGCTCTTGCAGATTTATAATCAAATCACTTTCCACAAAACAATCCTTTCCCCCTTTATGAGGAATATAAATCGATAACAAACTACGAACGAATTTTATATTATTTTACTTCAGAATAGAAATTTTCCTTGATTTCAAAATGGCCGAACCTTCCAACCATAGACACAAACACAAATATGTTGATTATTTCAAATTTATTAATTCCCAATTAGTTTGATAATGGCCAATTATTTTAATAATTATATAATTTATTTCAATGACATAAATCGGCACAAAATTCCGAAAAATACATCCAACGCCAAAACTGAACTTTTTCAATTCACAATCCATAAAAAAATACCCGGTTTTTGTTTCTAATTTTTCAAAACAAAGTACTTTACTCATACAAAAAAAAAACTGAACTCGACTACTGTTTTCCAAAATTCCCAACTCGACTGATTTAATTAAAAACAAAAAACCCTCACGCCGAATAACGCGCAAAACATTCCAGAAAAATTGTCTTTCTTCCTGTTTCTCGTTTACATCAATTCGCATTGATGTAAACGAGAGGCATATAAGAAAAACATTCTTATGGAATGTTTTGCTTTACACACACACTCGATGCGCATTGTTCTCTCTTTCATGTCATTCTTCTCACCTCTACGCCACCTTACAATGAGGTACAAAACAAAACAACTACGAAAGTGGGTACAACAACCGAGGTGAATATAAAATACCAACATTGAGCAATCATAGAAAGTGGAGGCACAAACCCGAGGAAAATATAAAACATAAAATTGTTGTTGTTGCGACCATACAGTCGTAACATGAGTACTGTAAACAAAACAAATAGCGCTCGAATGTCAAAACGTTCTGAGTACGTATAATCTCAAAAATGTGAAACTTTACGATAGAGCTGTCAGTTGCCAGGGAGAGCTTAGAGCTCTTTACGATAGAGCTGTCATTCTGCTATGCAATTTCACGTAATGTCAAGCCAATTTCATAAACAGCATCAATTTTACCGCGCTCCGCCAAGGTTAATTGCACAGGTCAACATTTGATATAAAACGAAACACTTGGAATGCTATGGTGCTTTAGGGGTTTTTCGGGTCGCGGATTACGATGAGCGGGTTGGTTAACCTTCATCACATCAGGTTCAAGGTCATTTGAAGGTCAAAGTCTGGAAAGTCGAAAAAATCTGGAAAAATTTATGCGGATGTTTTCGAGGTCCCTGAGTACGATTCCGTAGTTTGTTTGACCTTTCGCCTTTGTTAAAAGTCATTCGAAGGTCAAATCGACATATTTAGACCAAAATATTTGCGAAAAATTCATGCGTATGTTTTTAAGGTTTCTGAGTACGATTCCGTAGTTAGTCTGACGATACGACTTTGTGAAAGGTCATTTGAAGGTCAAATCGACATATTTCGACCAAAATATTTGCGAGAATTTCATGCTTATGTTTTGAAGGTCTCTGAGTACGATTCCGTAGTTAGTCAGACGATACGACTTTGTGAAAGGTCATTTGAAGGCCATTTGAAGGTCAAATCGACATATTTCGACCAAAATATTTGCGAAAAATTCATGCGTATGTTTTCAAGGTCTCTGAGTACGATTTTGTGGTTAGTCTGACCATACGACTTTGTTAAAGGTCATTTGGAGGTCAAAGCGACATATTTCGACCAAAATATTTGCGAAAAATTCATGCGTATGTTTTGAAGGTCTCTGAGTACGATTCCGTAGTTTGTCTGAACTTGCGATTTTCAAGTTACAAAAATGAAGCTCAGCCCGTGGGTCTCGAATTACTTTTCTTTCATATGGGAGCCGTGTATAAGCCGGGCGTCGCTGCCGCCGTTTAGGAACCGCTAGTATTTGTGTAAGAAGCACGTTATGCACAGCATTACCGCGAGTTGGTGTCTCTGACCGAATAGCTCTTATACGGTAGTCGCCTAAGACGTTATCATATCGTAACTCGTTTATAAGAAATCCTTAGAATCATACTGTATATATTTGGCGTTTTCAAAACCTCTACAGAGCTTAATAAAAAATTTCGATTAGGCTTGTATAAACTCAAGCATTGTGCATGGAACATATTGCGACGTTTACCAACGTTATCCATTATTACCCCGGGTGTCCACCATTACTCCGTGTGTCCATTATTACCCCGGGTTTTTTTTACACCTGCATCAGGAACCTCCCTTTGAACATGTTCCATGTTAATAGTGGCTATAGCGAAATATCAACTTTAGAGGTTTTGAAAACGCCAAATATATACAGTATGATTCTAAGGATTTCTTATAAACGAGTTACGATATGATAACGTCTTAGGCGACCACCGTATAAGAGCTATTCGGTCAGAGACACCAACTCGCGGTAATGCTGTGCATAACGTGATTCTTACACAAATACTAGTGGTTCCTAAACGGCGGCAGATACACGGCTTCAATATGAAGGAAAAGTAATTCGAGACCCACGGGCTGAGCTTCATTTTTGTAACTTGAAAATCGAAGGCTCAGACAAACTACAGAATCGTACTCAGAGACCTTCAAAACATACGCATGAATTTTTCGCAAATATTTTGGTCGAAATATGTCGCTTTGACCTCCAAATGACCTTCAAATGACCTTTAACAAAGTCGTATGGTCAGACTAACCACAAAATCGTACTCAGAGACCTTGAAAACATACGCATGAATTTTTCGCAAATATTTTGGTCGAAATATGTCGATTTCACCTTCAAATGGCCTTCAAATGACTTTTAACAAAGGCGAAAGGTCAAACAAACTACGGAATCGTACTCAGGGACCTCGAAAACATCCGCATGAATTTTTTCAGTTTTTTTCGGTCGCATTAAGACACTTTGACCTTCAAATGACCTTGAACCTGATGTGATAAAGGTTAACCAGCCCGCTCATCGTAATCCGCGACCCGAAAAACCCCTAAAGCACCATAGCATTCCAAGTCTTTCGTTTTATATGAAATGTTGACCTGAGTTGTTTTCCTCGTGGCATTTTGTAATTATAACCTACAAAAAATATATTAGCCATTTATAAAAATTTCGACCTAATTTGCAATAATAATATTATAAAAATTTTCACTTTTTCCTCAAAATTGAAAAAAAAATATGTTAAATTTCACTTTTGTCCTTATAAATATTGCCTTTTAACGTTTGTTTTCAAATCAAAATTTATAAATGTTACAAAATTATAAATGTTCTCTGTTACACGTCATATTATATAGAAAATACTAAAACACAAATAACTGTAAATACAGTGGTGGATTTAGGAGAAATTTCTAAGTTCCTATATACACTCAAAGAAAAATTCTGTGAATATACAGCACACAAAATAATTTGTAAATTATAAAAATAAATTTTAAAAATAACAATTTTTTTTAATAAATTCAATAAAATTTTCATAAAATTGCAAATATTGAATAAAATACAATAAGATTTGTAAATTTAATAAAAATTTCGTCAAATATACAAAATATTAACAATAAAATTGTAAAGGACGTTGTTAAATTTACAAATTATTTTGTGTGCTGTATATTTACAAAAATTTTGTAAATTTTTTTTGAGTGTATATTGCCTCCGCTGTATGTGTGAGGTTCGTAATCATTAAGGGGACATAGCACCTTCAAAATTGAAAAAAAAAAGTTTTTCAAAGATTTTTTTTTTGGAATAAAAAGAGATATCCTAATGAAACATTCCATTGACATTTTAATTAACTGAAAGTATACAAAAAAAATTTTTTTTAGCCCACTATCGTCTGCTACAAGGTTTTCCAAAAACACTGTAAATTCGCGGCGTGCATCATAACTGCTCTAAGAAACGTCTAAAAACAACGAGGTTTTATTCAGCATTAAATCGCCCTTGGAATGAACTAAAAGGAAAAAAAATAGTTGAAAAATAAAAAAATGGCGGCATTTTTTCGAAAATACAGCTTTTTTGTCCCCCCCAATTAGTTGTAACTCAAAAAATTGAAAGCCGATTATTCCTTCCGTAGTTCATTCTGAGCAGAAATATATAATCGCGTTTAAATTATCGCGCTTTGAATTAGGCGCGCTTCGTAATAAATAAAATAAAAATGTAAATAATTTTTTTTGAGATTTTCATGTTTATATCATTAAAATCATGTTTTTAAACGTTCATTCTAACATATTCTATGTTAAAAAAAATTTCGATTTTTGGAAAATTAGAAGGTGCTATGTCCCGTTAAATTGACACAGAAGAAGGTGAATTACGTTGTGCGTTAAATGTTTGTTATAAAAGCGCTTAGCATTTTAATTTATTCTGTTTTTATAAGTAACTTTTAACACAAATACAAAATTGTGATGCAGACTTCTACCATTCAAAGTACAACTGCTTGTGTACTCTATCTGAATACAAAACAGTATCATCACGTAAGCATTGATTTTAAAACACTTTATGGTGATTTATTATTCTGCCGTGACTGAACACCATTTACTTTTAACTAATCAATTTGTACAGTCCCGATCAAATAAATCAATTTATAGTGGACGTACATTTTTAATCACTACTGTAAACGTATATTGCTTAGGGGGATGTTAAAAATCGAAAATAATTTAATAGTACATCAACTATAATAAAATGTTTACGAGAATGGATTACGATAAAGTCGATTATTCCGTAAAAACTTAGAAAAAAAAATTATAAAAATAATATTTCAGGGTAGAATGAGCACCGAGTGCACGCATGCATTATTATATCCATTATTTTACGTAGCACGTGTGAGTATTTGACAAAATTCCAAATTAAAATTACCGAACATACATATTTTATATTTTAGGGCTGTATATATATCAGTCCTACATCAGGCACTACATGATTTTATTCACTTGACTCATGTATATGTATATGTAAATGTCAAGTGAATGTTGTGTCGAATAACTACGGCGATGTCGGTAAAACAACATACTCACAATCGATTTTATCGGAAGGGTGTTGATTACATTCGAACATTTACAAAGCACATAAGTAATATACAAAATATGATTTCAATTGATTTGATGAATTCATGTTATATATGCTGGATGTATTAACATTAAACATAAAACCGTTTCAAAATATGTATGCAGTCGTACTCTTATTTTAATTCGATTATGGTCTCTATGCTGTTATGTAATTCTAAATATTACATAAAATACGTGGTATAGTGTTTTAGAATCCTTTTAACCACACACATTTTATTTTTATTTTTTTTTATTATCTTTGCAATCTGTTCTGGGCTCGAGGCTCTCTTAGCTTTTTCGCGGTTCGCTTTTCCCGTCCTTACTTTTACGCCAATGACAGCCAATTCAACATATCTGCATATTGCATAGCTGACCTAAAGCTGCGCCCATAAGTTCTGCACTCCGACAGGGGTTCATAGTTGTGTTCCTTTTCATCACATATCGTAATCTCATGATGAAAATTCCCTTTTGTAGGTGCAGGATCGATCGGTCCTCGAACCCGGTACCTCCCGATCCAAACGCCAAAGCTTTAACCACAGCCACACAAACTTTATGCAGCTAGGGTTTATGAATATGTTTTTTTTAAATCATCATCCTTATTGTGGTTGTTGTGTCGATATCGATTTTCAGTCGACTGTTGTTAAATTTGGTATTATGAATATCGATATCGATCGACATTTGTCGTAAAACCGCCATTTTTCTGTCGATGGCATTTTTATTCACGACTCACAAATTTGTGAGCCGTATCGAATAAAAAAAAACTTAGTAAAACGTTAGGAAATTCCATTTTTGTAAAATCCAAGAATGGAAATACGTCGTTGTTCACTTTTGATGACCGCCGTAATAAAAAATATCTTTTTTTTTTATTTTTTTCATTTCATTACATTTTTGTTTTCGATTTTTTATGTTGTCAAAATTGTATACTTTGCGTGTGTATGTGGCCAGTTGAATATCGTGCGATCGTGCGCGGTCGATTATGAAAGTTGATTTATTTTATGTCGATTAATTAATTATCGATTTTTTTTTTGTATGTCGCGCAGTTAATTTGATTGTCGCGTATTGTATGTCGTATTTGTCGATGCTTGTAGAATCAATTATTTTGTAAATAATTGAGTTGCTGCAGTACCCCCTCCTAGTTTGGAAAACGAGTAAAAGTGAGGAGCGGATTGTTTAAGCCATAATTCGTACTCATTTTCGGTTTCTCAGTGTAGGAATTCGTCCACAGAGAAAAGTATTCCGTATGCTGGTTTTAATCGATCGATGGTCCGGGACAAAAATATCGTTTTATCGTGTTTGACGAGTATTCGTGGAGATACGATTTTGCATGCTTGTGCGTCGTGTAACGCGTCGAATATGTTTCGTCTTAACAGCACTGCGATATATGGCCGATGTCGATGTTTCGCAGTATATTTCGGTTCCAGACAATTTAAAAACTCTAGTTTTGTAAGTCGAACTAGCGTGACATTCGGAATCAAAATGTAAACTCTGAAATTCTAGGTTTGCTTTTTGTGCCTCTATTATTTTCTGATAGTCGAAGTTCGTTTCGACTGATTTGATTGTCGTTCGTTCGATGTTACCGTTTCGTTGCCGATCGCGCGGGATACCGTACCCGCGGCAACGTTACCTTTACCGTTCACATGTTGAATATCCGTGGTAAATTGACTGAAGTAATCCAAATGCCTTGCTTGACGTGGATGACGTTCAGTTTTAGACTGAGTTGCTCTAGTCAGAGGTTTATGGTCGTTGTAAATAGTGAAGTCCCGACCTTCAACGAAATATCTAAAATGTTTAATCGAGAGATAGATCGCGTGTAATTTCCTATCAATTGCAGAATACTTTCGTTCGGCATTCGTGAGTTTTTTGAGCTGTTATTGTATTGCTGTAACACTGCTCCGACAGCAGTGTTCGATGCATCCGTCGTAATACTGAACTTCGCGGCGTTGAGCGGAGTGTCAATAACATAACTGTACCCAAATCCGTTTTTAAATTCGTAAATACGTCTTGGCATTCTTCGGCCCAAAAGAAGTTTTTAGGTGTCTTGGGCTTCTTTAGTAGAGCAGCCAAGTGTTCGTGGATTGGGGCGAGTGTTTCAGCTAGTTTCGGTATAAAGCGATGGTAATAATTTACCATACCGATTAATTGCTAAATACGTTTGATCGTGCTTTTGATTGGGAATTCCGCAATGGCATTAATTCGTTCTTTCTACGTCAGAAAACCATTCGGCGTGATCGTGTGGCTGAGAACATCGAGATAGTTCGAACCAAAATGCATTAATATTGACGCCAAACTCATCGAGTCGTTTAAAAAGTTGCTCGATATGTAGTTTGTGTTGTTCCTTATTTTTCGAAGCCACGAGGATGTCGCCGATGACGTGATTTCGTTGATAAATCGCTGAAACGTTTGAGCGGCGTTTCTTAAACCAAGTGGCATACGTGTAAATTAGTAACGGCCAAATTGGGTCGTAATTGCCGTTTTATGTACATCCTCGGGAATTAAACGATAGGCTCTGACGAGATCGATTTTCGAGAATTTCGAACATCCATGTAAATTCAATGAGAAATTTTGGATGTGTGGTACCTCCACGTGGCCTAGAGTCGTTATCTTTCTTTCGTACCATGTAAAGAGGGCAAGAGGCGGGTGATGCTGATGCTCGGCAAATCCCTAATTCTACCATATGTTGGAATCCGATATACGCATATTTGTGGCGGATCGGATCTAGCATTCATGGTCGAGATACAGGTAAATGATCTGTCGTTACGGTATGATGAACCATGGATTGTTTGACCGGTAAATTGTAGTTTGGTTCGGCTGAAACAATCAGCCGCTTTCGTTTAATGTCTACTAAGAGAGCGAATTTACCGAGAAAATCAGCGCCAGTGATCCGAAAACCTCCAAAAGCTCAGCTCCCGTGTCGATAAAAAAACATTGGCTAGTTGTATTGTTTAATTCATTTGTAGCCGACGCAACCGTGCGAATTAGCCTTTTTTTGATGTATAGTTTTTCGATTGTGAGGATGTTGACGCGCTATATTTACAAGGTAGGCGACCTTTACAGAGTTTGTCGAAGATCGCATGATACCAGCATACGCCTGGTATTTCGATGTTACGTGATCGTGAATCGCTTCGTGGTCGCTGATCATCGTGTGAACGTGAGCGAGGCTGTGATCATGAATGCGTCATGAATCGATTATTTCAATAGGGCGTATCATTGTCTTGAGTCTGTTAATTCGTTCCTCGAGTGGACGTTGATAGTGTCAGTTGTCGGCCGGAATTCGTTCGTCCGGTTAGGGGTGGCCTATATGCTCGATTACATTGAAATGCGGCAATGGAGGCTTTTGGAGCCTCATTCATTGGGTCCGCCATTTTTGCTAGCTTGTCGTTATTCACTCTCTCCGGTTGGGCTGCGATTACTATGCGAATATCGTAATAGAGAATATCTTTTTTTTTGTTTATTTCATTTCATTTTCGTTTTCGATTTTTTATGTTTGCAACGTTGTATACGTGGCGTGTGTATGTGGCCAGTTGAATATCTTCTGCTCGTGCGCGGTCGATTATGAAAGTTGATTTATTACATGATTAATTAATTATCGATTTTATTGTATGTTGCACGGTTGAATGTCGCGTATTGTATGTCGTCTTCATCGAAGCATAAAGAATCAATTATTTTGCGAATTATCGAGTTGCTCTTGCTACATAGTTACACACTACACACGCGTGTTACATAAACATTTTCATTTCCTGTTTATAAAACCTTTAATTTCAAATTTGGGCAAAATATCCATCAGTCTTATTGTGGTTGTCGTTTCGACGTAAATTTGGGAACGACTGTGAAAATTTGCATTGTGAATGTCGTTTGCGACACGACATTTGTCGTAAATCTGCCTTGTTTTAATTGATGACATTTTATGACACAACTAGTGTTTTCGTATACGACGTGCAATCATGCATTTTTATAAATGTAAAGTTTTAACATTTTCTTAAAATTATGGAAAAATGCAAAAAAAACTAATTAAAATAAAACAACAAATTATTTTAGTAGATCAATTTTGTAAAAATACGTACTTTATTTTTATTAAAATAACAAATATAAATCAGTTTGAGAGGTTAGTGGAATGGACGCAAGAAAACGCTGATATTGCAGTATTATTACAATGTTCTTGGTCTTGCAATGCAATTCAAAATCTCCTTCATTTCCTACGAGCGGTGATTGCATCGTGCCGGGTACACTCGCTAGGAACACGCAAATTTCTTCAAGTAGTTATTAAAGGATTATATGAACACAAACTGGTATTTCATAATCCTGTTTTGAAGTGCTCGTCGCAAGGTGTGACGCTGCAAGATATAAACCAAAAACCTCAAAATGGTGTGGTAATTAACAAAAATTTAATCGTATCATATTTATGCGGTATTCACAATACGAATCCAACATTCGACGCGATTTGTTGCACATTTGACTTATCCGACTATAACATGCATTCACCTTTAAGTCAAGCTTTCCGAACTATGTCGAGTTGGCGCCGTTTGTTATTTTACTTTGAAAATTGCTAAAATCCATGAAAACTCCGTCAACGATTTAATGTACGACGTTCTAACCGACCCAACATCAAGGGCAATAACACTTGAAATATTACCGCTAGCGCTGGATTTCTGCAACTGATTTCAGCCGAACAATAAAAATCGGAAATTTATACAAAATTACAACCTTGGTTTCCACCGCGTCACGTTTTTAATTATACCAAGAGTATGCAAATTCGCGTACTAGCAAGAATAATTTTGCATGACGCCATATTTATTTTGACAGATAATAATTTACCACAATTCACAATAGATAATTTAAACGAGAAAATTCACAAAATTGTGATATGTTTTCGTTTTACTGGGGCAATACTAATAAATCGTTTCGTTTTTCTTACACAATACAAAACAAAAAACGTTGTCGTGTCGTTTTGAAATCGTCACGAGTCACGACAAACACAATAAAACTGAGTAAATACAATTCAATTTAGTTTATCTGACACACTAACTGACAGCTTCTTGGCCAAACGTATAACAACAGCCCCAGAGCTGAATGCCATAAGTCTACACAGGTTTTAGAATTTGCCGATATAGTAGCAATTTATTATGTAAAGTTAGCTCAAAATTTATTCCTAAGAGCCAATCCATCTTCCCATTTTAGTATAACGTTCAGTATAGCCTATATTTTTTTCCGCATTTGCAAAGGCAATTTGCTGAGAGTTCATTTTTACTAGTATCAAGTTAACTTTTCTGAGGTTTGCTTGAACATATTTCGTTGTATTAAGTTTTATTTGCCATATACAATATTGTCAGTACGTCCAGGTACTGACAATATTAGTATCTCTTTGCAATTTGCTTGTGGATTCTTCTACGCTATCAGTGAATGCTAAGATGGCTGTGCCATCCGCAAACGTTGTTATGTTAGTCTCCTCTATCGTTGGCAACATATAAAGTTGATCCCAGAACGCTACCTTTTGGTATATATTTGCTTTATTTCTGAGTATTGTTACGGGTGGCATGAAGCCAACCCGCAGACTTTATCTAAACACACAGAGGCCTCTCACGTTGATTTTGCCGACTAAATTTTAGGATTTTATGTCGTGGAGAAGTTGAGGCTTGTTTGCTCCTGGCCTACACCGTGGAACAGAATAAAAATAAAAGCAAACTAAAACCGGAAATTAAATTAAAGACGACACCATAATCCGTAAAACGAAACTTGAGGAAACGTAATAAATTTAATAATATCCAGGTGCGCCTACTCAGGAACAACCGGATTTCCCCGAATGACAATCAATGTCTGCTGACCCTCCCGAATGACCCATCGACCCCTAAAGGCCGAGGTCCAGCCACAACGAAGCTGCATAAAATGGTAGGGTGTGTTTCCCCAACAGATAATCTCCCACAATTCACACTCCGACAGCTGGAGACTATCGTAGTGCCACGGGGAGCCCGTCTAGATTTTATGTTGATACGTTCGTCCCCGAATGGACGACACATAAACTGGACGCCTTGAAATATGGAACCGAAACGAGATGAGAATCCTCACATCATACCGAACCGAAAACATTTTAGTACTTCATTTTATTACACAAAACGAAAAAATTTTTTTAGATGAAATGACCAAAACAATAAATGGAAGAAATAGACAAAGGCCATTGAGGCTTAAAGTAAAAATAAAATAACCAACTGCATGAAATAATTCGCCGTGCTGTATTTATTTAACTAATTTTTACAAGGGACCAGAGACGGAAAAAAGGAAAGAAAAAAATCGAGAAAAAAGTTTTGCTGCCAAAAAAAAAATTAAATAAGAACAAAAATGACCAAAAAAATTAAAACAAAAATCAAAAAAATCGTTTGGACTTCATGGAGGTCGACCTTGGGTTGCGGTGCCTTTCGCCGACACTAACACAAAAATTACAAATGGCCGGTTGGCCACCAGGTGGGGTAGGGCGTTTTTCCGTCTTTGAAAATAACAAAATACCGTTGGACGTCTTCCCGCCTTTGGTAATAACCGTAAAAATAATAATGGTCCACCTTAAACCGAAAATGTAAGTGGCCTCAATTGGCCACCCTTATAGATTGCGGTGTTTCACCGATAAAATCACAAATGGCGGGCTGGCCACCTGTCCGTTGCGGTGCCTTTCACCGAAAACACAAATCCGGGGATGGCCTCGGTTGGCTGTTAAAAACGTTGGTCGTCTTCCCGCCGTAAATAAAATGCAAATGACTGGTTGACCACCTGCCCGTCACTAATGGTGATACCCTTCGTTGACGCGATACCTGTAAATTAATTACGCACCCGATAAAAAATACCCGTTGGAAATGCAGCACTGAAAAAAAACAACGTGGTACCGTTGAAAATGGAGTGGTACACGTTAATGAGGTGCGTTAATCGTTGTTAATACTGCACCAGTGAAATGTTTTCGGCACCCGTAAACATACGGCGGGCCTCAATTGCCCTCCCGTAAAAATAAAAATATGGTGAGCCTCTCTTTAATGGTACTTTCGTAACTAATTTATGGTTGCAAAGTTTTAGACAAACGATCCGATTTTGCTATAATTCCTTGATATTTTAACTGAACATAAGTAATACTCAACGTACATACTTATCATGTGTTTTAATTAAAGTTGTATGTACATATACCTACTCACACAACTACAGTCTACAATACAACCTGCACATTACAAGCTTCGACGTTTATGTAATATGATAGGGTGGGTATAAGAAAAACATAGAACATAAAATTAAGGCCCACGCACACTTCACAACAATTTTAATATTAATGTCATAGTACAGATGGCACTTTCATCAGTAAAATGCATCAATTGCACGACTATAATGAAATTCAAAATAAAAAACTGTTTTTTTCCTCTTTGGTGAAAGTTTGATTAATTTTTTCCGGTTTTCCTGAATTTTGTTTTTGCATTTTATTTCTTATTCTTTGTAGCTCTTAAGCTATTTAACATCCCCACTTTAACTCTCATGTTAAATATTGCCTTGATTTTTTTTATTAACCCCTGAGATATACGCGGCGCGACCGACGTAATTAACAAAAAATAAATTGTTGAAATATATGGATTTGCACTACAGCGATTATACTCGTTACGACTCAGAAATAAGAAAAAAAGTGGATTCATCTTTGACTTTTTGTAGTTGTACAATATAAAGTGACATCTCACATAAATTTTATTAACTAAAATCTACTATTTACATATATTATGAAATTTCATTTTGACGTTTCAATCATTTTTCTGTTGTCATCCATTACCATCAGAGAAAACAAAATATTAAAACAAAATGTTTGAAGAAAAATTAATTGAGTTGGTAAAACAACACCCAATTTTGTACAACAAAGCCTCAAGAGGCTACAAAAATATTAATAACAAAAATATTAATAGCCACGTCCATTAAGCTAGCAGAACCCATACTGCAGAACATTGCAAGATAGTATGGACAATTATAGGCTAATTAAATACTCTATTAAACAATTTTGGGCTCCATCCCTTCCTCCTAAAACCCGGGTTCTGCTAGTTTTAGAAAACGTTAACAGAACCCACATCAAAAAAAAAAATTAAAAACAATTGGAAAATTAAAGGTTAATTTTAGACTAATTAAATGCCCTATTTAAATTTTTTTATTATGCTCGCTCTAGGAGAAAAGTAAGGCTCTAAGGTAGTTAGGTTCTTATTTTGCGTTTTTGTTTCGGTTTTGCTCCGATTTTCGATTTGGGTTCTGATAGCTTTAGATTAAATGACCTGAAATCTGATCAAAAACGAGTGGAGCCCAACATTTTTTAATTCGGCTGTTGATTAGGCCATAATGAGCCTAAAATTATTTGTATGCCCATTGTTCTTGTTTTGCGTTTTTGTTTCGGGTTTACTCCGATTTTCGATTTAGGTTCTGCTAGCTATTTAGATTAAATGATCTGAAATTAGTTCAAAAACGAGTGGAGCCCAAAAATGTTTAATAGGGCATTTGATTAGGCCATAATGAGCCTAAAATTATTTGTTTGTCCATTGTTCTTGTTTGCCGTTCTAATTTCGGTTTTGGTCTGATTTTCGATTTGGTTTCTGCTAGCTTTAGATTAAATGGCCTGAAATTTGGTCAAAAACGAGTGGAGCCCAACATTTTTTAATTCGGCTGTTGATTAGGCCATAATGAGCCTAAAATTATTTGTATGCTCATTGTTCTTGTTTTGCGTTTTTGTTTCGGGTTTACTCCGATTTTCGATTTAGGTTCTGCTAGCTATTTAGATTAAATGATCTGAAATTAGTTCAAAAACGAGTGGAGCCCAAAAATGTTTAATAGGGCATTTGATTAGGCCATAATGAGCCTAAAATTATTTGTTTGTCCATTGTTCTTGTTTGCCGTTCTAATTTCGGTTTTGGTCCGATTTTCGATTTGGTTTCTGCTAGCTTTAGATTAAATGGCCTGAAATTTGGTCAAAAACGAGTGGAGCCTAAAATTTTTTAATGCGGCTTTTGATTAGGCCATAATGATCCTAAAATTATTTGAATGTCAATTGTTCTTATTTTCCGTTCTAATTTCGGTTTTGGTCCGGTTTTCGATTTGGGTTCTGCTAGCTGATTAAATGACCTGAAGTTTGGACATGAACGAATGGAGCCCAAAATTGTTTAATGGGGCATTTGATTAGGCCATAATGAGCCTATAATTATTTGTTGTCAATTAATCTTGTTTTGCGTTTGAATTTTGGTCCGATTTTTAATTTGGGTTCTTTTAGCTTTTAAGTGATAAAGCCTTACATTTCTCCTATAGAGCGAGCATAATAAAAAAAAAATAAATAGGGCATTAATTAGTCTAAAATTAACCTTTAATTTTCCAATTGTTTTTAAATCATTTTTTGGTATGGGTTCTGCTAACTTTTTCTAAAGCTAGCAGAACCCGCGTTTTAGGTGGAAGGGATGGAGCCCAAACTTTTTAATAGAGTATTTAATTAGCCTATAATTATCCATACTATCTTGGTAATATTCTGCCGTATGGGTTCTGCTAGCTTAAGGAGCGTTAATAGCCTCTGCAGCAAATTTGAGGTGTAAGAGAAGCGCTTGATGAAACAGGTAAATAGTAAAGTTTGAGGTTATGATTTATTTTTCGAGATGACGTATTTAAATGCTAACTTTTAATGTTTTCCGTTTTATAATTCATTTCAAGTTTTTTAGGTTTTCATAATAATATTTTCGGAAACGTCAAATTCAAAATATTTTTATTTTTATTAGCTGTCAAAAACGCGACTCAGAAATACTCAGTTTATCTTGGATACTCGTTAGTAACGTTTTTGACATTATTTGGCGTCTTAGTAACGTCGAGTATATCTCCGGCATAAAAGTGCGCATACATAGTGGAAGACCTCTTTTGTTAATTTGAACTCCTTCAGTTTCGATTTTTTCGATCTTAATGATGTTTACAGAATTTTCTATTTGATAACCCGTTTTACTTGAGATCCTCAAAATTTCCACTTTTGCGCAGCTTGGGTGAAGACCTCTAGCCATAAGTTCGATTGGGCGATCATTCGTATCCTTATAGGTAAATTCCTTTATTTCTCTTAATTGTTCACCGAGTTTGGTGTTTTTCTTCTCGTACTGAAAGAATTTACCAGTTGAAGATCTGCTACCTAGGTGCTACCTAGATGTGCACAGAGACAGCCGAAGCGCTCTGAGTACCCTAGGCTGAGGGGTCTTTATGAATATGTGAAAATATTTTGTCTACTTAATAAATTAAGATTTACTAACACCACTATAAGAGTGTCAAATTTTAAGAACCATAAGTAAAACAATTTTTTCTTCATTTAAAATTTTAGAGTTCTGGTTGAAATTCTATATTTTCGTTAAAATCTTTAGAATTGTTTTTCCCGCATACGTATTTTTTGTTAATTGCGAAAAACAAGAAATTATCCTGAATTTATATTGTAAATCACGAGCTTTCATCACACTTGATTACTATTTTGATTTTCAAATGGTATAGAAATGTAAAGATTTTTATATCACTTCAACACATTTTTTGTTTTTAACAATAAAGCTCATCAAAAATTTATTTATAGAAAATAAAGTTTTCTTCACCACTTCCTCTTCGTCTTCTTTATATATTATTATTATTTTATAAATAATTCTGATGCTGTTTATGATTTCATGGAAAATTTAAGTTTTCGAGAAATAGACTACAAGTTTCTAAGACTCACCGAGAAAGCTCAACTCACAAGAAAGTTTTATTAAAAATAAGAAAATTTAATTGACTTGAGTGTAAGTAATATTTATGAGTGTGTGTGTGTGTATATATGATTGTGTGTGCTGCTGTATATGCTTAGACGTATAACAAGTAAATTAAATTAATTCTCTAAAGTTTGTTGTTATTCCAACAACACAAAACAAAAATAAAATAAAAATTAAATTAAATTAAAATAGAACTTTGTAAAAAAAATCTAAATTTTTAATAACTACAGAAAGATGAAACTTTTATTTTTTTTTGTTTCACCATTCTTAGCATTTTTGCAGCATAATTTCAGCAGCATTGATGTTTTATACTTTTTGGTGGTTGAAAGAAATAAAGTGTGGTTATACAAAAGAAATGTTTTATTTAGTTTCCCAAAACTTGCTGCTACTTCGAATTTGTTTAATGAGATCTATTAGTTTATTATGATTGAAACTCACATCACTTGAACAATTTCCTTATAATTTTGTCCAGTGTGAGTCTGTAATCATTAAGCTTTGATACACAAGATTGGTGGAACTGCTAGCAAGAACTAAAAAAATAATGTTACGGGTGTTTTTTGTACCAAATATCGATTCGTGGCATTTATTGGTTGTTTGGTATCACAGTGTCTTAAATGTCCCACGAATTCATAGTCCAAAATGCGCACCAAAATCTTTGCTAGCATAACACTTTGCTATAGGTGCCACCGTTTCTTTGACTTTAAACATTAATTTAGGTAGAAGATGTGCTGCACACAATTTATCTTTCTTACAGGTATTCTTATTCAAAGCAATCAGATTACTTGCCATTCTCTTGTATCTTTAAAAACCACAGCTCCTGGAACAAGATTTTTAGTAAAGTAATTGAGGGAGGTAAATAACCTAGTGGGTCAAATACCCGTGAAGATTCTGGTATAATTTTTCGCTTTGTCATTTGGACGATTTTTTCTGGACTAATTTTAAACGCTACAAGAACACAACAGTTCATTACTGTTACCTACTTAAAATCATTTAATATGTTTTGCATTATTGTTTCATCTCCAGTACCTCTTGTCAAGTGTTTAAGGGACTGCATAGCAATAAAAGCAGGACAAACAAGACTGAATGTAACTCTCGTTTGCTATTGTGATGACGGAGTTGTTGGTTGGAATTTTCTCGCCAAAGAATGCTTTGAAATTCGGTATCTTCATAGAATTCGGTTTGGTTGAATGGTTGGTCCAACCAATAATTGATCGTTTAACGAAATTCCAGTATTAGTTTTACTAGAACCATCAAACACCACTCGCATTTTTGTGGTACTACCAGTGGTATCCTTAGTTACCGAAGGTGAGGCCAATAAGATGAGTTCTCATCGTTAAAATCACTTTGAGTTAATAAAATTTTGACCATATGACCATTCCTTATATAATCCTTCATTTGTTTGGTATAATAATTTTTAAGTTGCTCGTTGCTGGGTAATTTTCATTCTCCCAGTAGTACAAATAAGCGCACAAAAAGCGCATAAACAGCATATAATTAGAGCGCTCAATTTTTACTTCAAATTGATGCACCTAATTCCATGCTATTCGTATTGTTGTCGACCGTAAACTCGGCTTTGTTTCCCCTTAAAATTTATTTATCTCTCTTTCATTTCGATTTGAGTACAATATGTAACTGTTAACCGTTGGTTTACCAGAAAATAATATTTTTTTAATGTATTTTGTTGTATCAAAACCAAACACAATCATATATTATTGTGTTTGGTTTTGCTTGTGTGTACCAAATGTGTATTGTACATTCAGATACAACAACACATTTTTTAAATTTTGTATACTTACTTTATATGTTATCCATGTATTTCCATTTCCATCTGAAAAACATTTACTAACATCGTCATACGTATGCATTGAATATGTTTCAACAACGCACATCTATTACCTTCAGCTGAAATATTGAGACTGATAGAAATGAAATAACAATTTTTGAAATGAAACTGATAAACAAGAGATTAGGTGGGGGTAAAAATGCAGTGCATAGAAGAAACCGAAGTAAATTTATTTGTTTTCTCGCTTCGACGTGTGCAAATGTTTCCATCTATTTCATTCTGCTATCAGCGTTTGTTTGCTGGGCTACGCGATAAATCGTTCATTATCATCATTTAACGAATTTCCCAATTTCGATGATATTTTTCCTTCCGTTTAACGCCGTATCTGCCATCCTCTTGTCGTTCATCCTTCAAAGGATATTAAATCCAATGGATAATTAATAATTTCTGAAAAAAAATCATCGAAATAAAATTTTAACTAAATTTTTAAAAATGAAATTGAATTTATTAAAGTAAAGAAGCAAATTTTTTTATTTTATTTTGAATAACTTGTGGTTGTTTTGTTTTTGAATAGTTGACATCATTATCCGATGTTGCATCGTGTAAAACAATGCTCATTATATTTGCATGTAGTTATAAAAAATTCCATTTTCCATAAACCGAATCTTCGATTAGGTGATTGTTAGGTTCAATTGGACAGTCTGGACTTTCTAACGTTTTAAGAAGCGAACTGCATTTGAGTATTTTGTGATAGGGACTCTGCCAGACATTCAAACAAAAATGTCCGTCGAACTTTAGTCCAGCCCAAATGGCGCATTATACAGTTACTCTATACGAGGGTGTAGTTGTCTTTGGTGTATCAATAGAGGTTTTTAGTGCCCCAAAAGCGGCCTTTTTGTTTATATTAACAAAGATAGCCATGTCGAAATGTGCTACGAGTGACGTTGAATGATTTTTTGTCATTAATAAAATGTTTTAATAACTTCAGCTCGTTGTTGTTTCATAATAAATTTTCATCAACCACTCTCCACGATTGTCAAAGGTGAACTGACAAATGTCATTCAAAACAAAATGGCGCCTAAAACAAATTGACATGGAACATAACACATTTTGTAACTTTACCTTGTACTATTATAGAATCAAAGTTTTCTGTTTACTTAAAAGCCCAACTGTCCACATTATTTTTTCCAAGCGTTATGTAGGCGAACTTCACATAGTGACATGAAACTAAATCGCCACAAAACCACATATTTTTAGTATTAGAATATAGATTTTTATTTTTAGTATTAGAATATAGATGTCTCCATTTAACTCTACACATTTTCACTGCATTTTTATATGCAGGGACGATAGAAGTAGGTAATATACATTTTTTTTATTTGTTGTTAAACAAACTCTCGCAAAAATATTTTGACATGATTTTATAAAAGTAATAATAATTCAACATGAAGCTACCTTCGTTAAAATTTTACGAAAATCAACAAACTAATTTTTCATGAAATAATTTATCTGGTTGATTTTGGAGACCAGTGAAAATTTCACGCCAGCAGCGTACTAGCCTTTAGTATGAAAATGTATTTTGGCCAAAAAAAAACGCCAAAGTAAATATGGAGAATTTTGCATTTGGTTACAGTACCGAGAGTTTATGCCCTCCATCTTTGATGTATTGAACACACTTAGTTTTTTCGCTGGTGAACTGAAGGCGGATTCAATGTTGCGTTCGTACCTTCCTTCTCGATTTTTTTTCACGAATTAGCGTGTACGGTATTTTTAGTTGCCAATTTCAAACAGAGTGGCGTATAGTGACAAATAATTTTAGTGGTAGCGCACGCACCTGTGGGTCATGTACAATAAGTGTGAACGTATAAGCAGCCGCTAACACCTGTCCATCAAGGACATGTAATTTGCATGACACATGATCTAGCGGTGTGCATGGTACTGAGAACGCCACAAACATGCCAATTGTCACTTTTCTCTTACGCGTAGTGACAATAGTCGTATAGACACGATTTAATTCAAAAATAGAAATGTTATTTACTTTTGATAAATTCGGCAAAAAATACTCTTGTTACTTGCTAGGCAATAATTATTATTATTATTTATTTTTTTTTTATTTTTTTATTAATTTTTATTATTTTATTAATAATTATTATTAATTGTTTAAAGAGTCTTAAAGACTATGACAAACAATTTAAGTTAATATAAATGTGTACTAGCATATACATACATTAAATAACGTTAACAACAAAAAAAGACTATTTTTTATCAGATAAAAGAGTTACAAAATTTATGAGCAACAAGAAAATTATGATTAAGTTCTAATAAATAATATATTTTACCCAACAATATATTTATGTTATTTTTTTCCTCTCCACTATTATAAATTTATTTATTTTCCTTAATTAATTATCTAATAAACTTAATTGATTATTTATCCTTTTAATTTTTTTTTTTTTTTTAATTTTCCTTCTATACATTCATCTACGAATACTTCACTTCCTCTTCCCCTACACCTTCCGTAAGTAAACATTTTGTTCGCAATCGACAACAATCCAGAAACCGAAAAATCGCTTCTAAAGGTTTATCCGATTAGGTCTCGAGCCACTTTGTAATTAAATATGATTTTAGTGACATCTTGTATACCGGACAAGTGGTGCAGTGGTTAAAGCTTCGGCACTTGGACCGGGAGTTACTGGGTTCGAATCCCATCAGAGGCTAGATGCAAATCGAATTTTCATCATCGATTACAATCGACGATGTTAATATTTAAATACAACTAAGACCCTCTGATGGAGTGCAGAATTCAGCGCCGACCCACCGTCCATGTCAATGTACAGGTTGACATGGAGCTTGCAATGTGCAGGTGGTATACTGTAGTTGTGTGAGTAGGTGAATAGGTGAATGGGTTAATGATGTGGCGTGAATGCGTGGTATCACAATGGGTCAAAAATGGCCTAAGTGTCAAACCACTGAAACCTGAACCTGAACCTGACATCTGGTATTTGTATATATTTTGCTCATTTTTAAAGACTCTGGTAATTCATTAAATAAAATGAGACATTTATAGAATGGGTTATTTTTTCCGGGTATTGTGCTTACAGTAGGTATATAAAAGTTGGTATTGTTATTCCTTCGGGTGTTGCACGAATGTATCTCACCTACAGTAGTAAGGTTAATGTTGGATTTAGTGAGACCTAACTGAACTTTTCTAATGAACGCCAATAATTGGAATTGGCCTAAGACGTCAATAGGCAATATCTTGGATGTAAAGATGGATTTACTTGCCGTTAATAAGGGTAAACGTTTAACGGTTTTAATTACCCGATTTTGTAAAACTTTCAGACTTTTCTTCGTATTTTGAGACGCAGTTGTCCAGAGTGAGCTCATATAGCTAAGTCTAGAATTAATATAAGCATTGTAAATCATCCAAGCGGTTTTTTCATCAATGTAGCTCCGTATTCTTTTTATTGCAAAAATGTAAGGTAGTTTTTTTAAGTTTTATTGTATGTTCTTTCCAGTTAAGATTCTCATCAATCACTAACCTCAAATAAGTCGTATTTTGAACCTGATCGATTTTGTTGTTATTTACAAATAGATGAGATGGAAAATATGTTGGGAAATTTTTATTTTGGAAAAATATGTAATTAGTTTTCGACAGATTTATATTCATTTTGTTCGCACATAGCTAATTTTCAATTTTAAGTATATTTGTTCGGTAACCGTTAGAGGATTTTTTGATTTATAAATTAAAGTCGAGTCATCTGCATACATAAACAATTTGCCTGACAGTTTTAAATTAAACATATCGTTAATAAAAAAATTTAATGCTATTGGCCCAAAGACTGACCCTTGTGGCACACCCGTTAAGATTTGTAATGGTCTGCTTTTAAGACCATTTAGAACAGTATATTGGATACGATTAACAAAATAAGAAGAGAGTAGTGAGAAAGTTGTGTTTGATGGATTTAGCCTTTTTAGTTTTAAAAGTAGAATGTCATGCGGGACAGTATCGAAGGCTTTTTTAAGATCTACTGAGAGCATAGCAACATAGTCCTTGTTTTCCATTCCTAATAATATTTCATTGAGAACAGACATTGCAGCTGATTGGGTACTCGATTTTTCAACAAAACCAAATAGGTTGGGGCTTGTGATCTTGTTCTTCAGAAAATATGTATGTAATCGTTCTATCATAATTTTTTCAAAAATTTTTGAGAATACGTTCAATATAGAAATTGGACGCTAATTAATAGGTATCATTTTATTTCCTGATTTAAAGATCGGGTGTACTTTCGCAATTTTGAGACAGTCTGGGAAATGTCCATTATCTATGCATTCATTGATTAATTGGACAATGCTAGGAATCAGGAAATGTTTACATAGCTGAATACATTTTACAGAAATTGCATCATACAGATTATAGCATCTACCTCGTTATAATTAGTAATTGAAAAATCAAGAATAGGCAGTGCGTCATATTTCAAATAACTAGAAAATTCTGGTGCCGGATCATATTGCGCAGATTCTTTTATAACATTTGTGATGTTCACAAAATGACTATTAAAAGTGTTAGCTAAAATAGTCCAATTGGCTTCAGGATTACCTATTGATTTTTGTAGGTTGTAAATATTAAAATTTCATAAAAGTTTTCGTTTACAATACACGGCTTAATTTCGAAAATACTTAAACCTTTCCTTGTAATATGTATTATTAGGATATTTCATTTGCAGGGAATAAAATGTATTTCTCGTCTTGATAATCAATAGGAATTCTTTAGTGATCCATGTGTTAGATTGTTTCCTTGGAATTAATTTGATGTTCTTTGCAATAAGATTCGACAGCATATCAATTAGGTCGTTAAAAGACTTGATTGAATGATTATTTGATCTCGATAGTGGGTGATGATTTGGGAATAATCAATCATACTAATAGGCGATTTACTGCAATTATTATTGACAATCTTGTTCGATTTAGCTACTAGGATGATTCTATGATCAAAGTCAGGTAAATCAAGCAGCGTGATGCTTAATTCTGAATCAATTAAATCTGTGTAAATATGATCTATTTATGATGGCGTTGTGGAAAATCGGCTATAAAATTCAGAGTTGAGGTTATTAAGAGCCACAAATGCAGCATATTTGTTTTATTCTCAGATATATTAAACAGATTAATGTTAATATCACCTAGAACTACAGATTTCGGAAATTCTAATAATAAATTTTCCAGAGCAACAAAAAATACGTCATCAGGACATTTTTCTGTGCGATATATACCAATTACTTTACTACGATATTGGGGTAGATCGATCACAATAAAACTGGTCTCAAAAAGATTTAATAATTGTTTTTCTATAGTTAAAATGGAGTTGATAACATAAACGGCAATCCCACCACCTTTATTGTCGTCTCTTGTACAGAAAAAAGACTCGTTTCCAGGTATCGAATAGAATGACACCTCATTGCTGTAAATCCATATTTCAGAGACAACTAAAATGTGGTGAGGAGTATTTAATGTCTTTTAAAAATATTTAATATTTTCAAAGTGATATAACAACAACACTTATATAAAATTATGACATTGAATATATCAATTTTTCCATATACATATACATCCGTTAAATACTGATGACACGGAATATGTATATCGGTTTTCATATTGACTAGGGCATTTACATTTAATTTTACATTTATTTTGCATAATCAATAGTTTTATAAATGATCTTTTTTGTATATAAATCAAATAAATTATGGAACAAATATTAGTTCTTACACAACAGTCAACGTGTTTCTGTCCAGCCCTGACCAGCAGCAAGCAAAAAACATATTAAGTAACTGTCAACTATCAAATTTGTGATTTGACCAAAATACGGTCAAACATTGGTCCTTCGAGGAAAACGAATCACGCTAGGTGAAACGCTCCACAACAACAACAATAACAAAAATTTATTATGGAGAAATTATTAAAACAACAAAGTGATCTGGGCGAACAGATACAAAAACTAATCTCAAATATAAGGAAGGATCCAGCTCCCCGGAAAACAAAGGCCCACCTGGAAAAAAGAAGAGAAGAAGTCGCGGATATCTATACAAGATATAAAGAAAACGACAAGTTATTAATTAACTACGAAGGCATAGACAACCTGCCTTACATAGAAGAACGCAAACATATAAAACGTGCTTGTGATAGCATAACAGCTGGCATCAACTATAAGCTGGAAACTGCTGCAACAACTCCAACTACAAAAGCAGCAGATGACAACGCAATTGAAAAACTGCCGATAGCAACAACAACTAAGCTGGCAGAACTGAATGAGTTGGATATCGAAAGCACTCATATAGCCAGCACAACTACGGCACAACAAAAAGTAGTATCCAAGTTGGTAATCCCGACGATTCAAGCTAACAGCGATGATCCCAAGGAAAAGCTGCTCAGAAAGCAGTTAATAAAAATAAATCACTTGGAGAATAACATCATTCAAGCATACGGCCTCATAAACGGAAGAAAAGAAGCTGAATACCTGAGACAAAAAAGTAAACAACTAAATACGACGATGGAAAAAATAGATGAGCTGCACGAAGAAATACTGCGCTAGAAACAACTGAAGAAGACTTAGAACATCAAGAATATTTTAAAAGCAACATTTACTTCGAGATTAGCAGCCGCGCAGAAGAATGTGCTGCTAAGCTACAACAAGCGGTACATAAGACGCTTGAAACAAGTGAAACACACACCAACAATCAGCAATCAAAATATTACAGGTTAAAGGAAATTGAGATACCAAAGTTCAATGGGAACTATCAAAATTGGGTTGGGTTCCATGAACTATTCTCAAAATTGGTAGATCAAAACGTTAGTCTAACAGATACACACAAAATCATGTATCTAACATTTGCAGCCAATAGGAACAACATTTTCAATAGAAATTGAAGCTCTAGTACTAACCAAAATAAGCAAAAACCTGCCAGAAAAACCGTTTATGTTTGAAAAATGGAAACATTTGAATGAGCTGCTATTGGCCGATCCGAACTACAACATTCCCGTACCGATTGGTATAGTACTGGGTGCAGATTATTACACGCAGATCTTGAAGTCACAATGCAGAATAGGAAATAAAAACGAACCAGCAGCAAAGCTCACGGAATTCGGATGGGTAATTTTAGGAAGAATATCTACACCCAACAAGACAACAGAGCTAAAATACAACTCACACGTCTCATTCACTGAGATAGATGAACAACTAAAAAAATTTTGGGAGTTAGAAGAAATGTATCCCCCACGCATTCACACAAAGCCAGAGAAGGAGTGTGAAGAATTCTTTCGTGACACGCACAGGCGACTGAAAAATGGGCGCTACGAATTACGTATCCCATTTCAGAAGGATCCAGCTATACATTTGGAAGATTCTAAACGCGTGGCAATAGCAAGGTTCCTTCAAGTCGAAAGAAGGTTGTCAAGAGAACCAAATCTCAGAAAACTTTATGCGTGAATATGAACAACTTGGTCAAATGGAGATGCTAAAAGATGAGGAAGACTCAACTGTAGCATATTATCTTCCACATCACGCAGTGATGAAATCAGACAGCACGACTACAAAGCTTAGAGTCGTGTTCGATGGTTTGGCAAAAACAACATCCGGTGCATCATTGAATGACTTAATGCTAAACGGTCCAACGTTACAACAGGATCTAATATCAATTCTAATGCGATGGAGAAAACATAAATTCGTTATCAAAGCCGACATAGAGAAGATGTTCCGCCAGATCATAATCAATGAAGAAGATCAAAACTATCAACGGCTCCTGTGGAGAGAATCACCAAAAGAAGAAATCAAAACGTTTAAACTTAAAACAGTAACATATAGGACCACGTCAGCAACATATTTAGCCACTAAAGTCTTATGTCAACTAGCACATGGTGCAATAAAAAACTACCCAATCGCGTGAAAAATAACGTTAAAAGATTTCTATGTTGATGATCTGCTTTCAGGAGCTGATACATTAGAAGAAGCATTGGAAGCCCAATCACAACTCATACAATTGCTGAAGGCTGGAGGTTTTAATCTAAGAAAATGGGCAAGTAACAAAAAAGAATTGACAACACATCTACCTAGAAACGCTCGCGAAGATGGGCTATGCTCCATAAACATCGATGAAACAATTAAGACGCTCAGAATAACCTGGAGCCCAGTTTTCGACAATTTTGGGTTTAAAATATCATTGTCCGAAAAAATAAAAGAACCAACAAAAAGGAGCATATTGGCAGAAGTAGCCAAACTATTTGATCCATTAGGATGGTTTGCACCCATCATCATAGAAGCAAAATTATTATTGCAGAAACTATGGATAGCTGGTGTCGGATTGGATGATACTCTAAGTATTGAACTACAACAACAATGGAGTAAATTAAAAGATGGTTTGAATGCAATTGAAAATATTACCATAAGCAGATGGATAGAACACAGGCAACAAGGCGAAAGTGAGCTGCATGGATTCTGCGATGCATCAGAGAAGGCATTTGCAGCAGTGGTATACAATAAATTCCCAAGGCACACCGGTCGTTTATCTAATAGCAGGAAAAACTAAGGTCGCTCATATAAAAAACAGAATATCGTTACCAAGGTTGGAATTATGCGGTGCCGTACTATTGGCAAAGTTATTAAAAACAGTTCAAGATGCCATGGATTTGGAACACACTACTACCTATGCGTGGACGGATTTGATGATAACGCTTGGATGGATAAAAGGCGATCCCAGTAAATACAAAACTTTTGTGGGTAACAGAATAGCTGAAATTCAGTCGCTTATGCAACCAAGTCAGTGGTATTTTGTAAAATCCAATTATAACCCCGCAGATGTAGCTTCATGTGGTATGAACGCACAAAACTTGCGCAACTATAAACTTTGGTGGGAAGGACCAAGCTGGTTAAAAAACTCAAATTATCCATTAGCGCTTGAACCAACTGAAGAAGCAGCCAATGAGGAACTAAAAACAAATTGCTTATTTATCAACGCACCTCCTCAACCAGAGTTCATAGACTTTTCACGATTTTCATCGGCTCTTAAAATCAAAAGAACTATAGCGTACTGCTACAGATTTATTACTATCATAAAAAATCGAATACGTCAAGTTCCTGGAGAGATACCCAGTTTTCTAACAGTAGATGCACTAACCAGATCACACAATGTAATCATAAAAACAATACAAGATTCGGAATTTGCCGCAGATATTAAACTCCTCAAATCAACGAGTAAAGCCAGAAAAAATAGCAAACTATCATCACTAAATCCATTCATGGACGAAAATGGTTTGTTGAGGGTCGGCGGTAGATTACAAAAATCTCAACTTAAGTATGATCAAAAACATCAACTAATTCTACCAAAAAATCATATTTACTCAAACCTAATCACAATTGAAGCACACCATCTTGCATTACATGGAGGCGTACAAGCAACTCTAGCACAAATACGTTCAAAATATTGGATTTTGGATGGTAAACGTCTAGTACGCACAACAATCCACCATTACCAACAACCATTACTATTATTAATTAGAATTGAGCGCAATTACTAACATCACAAGAAAACACTAGATCGAGTTGCATGTACAAATTTGTTTTTGATGTTATTGATGCGTAATAGGCCAGAATTCGCCATATCATCCGTAATAATAAGTTTCCTTTGCAGGTTGTGCATTCATAGCAAGACATTTAGCACAAATCAACTCGATATTTTCAGTGTTTGGATTGTCGAGTACGAACTATCAAAGTTGAGGTGCACAAAAATAAGAAATCTGCTGGTCAAATTTAAATCAGGATTATAATAAGCATCTTTCCTGAAGATACTCGTCGTGGCTGAATTCATGGCAAGTGTTAAAACGTTGAATTTATTAATAATTCAAAAGTGATGGCATATGCCCATTAAACCTAAGCTGTACTATTGATAAATAAATATTACAATATTGTTTTGTTCCACATTATGGTACTGGCGTTATCAGATGTTTTCGCACGTTCCATATATTTGTTAACTAGAGCAGCTAATAAACAATATAATTTATTTTAACTTGCTGAGGAAACATTTTAGTCACGATTTAATTTTTAGATTTTTATTATGTAGAAATAGAATCTAGGAAGGTCAAAGTGTTTTTATTTCAATTTAGGCGCTGTATTAATTTTATTATATTGCATTTTATGTAAGATTTTGTGCAAACATATCCTCTAGACCTAGACGAGGAAACTGGGAAAATTAACTTCGTATAAAATCTACCATCATCTATATTCGTTCCTTTGTGTTATTTTTTCATACGAGTATACTCACAAGCAGAGGATATCTTTGATCTAAAAACGAACATAACGATTATTCTTTACTTCTTAATTTGCTTAACATGTTTCTTTAATATTACCATAAACACAGAAGAAGAAGTTTAGATACGGGTAAAGTACAAAACATTGGCAATAATGACAGAACCAACAACAATAACTAACATATACACACTCATAACAACACAATAAATAAAGGATTATAAAATGACATTAACATACACGATTTTATTTATTTAGTTTTTTGTACAAAAAAAAATAATAAAAACTACAAAACAAACATATGTTGAGACAAGGAACATGTACCCAACAAAAACTATTTGGAATAAATTGAAAAAATTGTTTTTCGTCGCTCCTGGCTACAAATCAGAAATTAAATTAAATTTTATGTATTGATTAGTTGTCATACTCTGGCTGTATACTGGGTAAAATGTGCAGAGACCGTAAAAATTGATAGTTTTTCAAAAAAAAAAAAAAAAAAATAGACGATTGAATATAATGTTGAAACTTTTGCTAATGATTAGGCGCTGAAATTTTAGTAAAATAGGCGGATGGGTAATTGCATTGGAAATCAAAAATAGTAACGCCTATGGGGTGAAAATACGCATATATGGATGCGCATCTGTTGCATTATTATTAAATCATGCAAAATTGATGAAAATGCCTGCCGGTCCATATTTTTATCTGTCGAGCATCACAACTACTTTATGATTATTTTTATTTTAATAACCCGGCAGCCAATCAATCAGTTTACTCTCTAGTTTACACAGTCTGGTATTCGCCGGGTAATTATGATCTAAATAAATTTTTGTAAAGATGTACACTTTACATAAATGTTTACATTTTTAGCGTGTAGATCTAAGCTATTTGGATATTTCGTATCACCACGAGTTATTGGAGAGGGGTCCCATTTGAGACGCGATACCGTACAAAACGCGATACTTCAAATTGCGATATTTGTTTATAGGAATTTAAAAATCGATAGGAGCAGGAGTTTAGGATCGGGTTATATCAGGCGGGTGGGTGAAGGGAAAATTTAATTTCTGTTTATAGGAATTTAAAAATCGATTTTGTACCATATCGCGTTTTGCAATATCGCGTTTCGAACGGATCCCATTGGAGAGATATGCATTTCTCGATTTTATTGCTTCCTCGAGAAAACGAGAATTGTTTTTAGTCCTCTCAAAAATTCTCTAATTTTCTCGAGAAAAATTAAATATTTAATCTATTATTTCGGAATAAAACTAAAATGATACCTACACTAAATTTGAACAATACATTGCTTCCTGAGAAACAATTGCTTCCATTTTTAATCTTGGTTTACAAAATCTTGATTGCAAAATTCCTGATTCTCAGAATCTTGGTTTTCAAAATGTTGCTTTTCCACAAAAAAGAGAATTCGTTTTTCAAACAAATCTTGATTTTTTGAAATTATGCAAAAATGCTGTATAATCGTTTTTTATGTGAAAATTTGAATAAATACGGAAAGAAGATAGTCTTATTTTAAAAATAAGTATCTGAACTGAAAATATTCCCAATTTCACTTCTTTAAATGAAATATTAAATGTAATATATTTTAGATAACAGATTTTATCTAAGTTCCACGTTGTTGATCAATTTCATAAATTTTATTATTTTTTTCAATTTGTGTTTTTTTATTGAACCGGGTGCTCCTGTTTGCGTTTGCTGACCTCGAGTTTTAACTACACACTTTTCCCAACTCCGTAATTATTTGATAAAGCCCAATTGTGTGATTTTCGAACAAGAACAACATTTAGAACAAACAAACGGCACTTCTGATTGGTAGGATTCTATGTGCTTCCTCACTGTTATCTCGAAGAGGTGAAATAATCAGTTATTTTACAAGTTTTCCGCCACGATTAGCAGCAATTTCTATTTTACAAATGATTACAAATGTTCAATTTGCTTAGCCATAAATACAGAATGAATATTATTAATTAATTTAAATAAACTTTATTTCAATCCTATTTTATAAACGTTCGTGATAATTAATTTTCTTTATTTTTTTTTTTTAAATTTTTATTAATTTTATAAACAAAAAAAACTGACCTCTGCACTTAGGTCATATATTCGGTTACCTCTCAGGTCTATTCTTCTATTTTTGCAACTTATTATATGCTTGTCGGTCTGTTATGAACTAACTTTTTTCCTCTTTTCTGTTCTATCAGTCATTGTCATAAAAAAAACAACAACAAGGGAAAGGTAGTACCAAAAATCATTTTATGGTTCCTTCCTTATCGACAATCGAAAAATTTAACATTAAATCATAGCACCGGGTGTTCTTTACAAATTGTTACACTATCGGGGTTCGAACCTAGTACCTCTCGATCCAAACGCCGAAGCTTTATCCGCTGTGCTGTTTGGTCGGTAATCATAATAATTTCAACTATCTCCCATTGCCATGGTACATATTTGACTCTAAAGTCTACATTGATTATTTGAACTAATTTACGCCAACCTTTCTGGTCATTCTGGAGATTTTCTGCTACTTAAAAAATTATTTCATTTCTTAATTCCAATAAGAAATTGAGGATCTTCTTTCGTTGCTGCGCATGAGTTCGTCGGAAAATTTCAAGAAACAATGAGCTTATGATCTACCTACCTCTCGTGTAGTCCTCTTAAACTCATTTTGTTACAACTCCTTTAGTTGTTGTGGAAATCACAGATGTTTTCGCGAACTATACTCTTTCTGTAGTCCAGTCTCTTTTTAGCTGATGACATGAGTATATGACCACTATAATGATAGATGAGATAAATGCAATTCTGAACAAATATTGTTGAATCCGCAATATTGAGTTTTGGAATTGTAAGTTGTTAAACTAAGTGACCAAAGTCATTTTTGAAAACGATAGAATGCAACCCATCGGGGCCAGTGAAAAAGTAATCTTTTAACTTGATAACCATTCTAATTTCGTTATCATAAGCAATTTATATAGAGACCTGAGATAATGCATGTAACTGATGTAGTCTGCATCGAACTCAATATTGTTGTTGGAGTAGACCGTAATAAAAAAGTTTGCGTACAAGTCAGCAATGGTTTCGAGATCACAGAACAATGATCTTTGAACTCCATCATAGAAGGATAACCATCTGATTTCATCATTGTAGAGTTCATGAGACCAGTTCGAAAAATCACTGCAAACGTTCAGATAATTTAAGTAATCCGCGTGCTATCTTGTCTATTCTTTCCAATTTTTATTTCTTTGATTGCGCATTAAATTCCTATGGTACCACGGAGAAACATGCAAGCTCGAAGAAACATGCTCTAAAAATCGCGGAATAAAAATTGAGTGTTAGGGTTTCTATAGTTTGTGATTATTGTCAAGAATGATTTTAACATCGGTGTTACCTAATAACTCGTGAAACTTCTTAAAATCGGCCTTACGAAAATTAAAACTAGGTGAAGTTTCACAGTTAGCATTAACTCAACACAGTGTTGACTTTAAGTCAACGAAACTGAGAGCCAAATTTGTTTCCGAAACTGCAACTACTGGCGTCAAAAAAGGACCCGAAGTCAAGCTGCCTGTATAGATTGTTCTTCATGTTACTGATCTGCATCATACCAGAATTTAAAAAATTATCAGTTTTTTTTGCAGATTGTGCATTCGCAGCAATATAAAGGATATTATACTCAGATCGTGTCCATATAAGATCTGGGAGGTTAAAAGAACCACGACAAACGGTCATATAAAATATCCGTGCTTTCACCTAAACGAAATCGACAGCAGCTGTGAGCAGATGGTGGGTGTCGGTATGACTATTTGAAACTGAACCATCTTTCCGAACGTAAAATATTTATTACTGTTAAAATTGTTTTATTGAGTGAAAAAATGTCATAAGAAAGTGCTTGAGTTTGTAGAAATACTTCGCGCGATTTCGTCCATAGTTTCAATATAGCTACATAGAAACATTTGTAAGCCAAACATAGTTTCCGGGACCGTTGTGACTACTGTAATGTTACTTTTCTAGATAAAAAAAACTGCTCTAAATATCTTACAATTGGCACATTTGCTATGAAATTAAAGTTCTGTGGGGAAGTGTTTCCTGCAACACATAATTATTAATTACAACTTTATAAATTTACTTTTCAAAATAAGGTATAATAACAATAAAAACAAAAATTAATTAAAAATTTAATCCAACCAAAATAATAGAAATAGCAAGGTATACACAAAAAACAGTACCTTTCTATATAAATTATAAAAGACCGGAAAATTCCATCCAAACCATGCATTCCATTATGTTTTATAATGTTAAAAGTGGACTTAATTAACTTTTCTAAAAAAAAGTTTACTATTTGAAACTTTAAGTAACGCACAACCGTAAAATCCACATTTTTTTTATTTAGTAAACTGTACACCCATCCTCCGATTTACACGGTACTCGATTTACGTGATTTCTATTTTACATGGTTAACAAAATTTAAAAATAGCTCTAATATTAAAAAAGTACTAATATTTCGATGCTGAATGTGCTTTAAACGCTGTCATTTAATTTTTATATTTTACTTACTTAGACTCAGAAAATGCAAAATCGAAAATGGTTGGAATGGAGAATTCTCTTTATTTGTGTACTGTTTTTCATATGAACTGAACGTTTGAAAACGATTTTTTTTTATTTCTTATAATGTGTGGTACAAAAGTGAGTGCAAAATTATGGAAGCCGTTTATTAAAAAGCTTTAATTATTTGGTTATAGGATAATGGTAAAAAGAGAATACCGGTAGATAGTAATTTTATTGAAACACAAAGCACTTCAATTTTTCAACCAAATAACAGAAAGGACTGCCACTACCTCGACAACCGAATTTTCCGTCAGTAATAGATAGTTCGAAAAATTCCAAAAATCTGCATATCTTACATAATTTTCAACTAGAAGGTGAAACTGCTTCCGGTGATGAAAAATCAAACAGAGAAATGGGCCTATAGGCCAAAATTATTCACGATAGTTCTTACGAGCCTGATCAAGTATTTAATGTCGATAAAACCAGACTGTTTTGGAAGAAAATGTCGAAAAAAAATTCTATCCTAAAATGTTAGATCTGCCAGTGAATTGTAGCAACGCTTCGGGCGATCGATTGTTAAGCCACTCTTTATTAACTGGGTTCAAAACGTGGGAAACAAGGTTGGATGTCTTGCACTATATTTGAAAGTTGGTTTCAAGAAGTAAAAAGCTATTTGAAAAAAAATCTTCAGTTTAAAGTACTTTTACTATTACATTGTTAACGAATCCACCGAAGACGATGACCTGCAGCGGATGACCTGGGAATGACAAAAATAGAGTTTTATGTTCGAAATTTTTTCGTGTCATTCAGCGTGGGATCATTTATATCAGCAACGTGAGTTTGACGCATCATTACGACGAAAATTGGCAGCATTAAAAGGATCAGTGACACGATTGATAGCGTATATTAAAACGATAAACGACAAAACGAATATTGAGCAATTGACAGCACGTCTAGTGAGATTGGACAGCATAATGCAAGAATAACCAGAAATAGACAACGAGATCGAACTGAAAGCAGATGAGAAGTCCGATTTTCCAGAATTTGAAGAAAACTATTATCTAACAAAATCTGTTCATAATACTTGGATACGCAAATTAAGCATATCTGGTGGTGCCAATATAAATGATTCAACAGACAACGATACGATGAATATTTCACAACCGACTTCTTTCACAACTGATTAAATTGCCGAAATTAAATATACAACCATTTGGAGGAAAATACACCGAATGGCAGCCATTTTACGACATTTTTATTGCAAGTGTCCACGAGAATCCAAATATACCATCCGTACAAAAAATATTGCATTTAAAAGGTTGTTTACGCGATGAAGCATTAAGTATAATACCATATACTACATGAAACCTACCGATGCCAATTACATCGAGGCGTTTTAAAAACTAGTCGCAAAATTCTTCCGTAAACGTTTAATTGTCAACGAATTCATTGATAATTTAACGAAATCGCCATCATTCACGGTTGGAAATGTCGTGAACATTCGGAAACTGTACGATCAAACTGACGAAACCATGAGAGGTCTAAAGGCACTAGGGGGACAAGCAGAAGGTAGAGACCCGTGGCTTATTTATTTGCTGCTTCAGATGATGTGATGATGATATCAGGACAAGGTGGGCATACAAATCATTAGACGAAGAGTTTCCAACGATCGACCAATTTAATTTTTATTAACAAGGACGGATACCTTGGAAGTGATGAACAAAGAGGTTATGAAGAGAAGGACCGAATCGCGACCACCATTAAAAAGCATGTTATCTACCGAAAAAATTATTTGTCCAGTGTGTGTAAATAGCGAGCATTTCCTCTACGAGTGTTTAAAGTTCAAGGGATTGTCGTTGAGTAATCGAATTGCGTTTCTAAAAGAAAAAAAAACAGATGTTTCAACTGCTTGAATGACACCCATGTGGTATATGAATGCAAGTCAAGAAAAAGATGCACGCAATGCCACCGCAAACATCATACATTATTGCACAACATAAGTACTGATGGTTACACAAACCGACAAGCCGCAACGCATCATGTGACTACCACCGAAGCATTACCAGGGGAGTCACACCCCATTAATAGCATAACTTCGGCTGTTATACAATCCAACTTAGCTAGTAGGCCATACGCAACTGAAAACGTTGAGCAATCAATATTGCCAATCGCTATTATTACATTAAAGGATGTGTTCGGAATGCGTATCGTATATGATGCGTCCGCAAAAACAAGTACAGGAAATTCGCTCAACGACGAACTAATGGTTGGACCAACCGTACAACAACCGTTGTATAATATTCTGGTATTTTTTCGACAGCACGAGGTAGTTCTTACGGAAGGTGTAGAGAAGATGTACCGCCAGATACTAGTAAACGACATTAAGTATACCAAACAATCTTATGGCGGGACAATCCGAGGTAAGAAGCAAAACGATACCGACTTAAAACGCTTACTTATGGTACCGCCGATGCTCTATTTCTAGCCACGAGAGCGATGGCAAAAATCACTGACGACAACGATACAAAATGCCAAGATGCAACCATGATTTTAAATCGAGATTTTTATGATGCCGATTTAATCACCGGTTGTACATAATGCGGTAGCAGAAGCTACAATTTTACGAGAAAAGTTAACGAAAATGTTGTGCGATGCAGTGTTGCACTTTCGAAAATGGACGTCCAATAACCACACATTTCTGGATGGCATCCCGATTGCAGACCGGCAACTTATTCCAAAGACGCTGGATACCGATGACACACTGTAAAAATATTGGGTCTGCAAGTGCAACCAAAGGAAGACGCATTTTACTTTTACGTCAATTTAGACGATGAGACACACATTCGGGTGACAAAACGGAAATTTTTATCGGAAGCCTCCAAGTTGTTTGACCTACTTTGCTGACTAGCTCCGGTTATAATCACTGTTAAGGTGTTATTTCAAAGTTTATGGTTGGAAAATTCTTGAAGAGTGGTGCAAAATACGAAGAGGATTAAAGGATATCGAAAACATCAAAATTCCTCGTTGGCTTAAGACAACAAAAAAGCCAATCCAACTGCACTCGTTCTATGACGCTTCCCAGAAAGCCTGATTAGTTTGATAACCACCAAGACCAAAGTGGCTCTGTTAAAATAACGCGCAATACCGAAATTGGGATTATGTGCTGCGGTCATGTCAACAAAATTATTGGTGTTGGTTGAAAATGGTTTGCATGGACAGATTCTACTATTGTGCTTGATTGGCTCTCACACCACCCTAGACGTTGAAGACGTATGTGGCAAACCGAACGTCAGAAATCTTATCGACAATTGGGCGATTATGCTGGTATTACGTCCCTTCGTTACATAATCCAGCGGACTGTGCTTCTCGCGGTTTAACACCAAACCAACTGCTAACATTTGATCTTTGGTGGAAGGGACCGGAATGGTTACCATATCATATATCAAGGGAGTTACCATGCGTTCGGCCAAAATACATAGTGGCGCATATCATTCGAGAAGATGAACATCTTTACCATCAGTGCTTGAATCAGCACTCTAGCTTTTACAAATGCTTTACAGGATGCCAGCAAATCAACGTCAATTTGCAACTATACAACGAGACAAAATACTGAAGGTGGCAGACATATTCGTGATATGGCATCAAGGTTATGCCTTCTCAGAAGAAATTTCTGTGCTAAAGGACAAACGTTCTGTTGCACGCAACAGCAAATTAAAAATGTTGAATCCATTCGTCGATTCACAAGGAATGTTCCAAATCGGAGGTCGAATCAATCAATCGACAGCAGCTTACGAAGTAAAACATCCAGGGGTGGGATGTTGTAACATCACTTTTTTCGATATTATCGAAATTTACATCTCTTTCATCACGAATAAAATTTAATGTCTTTCCATTTATCAATTACGTTGTTTCTAATGCGATCTCTACCTAATCGAAGAAAACATTATGCCGATCTACTCTTATTCTATCACCTAAGTATTTTATGAGTGATACTTTATCGAAAAACAAAAAAGAGATAAATAAACAATTTATTCTAATAGCGTGCGATCACAATATTGAAAGCAAAATTAAAAAGCGAAATGGCAAGCAATTTTATTTTAGGAAAAAGAGATACAATATTCGATAAATATCGAGTGATGTTAGAACATCCCACCCCATCTATCATATCAAATACACGGCTTGCGTATCTTATCGCATAGGAACTCCATATTAAAAATCGCCATGCTGGGCCGACATTGTTGTCAACATTAATCAGATTGAAATATTGGGTAAATGGAGCACGGCAGCTCATCATAAGATCATTCCCAATTGTGGCGTTTGCGCTAAACACAAAGCAGCTCAGATGGCGCAATTCATGGGTGAATTGTGTGTTCGTCTGTATGAGCACCAAAGCCGTTCATTTCAAATTGGTAGGAGACCTCACCACTGAATTATTTCTGGCTGTATTAAGAAGACTTTCGTCACGTCGAGGCGCTTGCACGACAACATTTACAGCGACAACGGTAGCAATTTTATAGGCGCCGATAACCACCTGAGGAGTCTCTTTCACCATCATAAAGAAAGCAACAGTAAAATTTCCAAGTATCTTGCACAACAATTTATTAATTGGCATTTTAACGCACCTGCAGCACCGCACACCGAGGTCTTTTTGAAAGCGTGGTAAAATCAATGAAATTCCATTTACGAAGAGTGATTGGCAATACCACGTTGTCGTACGAGGGATTAAACACCATGCTTGTGGATGTCGAAGCCATCATGAACGCACGACCGCTATGTTTGGTGTCGCTCAACCAATTAGACCCGTTGACACCCGCATATCTTTTGATTGGCTGTTTGATGAAGAGAATACCGGAGGAAAATCTCTTCTGCAACAGTTTGTGCAACACATTTGGCGTCGATTTCACTTAGAATATTTAACGTTGTTACAGCGGCGAGTAAAATGGTGCTATAAAAAACAAAACAAAAAACTTGGTGATATTGTAGTTGTCAAGGAAGTAAATGATCCACCAGCACAATGGGCTTTAGGAGTAATACAAAAAATTCATCCATGTAAAGATGGTTTAGCTCGTACTATTACGATTAAAACCCAATCAGCCATCATAAAGTGATCTGTCCAGAAGATATGCAGACTTCCGATTGAATCAACTGATTCAACTGGGCGGAAATGTTAACGAATTCACCCAAGACGATGACCAGTGGATGATCTGGGATGACAAGAAAAGAAAATTGATTTTTTACCGCCCTAACTTAGGATATTATATTAGAAGAATTTTTGCCGTTATTTTAGGAAAATTAGAGATGAGGTGTGGACATTTTTTACTATTTTCAATTTATGTGACACATGTTGGTGTGTCGGTAGCCATAACTAAAACTACAACTCATAATGCATTCTGATAGATCATCTGACCAGATATAGTGAATTAGATAAATACTGTGCCATCAACCAAAATGCTCTATTCAAACATCATCGAGCTAGCTCATCCTCTCGAAGGGAGACGAGATCGAAGATTTTGGCATTCGCGATGTAGAGGAATTGTTTTAAGGAGATGTCGAATTCTATTAGAGTTAGTAGAGGCGTCTGATGATGTAGCAGAATTTAACTCCAGACCAATTTACACTAACACTAATTGGAGAGGAGTTATGCAGAAGTTTGCAAAGGTTCTTCAAATTTCAAAGAACAAATGACTATTTCAAAGAACAAATAACTCATGCAATATGAAAAAAATACCAAAAAATGCGCGAAAGCAAACAAATGCTGATTACAGATTTTTCAAGAGCTTCTAATAAAACAAGTCAATGCTCAATTCCAAAACAGCTGATAAAGTAAAGCATATCAAATATGCTTGCTACTGGAATCTACCTTTATAATGTGAATCCCTTGTCTCATTTAACACGATTTCGATTTACACGATTATCCGTGAGACCGCGTAAATCGAGGGATGACTGTTCATTTTTTAATGAATATCCGTCTCTAGTCGAGAGGCGATGGAAATAGCAAAATTCTAAAAAGGTTAAAGTTTTTTTTTTATAAAATAACAACTTTGCTTCTTCTTCCGCCGTTATGTCATACAAAAATATTTTTTTTTAACAAATTTTATAATTTACAAACTGAAAATATTGATAATTTTGCTGTCCGACATGAAAATTACTCATCATAATGTTTGAGTTCTGCTACTGTTTTGAATCAAGACATATAAAGCACAGATGTTCCAGAAACTTCGATATAACAGATGTCTGTTCTATAATATGCAATAAACGCATGCTACTTCCCTAATATGCCTCCCTGTCTTATGCTGTCGATTTTTCTTAATAAATCATCAGCAAAAGAAACTAAAAATTAACGAAAGCAAATGAAAAGCTTTGCTACAACATATTTCGTTTAGTTACTTCTGCTGTAAATGAATCAAATGAAATGAAAAACTGTATTTTTTTTGTATTCCGTTTGTTAATAAAATTGAAAAACTACAGCATACATATACAGGGTGGCCCAAAAGTCACAACACCATTTTAAAATGGAATAACTTTTTTATTTTTGTATAATCCACACTTGGAAATATTTGTTTTAGTATTGAAAATTACATCCTTTAAACAACCACCATTTTATTCTTCACACTGATGCTTTGATTACTTCAGGGCTGTTAGCCTTCAATTGCTGAAAGGTTAGAAGATTGTTAGGATATTCTCTATCTTACAAATTAGGTCAGGTGAGCGTGACGGCCAAGTAATTTCATAATTTCGAGAAATTATTCGTCTCCCAAAAAATTGCCTTAAGAGTTCAGTTGTCATGCGAGCTGTATGAACCGTAGCACCATCTTGCTGTCACCATACCTCTTATGTGTCCAAGATTTTTCGATACATTTCTCGATCTCGTCTTCAAGGAAGTAAGGCCCAAGAACCCTTCCGGCAGTTACACCACACCAAACCGTTACTTTTACCGGATGCAGACTACGTTGGTGGACTATTCTTGGATCTTTTGTCCCTCCAGGATCGCATATTTTGTTTGTTAACCCTCCTTGCCTTGCCAATTCTTGGATCTGGACAGCATACGCTAATCGAATTGGGAAATTTCGAACTTCTGAGACCGCCTTCGAAACCTCTCACAGACCCCTGAATTTGAAACCGCCGGAATACATGAAGTATAGTTTATTTATATGGTGGCTGTTTGACCCCAAAATGACGAGTGAAGGCATTGCTTGTTTTCTATGTAGAATTCGATTATTTTAACACGTTCCTCAGTCGTGAACTTCTCCATAATTAATTTCCGTGGATAACGCTTTAATAATCTGAAGTTAGAGAAAAAAAATAGTTGTAGCAAGTTATTTGAATTTTGAATAGTGTTGTGATTTTTGGGCCACCCTGTATAACGGGTATACATATACGTGTATTGCATTATTTTTGTTGTTTTTTATTATTTTTCGACTTTTTAATATATCGGAAAATAAGAAAATTTATTTATAACAGATCCTCTTGTTTTTCTTATTATTTTTCCAAATATTGAAAATATGTAGCTATGTACCGGTGTTTATAAACGTAATAAATAAATTGAAAAATAAACCTTTTGTGCTTTGCTTTACTTTTATATACATACATACATACATAAGTATGTATACATAAGAGAGAGTATATTCACATAACGAGTATATGGGAAATTTTATGAGTATGTTTTTGAAAGCTTATAAAAGATTTACTAGTTGTAATGAAATGAAAAATTTAGTTTGTTTTCCCTTGCTGCTACTGCTGCTGCATATTGGTAGAAAGTTAATAAAAAATCGAAAGCTCATATAGAGCGGGAATATGTACTCGTACTCGTATCTAACGTTATTTAACCATATATACACATAGGATATAGATAATAGATAAATTAGTAGTGCTTACGTACTTGTTTCTTGACTTTTCTCTATATTTTCATTGTTTTCTGTATTTACATCTAATTAATCCTCTTATTTACAGTTTTAATGCAGAAGACTTATTTCATACTTATTTTATTACGAAACACCCAAGTTAATTAAGATTGTAACCAAAATCATCATCATCATCACGTCTAGACGGTTTTAATATCATTACATTATTTTGGTTTGTGTGTGTATCAATGTTTTATTTTTTTATATAAACTACGGTAATTAGATATCTAAGAGTTTATGTTGACTGAAACTATACCCTAAGGACGTGCTTACCCAAACGTGAATTTTAATCGTTGCACAAACTACTTAGCTTGACAAAACAACTTTAGGCAGCACAATATCAAAGCTGCATTATAGTTGTTTGTCTAAAATAAAAATTGAGGGGTGTATATGTTGTGGCCAACTCCAGACTTTCTGTTGAACGGATGTACATAGATCTCGAATACACAACTTTTGATTTTCAAAGTGAAAAATGAAACTTACCGAATTTTTTTTAAAACTGTCTTGAAATTGAATATTCAAAAATTTCAGGTCACGTCTTAACCTACGATCGAAAGTGATACAAAGTGTATGGGGGTGCCCTTATGTTTGGTGTTCGCTCGTTCATTCTGACAATTTTTTCGGCCAATCACATTGCGATTTCTTCTGGATTTTTCCACAAGAGATAATTGGTCGCAAAAAAATGAACGATACAGAGCAAGTTACACTACAATGTCCCCACGCTCATCAGTTTTCTAATCTTGTCGTAATAAATGTGTGATAAATAAAATCACCCGAAATAAAAGCGTCTCTATATTTACGAAACCGATAAATCGTGAGAAATGGTTGTACTGAACTCAAATCGGAAGTATACAGAAATATCTAAAAATTCGTTTAAGCCGTTAATTTTAATAAATGCGAAACACACTCTTTCAGGTATACCTCTAAAATATCGCATTTAAATTCCACATTTCTGTTAACTAATATTCCAATCCCATTTCTAACTCCACGATGTTGACCAACGGGCAACATTATTTTTTTATGGCCAGCTATATTTTATGGATCAATTTAGGTAGCAACGGAATTGGTCTCCTGAATAGCATCAATATCTACACCTATCTAGAAGCTTAGAGAATCTGCTCTCCACCCCAAATACCTTCAAGTGACAGTTGATCAAAAAACTTTATGATTAATTCGTCCTGACTATTTAACTCTTGAAATCTTCCTTTGGCTGTTGCTAGTAAAGAGGTTTAGTGCAAGGGATTCACGTTCACTACACCACCACCTAGGGCGGAAAACATACAATTACCATCTGAAGGCACTCGAACAATTGTATAACCTTGACAAGTATCCATCTGGCTTCTTTTGAAACTACAATTAAACTTTGGATAATAGGAAAGATTTAAATGATTTTTTTTAAAGTTAGCCAAGGCTCTTCCAACTCTTTCGCGGTTTGCCTTTTCCGTCCATAATTTTACGCCGTTGCCAACCAATTCCGGTCCAATTTTTATCACCATTTGCACATTGCATTGCTCCGTGCCAGCCTATACTGGCATGGAAGATGGGTCGGCCCATGAGTTTTGTACTCCGACCACCTGTCGATAGATGTGTTCTATTTCATCGCAGATCGTAATCTGTCGATATATATAACAATCCGTGTTGGTTGAGTAATCGGGTTTTTTTTCATCGATGTTTATACTCTGAAGGTACGTTTTAGACAAAAAATAATAATTTTTATTTGACAACTTTAAACAATTTAATATATTTATAATACAGTGACATCTACCGTGTGACATTCAAATGATTAGCAAAAGGCTTTTAGTGTTATTGTCATCTCTATCACACGATAGAGGTCTCTACAATGAAAATTTTTTAGAGGTAAAATATTATAGTTTTAGATACAAAATTGTCGACTAGGTGAAAGGTGTTTCAGCATACTGAGAACCCTGGCTGTTTTCATGAACATACTCCAACAGGTTGAGAATTCTGGATAGATTATCTCAAGATTTTGAATTGTCATTGTCGTGGATGATTGAATGAATGTTGTGTTGTAAATTGGTTGTAATGGCGCACCGTGGTGGCCTCATGTTGTTTTGATTGGTAGTTTCTCCAGTTTGTTAACTGGCCGTTTAAATTGACCGTGCCTGATTTTGACGGTGACTACACGCACAGTGACATCGGCGCCCGGATGGATATTGATGATTCGGCCAAGTAACCATCGAGAAGAATGCAGGTTGTCATCGTGGATTAACACAACATCATCGATGGATAATAGTTGGGATGCCATCTTCCATTTGTAGCGGTGTTGTAGTGGATCGTTAACAAATAAGCTCGCGACCAACATTTATAAAATCCTTGTACTCGTCGTTGCAAGTTTTGTCATCAGGGTCTTACCATAATTGAGAATCGACTCAATTTGCGTGATAACCGTGGTTAATTGCTCGAACGTGGCATTGACATCCATGACCCGTGTCAAATGGTGCTTGACAGACTTTACTGTGGCTTCCCACAAACCCACAAAATTGGGCGCACGAGGTGGAATGAACTGGAATTTTATGTTTTTCTGTAATGAGAAATTGGAGATTAATTCGTGTTGTTGTTGACTGATGATTTATTGTCGCAATTCTCGGTCGGTTCCAATAAATGTGGTACCGTTGTCTTGGTCGGCGCCAATAAATGTGGTAGCCTTATAAATCTGGAACGCTCTTCCAATGCCGCTGGTTAAAATTGGCTGATCATCTCGTTGCCAACGATATTGTGGATTCACTAACCATTTTGGACCTTGCCACCACTGACTTAAATCTGACATTGTCTGTGGTTTCACTCCCCGAGTTATGATCAGCTGGTTTCTGACTTGACTTGATATGAGCTCAACTGCTACGAGGTATTAGATCGAGGATTCATGATGTTCTATTGTCAACAAAACTGTTCCCCCTGCGCGGAACGTCGGATAACCAGTGGAACACAATCATTGACTCGGTCCAGGCATGGATCGTGAAATTTTCGTACTGTAAGGATTGAATACAAAAATGGACTAAGTCGCATACTAGGACTGCCGCGCATAGTTCCAAGCGTGGTGATAAGATTTGCTTTAGTGGTGCAACTTTGCCTGTTTGTCTTCAGATCTGAAATAGATGACACCTCCATATGCGGCTTCAGATGCATCACAAAATTTATGTAATTGTACTGACCTTGGCTTCGGGTGATTTGTCAAACATTTGGGAATGATAATGTTAGTTAGCTGCACTATATTGTCATGAACGTCCTTCCAAGCCTTGACTATCGTATCTGGTAACGGTGAATCCCAATTTAGTTTGATCAGCGAAATTTTTTGCATAATGATCTTGAACCGGATGATAACGAGCAATACTCTTCCGAGAGGATCATACACTTTCGATGCTGCTGACAATATGCTTCGTTCTGTCCACACAATATTGTCGTCAGTATGCTGCACTTTGAATTAGCATGTGTCCGATTCTGCGTGCCACACAATTCTCAATGTTTTGACTGCAGGATCATCTTCGATTAACTTAGGTGTGTTTTCGATCTCTTGTTGGGAGAACGACTGCAAGAACTCGGGTGAGTTAGATCGCCATTTCCCTAGCTGAACCCCGCTATTGCCTAAAATAGAAATAATATTGGTTTTTAAACACTTGGCATCCTCTAAATAAGTGCAGCTCGTAAGTAAATCATCGACATAGAAGTTTGTGCAATTTGCTTGGTATGCTCTAGGATATAGATCTTGAAACTCCTCAGCAGATCGTTGTAGAGTTCGAGCACATGCTGTGCACACGAGGTCTCTCGGGCTCTCCCGCCATAGAATTAGTTGGTACTTTGCATCCGTCGAGTCAACCTTGACCTGACGGTACATCTTCTCGATGTTGGCGACAAATGCAATGGTTGGTTTTCGAAATTGCAGTAGAATCGTTATCAGGTCTTGCTGGATTTTGGGTCAGATTTGCGGTGTATCATTGAGCGCTACTAACGTGGTAGATTGACTGGAAGCATCGAACACCACCCGTAGTTTGATGGAGCTACTGGCTGATTTCAACACTCCATGATGTGGGATGAAGTATTTGTCATTGTCGTCAACAGGAACCTTTGACCAGGGTAGGTGACTCATATGACCTAACTCTATGTACTCGCGCATGAATTCCTTGTAGCTCTTGCAAAACTCTGGTGACGTGTTGAATTTTCTTCCGTGGTCAACAACCTTCGTCGTGTTGCTTACCAGGAGTTTCCTAATTGTGGTCTTGGATATTTAAATGGAATTCTGACACAAAGTCTCCAATTGGCTTCTCGTGTAGTGGTTTGGACATAATGTTTTTCATACCAGTTTTCGATAACATTAGGAGAAGATTGACTTGGAATTTTTTCGAGTTCCCAAAATTTCTTCAACAGCATGCTGACGTCTGCTTCGTGATTGGTTATGGTGGCTGTTGCAATACCAGCGTGAACATTTGTAGTCTCGGCAGGATCGGATTTCATACACCTGCGACGAGCTAACCAAATGTTGAGTTCTGGAGAGTGGGCAGACCAGTTTTCCTCTGTTCCGGACTCAGTAGTTCGAATAATATTTCAGCACCTACCAATATATCTATTTCCTTATGGTTATGGAATTCGGGATCTGCTAACTTTAATGACGTTAGAATTGTATGGTTTGCAAATGGATGCAATTTCGTAGGTACGAATAAAAAAATTAATTACCTTTCGATCCAATTTTTTCAATTTTTTTCCAAACCGCCACAGTGGCATTTAGTCGTTAAATGTTTATTTAAAAGCGTATATACAGTAAGTTTTCTAATTTTTAAGTACCTTGTTAATTTAAGAAATTCCTCCGTTATAAAAGCCCGCGGTCTTTCTTGTCGGCTCTAAAATGTTTTATATATTTCTAGTTAGATTTCAAAGTTTATTGTTTTTTTTTATTTTCAACAGTAATTAATATGCATAATATATGCTAATTCAAAATTAGTTTTTAAGTAGGTTAAATTGCAATTTTAGTGCATAACATGTAGTCATCATTTTTTATACGAAATTTTTAGAGCTCTCATGAGCATTAGATTTTGTATGAAAGAATTAAAATTTCAAAACTAAAAAGAGAATTCATTCAGTATTCAACAAGCAATGGTTTTCACTCTAGTATACCTTACCAGCCACCCTCACATGCATGCTGACCACTTTGCCACCCTGGTGGCAGACAAACAAAGCCGTATATGGAGAAGAGAATGACGACTCTAAAGGCGCTGTACAAGCAATACTATCTCGGAAAACGGAAGAAAATTTGGGACATCATACAACAAACTAATAACGGAGATGCGTCAACGACTAAATGCCAAGACAACAATTTAGTTTGGCTGTGGAGCAGGGAAAGGTTCACATGGGAATATCCGTTATAATTCTTTATTCTATTAAAAAAGTTACAAAAACTATAACAAATAGAAATGCACAATATGATTGTATATAAAACGAAAGAGCAAAATAAAATATAATACAAAATAAACATACACATATAAATAATTAAATGATGGATGCCTTGAGAATCCCCTTTATAATGAATTTAAATTTAGCCATTTATTAAAAATAAATATCTTAACAGCTAATTTGAAAGAGCTAATGCGCGTTTCTTGTTTAACTTCATCTGGTAATTCATTGAACAAAATTAAGCCTCTATGAAATGCATTTTTCGAGTCCCTATTAGTCCTAAGGGCTGTTATATAGTAGTTTTGATTGGAACGTGTATTATAATAATGAATGTCACTACCTCTTCGAAAACTGTAATTGCATTTAATTAAATTGCTAATAGCCTTGAAAATGAAAATCAGTAAATCAAAATCACCGAGAACAGCAACAGGTAAAATCTTTTCGCTGTAAAGTAAATATGAGGAAGTTAGTCTAGGTAAGTGTTTAATAATTTTTATTATTCGATTCTGTAGAATTACTAATGGATGCAATAGATACTCAGGAGCAGCGGACCAGATCATGCTCATATAATTAAGATGTGATTTGACATGGGCAAAATATATTAACCATGCAGATTCAGAATTGACATGATTGGAAATACGTCGCATTACAAAAAACATTGGAGAAATGGTTTTGTATAATTTGCTAATATGTTGCGACCAATTTAGTTTTGAATCAATTACCAATCCTAAATACTTAAAAAATGATACTTCTTGAATGTTAACATTGCCAAAATTAAAAAAAGGTGGGAAATTTTCTCTTGGTTTATTATCAAAAATAATGTAATTGGTTTTGTTAATATTCAACGATAAACGATTAGCCACTAGATAGTTATTGATCAAATGTAAATCATGTCGCATATGCTTTGTAATGGTATTTAATTCGCTACTACTATAAACTAAAGCTGCATCATCATCATAAAGCTGTAATTTACCAACTAGGTTCAAATTAAAAATATCGTTAATATAAAAAATGAATAATAATGGACCCAGAATCGATCCTTGTGGTACACCGGCATAAATTGACGCATATTCACTATAAATATTATTGACGATTGTGCACTGAGTGCGATCACTTAGATAGTCTATGAGTATGGATAAGAACTGTCCGGTGGGTTTGAGTAGTTTGAATTTTTCTATTAGTATAAAATGATCAACACAATCAAAAGCCTTGCGAATATCAATAAATAAAGCGCTAACGTATAATTTCTCATGACTCCCTAAATAAACATTGTGCATAAGATTGGCCACAGCTGCTTGAGTATTTGAGTCCTTAATAAATCCAAACTGATTCTCATTAATAATTTTATGTTCAATAAAAAAACTATTGATATTGTTATAGATAATTTTCTCTAAAATCTTAGACATAGAATTGAGGACTGAAATTGGCCTGTAATTTGTACAAATTAGTTTACTTCCACATTTATGACTAGCAGTAACAACTGCTTTTTTTAATGAACTGGGAAAAGTTCCCTTATGTAAACAGTCATTCATAGCTTGCACAATTTTATTTATGAGATTTTGTTTATGGATTTGTAAGAATTTTACTGATATTAAATCATATCCATTAGCCGATTTGGTATTAAGAGAACTAATGATATTGTCAACTACACAAAAATTGACATTTGATATTGAAATGGGTACAGAGCAGTTGTATACTACGTAATGCCTGAAACTATGGATAATTTCAAGGTTTGTGATAGATAATGCTTGGTCACAAGAATTAGAAGAAACACTAATAAAGTGCCTATTGAACGTGTTTGCAGCCGCCAGTGGTTCCAAAAAATTACCAGGGTTATCAGAGATAATTATAGGGCTAATTGTTTTTGAACGATTAAAAATAATGCGATTGAATAAATTCCATTTTTTTCGAGATTCAAAGTTATTCTGCCTAAACTGATCACTATAATAATTATTCCTTAAAAATTTGTTTTTATTGGTAACCAAATTTCTGTGATGCAGAAATTGGTCTTTGAAGTAAGAATTTACAGGATACTTTTTATGCAAACGATAAAATTTATCTCTAGTAGAAATTATCGTTTTAGTCGCTTGTGGGAAAGTAAAATTACGACGAGCTTGAGAAAAATAATCAAGCACAAGAATTTTATGGTCTGAATAGGATACATCAAAGCTGTCGAGATTATACCTTTTTGAAGTTAAATCTGTTATAACATAATCTAAAATAGAAGGGTTATTGGACATTCTTGTGTAAAAGCTAGTTAGTCGAGGGTTCAATATAACAAAACCATGTGAAAGAACACAACTTTCAAGTTTTTGTGTAGGTAAATCATTAGCAAATAAATAATTAACATTTAAATCACCCACTATAATGCAGTGTGTGTTCGTGTTAAGGATATCGTCTAATTTGAAAAGGAAAGTATCCAGATTGGCTTTTTGGGACCTATATATTCCACAGATCTTAATGTTAAATGGTAATAGTTGTACGACTAAATAGCTGGCGTAATCTGTGGACTCAGAGAAAGCAAAAGTTGAACAAATACTGTCATGCACAAAAATAGAAACGCCACCGCCGCGATTGTCATCCATAACGCAGTGGTAGGAAGTAAAATCTGGTAAATTAAAATACTGAACGTCATTACCATATATCCATGTTTCAGAAATAACCAAAACTTGAGGCTTTTTACGAAAGGAGGAAATAGTCATTTCTACTTCATCCAATTTGTTGCGTAAACTTCTTGCATTAATGTAGAGTATTCTTTCAAAACCGAATGCCACGCAATCAAAACTGCTATATTTTGCAAATGAAATGTTGATTTCATTGAGCAGATCTTGTTCTTCACCAGAATCCATCACTAACAAAATATTAATTAAAATAGATTTAATTTATCTTAAACAAAAAAAAAGAAGAATAAAAAATAAATGAAATGAAACTCACAAAACTCAATCACAATCACAAATATGTGTTACATTTGACCTTGATATTGGTAATAGAAAAATGGTAAATATTAAGAATAAAAATATAATTTGTAGTAGAAAATTCGTTTTTAATGAGTATTCCGTTGTTCTGAGTTTAGAGATGTCAACTGCATTGCTGATAATTGTTGACGTTGTATCATCTTTGTTGATTTTAACAGAAAATATGCCGTTGCGAAACCAGATATTACTAAGCACTTTTTGTTTTTGTAATTGCCTCAGCTGATTTAATAAATTTATGTTGAATTTTGTTAATCGATCATTGATGAATAATTTACGGTTAACATCATTAGCCGTAATACTGGATTGTGGTAACAGTTGATGTAATAAAAGCAGCCCCTTAGTACGAACCTTTTAATTGAAGACATCCTTACAGCCCAAGTCTTTAAATTTGATGAATAGTTGAAATTGTTGCCGATTACTATTTTGCCGAAGGTAATAGGAAATAATAGCTTCGTTATGCAGCATGTATATATTCCGAATAGAGTTCAGTAATTCCTCCGCAGTAATGTTTACAATATGTGGAATACCGGAAATGATAACGTCATTGTTAAATTCTTTCTGCTTCAAATATTCAACTTCGTTCTTCAAATGCGTAATCTCATGTTGGACTGAATCGATTGCATTTTTGTTTATACTAATTTGTTTCTTGTTGGTCTCATTATCACAAATAAGAATTTTTATGTCATCCATCACTGAGTCAAGTTTTTTTATTTGTAACTTCATTACTTTTATGAATGGAAGAAATGGCAATTAGAAGATCCTTATTACTTGGATTTTCTAAATTGAATAAACTATCTGCTAGCGTGACGGGATCACGCGTGGACTGTTTGCGTGTAGTGGGACCAGATTTATTATTATTAGTGGTATTAGCCATTATTGTTAATAATAACACAGATTACTGGGGTGACGGTCTCTTTATCGTAAACAATTTATCGTGTTTCAATTTAACGTGAACATTTAATCGTAGAACAGTTTATCGTGGACACAATTTACCGTGGACCCAATTTATCGTGGGACAATTTATCGTAGAACAGTTTTTCGTGAACAATTTATCGTAGAAAGGTTTTATGCGTGGTATCAAAAAATTAGTGGGATTCTTTAATGATTTTTGGAAGAAGTTCTGGAATATGGCCATGTGGGACGGAACTCGGTAGTTTCATAACCGATTGTGATGGGATTGGGTATGTTCGATGGAAATGGGATTATTGAATAATTTTTGGAAGAAGTTCTGGCATATGGCCATGTAGGACGGAACTCGATAGTTTCTTAACCGATTATGATGGGATTGGGTATATTGGTTGGAAATGGGATTATTGAATGATTTTTGGAAGAAGTTCTGGAATATGGCCATGTGGGACGGAACTCGCTAGTTTCATAACCGATTATGATGGGATTGGGTATGTTGGATGGAAATGGGATTATTGAATGATTGTTGGAAGAAGTTCTGGAATATGGCCATGTGGGACGGAACTCGGTAGTTTCATAACCGATTATGATGGGATTGGGTAATTTGGATGGAAATGGGATTATTGAATGATTTTTGGAAGAAGTTCTGGAATATGGCCGTGTGGGACAGAACTCGGTAGTTTCTTAACCGATTATGATGGAATTTGGTATGTTGGATGGAAATGGGATTAATTGAATGATTTTTGGAAGAAGTTCTGGAATATGGCCATGTGGGACGGAACTCGGTAGTTTCTTAACCGATTATGATGGGATTGGGTATGTTGGATGAAAATGGGATTATTAAATGATTTTTGGAAGAAGTTCTGGAATATGGCCATGTGGGACGGAACTCGGTAGTTTCATAACCGATTATGATGGGATTGGGTAATTTGGATGTAAATGGGATTATTGACTGGTTTTTGGCAGAAGTTCTGGCATATGGCCATGTGGGACGGAACTCGGTAGTTTCATAACCGATTATGATGGGATTGGGTATGTTCGATGCAAATGGGATTATTGAATGATTTTTGGGAGAAGTTCTGGAATATTGTTAAGGGGGACGGATCTCGGTAGTTTCATAACCGATTATGATGGGATTGAGATACTGTTAAAGTTAGCCGGAAGTTTCCAGCCGAAATAACGCAGATAGTGTCTTGACTATTTCAGCCGAAAGTTAAACTCTCTTTATAATCTTGCTCTTATCGATTTTTATATTCCTATAAACTGAAATAATTTCTCCTTCACACGAATGATATAACCTGATCCTAAATTCTCCTAAATTCGAGTTCGTGACTGAATTTTGCTGTATTCAAGACACTATCTGCATTATCTTTCGACTGGAAACTTTCAGCTAACTTTAACAGTATCCCAATCCCATCATAATCGGTTATGAAACTACCGAGTTCCGTCCCACATGGCCATATTCCAGAACTTCTTCCAAAAATCATTCAATAATCCCATTTACATCCAACATACCCAATCCCATCATAATCGGTTATGAAACTACCGAGTTCCGTCCCACATGACAATATTCCAGAACTTCTTCCAAAAATCATTTAATAATCCCATTTTCATCCAACATACCTAATCCCATCATAATCGGTTAAGAAACTACCGAGTTCCGTCCCACATGGTCATATTCCAGAACTTCTTCCAAAAATCATTCAATAATCCCATTTCCATCCAACATACCCAATCCCATCATAATCGGTTAAGAAACTACCGAGTTCCGTCCCACACGGCCATATTCCAGAACTTCTTCCAAAAATCATTCAATAATCCCATTTCCATCCAAATTACCCAATCCCATCATAATCGGTTAAGAAACTACCGAGTTCCGTCCCACATGGCCATATTCCAGAACTTCTTCCAAAAATCATTCAATAATCCCATTTCCATCCAACATACCCAATCCCATCATAATCGGTTATGAAACTAGCGAGTTCCGTCCCACATGGCCATATTCCAGAACTTCTTCCAAAAATCATTCAATAATGCCATTTCCAACCAATATACCCAATCCCATCATAATCGGTTAAGAAACTATCGAGTTCCGTCCTACATGGCCATATGCCAGAACTTCTTCCAAAAATTATTCAATAATCCCATTTCCATCGAACATACCCAATCCCATCATAATCGGTTATGAAACTACCGAGTTCCGCCCCACATGGCCATATTCCAGAACTTCTTCCAAAAATCATTAAAGACTCCCACTAAATTTTGAAATACCACGCATAAAACTGTTCTACGATAAATTATCCACGATAATCTGTTCTACGATAAATTGTCCACGATAAATTGTCCACGACAAACTGTTATACGATAAATTGCCCACGATAAACTGTTCTACGATAAATTGTTTCACGATAAATTGATTCCACGATAAATTGTTTCCACGGTAAATTGTTCTACGATAAATTGTTCTACGATAAATTGCTCACGATAAATTGTTCACGATAAACTGACAGTAAATCAGATTACTGCACTAAATTTACACAAAGATTTGTTAAAAGAAACTTAAATGGACCAACTTATTTATTATTACTGTTCTATTATTAGGTATATTTTAATTTTAATTTGTAAATTCACGTGTGTCTATATTATAGAAAATAGAAGAAAACAAACTTAACTGAATTGATAATTAATTTACTGACGTAACCACCATGTTGAAAAAATTTTGATGAGTATTGAAATTTTTATTTTTAAGCAAATGAAATAACAACATATTATGTATCAAATTAGATATTATTTTGCGTAGATTAAATGAAATAAAAATAATTATTAGTTTTGGAACCAACACATGGAATTTCGCACATGGAATAATCACAATATAATTTTAATTAATTATTATTTTAATTTTTCTTCACCAACACCAAATGTACAACGTTCACTCTTTCGCCATCTTGTTCTATATCAACTGCTTATCAACAACAACAAATATCACATCAACAAAATCAGAAAAAACAACAAACAGTTATACTTAATAAACACATTTTTATTAATCACTTGTTTTTGTTTCGCAGAATATTTTTCAAAAAGTTTAAAAAATCACTCGATCGATTTCGACTTGTTAGGTCATCATCAGAAGTATCTACTGAATTGTATTAGTAAAAATTTTTTGTTATATAGTAGAAACAAGCAAAATATAAATAAAAATAAAAGAAGGAGGGAAAAAAATAAGCAATAAAGATTAATCTACGGATCCGCGCAGGTAGGCGATGAGTCATAGGTTGAGTAACAAAATTCAAGGTATATTATTGCGTACGTGAGAATAGAAAAGGGCGGGGTCTGTAATTGGTGAGAACCGGATTTCTCTCTGTTCGTTAAGGATATTTTGGTTAAGAAATATTGATTTTCGAATTTCGTAAGATTCTAAGGTATCTAAACGTCTGCCTTTGGGTTGTATATGTAATATGTCTAAATTGTTCAAGCTAGCTGTATGATTTTCTGAAGTTAAATGGTTATGGAAAGTTGATTGATTGCAACCAGATAAATGTTCTTTAGCTCTAACTCTAAAATTGCGCCCAGTCTGACCAATATAGGAGAAACTACAATCATTGCAATTAATCCTATAAACGCCAGATTTGGAAAGGCGATCAACTCTAGGTTTATTGTTAAAAATCATTTTCTTTATTGTGTTATTATTATAAAAAGTAAAACTAATATTGGTATAATTGGACACGATGTTGCTAATCCGTTGGCTCGTTTTTCCTATATACTCTAAGCGACGCCAATTTTTCCGCGTTGGACTGTCCGGTGGATAAATACCCGTTAGAGTTTTACGCTTTAGCTTTTTATTTAATAACTTTAATATAGTCCTAGTTGCATATCCGTTATTTGTTGCTATTTGAAGAATTATGTTAAGCTCAGTGTTATAATTTGAATTTGACAGAGGGATGTTTATTAGTCTATCTATGAGTGAGTGGAAAGCTGACATTTTAATATTATGGGGATGGTTTGAAGAACTAGGGATAACAGCGTCTGTATACGTGGGTTTCCGATAAATTTTGAAGTCTAAAGTAGAATTAATCCTGGTTATTGTTATATCTAGAAAATTAATACATTTATTTTCTTCTTTTTCTAACGTAAAATCAATGGTGGGATATTGAGAATTTAACCAAGTAAGGAAAGAGTCTAACAGTCTATCAGTTCCATTCCATAGACATAATATGTCATCAACATATCTATACCAAAAGATTATATGACGAAAATAGGGATTGTTATTTGATAAGATCATTTGTTCGAAGAAATTCATGAAAATTTCAGCCAACAAAGGTGACAGAGGGGAGCCCATGGGTAGACCATCAGCGAATTTGAAATATTTATTATCAAAACAGAAATAATTTTGATTAATACAAGTCTCAAAAACTAACTTCAGTTCACGACGTATGACGATATGACCGATCTACAACATCCCTATCTAAGTAATTACAAACTATTTGGGACAAAGTATTAATTGGAATAGAAGTGAAAAGACTGGCAACGTCAAATGAAACTAGTTTTGAATGTAACGGAATGTCGGCGTCTTGAATTTTGTTAATCAATTCTACCAAGTTCTTAACCGAGTAAGCCGAAAAGAAATTAGTATGACAATTGAAAAAATTTATGAAACCCTTACATAGCTTGTAGGCAGGAGCATTGCAATACGCTACTATTGGTCTAATCGGAATGCCTTCCTTATGGATTTTTGGTAAACCATAAAGGATCGGGGCAGATGGATTCATGACAGAGTACTTCCAACCAGTTCCATCAAATAACTTCTGGCATTGGTTGATACACTTACTAACCGAAGTCTTAAAAGACTTAGTTGGATCTCTGCCAAGCTCTATTGCTTTACTTTCTGTAATAAAATCAGAAATTTTATTGCAGTAATCGACTTTTGTGAGCACGGTAATTGTATTGCCTTTATCCGCTTTACACGCTATAAGGTCATGGTCACGTAGTTTTTTCTTTATCGCACCAATCACTTTGAAGTTAGTATTATTAGAAGCAGCAGAAGAAGAGAATGGTGCAGTAGAAGAGTTATCAATACCTTTCTTTATTTGTAACGCACACACTGATTTTATTTGGGTTATCTGGTCAGATAAGGCTGTTTCGGCATCTACAGCCAGATTTTCGAATGATCGAAGGTCGATTTTGTTTGGCGTAGGGGCGAAATTCACTCCGTTGCTAAGCATTTGCACCTCTGTATCACGGAAAACGACTGAGGACAAGTTCTTAAAACGTGGATGAAATTGGAAATCAGACGAACCACTATTACCTCTACGGTTAAATGGATAAGCCTTATCTCGCAACACATCCAGTTTAGCTTTTTGTTTCACATATTGAATATGTGAAATTTCAGCTACCTCTGCACGAACTTTTCTGTCCAGCCAATCGAACTCAACAGAGTGCAAACGAATTGCTAACTCAGTGTGAACAACTTTAAGATGGAGATATAAGTTGTTCCTGGTAGCATACCCTTTACGCAGCTCGTTATCCCTCCAGCTACAACGCGCTAGATTGATAGCTCTTCTTCCCTCCAAAGATTTACTATTGCATTGAATGTTAGTATAGTTAGGAAGCAATTTTAATTTTTTACAACTACTATTAAACCATATTTGATTATTATTATAACAAATTCTTACCAACAAACGACGATAAATTACGGCGAGGGTGGCCAAATCTGCCAACTTAATACTTAAATAACGCAAATAGCGTAAAAAGTAACAAACAGTTATTTAAACGGCAAGACGTCTTAATGAGCCAGCTTTATGAAAAAGTGATGACACTCGAATATTTATTAGAAAACAACAACATATCCAAAGAATATGTCAATTTAAAATTAAAACAGCTAGAAAAAGATATGCAGGAAATGTCCAACTAACTCAGTGCGATCATAGTAGAAGCAGAAGAGCAAACGTCTGACTACTTCAAAAAAAATTATTTTGCCCAGCTGCAAGAAAAAGTGGAAACCACAATGATCAAATTTCAACAATCTAACGGCGATAAGACAACCACGCTAGAAGCAGTATAAATTAAACTGTCAAAAGTAGAACTACCTATTTTGTTTTACAGTGTATTCAAACGATGGGAAACCTTTAACGACATATTCACTGAGATGATTCATCAAAACAACAAAATATCCGCCACAGTGAAGATGACATATTTAAAATCACACTTACAGAAAGCGGCAGCCTAACTCATCAGTCACCGTTCAACAACAGGTGACAACTACCAAACAGCTTTTGACATATTGTAATAAAAAAACAGGCACAACAATGCGTGGTTACTCGCCAACCATCAATTCAATGAATAATCCATAGAAAACCCTATAGATGTTCCTCAATTAGAAGATGTTTTCAAATTTCTTGAAAAAAGATTTCAATCGTTGTAAGCCATGGGCATTCACAGACCATCGTCAAACCGACCACAGTACCTTCGCTAAAACGGGTGTACACCGTCACATTAACCAAAACTTGTTGAGTATCGAGCTGTAAGGTCAGATCAAAACCAGCAGATCAAAACCAAGTCAACATTAGACAGATCAATGCTAGTAACTTCCACCAGTCTATTTGTACGTTGTTTAAACCAACAGCAAGGGTCACATCATAGATTGCACACCATACATTGATGACTTAGTTCGAATCGCTATCGTGAAATGCGAGAACAATATCTTCAAGCGGCCAATTGTGAAATTATGTAAACTACCAATTGAGGAAAATTTAAAGGATATATCGCCCATGACAGTCAGCCAGGGTCAAGATGAGCTGTAATCACCAAAAGATTCTGAGAGGGTTCCGAGCCAGGAACCTCAAGTAATAGAAAGGCAACATGAATCGACTGATGCTATTATGTCCTTACGTTCTTTTATTGAGATGCCTTGGCCGATTCGAGGTGGTAGACATGAAATGGACGCTAATACTTTATTATAACATGAGTAATTATTGGGAGAAAATTGAAACATTCAAGACTGCACAAGAAATTCAAGGCCAGCTTAACAATCTAAATGCGGATAATGAATTATTATTAGCGAGCAATAAGGAAATACACAGATCAAAACGAGACTTATGTGATACAATAGGTGTTCTATTAAGGGACAAGTTTGGGATCCTTACAGAACATAAATAACGATCAATAACGATCAGCATCAATTTGAGGCCCTTATAAGGAATCATATCACCATAATAGACAACATAGTCAAGCTAATAAAGCATAATTCAATTCTTACTATGAAATCATTAAGCAAACTGGTAAAAGACCGGGGTTCCCTGAAGGCTGAAATAGAAAGCTTAAACGAATACTTCAACTATTGAACTGCTTGATATTAATATTGAAAAGCTCGCACTCATTAGAAGACACATCTTCCTCACGTATATCAAAGCATGACAGCAGTTTTTGCAATACCTAATACTGAACACATTAACACAATTTCTTGCATTAACACCAGGTCAGAATATTTACCAGTTGATGCACACCGAGAACAGTTTGCGTTATTGACCAAAGAAGAAGTGAAGAATTGCCAATCATTCCAAGGAAACAGATTTAAATGTGATATATATGGCGAAAAATTCTTCAACTCACAAATTCGCTCTATGGAGCCATAAGTCATGTTTTAATTTTATGATTTTTATGTTTTGAATGTGTAGCCTTGATTAAACAAAAAATTTGAAATACGTTAATTTTTTGTTGTTGCTGTTGTTGTTGTTATTATAGATACAGGGTGTCAAATTTTGAGAAAAACGATAATCACGATGTTGTATATATGTATGTCAATAAATAGAAAAATAATTGTCCAATAATTATGATTTTAAGTGAGCTCATTTTAAAGGTAAGTTCTCAAAAACCTATTTTTTTTTCTAGAATTCGACAATTAATATTTTACAACATATCAAAAAACTAGAATACCGTTTTTTTTTTGTTTTCTTGCAAAATTCGTGTTAGTAAGAGAAGTATTCCATTTTTATATGGAAAGCTATATAGATATTTCTCAATGTTTTGAAATTGTTTACAAAAGTGGTAGTTCACTTAATTTGTGTGTGTTGTATTTTATTTATTGTACAATTGTAACAAATTTCGATGTTGTTTTTGCGTAACCACCCTGTTTATAAAAATAAACATAGAAAAATTGGATTGATGGTAATCAGCTGATCTATAAGTAAACATACACACACACAAGCTATGCCAAAATTAAAAATAATAACAAGATGGGGTATAAAAACCAAAGCGAGATGATGCAAGGGGATCAGTGGGTTGCGAAAAATCGAGAAATAAATTTAAAAAAAAAAGAAAATTGTGGCGCTCATACCAAGTGCAACCGATCTAACAAAGAAAAAAAAATATAATCATATAATTTATGTAAAATTTGTTAATTAAAGAAAAAACCATAAAATAATTCAAAATTGTATTGCTAGTATAGTGAGTCGTATGTACAAGTTAAAAATCCTTTATATATTATACAAAAACAGACAAAATACAATAAAATAAATGTTATCAACGACAATCAAAAATTAATAATAAACAAATTATGTATGTATTTCTAAAAATATAAATTATAAAGTTAAGGATAATAATAAATATGTTATATAAATGCCAAGTATATGTGTATTCTTGTGTGATTAAATACTGTAATGCTGTGGTAAAACTGTGATTGGCCATCATAAGAATAAAAATAAAAATTCAATATCGGCCGGCAAGTGTCCATTTGTTTATTTAATCGTGAATTAAAAGAAAAAAAAAATATTACCAAGCCATTCAGAAAGTGTTAATACAACTTCTAGCCAATCAAGAAGTTGCAGTGGTGTTTGTGAGTGTTCAAGTGGTGTTGTTGGTACCTTTTCGTTATTGGGTGTCCATCATACACTAAGAAAGTTTCGCGGATGGAAAGCATGCGAAATAGTTTACAATTCTGTTACCCGAAAGAGCAAACTAGGCAGATTCTCGAGTAAATAAAATCAAAACACCCAGAAGGTGAAGGCTATACATCTGATATCGTTAATAAATCGAACGAGTGAGATTCCGAGTTAACGGTTGGCTGTGCGGTCAACGGATTATATACATATATATATACTAAATTTTGGAGGACACCATCATTCATCGGGTTGCGGTTTGCTGACGTATACAACTACTGGTGGCGAGATCATCCGATTATATTTAAAAATTTGGAGGACACCATCATACATCTAATTGCGGTTTTTGGTGACGTATACAAACAAAAATTTAACGAAAATTTTTCTTTTTATTATATTTTTGATATCTATATATATATGCTATATTTTATACTTCCTTTCTACATTTTCCGATCATCTTATTTTGTATTCTGTCTTAATTTTCATTTCATATTTGCTTATGTTTGCTTAAATTACCGACACATTCATAGATGGTTGATTTATCATTGTATTGCTTATGAATGAATTGGTACGTAGCTACATTAGTTGATTTCTACTATTCGTATTTCTCTTGTTCAAACTAATTTATTTTGTGAATGAATTTTTTTGTTTTTGTTGGTATCGTTGCAAACGCTGGTACGAACCATTTAAGTGTGTTCATTTATTGCTTGCGCGGTGATCCAGATGCATTTTCTCACCTTGGGTATAAAATGTTAAAATACAAAATGGTGTAGTGAAGTCCGATTGTGATGGGGTAAGGAGTGATTGCGGTACTGATGTATAGAACGACCTTCCATATGGTTTTGTTGTAGAGATGAATTAGGCACACAGTGATTTTTTTTGTAACATGGCTAATGGCGCGTGCGGTCTATTGGAACCCCCCTCTTTCCTGACTGGTTTGCTATCTCAACTAAAGTGTGCCGCCGTGTGCGCTGTTACATGACCAAGCCATACAGTTACAAATGGCGCCGAAACAGGGACCGAAAATGATCTTACAATTGTTTAATTTTCAAGCATAATTAATTAACGTATGTAAAATGGATTTTTTTTTCTTTGGTGGCCCTAATAAGGCATCCTGGTAGCTTCACTACCTAATAATAACAGATAGGCCTCAAAACCGCTTAGTTACCACGCGGTTTGTTTATCTTCTTTTAATTTGCCCTTCAGGTTTTTTAACAAGCACGTTGTAGTGACTTGTCCGTTAATATATTTTTGTGTCCTGCTTTGACTATACTTGATTTTACTACCGGATTAAGTTACGTTATAAATTTTACCTATTTTTAATTTTTGTGATTGAAGGTTTTTATACTTGTCCCGCAATTGACTATTCATGACTTGAATGCCTTGTGGTACAGTATGTAGAGATTACTCATGAAAATTCTAAATAGTGTCGGTTAATTCAATTTTTTTTTATTTTTGGTTTAATTCAGTCTTCAACAATATTTTTTATAAATAACGATCAATAAGTATAAAGATACCGAGGCGTTTGATAATTCGATGACTTCGAATTTCTCGTCTCGGATCCAATTGTTCAACGCAGTATAAATGTAAATTCAAGTTAGTCTTAGTAGTGACATCGGTAAATTATAGCATACAATTTTTATTTTTAGCAAGCACATTTCGTGACTTGTCCGACATATTTTTATTTAAATAAAGTTTTTTTCTGTCATTATTGATTAGTTAACTGACGCATGATATAGTACGGTACAAATCTAACATTAAATTCTGTTGATCGATTGTATTTTTAATTTTTCTATGATTGATGATCCATGAATTGGACTACTTGCGACTTATTAGGAATGCATGCTCAACGAATTTAATTTAGAATCCTTATTTTTTTTTGTCGTTAATTTTTTTAAATATTATTTCCAATTAAAACAGTGATAAGTGATTAATGATAGATAGAACAAATGTTGTCTCGTTGGATGATTCGATGAATTCGGATTCCTCGGTCAACTTATGTCGCCTTACTCGTTAATGATTTATTTTTCCTAAAAATTAGTACGGTTTAAAGCAAAGTTAACTAATATATTCAATAATTCGTAGTGTATATTGTTTTTGTATTTTCTTTTTTTTATTAAAATATTATGGAAGGTACGGTCGAAAGCAAGTCGGAAATTATTTTTATAACGATGTATTGAACCATGTTACGGAAATACATCATACTGTAATCAGGTACTCCCCTCCCCATTACTTAGGAGTCGATAATTATTATAAACTATTTCTATTAAATTTTTTTTTTCTCGTATAAATAATATTGGCTAATACAATTAATCAAATTCAAATTATTTAATTATAATATTCTACTTTATTTATTATCTTCGGTGTATTGTTTACTCGTTTATTGCTGGTGTATTCTATTCATTTTTTTTTCCTCTTTAAATCGATTAATCATGGATTTCAAATTAATTTACGAATCTCTATCGGCTGAAGAAGTATTCGTAGAATATCGAGTTCGCGGTATAGATCATGATCAGGTTGGAGCTGAGAAAAAATTTCATGAAACTCTAAAAGGGGAATTCCATAATCCAAATCTGAAACCGACAAAGTCACATATAACTCAAAACCCGGAAACTGAATTACACGAAATAAATCAGAAAATTATAGAGATTGACGAAATACTGGAGAAATTAGATGACTATTCCATTCGCGATAAACGTAAGATATTAATCCGGATTGCTCATTGGAGGGACCGAGCGGAACGTCTTATACAATCGTTCGAAATTCTCCCTGCAATGTCATTAACGTTGGTAAATGCTCTAAAACGTGTGGCGCGAAATCTTAATAGAGACATAAAACGATCTGAAGCCGAGGCAGCTACTAACCATGATGTTGATACTCGTAAGTTAAAAGCTTCAGGTAGTGTACATACAAACAGCGACGACTTAGGCAAGGCTGCTCACTCAGCACAATTAAAAGAACTAGAAAGAAGCCTAGAAGACAAATTTTCAAAAAAACTTGACCAACTTTCTGAACACTTCATGAAGCAACTCCAAACTGAATCTCGAAAACAAAGAAAATCTGATTCGCATTCTTGCAAATCTTCTCGTTCATCCAGCGACAATTGTAATCCAAATCATTCCAGTGATAGCTCGACGGAAACTAGCGATAGTGATTTAAATCTTACGGGACACTCTTTTAGCATACCTAAAAGGCGAGATAAAAGACAGCCAAGTACGTGGTATCGAAGAGGAACGCATCCCTCAAAATGGAAAATATCATATTCGGGTAAAACTGATCCAAAAAGTGACGAAAATGTATATGATTTTATTTTAAAATTGGAAGAACATGCTAACCAAGACCGAATTCCTCTCCAAGAACTGGTTTATTTGATGAGGAATTTTGTTACGGGTAAAGCTGAAAAATTCTATTATATACTAACTCACAAAAAGCGAAACCTTTCTTGGAAAGAATTACGAGCAGCATTATTGAATAGATTTAGCAGCCTGGAAAACGAGAGAGCAATGCGAAGACAAATTCGACATCGTACCCAAAATTCCAAAGAATCATTCAATGACTATGTGTTAGATATCGAATGTATTAATGCTAGATTGCAAAAACCCCTGAAGGATTATGAATTATTGGATGTGGTTCTGGAAAATATGAACCCGGCATTGCGAAACGCAACTTGCAACGAACGATTTAGGTCGCTTGAAGATCTACGCAAGGTATGCGATAATTACGAAAAATTGTGGTCAACCTCAGGATTCGATCCTCGACGAATGATCGATTCACGGGGTAAACGCAGTGTAATGTTCGTGGAAGAGGTGGTAAAACCAACAAGATCTCTCCAGTCCACCTTCAACGGGCCGAGTACCTTTTGTGGTACTCAGGTCCATACTGTTAGTTCTGATGAATCTGATATTGAAATTGACAGATCCAATCTAATAAAAGAAGTGGAAGCTTTACACCCAAAGATGTTTGTAGTCTGTTGGAACTGCAAGGACTTAGGTCATCGATTTGTTAACTGCCCTATGAGCACCACGCATACCTTTTGCAGAAGGTGTGGATTGGCCGGATTTACAGTTGACGCTTGCATCCGATGTCAAAATAAAGAATTGGGAAATGTGCGCCCGAACGTGATAAAGCCGGGGGAAGCACGTTCGGAGAAATCTCAGAACCCCACATCACAACTATCGAAGGTATTCCCGAAAACCTCCCCCAACCAAACTCAGAAATAGAAAGTTGTCTCCTTATATCTAAACGTTTTAAAAGAATACAAAATTATTGGCGTGAACGTAAACTATTTTGTCGTGCTTGCAATATTTGCTCAATAACCGAATTTCCAGATTATGATCCTAGACCTTACATAAAAATCAATATTAGTGGAATGTCTTTGATAGGTCTTTTAGACAGCGGGGCAACTATTAGTATATTAGGGAAAAATGCTGAACAACTTCTGCACTCACTTAACGTTAAACTCAAACCCTGTAATTATAGTATTCAAACAGCAGATGGTTCTTCAAACACGGTGCTGGGGTACGTTGTACTGCCAGTTACCTACCTCAACAAAACAGAGAATTTAAAATTCTGTGTAGTGCCAACCTTGAAAACCGAAATATATCTTGGTGTTGATTTTTGGCGTGCCTTTAAAGTAGCACCAGATGTCGTTTGTGGGATGACCTGCGAACCAGAAAACTCCAAAAATCAACATATTCTCAGTGCCACACAAAATGCCAAATTACAAAATATAATTGGACTGTTTCCTTCGTCTGCTTTAAACGGTTTAGGTAAAACAAAGCTGGTCGAGCATACGATCGATGTTGGTCAAGCGACTCCAATAAAACAGCGGCACTATCCAGTATCCCCAGCGATTCAAGAGTTAATTTTCCGTGAGCTTGATAGGATGCTAGACTTAGGTGTGATCGAAGTAAGCAACAGTCCTTGGAGCTCTCCAATCGTTCTTGTTAAGAAACCTAATGGAAAAAACCGATTATGCTTAGATTCTCGTAAGGTTAACATGGTAACTAAGAAAGACGCCTATCCGCTTCCAAATATAAATGGTCTTTTGGGAAGAATGAAAGACACGACATATATCACTAGCCTTGATCTCAAAGATGCCTTTTGGCAAATTCCGCTATCTGAACAGTCTAAAGAGATTACCGCCTTTACAGTTCCAGGCCGTCCTCTCTATCAGTTCTGCGTCATGCCGTTTGGGTTGTGTAATGCACCCCAAACCATGTGCAGACTGATGGATCGAGTAATACCGCATCAGCTTCGAGAAAATATCTTTGTGTATCTTGACGATTTATTGATTGTCTCAGCTGGGTTCGACGAACACCTGGAACTGCTTAAGACGGTAGCGGAATTAATGTCAAGGGCCGGATTAACCCTTAATATTGAAAAGAGTCACTTCCTTCTCAGAGTAACAAAATATCTTGGGTACCTCATTGGAGAACGTGGTTTAAGAACGGACCCGACTAAAGTTGAGGCCATTAGAAACTTTCCAATGCCGACCACTGTAAAACAGACACGACGATTTTTAGGGATGGCGGGCTGGTATCGTCGTTTTATACCAAACTATGCCGATGTTACTGCCCCCATAACTAATTTACTTCGTAAAGGTGTTAAATTTCAGTGGAATGACGAAGCTAACTTAGCGTTTGGAAATCTAAAGCAGCTACTTAGTAGTGCACCTCTCCTTCATAATCCTAAATTCACGGACCCGTTCTTCATCCGATGCGATGCCAGCACTCAGGGAATAGGAGGTGTTCTTTTTCAATTGGACATCGATGGTAGTGAGAAGCCTATAGCCTTTATCTCGCAAAAATTAAATTCGGCACAACGAAATTACACGATAACGGAGCTAGAATGTCTAGCTGCCGTTATAAGTGTCAAACAATTTCGGCCGTACATTGAAGGCTATAGGTTTACCATTATCACCGATCATGCCAGCCTTAAGTGGTTAATGTCACAAAAGGACCTTAGTGGTAGACTTGCTAGATGGAGCTTGAAGCTACAAGCCTATGATTTTTCTATAGTGCACCAGAAGGGAAAAGATAATGTGGTAGCGGACACATTATCACGAATTTACTGCGATAGCATTGAAGAGATACAGTCCGATGCAGCATTACATAATTTTGATCTTTTAAGTCAGGATCCAAGTTGTGATGAAGCATACGAGCAACTTAAAATTCGAGTTGAAAGTAGCCCATCTGAATATCCAAATATGTGCGTTCGTAATAACAGGCTGTTAATACGAATCGACCCCAAACGATTTATTCCAGTTACAGATACTCCCTCTTGGAAGATGTGGATTCCCGTTTCAAATAGGATCGACCTAATAAAAAAAGAGCACGACGATCCAAACGCGGCTCATAGCGGCATACGGAAAACATTAGAACGTCTTCGGAGATTATATTATTGGCCAAAAATGACGGTTGATGTGCATAAATATATAACAGGATGTTGCATATGTAAACAGTCAAAAGCTTCCAATACTTGTTTGAGACCGCCGCTGGGTAAGCAAATAATACCAAAGAGACCATGGCAGAAAATATACATAGACCTATTGGGTCCTTACCCTCGGACTACCAGTGGTAAGACTACTATATTCATAGTATTGGATCACTTGACTAAATTTGTCTATCTTAAACCTTTGTCCAAAGCAACAGCGATTAACATTACAAAATGTTTAGAAGACGAAATATTTTCTTTGTTTAGTGTCCCTGAATCTATTCACTCCGATAATGGCGTACAATTCATCGGTAAGGAATTTCAGGCTCTAATAAATGAATATGGTATATCACATGTACGTTCGGCATATTACTCACCCCAAAGTAATGCGTCAGAGCGCGTGAATAGGTCGATCACAGCTGCGATTCGAGCATACGTGAGTAACAAACATAGTACTTGGGATAAGCATCTACCCCAAATAGCGACTGCCCTAAGAAATTCGATACATGAATCGACGGGATATACCCCTCATTTTCTTCTTTTCGGCTATCAGAAAATTTTGAGAGGCCAAACTTATAAAACTTTAAGCGATTTAATGGTTATAGAAGAACCCTTGGTGAATTGGCTAGACTTACCTGACCGACTAGCATTAGTACATGATGAGGTAAAGACAAATTTAGCGTCCGCTTACCGAAAGTACTCCAGCTACTATAATCTTCGTACAAGAGAACGTACGCTCCAGATTGGTCAGACCGTTTACGTCCGACAACATCCCCAGAGTGACGCTTCAAAAAAATTTGTAGGGAAATTTGCTTTTCCTTTTGTGAAAGCGACGGTAAAAGAGAAACGAGGTAATGTGAGTTATGTGTTAGTTGACGAGAACGGCAAAAATTTGGGTACCCATCATATAATGGACATTAAACCATGAAATTCTTTTCTTTTCAGCTTCAAAAATTTGATTTTTCCTTTCTTTATTTAGATAAAAATCATTCTTGAACCTGCCCTGTAACAAATTTCGATGTTGTTTTTGCGTAACCACCCTGTTTATAAAAATAAACATAGAAAAATTGGATTGATGGTAATCAGCTGATCTATAAGTAAACATACACACACACAAGCTATGCCAAAATTAAAAATAATAACAAGATGGGGTATAAAAACCAAAGCGAGATGATGCAAGGGGATCAGTGGGTTGCGAAAAATCGAGAAATAAATTTAAAAAAAAAAGAAAATTGTGGCGCTCATACCAAGTGCAACCGATCTAACAAAGAAAAAAAAATATAATCATATAATTTATGTAAAATTTGTTAATTAAAGAAAAAACCATAAAATAATTCAAAATTGTATTGTTAGTATAGTGAGTCGTATGTACAAGTTAAAAATCCTTTATATATTATACAAAAACAGACAAAATACAATAAAATAAATGTTATCAACGACAATCAAAAATTAATAATAAACAAATTATGTATGTATTTCTAAAAATATAAATTATAAAGTTAAGGATAATAATAAATATGTTATATAAATGCCAAGTATATGTGTATTCTTGTGTGATTAAATACTGTAATGCTGTGGTAAAACTGTGATTGGCCATCATAAGAATAAAAATAAAAATTCAATATCGGCCGGCAAGTGTCCATTTGTTTATTTAATCGTGAATTAAAAGAAAAAAAAAATATTACCAAGCCATTCAGAAAGTGTTAATACAACTTCTAGCCAATCAAGAAGTTGCAGTGGTGTTTGTGAGTGTTCAAGTGGTGTTGTTGGTACCTTTTCGTTATTGGGTGTCCATCATACACTAAGAAAGTTTCGCGGATGGAAAGCATGCGAAATAGTTTACAATTCTGTTACCCGAAAGAGCAAACTAGGCAGATTCTCGAGTAAATAAAATCAAAACACCCAGAAGGTGAAGGCTATACATCTGATATCGTTAATAAATCGAACGAGTGAGATTCCGAGTTAACGGTTGGCTGTGCGGTCAACGGATTATATACATATATATATACTAAATTTTGGAGGACACCATCATTCATCGGGTTGCGGTTTGCTGACGTATACAACTACTGGTGGCGAGATCATCCGATTATATTTAAAAATTTGGAGGACACCATCATACATCTAATTGCGGTTTTTGGTGACGTATACAAACAAAAATTTAACGAAAATTTTTCTTTTTATTATATTTTTGATATCTATATATATATGCTATATTTTATACTTCCTTTCTACATTTTCCGATCATCTTATTTTGTATTCTGTCTTAATTTTCATTTCATATTTGCTTATGTTTGCTTAAATTACCGACACATTCATAGATGGTTGATTTATCATTGTATTGCTTATGAATGAATTGGTACGTAGCTACATTAGTTGATTTCTACTATTCGTATTTCTCTTGTTCAAACTAATTTATTTTGTGAATGAATTTTTTTGTTTTTGTTGGTATCGTTGCAAACGCTGGTACGAACCATTTAAGTGTGTTCATTTATTGCTTGCGCGGTGATCCAGATGCATTTTCTCACCTTGGGTATAAAATGTTAAAATACAAAATGGTGTAGTGAAGTCCGATTGTGATGGGGTAAGGAGTGATTGCGGTACTGATGTATAGAACGACCTTCCATATGGTTTTGTTGTAGAGATGAATTAGGCACACAGTGATTTTTTTTGTAACATGGCTAATGGCGCGTGCGGTCTATTGGAACCCCCCTCTTTCCTGACTGGTTTGCTATCTCAACTAAAGTGTGCCGCCGTGTGCGCTGTTACATGACCAAGCCATACAGTTACACAATTTTGCGTCATATTTAAGTATGAGTCACAGAATTATGAGGTGCCACCCCCTGGTTTATATCGTTTGGTTAGTCGTAGTACCACAAATTCCGTTTCTTTCTTGGGTTATTTTATAAAAGACTAAATAAAATGTTGTTTTCCCCTTTTTTATTGGGGGTTGATTATTTTTACTTGACGCAGGCGTACCAGTTAAACGATGAGTAATTCTTTTGAAAACAAAAAATAACATTGTTGATATCAATAAGAGTAAAAATTTAATTTAATTTTTGATTAGTTGACATTGTGAATTGTAGACAACATTTTAAATAAGGAGCAAGATTTTTTAAAATTTGAAAAAGGAACTGTGTTAAACTGAGTGTAAGTTTAAGTGGATAAATAAGTACTAGTGCGCTAAATTTGATAATGGATAAATTTCGAAAGTGTTGTAAACCATATCGCGATTCAAAGTGTTCGCAATTTATGCTACAATCAGTTGGGAATCAAGATAATTTGTATCTTTGTTCAACGTGCTATATAAATATTACCTGCAAACAACGAAAAATGGAACCAGAGTTGTCACCTGTTGCGGGACCATCTATGACATCACCTCTTACACCGCAAATACCCGATAACGATGATAGCAGTGTTAGTGAAGAGTTTTATTTAAAAAATGTGTCTGTTTTGGAAAAAAATGAATGAAGTGTTACCCTTTCCTGTAAAGTATCCTATATATCCGAGTACGTTAGAAGCCAGGCCAAAACATCAGCAGCAAAAAGTAATAGATTTAACTTCAATAACACCATCAACATCTTTGGTTCCGGGAATTGTGCCGCTTTTGAATCAGTCAACTGAAGATCAAAGGCAGGTTGCACTATATGATGAATTGATTAGTGATCTAAAAGCTAAATTCGAAGAACTGGAGAAAGCCAGTGATAAGATTCAGCTACTTATTATATTGCCAAAATCATTAACCATTCAAGAAATCCAGAATGAGTTCAAGGTAACGCATTATATGGTGCGAATCGTTAAAGATCTACGAGACAAGAATGGTCCACTAAGTCGTCCAGCAGCTAAAGTAGGAAAGCGATAAAGTGATGAGCTGAAGCAAGCAGTATTATCTTATTATACTGATGATGATGTTAGTCGGATAATGCCAAGCAAAAACGATTGTTTAACAGTCGATATAGTTAAAGTTCAAAAGCGGCTAATGATGTGTACATTGAAAGAGTGCTACGAAGGATATAAGACAATGTATCAGGATGACGAATCAAAAAACATTGGGTTTTCCGAATTTTCACTACTTCGTCCAAAATACTGTGTACAACCAGGTAGTAGTGGAACGGATACAGTCTGCGTGTGTACCATACATCAAAATGTAAAATTAATTATTTATGGTACCAAAATGGAAACTATTACCAACGGAAAGATAGCGCACTACCGGGATTGTATTTCAACTATTTTATGTGATGAGCCTACACCAACATGTTACCTTCTACAATGCGAAAGCTGCCCAAGACTGGATAACTTTAAAGAATATTTGAAAAATGCATTTCAGGAACATGGCTGCGAGGATGCTGAGTTAAAATTTAGTCAGTGGGTTTCTACCGATAGGTGCAATCTGGAGACCTTTTCTCAACTGTTGGATGAATTTCTGGATTATTTCATAAATAAACTGAAGAAACTGTTACCTCATTGCTTCATTTCACTTCAGCAGTTCATCTTCTTAAAAAATAAAAAATTGGCGCTGAAGTCTACGGAGGTGATAGTTATATGTGATTTTGCAGAAAATTATGCATTTATAATGCAAAATGCCACACAAGGATTTCATTGGAATAATTAGCAATTGACTCCAAAATTTGGAAGGCAAATTACTTCACCACACCTTCATTATAATATCGGATTGTCTTCACCACGATACTGTAGCGGTTCACTTATTCATTGAAAAATTGATGCAGTTCTTGAAAACTAAAATATCCAGTTTATCTAAAATTTATTATATTACCGATGGCGCAGTCACGCAATATAAAAATAAGAGAAATTCTAAGAACATCTTAAAACAGAAAGAATATTTTGGGTTGATTGTGAATGGCATTTCCATGCAACAGCTCATGGGAAAGATCCATGTGATGGAGTAGGAGGTACCATCAAAAGAATGGTATCCAGAGCTAGTCTCACAATGGAATACAGCAGTACAATAACCAATGCAGATGAATTATTTAAATAGGCTAAAACGTTGAAGACAGTTATCAATTTTGGATTTTGTTCAGACGCAGAACATAAATCCAAGCAAATCAAACTTGCAACTAGGTTTGAAAATTTAAAAACAGTAAAAGGAACTCAAAATTTCCATGCAGTTATTCCAACAGAGGATGGCTATTTGAATTGTAAAAAATATTCTAATTTTGACGATTATGTTAAATTTAAATTGTAATTTGAATAAGATTTAATGTTAAACAATAAAATAAAATTATCAAAAGAATTTGGGTTTGAAATTTTAAATATATGTAATTAAATTTGAATAACAAATATTAATAATTTAACTGAACTATCAATTTTGTAAACAATTTCAAAACACTGAGAAATATCCACTGAAATACAGTTTTTCCATATAAAAATGAAATACTGCTCTTACTAAAACGCATTTTGCAAGAAAACAAAAAATAACGGTATTCTAGTTTTTTGATATGTTGTAAAATATTAATTGTCGAATTCTAGAAAAAAATATGTTTTTGGGAAAATTTAAAAAGAACTTTTTGGCGGGAAATTTAGAGAAGAAGGAATTAAACAATATACTATTTTCATATTTTTTTAGAAATCCTTATTAACTTACCTTTAAAATGAGCCCAAAACCATAATTATCGGACAATTATTTTTCTTTTTATTGACATATATACAACATCATGATTATGGTTTTTCTCAAAAGTTGACACCCTATATGTTTAATAACTACAACAACAACAACAAAATTAAAGTATTTCAAATTTTCTTTTTTTCAATCAAGGCTACACATTCAAAATATAAAAATCATAAAATTAAAACAAGACTTACAAAAATTTGTGATTTGACGTATTTTTCGCCATATATATATATATATATAACATCATGAGCAGCAAAGCTCAATGCGAAGTGGCAAATCCTACAAAGGAAAATTAATCTTGAGTAATTGTGTTCCATCGGGACCGTAAATGCATCGAATCACTGGATAAAACTCAGTGCCAATAATCAGTGGTTATATATGCCGATCACAATGTAATAACGGTCAATGTGATATGCCACCAGGATCATACATCATTGCAATCGGCTCACCTTCTCATTATATAGAAAATACATTGAATAGGTCAGTCAACCAACACACTAACTGAATCTGGCAATTTAAGGAAATTTATCAGATGGATTAAAACTACCACGGCCGCATAATGAATATCCACAGCCCGTAACTCTTAAAGACACAATAAAGTAGGATCAATGTATAAAAGCACTTAGAGAAACGGAGGACCAACTACATGAAGGGAAGACTCATCACATTCATTCAGTCATCACAATTATGCCATGACACATAATTTTTTGGATTCTTTTAGTATTAGGTGCTATTTGGGGCATCAGATACAAGCAATTGTTTTTACCCCAGTAGTCCCCACCAGTGGTTATCTACTAGTACTTAGAAGAATTAACAGTTTTTTGATTCGTACAAATCAATTTTTTCAATATTTTATTTCTAAACAGCGAAAAATGACCAACCAAATAGCACAGTGGTTACAGTTTTGGTGTTTTGATCGGGAAACACCGGGTTTGAATCCCGATAGGGGCAGGATGCAAAAGGGGTTTTCATCATCAGATTACGATCTGTGATGAAAATGAATGCAACTATGATCCCTGCCGGAGTGCAGAACTCATAGGCCGACCGACCTATCATCCATGCCAGTACTATAAGTTGGCATGGAGCTCTGCAATGTGCAGATGGTTCTACGGAAATTGGACCTATAGTCGCACGTTCTCGAAGTGGCTACGCGGCCAAAAAGTAGAACGGTAAAAGCGAACCGCGAGGGAGTTGGGAGTGCCTAGGCTTCAGAACAGGTTAAAGATAAAAAAAACGATAAATATCTGGTGTTAAAAAACATTAAATCAAAGTACAAGTACATCAAAAATGAATGTTAACGAATCGATTCAAATTCCAAATGCAATTTTATTTTAAATGTATATTTCTATCATTGTGTTGACAAAGGAACAACAGCTTCTCGTTTTAAATATTTAAGCGAAAAATTTTACCTTTTCAATAATTACCAAAGAGTGTAAAAAAAGTATAGTTCAACTATTCAAGAATTACACTAACGAACTATCAAAAAAATAAAATTCAACTAATGAGGTGTAATAAACTAGTTAAAAATACTGGACGAAAATCATCCTTGTCAAAATGCCAAAATTTCAAATTTGCGAAAAATGGTAACCAAACCCGACGCAGAAATATCTTGTAACAAATTTTAAAGCAAAAGTTGGAGTCAAACAATATACTCTAAGAAAATAGGAACAAGCCGAAGCATCACAATATATCTGTGCAAACAATCACCAAAAGACACCAGCGTTCCTTCGGCCTTTACCGACTACTGAAAGGCGATAAATGGAAGGAATATATTTCAGTCGACGAATATATGTTAGTCGACGACCTTTTTATTTAACGAATGCCGATGGCCAAATAAATCTGTAATATTTGAGTCGCGGCCAAACTAAAGCGGAATAGTTCCATTTACAAAAACGTTCCTAAGAATTGGATATCCCACCAGAACTCGCTCCATCACACACAGCACAGAAAACTCTTGCATTTCTCCAAAAAAATAACGTATCACTTATTCATCCTAATTTATGGGCTCCTTCATCACCCGACTTGGCACCCCGTAGTTATTACTTGTGGGGCTACTCAAAGTTACAATTGGCAAAATCTAAAGTTGTTCTTTATAAAAACAAAGGTTTACAGTATTTTTAAAAACTCTAACTGTATTTTATTATTTCTATTCAAATCATTATCAATGATCATCATTTTTGATGTATCTGTATTAGAACATGATTATTAAGATTGAAATGTAAAATTTAATTTAAATATTAACAATTTCGATTTTTATCGATCGAAATATAAATTTTTTGTTTTTTCGCCACAATCGTCATGTGTTCTTTTTACTGTCCCTAGATGGAAGACCACTTGTGTTCAAGATGAGTGGTCGCTAATTTGTTATTACATATATGCAATATTTCGATCAGAAATAATGAAAATTAAAAAATTTATTTAATAATTATTATTTAATAACCGCGGCTCAATCGATGAAAAACGCGAATATTTTGTTCACAGGCATCATAGGCCCAAAAGCCCATCAAAAAATTCTGCAAGAAAGTATGCCATTGTATTAAAATATTTTATTTAAAATATGCAAGTTTACCTGTCCTTTATAATTTTTAGTAAGGGGCGCGCCTCCTATATTCTTCTCATTAGTATCACAATTATGAGGTGCACAATATTTGGTTTCCAGTGTTTCGTTTAGTTGTAGGCACAATGCGGAAGAATTTAGAAAATCATGTTGGGTTACTTGTATCTCGAATCGAAGAAAGCCATACAGATAACCAAATCTATCCATCATACAGCTTTGTTGCTCGCATCTGGATATGGTATCCAAATATTTGTTACGAGAAATAAAAGGTGTAATGAAAATCGATGCAATCTTATTTTCCGATAATCGGTAGCTCGATGGCAGAAATTTTTGTATGATATAAGCGTTATAATTTACAGAGGCACTTTGACTTCCAGCATATAAAATCATGGTAGAGTCTTCCGGAAATGTATCCAAACATTCTTCGCTTGTCAATACAATATTTGGATTTGTTAAAATACCAACACAATGATGAACATGTCTAAAATCTTCAGTTAAACTATTTTTTTGAATCGTAACTATCCACGGAGCACTTTGTGTGTCAGACTTGATTGCAAGACCCAACTTTATCATTGTTATACTGATCACTAAACTTATTTTCAGAGTGTATAATATATCCATGGTTAAACGCACGATAATTAAATATTACGCGGGAAATCTGTTCTACTGAATGTGGCTCAATTACAATGAAACTCCCCTTATATACGTTGAAAATTGTTATCTAAATATAACGACTATTTTCGGTGGTATCTATATATATATATGTATAAGAACCGCAACCGATCAAATAATAATAACAAAAATTTTATAAAACCTATTTATAAGATAGTGTTATTACAATTTCAAACTCAATTACTATATTTGATATTGACATAACAATGCTAAACCGCCTTGACCACTATTTAACGAGTTTCAGATTATCGTTGAAAGAACATACCAGTTAGAAAATGTTCTTTTTAAAAAACATTAAAATATTGTTACGAATTTGCCCTTTCCAATCCGGTTCAGATCACTGGCTTGTCAATACGGTTATACAGTTTGATGGTTACAAAATCAATTCTCAAAGTTTACAGCACTTCCAGAATATTACCAAATTTATCGGAAATAATCTTTGAATAAATTCCTAATATTTACTTTACATATACCACTACTGAAATATTCCCGAAAACTCGAGAAATATTCCAAAAATTCATTAATCACTAAAACACCACAACAAATAATTTTTGCCATTATTTATTAGTTCACATAATTCATAATTTACCATTTACAATTAGTTTTAGTCATACCACTAAATCACTTTTACGTCACTTATTATTTTCCTGCTACTCACTTTCGATTTTATTCTATCGCGTACTGCGTCTTAACCAAGACTCACCTAAGACTAACTTAAGGGTAATTTCTCACTGTGCTCATCGCACCCGTATTTATATTTTGGAAATAAAATTTTGGAAATAACCAACTAATATTTAAATCGAGAAGCTATTAATTCTAACCAACCAGCCCAAGCGACCAATCTGCGAGGAATTAAGTCACCCAAATAAATATACCGATAACAAATTCAACATATCTCTTGCCACCGCCTCTCGATACCATCCAACCTTGAATTTACCATTATTTATGGTCCGTTCTACCTTAGCCATATTCTTGGTAACAATCCGCTCAGCGTCTGCTGGAAAATCTGCTGGCCACGCGTCTCCTTCACACTCTGTAGCTGTACCATTTGTTCGCCTCCATCCCCGAAAACAGGCAACGTCTTCATTGCCAACTTAATATCATTGTAGCTCCTCCAGATTCTTGGCCCTTTGTGTATCTTTTACAAACGCCATCCTGGATGTCGTGCACCCTCTATACGGCTATTATTCACCGCTGTTCTCTTCCAGAACTCTTGGGAGATATGTTCCTGATATATTCCAACTTCGTGATGGTTTTGCTGGATCCATTTCTGGTGTTTGCAACTTCTTTACAAATCACCCTTCTGTCCACAGGTCGTCCGCCTTATCCGGTATCGCTCTCAGATAATCTTCAATGTCCTAGCCAATCAACTCTCATAAGAGCCTAAGAAGACCTAAGTGTTATGACCTACTATCCCTTTCAAACGTAAGCTGTCACGATTGCTCTTCAACATGACCCGAGAGCATCGCTGAATCTGCAATAAATTTCTTGGTTTTCTTTAAGTCATTGCTGTCTCCTCTGGCACCCACTTCATTCAACGTCTGCTCTCCACCGTTTTCGAATACTCGTATCGCCTACATCATCATTTCGTTTACCGAATATTGTGTCCAACATTTGATTCAGTTTCTTCTTGATGTTTTCGTTGCCTGTATTAATTTCTTTCATTTATTGTATTATTCCTCGCATCAAATCTTTTATTGTTTGTTCCGTTATAATAGCCAATAATTGCGCGATATCGAAAGTTCTACACGGATCCTATTTCCGCCACCACATATTTATATCTAGTTTTTCCTCTGTTACCTCTTCGAACTCGTGGAATTTCAACTCCATAGCCGCCGTCAAATATTTGATGTCATTAATTATTACAAATTTGCCCTGCCACTTCACAACACCAGTTGGCTACAACACCAGTTCTCGTAATTTAACCATTTCCGGAATATTCCCGAATTTATCGGAAATAACCTTTCAACAGTTAGTTAATAGTTTACTCACCAAAGACTAACTTAAGACTCACTCACTCACTGTGTTCATCGCACCCATAATTCTATACCGAAAAATCGCAACTCTTCTGCAAAACCACTAAACTACCATATCCATGTATGTTTCTTAAGGAATTAACGTTTTAAAATGGGCATAGTTTTTGTTTCTTAAGGTTGTCTTAAACTAACTACACATATAAATTACATGTGCATTTTTATTATTTCGACAAATTTTGTAGTCCGCCATGTTTTGTTATTTTTTAATTTTGTCGAAAGCTTCACAGACGTTTTACAATCACGGCCGAAGTGTTCAATGTGTGGGAAATCAGATCACCCCACAACAACCAGCCAAGTCGTAACTGCAACAATGACGTATTAATAATGAAAGGTACCTGTAATACAATGTCGAAATTACTGTTAATGGGAAATCATATTGTTAGCATACTTATATAACCCAACAAACTATTGAGGAAGAAAGAGCAACAAAGTTTATCTGGTTGAACGAACCAAATAAAGTCGATTTGCAATGTTTCACTGCTCACCTCATGAGGTGATCAGACGGACAGGCAAACTGCAGGAAAATCGAATTTTTAATTGAAAACATGCAAAATATCTCAGATAAATATGCTGATCATTTATTTCTATCATCAATGAACTTTCGCATGTTCTTGAGATTTTTCAGGGTAGTTGAAGACAAATCAAACCTGCTTCTGTCACCACGTAGTTGGAAGTGGCTCTTTTAAATAGAACGTAAATTTCTATAGTAAAATAGTAGTTTGGCACGACTGCCACATCGGTGGATTTGTTGTCTAAAGTGCTCATAACAGAATTGTTAGTTGGTACATGATTTTATCAGAATGATAATAGTGCGGTAGTCTTGAGCACTAAGTTATTTAATTTCAATTTCTGTCATTCTTCAAAACCTTGAACTCGTGCTGATAACAAAATGTTTGCGTTGTTCAAACCTTTTAACCACATAATTATGTTGGAATTATAATAATTATGTCTGCTACCAGCGCTATACCGTCAGTTTTGAGTAGTATGGTACTTAATGTTTTGAACTTCTTTAAGATACTAGTGTCAAAACGGTGAATTTGTTAACTAGAGTGCAGATAACAAAATTGTTCTTGACCCAACACAATTACGATGTACTGCAGCCGAAGTGAACTTTTAATGAAAAGTGTAGCTACACACATTAACGAAAACTAACTACATATTAAAAAGTGTAAATAGTTAATCTATACTAAATTTTTTTTACCCGAACTGCATATTATAAGCAGACTAGACCCGGCTTTGCCAGGGTTAAAATTGAACTGCTGAACTTAAACAGGTGTTTTTTTGTTATTTTATAACTAATTAGAAATACTTGAATGAATTGAATAAAATCCACATTTTTTGATTTTCCTCCCGGAGCTAAAACATACAAATTTTTTGAGTTTCTACTCTTGAGCATGCCACTTACAACTGGCAGTGGAGAGAAGCAAGGACTTGTAACAATCTAAAATAATACCGATTGTTAACAGAAAATTTATCCTGACAGAGGTTCCGATTTTCGGTCAATTACGCCGGCTAAGGCTCAGGAGCTTGGGGTGGATTTTCGGAACTTATTAGAATCTCGAATGACCGATAAAATAATAAAATAAGATAAAAAAAAATAATCATAATGAAAAGGACGGAAACCAACTACTAATCATATCACCTACCCAACGGTTACTCACCTCAACTCATCCTCACTTAATCACTGTAAAACTCTGTTCATGTTGTACTTCAACATACGAAGCGAATCATACAAAAAAAAATAGTGCAAAAACAAAACGCAAATTTGACATACTAGATTTTTATACAACTTTAATTAAATTAAATTTCCAAAACAATATTATACTATCATAACCTATGAAGCGAATCCCTGCCAAGCTAAACTACTCGAATTCTTATAATAGTGAAAATCGAATATATTATAAATATATTTTAATAAACTAATGACAAAAAAAATATTATATATAATTGTTACTAAAATTAATTTTAAATAAAAATTCTTTGTGTTTATTTATTTATTGTGGGTGTAAATGTGAGTGTGACTTACGATACAAAAAAAAACTGCTACGTGTGACATTAAATAGTATCCAATATGCTGCATGTTGCGTAGCAGGCTACGCTGCATAAAAACATCCGTATGAATGTAGGTGTTACAGTAACCGATGATGTTATACTTTCAGCGCTCGAATGCACCTTACTGTCAATCTGACGCTTTGTTATTTATTAGTAAATATTTTAGTATGTATTATTTATTATAAATTTTATTTATTATTTGTTGTAAATTTTTAAGTGATCGTATCGGAGTGTGTCCTTGAATGTGTGAACGGTACTATTCACAATTATTTTAGGTTATATTATTATACTGTGATAGTTTAACAGTTTTGTTTGCTTTGATTTTGTTTAATTAATTAATTAGTCGATTTATTTTATTGTATTATGTTCATTTTAATTTATACGCGGCCGTCTTTTATCTACAACACATGGCCGACAGTTTTTTTATATATTTTGTCCGCCATTAGCGGTTCCACTCACACAACACTCTAACTTATTATCGCATAAGCGATTCTTATTTATTCTACAAACTTATAATTTAAATTACAATAACTTGGCACGAAACAAAAACTATTACAATTTGCGCTTTATTTTTATTTTTTAATCAATTTTTAAACTTTATTATAACAAGCGCTCGATATATATCTTATTTAATTTTTTTTTTTGTTATAAACATTTGCAATCTGTCTCATCGTTCTTTTCTGGATTGACTACCGGTTTTTTTAATTTTTCGTTTTTTTCGATTTTTATTTGATTGCCAACCAGAAGACAATTTTTTTTTTATTTTGGATGACACTTAGAATTATATTACCGAAAATTAAATTATAGTCAAAGCCATTGCCGATGTACTCCCCTATTCATGAAGTTTAAATATTTGTATAGTCGAAAATTGGGACGATTGTAAGTCGTAACAGACTTTCCAAATTCACTCCAGCAAACTTAAGGGATTGTCCTTGAGCTTTGTTGATGGTTATGGGAACTGGACTCGTTTGAAGCTGAATGGCAGGTCGGTTGGTATCAACGGTATGCGAGGTATGAATACGTCCTCTCCGTTTGCAATCTCCGTCAATACAGTGGCTTCGATGACATTTGCATAGTTTTGGCGAGGCCAGATGCTGCAGACGCATTATTGATGATCCTTTCTTGAATTTCAAGATATGAGAAGGCATTCCAGGTGGCTTCAGCGTGTTTAGAAATTCCAGCAGATAATTAACGGCATCATCGGTGTCCATTACATAATCAAATGACTTGTATGTGAAAGCAGTCCCTGGTATTTGCCTCTGTATCGGTTCGATAATTTGATTCACGCATGCAAGAATGGCTCTCTCGCATAGCAAATCATGATTTTTGATGTTTTTGTCAATGTTTGGGTGTATTTTCTGAATCAGCTACTCAATGGATGACATTTACTGGCACAGATTTTCAGTGAATGTGATTTAGCCTGTCAGTGTATCAATGGGGAAGAGCTACCGCCAATCTGCGGCAGTTTCGCGGCGAATTGCTGTGCATCTGTTTCTTGCTGAATGCGAATTCGCATATTTGTTGACAATTGGAGTTTCTCTACTTTTGTTCACAGAGCTGAACCCTTCAGGCATGCGTTAAGCTCAGCGTTTGATGAAAACCACCAGCCAGCCTATTGTGCCATCGTGCACTCGTCCCATATGATGAGTTTGCACAATTTTAACACTTGAGCTTGACCTGAACTCTTTCTTATGTTGCATATAGGGTTCTCATTTGCATATAGGGTTCTCCAGCCATTAGGGTGGCCGCTATACCAGATGATGCAATATCAAGTGCTACCTCCTGTCTCATACGTATCTTAGACAGTATAAGATTTATAAGGAAGGTTTTGTCTGTGCCGCCAGGTGCATTTAACAAAAATAGGCCGCCGCTCGATGTTCTTACGAATTCCATGGTGGATCTTACACTCTTCTCTGATCGTCCACCAAAAGTAGTTTGTTCTGCTAAGAGAAAACTTGATATAAAAATTATTTGGTTCTACATATTTATATGGAGTGGCTATTGGGAGCTACTCTTATATGCCGGCTCAGATTAGTTCACTCACTATTACTTGTTGCCGCATAAGATATGAACGCCTCGGTGGCAAAGTGGTCAGCATGCTTACTCCAGCGACCGCAGGTCCCGGGTTCGATTCCCGGTAGGTAGTGACAAGGAAAAAATTTCACGGCTGGTTTAGGATCAATGAATTAATCACTCATTATCCGAATTGAAAATATGATTATGAAACCTAGTTTGAGGCGGCCAAATCCCTTGATGGGATATGGTGCCAGAGAGAGAGAGAGAGAAATAAGATATGAACGGTAAGAAATTATTTGTAAAAAATTAAGTAAATCAGTTCAACTGGCCAAAGTTCAAGTTTATGTGATTAATTATGGTTTCTTTATAATTACGGTCGATATATAGATACAACAAAGATTAGTGTAGTGGAGCGCTATAGTGGATTAAAAGTTTTCATTTATTGTAAATTCCTCCTTACAGGTGAACATGGGGAAAAGGGAACATTTGTTGATCACCAAGCCTCCATGTTTTTCTCGGCTGCTAAAAAGTATTCTTGCAAAATTTGGGAACAGTCGCTTAAGTGGATTAAAAGCTTTTGTGGAACATACTTATATAATTACATATATACTTTTCTTCTTTATATATAATTCGGTTTAAATATTATGAGAACAATTATATTTGGCTTATTAACAAAAATCTACTCTTTAAATATTTGGAATGGTATATGCTACACTATGGCCGATTAAAAGAATCTTAGAGGTTCTACGAAGTGTAGGCATATGTCTTCCAATACTGGACAAAAATATTAAAGACAAGGCCGTAACTAATACGGCTGAAAGTCTGAAAATGGATGAACATACTATATAAATGTGTCGTATACGTTAAAAACACCCACTCGCAACTTTTTTCACTCGTCACCCCTTGGAATCGAACCCGGGACGCATGAATACCATAGCAATCACTCTATAATTACTAAGCTAATGAGGGCGACAAATTGAGCAGTTCAAAACAGGGAACCACATTAAAATAAAAAATTTCCGGTGGCTCCACCCAACATTTATCGCACAAAATTTTTGGAAAAACTTGATTAAAAATTATCGTGAAGCAACCCAAATCTTTTTATTTTAATGCGGTTAACTTTTTTGAACAGCTAAATTCGTCCACTATTAGAAACCATAAGCCCTGACTTGGTAACATCTCTAAGATTCTTGGCGAGTGGCCGTAGTATAGCAAAGTATTTTGACTTTCATAAATTTGAGAACTTAAATTTCGTGTCGAGCCACCTCAAATCTTCTGTTTTATATAGCTCAATTAATTTTGAAATTTCTTGTTTTAATAAAAATTTCTGATGACGCTATAGTGCAAATTTTAGAAAAATGACAAATGGCCAATACATAAGGTATATAGATAATGGTTTGTGGAAAGGTCTTGATGTGTACTCTATGCTGAAGGAGTCAAGTGATCGATTCTTGGAGTCGGCCATATAAATAACAGGCAATATTTGAAACGAGTGTTGCACAAAAGACCCCTATATAGACAGTGGCTACTGGGAAGGTCTTGTGTACTTTATACTGAAAGGACCAAGTGATTAATCCTACGGGTCGGTCATTCAAATAACAGGCATCATTTTACAAGCTTTATAGACAGTGGTTTCTGTAAACGTCTTGATGTGTACTTTATACTGAAAGAGCTATGTGATCGATCCTAGGGGTCGGTAAGCATGTGAAGTTATCCCAGTTTGTCATCCCAGGATTTTTTTTATTATTATTTACAAGCAACTATTCTATTCCATCCCAGTTTTTTCATTTTATACCTCTATAAGACGATTTAAATTATTAACACAACAACAAAATATCCCATCCCAGTTTTTTTCGTTTTTTTGTTGTTCATGTAAGCAAATACTTGGAAATAATGTATTGTGTTTTGGCAATAGTAACTCTGTATATTCTAGGTTCGAAATAATAATACGTCATATTATATGTTTAAAATATTAAGGATAACTTATAATGAGCGCCCCAATGCCAGCCGTATGTTAGGATTGGCACAATCTTCCTGCTTCGATATGGCCCCATATAAATTTATATGAAAATCGTCTATAACTTCCAAAATCTTCCTGGGCCGGAAATAGCGATTAATGTTTTGAGATGGTATATACCTAAGTAATTGCTGGCCAAATGGTTAGCACCAGCCGTATGTTCAAATTTGAGGAAATGGCCAAGTTCCAATTCTCAGGTTCAGTTAAATAAAAATGTATATCTCTTAAGAACATCCTAGGCCGGTAATGATTCTATGTGTTTCGAGTTGGTAATAATAAGGGCAAACTATGGTGAGCTCCCTAATGCCAGCGGTATGTTAGGATTGGCACAATCTTCCTGCTTCGATATGGCCCCATATAAATTTATATGAAAATCGTCTATAACTTCCAAAATCTTCCTGGGCCGGAAATAGGGACTAATGTTTTGAAATGGTATATAATTAAGTAATTGCTGAACAAGTGGCCAGCACCAGCCGTATGTTCAAATTTGAGGAAATGGCCAAGTTCCAAAATCTCAGGTTGAGTTAAATAAAAATGTATATCTCTTAAGAACTTCCTAGGCCGGAAATGATTCTATGTGTTTCGAATTGGTAATAATAAGGGCAAACTATGGTGAGCTCCCTAATGCCAGCCGTATGTTAGGATTGGCACAATCTTCCTGCTTCGATATGGCCCCATATAAATTTATATGAAAATCGTCTATAACTTCCAAAATCGTCCTGGGCCGGAAATAGCGATTAATGTTTTGAGATGGTATATAATAAGGTAGTTGCTGACCATGTGGCCAGCACCAGCCGTATGTTCAATCTTGGCCAAGTTCCAAATTCTTAGGTAAGGTTCGCCCAATGGCATATAAATTGTGGCTTGATCTAATCATGTGTGAAAAGGAAATAATTCTTTTGGCTCATTATTATGATTCTTTATCGGAACTTTTTTAAATAAATAAACATTTGGAAAACTGCATCGGTGTCTTTTGAGCGATACAGTATATGGGGCGATATCGAAGCAGGTAAATTATGTGCACACTTACATACGGGTGGCACTGTACCGCTCACCATTACTTGTTCTTTTTAATATTTGCAATTTCTGGTATCGAAAAACTCTCAACTCTTTGGCAGTTTGCTTATCACGTTCTTCCTTAAACAATTTCTACGTCGAGGTCGTACGGCTATTGATCCGATTTACGTACAACTATCTGCGCATTGCATAGCGCCGTTACAGTACTATAAACTGACATGAAAGAAAACCCTCAATTCTGCATTCTGTCACGAAATCATAGTTGTGTTTAATTTGGATAAGGATCGAAATAGGACGATGAAAAATCCCACTTCCATCTTGCAATGAGAAAATGGTAATCCTATAATAAGACTGGCAATGAGGGGTTCACAATAGTGTGTCCTTATTACCAACTCAAAATATAAAGAACAATTTCCGGCCTAGGAAGTTCTTAAAAGATATACAATTTTATTTAACTCAGCCAGAGATTAAAGAACTTGACCATTTCCTCAAATTTGAACATACGGCTGGTGCTGGCCACTTGTTCAGCAATTACTTAATTATATACCATCTCAAAACATTAATCGCTATTTCCGGCCCAGGAAGGTTTTGAAAGTTATAGACGATTTTCATATAAATTTATATGGGGCCATATCGAAGCAGGAAGATTGTGTTAATCCTAACATACGGCTGGCATTAGGGAGCTCACCATAGTTTGCCCTTATCATTACCAACTCGAAACACATAGAATCATTTCCGGCCAGGGAAGTTCTTAAGAGATATACATTTTTATTTAACTCAACCTGAGATTTTGGAACTTGGCCATTTCCTTAAATTTGAACATACGGCTGGTGCTGGCCACTTGGTCAGCAATTACTTAATTATATACCATCTTAAAACATAAATCGCTATTTCCGGCCCAGGAAGGTTTTGAAAGTTATAGACGATTTTCATATAAATTTATATGGGGCCATATCGAAGCAGGAAGATTGTGCCAATCCTAACATACGGCTGGCATTAGGGAGCTGACCATAGTTTGCCCTTATTATTACCAACTCGAAACACATAGAATCATTTCCGGCCTATTAAGTTCTTAAGAGATATACATTTTTATTTAACTCAACCTGAGATTTTGGAACTTGGCCATTTCCTTAAATTTGAACATACGGCTGGTGCTGGCCACTTGGTCAGCAATTACCTAATTATATACCATCTCAAAACATTAATCGCTATTTCCGGTCCAGGAAGATTTTGGAAGTTATAGACGATTTTCATATAAATTTATATGGGGCCATATCGAAGCAGGAAGATTGTGCCAATCCTAACATACGGCTGGCATTAGGGAGCTCACCATAGTTTGCCCTTATCATTACCAACTCGAAACACATAGAATCATTTCCGGCCAGGGAAGTTCTTAAGAGATATACATTTTTATTTAACTCAACCTGAGATTTTGGAACTTGGCCATTTCCTTAAATTTGAACATACGACTGGTGCTGGCCACTTGGTCAGCAATTACTTAATTATATACCATCTCAAAACATAAATCGCTATTTCCGGCCCAGGAAGGTTTTGATAGTTATAGACGATTTTCATATAAATTTATATGGGGCCATATCGAAGCAGGAAGATTGTGCCAATCCTAACATACGGCTGGCATTAGGGAGCTCACCATAGTTTGCCCTTATTATTACCAACTCGAAACACATAGAATCATTTCCGGCCTATTAAGTTCTTAAGAGATATACATTTTTATTTAACTCAACCTGAGATTTTGGAACTTGGCCATTTCCTTAAATTTGAACATACGGCTGGTGCTGGCCACTTGTTCAGCAATTACTTAATTATATACCATCTCAAAACATTAATCGCTATTTCCGGTCCAGGAAGATTTTGGAAGTTATAGACGATTTTCATATAAATTTATATGGGGCCATATCGAAGCAGGAAGATTGTGCCAATCCTAACATACGGCTGGCATTGGGGCGCTCATTATAAGTTATCCTTAATATTTTAAACATATAATATGACGTATTATATTATTTCGAACCTAAAATATACAGAGTTACTATTGCCAAAACACAATACATTATTTCCAAGTATTTGCTTACATGAACAAGAAATGAACGAAAAAAACTGGGATGGGATATTTTGTTGTGTTAATAATTTAAATCGTCTTATAGAGGTATAAAATGAAAAAACTGGGATAGAATAGAATAGTTTCGTGTAAAGAATAATAAAAAAAAAATCCTGGGATGAAAAACTGGGATAACTTCACATGCTTTGGGTCGGTCATATAAATACAATTATTATTTGGAATGATTGATGCACAAAGTGTAGGAGCCTTGCACAACAATCATTTCAAATAATACCTACTTTGGCCGACCCCTACCACTGATCACTTGGCACTTTTAGTACTAATTACACATCAAGATTTTTCCAGAAACCACTATCTTTATAGGGGTCTTTTGATTTTTTTACAACAAAATTTTTCGTTGAACCTTGGCTTCAGCATAAAATGATTTCTGAAATTAAACAGGTTGACTTAAAAAAGGTGTTGTATATATGAAAAAGGGGGAGCTTTTTAAGTCCAATTTTTAACAAATTTTCTGACTTAACAAAGGTGTTTTACAAAAACAAATTAAATTTCAAAATTACACAAGAAAGGCAGTTCATTTTCCAAATGACTTAAAAATGGCATATTTTATTTCACTTTATAAACATAAAATTTCAATTTGTTTTTAATACACATAGAAAATGGTTTCTTGTTTTTCTTGTTACAGTTTTTTGTTGTATTGCAGAGAAAAATAAAAAACATGCATTTCATAAATTTCATTTGTAAATTATTATTTTTGTATTAATTATGAATTAAAATATGCATTTTTTAACTCATTTTGAAATTTGCAATTGTTTTTTGCACATTTTCATTAATGGCTTAGCAATTTTGAATGGCTTTAATCTTCATATTACATACAGTAAAAGCCCGATCATTCGGCATATCCAATTAACCGGAACACTCAGTTAACCGATATTTAAATTTTTTAGAATTTTTATTTTGCTTATTTTCTTTCAGAAGGGAAATTATTTTTTTAAATATTGAATCCTAAAAAATAATGAAATCAAGCGAAATACTCGTAAAATTCCTAATTTTAATAAAACATTCAATTATCCGGAATTTTCGATAGTATACACTACAGTAAAAGCCCTGTTGTCCGGTTTTCTTGGGGATGAGAGCATTCCGGATAATCGAAAATTTCAAATAATTGAATGTTTCATTAAAACTAGAAATTTTACGAGAATTTCGCTTGATTTCATTATTTTTCAGGATTCTCGTTTATTTATTTTCAAATTATGTAGCAAAAACAATTTTTTTATACATAGTTCATTGAATTTATTGTAAATAATAAATACTATAGTTAGTTAGGTTACTATGTAAGACGACTTTACACATTCAATTCAAATAGAATAATGCATAAAACAGAAAAAAAGTTAAGGAAAGTATATTTTCTATGAATCCCGAATACTATAAAAATATCCCTTGTGAAAAGAAAAAGAAAAAAAAAATTCTAAAAGTTAAAATTCCGGTTAACTGAGTGTTCCGATTAATTGGATGTCAGATAATCGGGCTTTTACTGTAATATGAAAATTAAAGCCATTCAAAATTTTCAACTTACGCTTTCATTAATGAAAATTTTCTAAAAACAATTGTCAATTTCAATATGAATTAAAAAATGCGTATGAAAGAGAAAAAGCAAAAAAAAATCTAAAAATTAAAGTTCCGGTTAACTGAGTGTTCCGAAAAATTGGATGCTTGATAATTGGACTTTTACTGTAATATGAAAATTATAGCTATTCAATATTTTCAATTAATGCTTTCATTAATCAAAAAGCGCAAAAAACAAAAAAAAATCGTAAACATTAAAATTCCGGTTAACTGAGTGTTCTGGTTAATTTGATGCCGGATAATCAGGCTTGTTATACATTTTTACGTTTTATTTCGATCTTAAATACACATTTTATTTCATTTTCAAAATTACTTAAAAATACACATTTTATGTGCTTTATAAACACACTTCTTAAATCATTTTCAAAATGACTTATGTTATGCATTAATAAAGTCAGCTTTTTTTATTTCATTTCCATTACAGATTTTAAGTCAATTTTAAAATGGAATAAAAACGCTGGTTTTAGGTCAGAAAAAACCCTATTTTTAAGTCTGCCTTAGTTAATTCGGGGCGCCGTAAAACTCAATATCAGCATGTTAACTTTGTTAAATATAAGCAAAATATTAATACAATTTTTATCTACCACGTTGGGGATCTTACGCGCCACGTAATGGAAACGTAATGGCCGTATATACATAGCGTGTAGATGCGTCACTATAATTGATAATATCGAACTCATGTTTCATGCAAGATTTTCTCTTAAATGTATGTTATGTTGTTTACACGCAACATTTTATGTTATTTGTTAAGTATTTTACTTCCGTTACACTTTTCGTTAATTAGTGTAGCTTCACAATTTTAAGAAAAAACGTATCTGCTTCCAGGTCCACAATTGTGGTTTGGTGAACTAAGGTGACCCGGATAAATTTATGGCATTGTTACAGCCTTTCCATCACAAGCTTAATTAAAGACCAAAGTTAATATTTTGACATAATGTAGTTAAATTTACAAAATTATGATAGAAAAACATTTGATTTAAAACTGTTTGAGCATCGACTAGAGACATCTAGCGTCAATTAGCGATATTCTTATGTATGAATATTCCAAACTTTATGGTTAGCTCATGGCCATTGTTGAAATGTATATTAAGCAACTGCCAAAATCAAATATATTTAAATCGTTTTAAAATATTTACGCTTATCAGCTTACATAAAACATATGCACGTATACAAGAAATATATCGATATATGTGCATACATAAATCCCATTCCATCATCGTATATACATAAAATTAAACTACTTAGCATCAAATCAAATTTGTACAAGTAACAAATAAAAATGTGAATCATCTTCAAAAGGAAATTCAAATCTAAAATCAAAAAAATCATTCCATTTATTGTTGTATTTGTTATTAATTATATTTAAGTTGCAAAGAGGTTAAGATAAACATCTGTCATAAATTAAGATGAATTTCAATGATTTCGATTGTTTAGATTTTCAGTCGAATCTTTTTTTTTACTCTAAATTTTTTCCCATTCTTTTCATAATCTTTGATTAAATGTGGCTGAATTTTAAATTTTCTTAATCTTTGGTTGTTTATTTAAAATAAAATCTTATTTTAAAATATATTCACGTGACAAGGGACATTTGGACTCGATTGTTTACATTTCGAAATGGTCGACAGCAATGATTGATGTAGTGTACTCTATATATGCAGTTTGATTTATATGGCAGATGTTTTTTTAATACGGGATGGGACAAAATTTTCGAAATTGAATCCAAGTCATGATGCTTTACACAGGTCATTAATTGTTTAGTGTTTGAATGGGCCCCACCCACTGATTTAGTCGTGTCTCGTATTAACATGGGGCGTTACTTTTTGGCACGAGTCATTTCAATTATGACTTAAATTTTTGTTGCTTTTTTACGTTTCTTATGTACAACAAGGTAAAATATTGTTATCTGAAGGGAAATCTCTAAATTTATACAGTCGAATATAAAATGTAGTTATTATCTAGCGCTTTACTGTCGTTATCCTTAGAAATACACTCACAGACAATGTTACGTACAGTAATTATCTTTGAAATTTTTATAACTTCGTTTTCATTTTATGTTGTATATATACTTGAGCGCCAAGATAAGGAAATTTAAAGGAAAATGTATTTAAAATTTTAATGAAAATTACTTGACGATGGAAAAATTAAGGTAAATTGTAGTAAAACAATTTTATCTCACATAAAGTTTTATGGTGCGCACACAAAAAACTAGGTTAGCGTAAGTCGTTGCAAAAACTATGTAGTTTCTATATCCTTTTATTCAGTGGGCTAGTTTCTTAGGTCCAAAATAACTTTAAATCATAGCTATCACACTTGCATTAAAGATTTTTAAATTTAGAGAAGCGAATCGCTGCTTTGAATTAATTGAGCTAGATACCTCTTTACAAATGAGCTTTCATGCTAAAAATGTGGTGTGTGAGTCACCAAATTACCAAATTTTGTACAATTGGAATATGTCTTTAAATAAATAAATAAATGAATATTTTTAAAAAATTGGACATGCTTTTTTTCAAGCATATATACACTTTGGGTACAGATAATTTGCACTAAATACAGTACAATAGAAGTAACTTTCTAATCTTACTACTTGCTATACTCACAAATGATTAGATTTTAAAATAATTGCCCTACTAACCAATTTGGGCGGGTCATATATTTTCAGTAGGGGCGATCGTAACTTCTTGTTCTCCAGGCTGAAATACTCTGCGAATGTTTCGCAGCGAGCAAGTTTCTTTGTCATCCCTCTGTGGAAGACATTTAGTAGAATTTCGTGGTTTGGGGTCACCAAAAGCTGGTTGTGAAGTTCAAAATAAACTTTGTTGACGTGGAACTTATCGAGGTATCAATTATTACATTTGGTTATTCGGTGCATTTATGTAAAAATATTTGTTTTGGAAGGTGCTGTTGTTCCCGAACTGAGAAGCGCGTATTTTTCACAATTTATTCACAATTTGAGTTATGACATTAACCCGGTACCCACGTATGTGAAGATAGCCTGAAAACTACCCCGAAAAATGACTTCAAAAATTGACTGGTTTGTATCCATGCTAAATACGATAAAACCTTTTGGCCGGAAAACAACATGAAACATCTCAAAATTATGTATAAGAAGATGGCCCAGAATTTCCATTCCATAAAGGCTTTTTTCATAAAGTGTGTGTCTTTCCACAATCAAATAAAAATAATTCCATCCCGAAAATTTTATTGTTAAATTAAAGAAAAAAATTAATAGCACGAGAAAATTATAAAAATTTATTGCTGTTTGTAAAAAAGCTGCACAATCTATTAATAAATTAAATCTATTTTAATGATCATCTAGAAAATCACTTTCTATCCTCACTTTCTATTAAATGAAAGAAATTATGTTCAGTACCAAATTTCCTAGTGGCGAACACAGACATGACCCCTTCCTTGGCATATAAAGTCAGGTGAGTCAATGTGCATAGAACTTATATTCAGGCGCCCGTTCGAAAATATCGAGGATCGATGGTGAATATTGATTATCCCGAAAACCACTTTCTATACATTCCTCAGTTGAAAACATGTTCATTACCAAATTTCCTTGTGGCGAACACAGAGATGATCCCCTGCCTTGGCATATTGAGTTAGGTGTGCCAATGTGCATACAACTTATATTCAGGCGCCCGTTCGAAAATACCGAGGCATACTACGTTAAACGGTTAGTGTAAATTTTTTCAAAAAAAACAATTAAATTGGAAATATTTTTCCTAACCAATTTCCACCAAACATGATTTCTCAGTAGGCTAGAAAATGATATTGTTGACAAAAAAATTATGAAAATATTTTTCCTAATTCCTTTTCCTATAGGAAAAACCAGAATCGAGCTGCTGGGGTATTTTCTCCTTTTTCCGTTGTACTCATAGCTTTAATTGGTCAAACTATACCTTCCAAAACTAGGTCCCTGGCAGAACTTAGCCACTGCAAGCAGTGCTCATCCCCCACGACGTGGACGCACCTACCAAGAATTGCCAAGATACACACAGTTATAGCCGAAGTAACCGTTTTTTTTATTTTTGGATATAATCTCCTCGACCATCATCACATCACATTCATGACTTTTTTTATTGTTATCCTTAAAATAGGCTTTCTAGCTCATTTTTAAAATTAGGGAATAGGCAGTGGGGTGCCTGGGTACCAAATTCATGCTACACAGTATGTGTTTCAATTTTTTCGAACCGTATGCCAGCGAATCGAGATTTTAAAATCTTTCATATTTCCTACCGAACCTGAAAATAATGTTGCTACCACCTCTGGAGCAGAAGCCAAAACCTTAAGTTATAAACGATTGAATCAACCTATGCTCACCATGGACTCCCGATCCATTAATTTCAGTGAAACTTTGTGAATCTTCGCTGCTCTGCTACAAACACTCTTTGCAATTATCGACACCGTTGTTGCACTAACCACCAGGTGTTAAAAATCTTGAACATGTGATCATCAAAATTTCTAATAACCTCGGACTCCGTTTGCATAATCTATGTCACTTATAAATCAAATAGTTCTTTTGTTTTTGGTAGACACCGAGCCAGTGCCAAAGGATTAGCTACAGTAATTTTCTTTGATGTTATTTTCTTTGATGGCTCTGAGGTTGATGGTGACGTGGTCACAATCTGCTTAACAAATCAAAATCGGCTGAATCGAAAAGATTTTACGGTTCTATATAGAACTGGTGCGAATAGAAAAGAGACCCCTTACTGTAAGTTGAACCGGCAATCAAAAACATGATGATAGCTTAAGTGAAAAAGACTGCACGTGGCGGGCATCTATTATCACTATACACAACATGGTCACCTTAAAAGGGTTGTCCTAATAAATCCAACCCTGCCAGTTGTGCAAGCTGAAAGAAAATACAGAAACCACATGATTACCATGTAGGTCGAAAGCCGCCCATCGCTCCCTTCATCGGCTGCTCTGAGAATCCCAATTTTTTATTTATTTATTTATTTATTTATTAATTTTGCAACTAGTTTTCACAATGTTGATGGTGAAGCTTAGTCGGTTTTGTGATAACCACTGCACATGTGTTGAAATTCAGTCGGAAGCTGGTTTTCTCTACCTATTTTCAATGTACGCCCAATGCAGTGAACAGATCGGGTCCTATTTGTGCAAAATCGAAACGATCCTAGCCGACTTATCGGGTCAACATAAAAAGTTAATGATCACTGGAAATTTCAATGCTAGAAGTAAAATTTGGCATGACTGAAAAAACTGATAAAAACAGAAGAAAAATAGAGGACTACGTGTTTATGACTGGGATTTATTTGTTAGATGCTGGGTCGGCTCCTGGGATGGTGTGGGAGCACTTCCAGAAATGTTCGATTAAATTGATGCTCATGTGGAACTCATCCAACGCAGTTAACCAATGTCTGCAATAACTCAATTCCAAGGAAACGAGCAGCCAAGACACGAAATAGTTGGTGGAACTTTAGTCTAAGGAAACTTAGATGTTCTATGCATAAGCTAAGAAGGACATACCAGACGGAAATAACTAAGAAGCAAAATATTTAAAATTATCAAACTTTAGAGGAGCAAAAAATAAGTGAAGTATTTAAAATAAATCAAAATAGTTTCCAACGATATGTCACGGAACATGGTAATAAAGAACCTGGAGTTACTTAGCTTACTTCTCTCGGATGAAACACCAGGTGAAACTTGTGGCTATGCATGAGATGAGTACCAGCCACTTGGTAACTTGAATGCTGAAATACTTCAACTCGTATGGCCGGCCCATCATAGATCCCAGCATTATAAAATTATTAAGTAGCCTTGAAATTTGGCTACTTTTCTTAGGTGTGTAAATCAGGGGAAATGAATCGAAATCGTTTAATCAGAAAACCTGGCGATATAGATTCGTTTTCTTCGCAATCTTAGAGACTTACAAGGTGTGCCATCTTTGATGTCGGTGTGTAAACATTCAGTACGAAACGTCAATTTAGTACAATTTTAAACATAAATCGCTTCACGCCAAAACAACGCACCGAAATGGTGACGCTGTACATTAAAAATAGTCGTCCAGTTGTGTTAGCTGGCTTTAACGGGTTCTGGTCGGAATTATAAAGTACCGGCCGAAAAAATATATTGTGCACAATGATGCACAATGCATCGTGCTACTTGTGCCATAGTTATTTTGACTGTAGGTTTCGGCTGAAATTGTTAGGTTTTTCCCCCGGAAAATCATATATTGCTGAATTTATAAGGTCCTGGCCAAAAAAAATATATAGTGCTTAATGATGCACCTTGCATCGTGCTACTTGTGCCATAGTTAGTTTGGCTGTAGAGGGTATGGCTACTTGTGTTGTAGTTAGTTTGTCTATAGTATGGTTCTGGCTGGCTTTATTAAGTTCTGAAGTTTCCGACTGATAAACGATAAGGTGCGAAATGATACACAACTCATTGTGCTACTTGTGTCATAGTTAGTTTGACTGTAAATTACCATACCATCGTTTCCGGCATTATAAGTTTCCACTGAAAAATCATATATTGCTGGATTTATAATGTTCCGGTTGAAAAATTATATAGTGCACAATGATGCACAATGTATCGTGCTACCTGTGCCATAGTTAGTTTGGCTGTATAGGGTATGGTTCCGGCTGAATTTGTATGGTTCTTTGTCTTATAGTGTACAATGATGCACAATGCATTGTGCTACTAGTGCCGTAGTTGGTTTGGCTGTTGTAGGGTTCAGGCTGACTTTATCAGGTTCCGGCTAGAATTATAAGGTTCCGGCTGAAAAAGAATTTAGTGCAAAATGCATCGTGCTACTTGTGCCATAGTAGTTTGGTTCCGGCTGATATGGTTCCGGCAGAAAAGCTCATGAAAATAATAATTATACCCATCTGGTCCATCCAGGTTAATTTTTTTTTTCATCATAAAATACGACTTTTTGCCAGTCTTTAACATTTTGACCTTGCATAACATTCCAAGTTATGTCTTCCTTTGCGAATTCCAATCGTTTCTGCTTCCGTTCATCATTCATTAGTGGTTTTTCTTTAACTTCAGCTGCTTCAGATGTTTTACAGTTAAAATAGCACTGCGAACAGTCGATTTGCTGACATTAACACCAGCTTGAAGGGGCATTTTTTGTTTTGAAAGAGCCTAATTGTATGCTAATCTAACAATTTTTCGTTTATCCTGAGGTGTAGGTGTAAAAACCTTCCTTTATAATAATCTGCATGAGATTTTGTATCCTTCAAATAATTTAGTATGGCTTCGTGACCTCGTCCGATCCTATACGGCCTGAACTCAAAGCCGTTGCTGCTGATACACATTTACTTAGGTCCTTTCTGATAAAGTTAAACTCTTTCTTACCCATTGAGCTTAATAACAAAAATATTAATTTTTAATTTCACTTTCAAATTTCTAAAAAAATAAACTATTTATTCAAATTCATGAACAACGACAACATGTTTGGTGGCGGTAATCAAATGAACCGAAACAAAGTCATGCATTTCTGACTCATTTTTCAAAACAAAACAAAAAAACAGAGTTATCTTGATGACTTCGATTTGTGATATTGGGCCAAGTGAATAAAAATAGTAAATGCTTTTACTTCAATTTGAGAACTTATTATCTATTTAAAAGAATATTTCTAGTAGACCTAGTACAAAACGGTTTATGAGCCGAGTACTACTTAACTGTTACTCCATCAATTTTAATTATCTGTTTTGTTCAACCTGCACTGTTAAAGCTACTTGAGTAAATAAAATTAAAGTAAAAGCGGCCCATTGTATTAAGTACTAAATACTCTTTCTTTTCCTATTTCACAATTTTTTCTATCTCACACAAACTGGAAATTGACTTTTGCTTTTTTTTGATTCAGTGGCGGTAATCTATTAAACCACACTGTATGTCTGAGTATCTACGAAAGAATTTTTTTTTCTTTGGTAGCTGAAGAGAAGCGATTGATGAGCAACGATCTTAGAACAATCAAATTCGAATCCAATTGTCTTGGTTTGGACATTTATCTTTGGATCACTACGCCTTTCAACTTCGTTGAGATGTTAGGTAAACTACATAGTCCTGTTTGGGCATATGTAATGTGAAACTCTTTGAAAAATATTCTATCTGAAAACATTTCCATACATAGATTGAAGGAATAGAATATTCGACCAAATGGCACAGTGGTTAAAGCTTTGGCATTTGGATCGGGAGGTACCGGGTTTGAATCCCGATAGGGGCAGGATGCAAAAGTGAAATTTCATAACCGATTACGATCGGGGATGAAATGTAATACATCTATGACCCCCTGGCGGAGTGCAAAACTCATGGGCCGACCCATCTTCCATGTCAGTATAGGCTGGCATCATGGAGCTTGCAATGTGCAGATGGTTTTAAATCGGCCCTATAGCCGTACGTCTTCGATTTGGCAGGTGATGCGTAAAGTAAGACGGAAAAAATAAACCGCGAAAGAGCAGGGAGTGCTTCGGCCCCAAAACAGATGACATGGATAAAAACAAAAAAAAAATATATTTTCAATGAGGGCGATTATTTTAAGAAATAAATATTAACAAATTTTGTTATACCTTGATATAAATTACTGATGGAATATAAACGTTTTTTATTACGTACAAAGCTTTAATGTTGTAAACAGCTTTTTTTATTTAAAGTTACGTATTTATTTAGGTTTTACTGCTGTTAATAAGACAGTGGTGCTTCAGTATAATTACGACAATTTCAATAAAATGTGATTGCTGCTGTTTAACCTTTAAAATGTTTTTTATTTGTTTAACTTTGCAATTTTCCATTTTCCGCACAAAGTTTGTTTTCCCCAATAATACTTAAGTATATCGTTATTGTCATTTTCCCTTACAAAATAATAAGACATGCCGCGATTTACTTTTTTCTTGTTTGTTTATTTATTTATTCTGCCTGCCTGTGTGTTTCTCTATCGTATATTGTACTCGTACATGCGGTATTGTTTAAATTGCACATAAAAGGAAAAACATACAGTGAACATAGCGAAAAACACCATACAGAGTGAAATTTTTTTATTCGTATTTGACGGATTTAATTCCACCATAAAAACACTATACTCGAGGAAAATCAAGAAAATGATTGTGTGTTTGTGTTTACTTTTGATTTGTGCTTCGTTGTACTTAAGCTTTTGTGCGAACTACATATATATACACGATTCGAGATACGGACTGGAGGTATATAGTTATAGAAAGGGAATAATTCTGTTTTATGTTTGTTTGACTGGCGTCATGTCTGATTTTTATGAAAAGCTCTTTTTTTGTACCGTCGTTGTATTGTATTTTCGTAAAGCTTTTGTGCGAGCAATTTCTTATAATAATTTTTTCTTTCTATTTTCAGGTAATTCTACTTTACTACTTTATAAAGAAAAACTTCATGGGTCAACGAGAAGATAAAACGATTCGATACCGCAAACGACGTTTTGTGTCATAACAATAATTCATCGTGAATACAGACAAAAGGTTAAAGTTTTTTTTTTTGTGTGTATAATGGTCGTTATGTGTTTGCGGGAAATGGGACAGAAATCTTTAATCGGTTTTAATTAAATTTTTGCGATGGAATTATATTTTTTTTTTTACATAACATTAATGTTTTCTGTTTTATATCGATTAACCGTTCGATGAATTGAATGGGAATTACGTATTTATATAAATAAGATGAAATAATTGTGTTTCTTATATATTTCTTCGTCGTTGTCTTTATATTGTACCACCGCACACACGGCCATAAATGGTATTGTAATTTAAAATTATTTAATGGATTTCTTTAATTGTTTGGAACGAACGCATTATAAAAAAAAGAACGAAATCTTTAAATGTCATAATGCCATTTCAATTTTTCAATTATAAACAATTCAAGATTTATTATTTTTTTTTCGATTTCTCAAATAAATCATTAATTGAGTATGGTTAACGTGTGGTTAAATTGTATTACTACCGCTCGAATTAACATTTGGTAGTGTTTAATTAACGACTGTAAGTTATAAGTAAATTTTTTTTTTTGAATGTTAATGGTTTTTATTGAAACAACTTGGACCAATATGGGTGTTATTTTGTGACTTTGCCTAATGGCACGCAATCGATTCATACGCAGCGGTATTTTATAAGCAGCGAAAATGTTAAATTCATTTACGATTTTTGGTTTCTTTTTTTCACAAGCAAAACCTTTTAGCGAAATAAAATCCATAAATAATGTGTTAAACTGTTCTAAGGGATTTCGTATCTCAAACTGATTGACGTAACTCGGCCAATAATAAATATTGAAGCGGGTTTTAAACGATAGATTTTCTGCAAATTTCCCACATAAATTCATAAAAAAACTTAAACTACTAAAAACTAAGACATCATCCCTAAAGGGGTGGGTAGTTTTAGAAATTAAAGGTTTGACCCTTTGGTGTTGAACCGGAATAACAGACCAAGTAAGAAAAGGAAAACTCAAAACTCACCGGAAATGTAACTTTACACATACACTTATCTGTAAACAATAGCGTCTGGAAAATTAATGCTGTATATTATGAAACCTATAGATCTCTGGCTATAAAGCATTATTCCGAAATGAATCAATAGTTTACCTACGAGAATAAGAATGATCGTCCTATCAAAGTTATGGCTAGAGGTCTTCATCCAACCTACGCAAAAGAGGAAATTATTAAGGAGCTGAAGAAAAAAGGTTATCAAATAGAAAATGCTGTAAACAACATTAAGAAAGTTAAAATCGAACAAACAGTTCAAATTAACAAAAGAGGGGTTTCACTTCCGGTTGAGGATCCCATTACAACCTCCTGAAACTTCTAATTCGTAAAGGTCAAGAACCAGATCTGTCCGAAAATCTTAGTGAGACCGATGACCAACACCGAAAATCTCAACTTCCATTAAATATTGTAGTTGCTCGTAAAGCTGAATATAGTCCATTCTCGGTATAAGGGCCCCATCACAACCTCCTGAAACTTCTTACTCTTAAAGATGCAGAACCAGATCTGCCCGAAAATCTTAGTAAGACTGATGACCAACACCGAAAATCTTAACTTCCGATAAATTGTATGGTTGCTCGTAAAGCGGCTGAATATAGGCTATTCTCGGTATGAGGGCCCCACCACAACCTCCTAAAACTTCTTACTCGTAAAGGCTAGAAAAAGATCTGTCCGAAACCTTAGTGAGACCGATGACCTTCACCGAAAATCTTAACTTCCAATAAATTTTATGGTTGCTCGTAAAGCAGCTAAATATAGGCCATTCTCGATATGAGGGCCCCATCACAACCCCTAAAACTTCTTACTCGTAAAAGTCCAGAACCAGATTTGTCCGAAAATCTTAGTGAGACCGGTGACCAACACCGAAAATCTCAACTTCCGTTAAATTTTATGGTTGATCGTAAAGCGGCTGAATATAAGCCATTCTCGGTATGAGGGCCCCTTCACAACCTCCTGAAACTTCTTACTCGTAAAGGTCCAGAACCAGATCTGTCCGAAAATCTTCGATTTTCTTACGATAAATTTACAAATTTCGAAAGGTAGTTAGTAGAAAATTCAGTTTAAATTCCAAAAATAACTAATTTTGGCGTATGTCCGTCTTTGAAACTCGAGGCCACATATTATTGTTCCTTAAAAATAATATTTTCAAGAACCATTGAAAAATAATAACAATGGCCTCTTGTCTGTTTTACATTTATTATACACGGTTACAATGGTTCCATTAACTATGAAAATTTGAATTTCGGGCCAATTGTATTCAACATAACGGTCAATAATATTTTTACTATAAAGATAATAAAAATTTGCTTACTTCAAAAATCTATAACGAAAAATGTTTTTGTTTTGTGGGCTGACATCATAAATATGTCGTGATATACGATTTTTTGGGCTGACAGCTCATATGGGACCAAAATTGTAGTTTTCGTGTTGCCACTGCGTTTTTTGGGCTGACATTTTGGTCAACTTCACATACATGTATCATATTTTTATTGTGTTTGAATTAGTTGTCGTAAACTAGAAAAGTCGAAATGTGTTTCGTCGGTGATAATAATTTTTTGCCAACAATTGGTTATTTTCCTGCAGCTCTTATGTCAATTGAATTTTATACATGTCAAAATAAAAATCTTTTTTCGGAATTTTTAGCAAACATAATAGAGACATTGATTGGCATGATGTCATCCCCATGACCTGATGGCGCCATCTGGTGTACGTTGGCTTAACTATCTTCCAGTCTTTACTTTATCTCTCAGTGTTTGGAAATTTTCAAAATTATTTATTACACGCTGTATGGGTGACTTGCTCGGCACATGATTAACACCAAAAAGGTCATCTAATTTTCTCTGCGTATTCACAGTAGAACAATTATTTAAATATAAAGTTCTAATAATTTCAACACGTTGTTGCGGAAGTAGATGCTCCGTAATAAATTGTTATCGGCCACTCTCAACGACTTTCAATTGCAAATTAACAAATGTCATCCAAATTTAAATGAATTTTTTTTTTTTGTGATACTACACTTTTTTTGATGGATGCTAATCAGTTAAGGGGTGATTCCTTGGTTCATTCTGTAAAATAAAAAAAAATGTATGGGAGAGGAGATAGGAAGGGGTCAATTTTTGATATCCTTTGTGATACAGGGTGTTTAATAAATTCAGAAAAAAGTACACGCAAATATTAAACCGTACTTTCCCTGTTAATTATAATGGCTTATTTAAGATGTAAGTGGCTATCTTGCACCTGCATTAGTTTGAGAGCTATGATGCTTTAAAGTAAAAAAATAATATTTTTTTAAAAAATCAGTTTTTTCAAAAAAAGACAATTAACAATTAAAACTTTTTTTTACTTAATTTTAATTCGTTTCCCTACAGTCCATACATTATTTGTACCCACGTGCCATGACCAAATGTTCGTAATATTACTTTTATTTTTTTTAATTATTTAGGATTTTTGATTCTCAACGATGACAATTTCTCAAAACTAATGATAATATTCAATTCTTGCTTTTTCAACATTTAAACAAAGAAGTTTATAATCATCGCCTATTGTTTTACTGATCAAACCAATTTTTACAGTGTTAACACTACCACATTTATGTTCCCGGTATACGTAATAAATAAATAGAATAAATGGTATACGTACCGACCAAATGGCACAGTGGTTTAAGCTTTGGCATTCGGATCGGGAGGTACCGGGTTCGCATCCCGATAGGAGCAGGATTCAAAATTGAAATTTCATAACAGATTACGATCTGGGATGAAATGTAACACATCTATGACCCCCTGTCGGAGTGCAAAACTGATGGGCCGACCGGGTACCGGGTTCGAATCCCGATAGGGCAGGATGCAAAAGTGAAATTTCATAACAGATTACGATCTGGGCTGAAATGTAACACATCTATGACCCCCTGTCGGAGTGCAAAACTCATGGGCCGACCCATCTTCCATGTCAGTATAGGCTGGCATGGAGCTTGCAATGTGCAGATAGTCTTAAAATCGTCCCTATAGCCGTACGTCTTCGATTTGGCAGTTGGTGCGTAAAGTAAGACGAAAAAAAGAAACCGTGAAAGAGCAGGGAGTGCTTCGGCCCCAAAACAGATGGCATGGATACAAAAAAAAATGGTATACGTAAAAACTATGGCACTTGGGTACAAATAATGTATTGGAGGATTGTATGGGAGATCAATTCGAGAACTGTTTTTTTTAAAACTGAATTTTAAGATAACCACTTACATCTTAAACAAGCGTACACAATCACCAATCAAATAAGGCTAAGTTGGTTGCTCTCCGATATACACTTGGGTGTATAGCGGGTGTTACTGGGCTTTTAACTATTATAATTAATAACACTCACTATATGTATTTATGTTTTGTATAAACTATTTATTATTTATTTGTTAAACACAGACTTCAATATTATTTTCTTAAGATTATATTCACACTTTAGATATGGCGGACGATTGTTCGGCACTACACTTTTCTTTTATTATTATTATTTTTGAGATCGTGTCTCTTTGAAATTCTAAACGCGACTCTCCTTTTTCGTTTCTTGATTTCCGGGTCGTCGATAAATATCTCGATATTTATCGATCGTCGATAAATATCGAGATTCGCGGAATTACTTTTGTAGTTGGCGAAATAGCTCTATTCAGCAAAACGAGCAATGCCTCGTAATTAAGCGGCGCGGCGTATACATAGTTTTGCTACGAGGAGTGCCACGAAGTGAAAAGGATTTTAATGATTTTGAGCCGCTACATCACTCCCCTCCTGGATCGAAAACCGTAGTGTTTTAAATTAAATGTAACAGCTTTTGGAACACTACGTTTTTCGACTGGGTTTACCACAAGTATTCCGTACGCTGGCTTAAGCCTGTCGATGCCAATTGTTGTGGATTTTCCATCTATATCCACAACAAAGAATTTGCGCAATTTGCGGGTTACTGGATACGGTCCAGAATAGGGTGTACTCAATGGACCTCTGACTCTATCCACACGTACGAATACGTGTGAACAGGTTTCCAGATTTTTGGGAATGTACGTTGCCTGTTCAGGTGGATGTCTTGTGTCCGTAGGAACTAAGGTTCTCATGGTGGTACGAAGCTGATTCACGAAATCCGAAGTATCTGTGTTTGGGTTCGAATTTTGATCTTTGATGAAGAATTCACCGGGAACCTTGATGTTTTGACCATATACTAGCTCTGCTGGTGTGCAGTTGAGGTCTTCCTTGACGGAGGTTCGAATACCCAATAGGATTGTTGGAAGTTCTGAACTCCAATGGGATGTATTACATCGAGCTGTTAAGGCGGATTTTAATTGCCTGTGGAACCGTTCGACAAGACCATTCGCTTTCGGGTTGTATGCAGTTGTCCGAATGCGATGGGAACCTAGGAGCTTCGTGAGCTCGGTGAACAACGTTGATTCGAATTGTGTTCCTTGGTCTGTCGTGATGAAGAGTGGGACACCATATCTACAGATATACTCATTGTAGAAGATCTTACTTACTGTTTTTGCGGTCATTTCTCGGATTGGATAAGCTTCTGGCCAACGGGTAAATCGGTCGACTATCGTTAAAATATAATGATAGCCATTCGATTGGGGCAGTGGACCAACCAGGTCCATGTGGATGTGTTCAAACCTGCCACTTGGTAGCTCAAATTTACCAAGTTCTGATTTTGTGTGGCGGTGAACTTTGGACTTTTGACATGGGATACAAGATTTCGCCCAATTGCTTGTATCAGTATTCATTCTTGGCCAGAAGTATTTTGAGGCAATAAGTTTTCGCGTAGCACGGATGCCGGGATGTGATAAGCCATGTAGACTATCGAAGATTGTCCGTCGCATGTTGAGAGGAACGTAGGGTCGATTTTTACCTGTTGAAGTCTCACACCAAATTTGCTGCTTGTCTGGTAAGTCGATCCGTTGCAGGTTTACGCTTGATTTCGGTGTGTGTGCTGAAATCAATTTCTGCAATTCGTCGTCGCGTTGTTGTTGTACGAGTAATTCCTTCGTGCCGAAGGAGAAGACGCTGAGTTCTGTGAGAAGTGTTTCACCAGAACGAGACAAACAGTCGCTCACCACATTGTGTTTACCTTTGATGTGATGAATGTCGGTAGTGAACTGAGCAATATAATCGAGGTGTCGTAATTGCCGGGGACTACGTTCAGATTTTGACGCAATAGCTGTTGTAAGAGGCTTATGGTCGGTAAATAAAGAGAAATTTCGGCCTTCGACGAAATGGCGAAAGTGTTTGATTGCTAAATACATAGCAAGAAGTTCTCTATCGAAAGTAGAGTATTTAATTTCCGCAGGGGAGAGCTTCTTTGAAAAGAACGCTAATGGTTGCCAACATCCTTTGTTGCGTTGTTGTAAGACAGCTCCAACTGCTACATTGGAAGCGTCGGTAGTTATGTTGAACTGAGCGTCGTTCATCGGATGTGCCAAAAGAGTGACAGCGGCAAGAGAACGCTTGACCTTATCGAAAGATTCTGTACAATCTTCGGGCCAAGAGAAATTTATTTTGTTTTTGCCTTTCTTAAGTAAAGTGGCCAAATGCCTGTGAATCGGCGATAACAGTTCGGCTAACCGTGGTATAAAGCGGTGGTAATAGTTCACCATACCGACGAACTGCTGTATTTGGCGGATTGATGTTGGTTCTGGAAAGTTTGAAATGACATCAACTCTGTCTTTCGACGGAAGGATGCCATCTTTCGAAATTGTGTGGCTCAAGAAGTCGAGTGACTTCACGCCGAAAATACATTTCGAAGCTTTAATATTAATTCCATATGCGGAGAGACGTTTAAATACTGACTCGAGATGTTCACTGTGTTCCATCTCGGACCGGCTTGCAACGAGGATATCGTCGATATAAGAGTAGACGAAGTCCAGCCCTTTTAACACTTCGTTAAGGAATCGCTGGAATGTCTGGGCTGAGTTACGAAGGCCGTATGGCATTCGGGTAAACTCAAAGAGCCCGAAAGGAGTGGTTATCGCTGTTTTATGAATATCCTCAAGAGCCATGGGAATTTGATGATATGCCCTTACCAAGTCTATTTTAGAGAAAATAGTGGCGCCGGCGAGTTTCAACGAGAAACTGTGTATGTGGGGGATAGGATATCTATCTGGGACAGTGACAGTGTTTAACTGTCGATAGTCTCCACAAGGGCGCCAGTCCTTGTCTTTCTTTTGCACCATATGTAATGGTGAGGAGACTGGTGATGATGAGGGGCGGCAGATTCCGATGTCTGTCATAAACTGAAATTCAGTTTTAGCAGCTTTTAGTTTAGTTGCGTCAAGTTGTCGCGGTTTAGCACAAGGTAACCTACCTTGTGTGACGACGTAGTGGACTACGTTATGCTTCACTGGGAGGTTGTAGTTCGGAGCCTCAGTGAGCGAAGGGTATTTCTTTAAAAGAGCGCCGTAGTCGTTGTTGACGCTGAAATGTTTTGGAGATGGCGTATCAACTTGGGCGATGATTGCGTTCACAGTGAGGGTAGTAAATGAATCAGAAAGTCTTCTGTTCTTCAAATCGACCACGAGACCATATTTGGACAGAAAGTCAGCACCTATAATAGGCCTGTCTACTGCCGCGATGATGAAGGGATGTGTGAACGAACGCCTGAGACCGAGATTAACCTTCAAAAGTTTTGTGCCGTAAGTGGAAATTGGGGATCCGTTTGCTGCGGTAAGAATGCAAACGGTGTCTTTAGCATGTCGGGGAAACTTGTTAACGGGTATCACAGATACTTCAGCCCCCGAATCGATCAGAAATTGTAAGTTATTTTCATGATCGTGGATGAAAAGACGGCGAGACGAACCAATCCCACTGTTTGCCGTAGAGACAGCAGGATTTAGTGGTTTTCCGAAGGCTTAAAATGTTTGGAAGTAGCTTGTCCATGAGCTACCGGTCGGAAACTGCACGGCTTATTACAGTTACGTGCGCGTGAGCCGAAACGACGGTGGAAGTAGCAGAGTCCAGATCGAGATGACGATCTCGACCTTGATCTGTGTCGGTAATTGAAATTCCGTCTGTTGTTTGGCGATCTTCCACGTGAACCAATGTTCATATTGGCCAGTGTTCGCTGTAGATCTGCCAATTGTTGTTGTGTCTTGTCAAGTTGTCGTTGCATTAAAACAAGGGCTGATTCACCGTCAGCAGTTGCCTTGCTTGAGGATGGCTGGTTGACAGCAGCAATTGGTTTGGGTACTCTGGATTGAGCGTAAATCCAGATATTGTCGGCGACCGGTAGGATTTCCTCGATGTCGTTCTTTATATCCCGCGCCATTATCGCTCGTAAGTCGTCTGGCAAACGTTTTAGCCAGAGGTTTTTGAGTAAATCGTTGTTTACTAATTTGGAATCACCTGCTTTTTGTTCAAGCAGGTGATAAAAGTGGGACGGTTTAAGGTCTCCCATTTGTTGGAAGCCTGAAAGCAACTCGTCAAGTCGTTGTTCCTCGCTGACAGAGTATCGGTTGGTTAACGCGGATTTCAGTCGATGATATTTCGTGCCTGGCTGCGGGTTCCTGAAAATGTCCGTGATGAACTGTACCGTCTCTTGTGGTATCGCGCCGAGAGTATAAGCAAATTGTTCATCATCGTCGACAATTCGGTGGATGCCGAACTGGTGTTCGACGAGGATGAACCAAGCTGCCGGCTGCTCGTTCCAGAATGGGGGTATCTTTGGTGGCATCTTGTATAACTTGGTTGTCCGCGATGTTGGTGTGCCAGCATGAGTGTTGTTCTCATCTTCTGACGGTGAAACGGCTTTTTGTTGTTTAGGTGGCATTTTAAATTGATTATTTTATTTTCACTTCACTTTAATACCGGCGTAGCAGAAATATTTGTTTGATTCACTTGTCTATCTAATCGTAGACTTAAAAAAAATATTCGAACGCGAACAACTAAATAGAACTATTTTTCCAACCAAGGAGTATAGCGAATACGAATAAGGGAATGGGCAGATCGAATAAGAATAAAATCAGCAAAAATAAGATCAATTATTAAGAAATTGTATCGAGCGAAATTGTAGAAACGAAAAAGGAAGTTATTTCAGATATCACGAAATTATAGTATTAATAGTGCGAAAATGTAGAATCGAACAATCGTACACTTACAGTAAGCTTAATAATTAATATAATATTTATAATTAAAAAAAATATTTAAATTCAAATCGTTTGAAAAAAAAAATTAATTTTATATAAAAAATTAAATGAACTGATCGAGTTTCGAACTATCGAACTTAATATCGCTAGCCGTCAACGCTAACCGTTGAGCTATGGCGGTTATATAATAAATTGAATAATATATAGAATATCGTAAAATTTATATAATAATATATAATATCGTAATGTAATACATATTTATAAAATTTAGAGAATCTTTTTATTTTTATTTTTTTTTTTAAATGTATTATATTTTTAAATGTATGTAGTTATTTAAAGAAAAAAATAGTTAAATTTATTTTTGATAAAAATTGTTTTTAAAAAAAATTTGTTAAGCAAAAAAAAGGAATGTTTAATAAATGTTTTAGTTTAATATTTACTCGTATATGTACATGTATATCCGTAAGTTATCCGTGTGTGATGTATAGGGTGAATCATCCGTTGTTTGTAATGTAAGTGTGGCTGTTTGTCGCTGATTTGTGCTGCCACCTTGATCTGCCGTCGGTTATTTATTTGTAATTTTGCCGCATGCGAAATGATGTTGCCAGCTTCCTGGCTCCCTCGATGGGCGCGATCGCCTTTGCGGGGGCAATTGGCCCAAACTTTTATGTTATATGTATGTGTTTTGTATATAGATTATGTATATTTTGCGGTGTCGTGGAAAAAAAATTTATATTGGCTTTGACCGCGTATCGAACTTGCTGTTAGTACGGTGTATATACACAATTTTTGCACATTTATTCACTGCACTACTGACGACTTAAGCACTTCGCCGTGTTTTATGTTACTTATTAACTGTTTTTGTGTTTTTGTTTTATGATTTTTAGCACACACTAGGCGTTTCTGTGCGCCTGTTACTTTTTGTTAGCGTTTTAGTTTTGTTGTTCACGTTATTTTTATGTTGCACTATTTATAGTTTTATGTAGTTTATATTATAATAGTTCGTTAATTGAACTTTTTATTAAGGCACATTGCAAATAAAAAAATGTGCTCCTGCGCGTTTTTCTTAACGGTCGAACCGTTTTATGACCGTGAACCGTCACCAGTTATAGCGGGTGTTACTGGGCTTTTAACTATTATAATTAATAACACTCACTATATGTATTTATGTTTTGTATAAACTATTTATTATTTATTTGTTAAACACAGACTTCAATATTATTTTCTTAAGATTATATTCACACTTTAGATATGGCGGACGATTGTTCGGCACTACACTTTTCTTTTATTATTATTATTTTTGAGATCGTGTCTCTTTGAAATTCTAAACGCGACTCTCCTTTTTCGTTTCTTGATTTCCGGGTCGTCGATAAATATCTCGATATTTATCGATCGTCGATAAATATCGAGATTCGCGGAATTACTTTTGTAGTTGGCGAAATAGCTCTATTCAGCAAAACGAGCAATGCCTCGTAATTAAGCGGCGCGGCGTATAAATAGTTTTGCTACGAGGAGTGCCACGAAGTGAAAAGGATTTTAATGATTTTGAGCCGCTACAGGTGCAAAAAAATCACACATTGCTCAATTTTCCACAAAAGTTCAAAAATATCAAAAAAATCCAATATTTGTTTAATATTTTTTAATGCAGATTCAAAGTCTATTTCAATACCCACCCAGTGGTACCTTTTTTGTATTTATACGTGCCATCAAACTGATTTTTGGAGTTAAACATCTGAGGTACACGTTTTTGTGAATTTGTCGGCATGAAAATTAGGGGTAAAAAGCGAATTAAAACATGGAAATAAACAAAAAAAAAACATTTTTATTAATAAGAAGTGTTCCTTCCGCAGGCCCGAATATCGCCTCCCATTTCTCTACGATCGCCTGTCGCAGCTCCTGGAGACTCGCTGGAGCAACATCTCTGGCTCGAACCCCTCTTTTCAACGCGTCCCATAAATTTTCGATGGAATTGAGATCCAGGCTTCGAGCTCGCCACTCCATAACAGGCACATCCACCTCTTGAAGTTACTGGCATACTACACCAGCCGTATGCGATCTCGCATTATCCTGTATAAACATAAAATTTTTACCAATGATCCCGGTAAAAGGTACGACATACTCCTCGAGTACTTCCTCAATGTGCCGTTGAGAATTCATTCCTCTTGATCGACAGCCAGTATTGGCTCGTGTGATGAATACAACATCTGTCTTCGCCTCTAATGATATGCCTCCCCAGAACATGCACGATCCATCGCCATACGAGACACGTTCTTCAATGCAACATTGCACATATCGCTCTCCTTGTCTTCTGTATACTCTCCCGCGCTCATCGATGCCATATAAACACATCCTGCACTCGTCAGAAAACAGGACTGTTCTCCATTCTTCTTCTGTTCAATTCAAATGCTCTCGAGTGAACTCCACACGGGCTTGTCGGTGGGCTGCGGTCGATTTCGGCCCGTTTGCTGGTCTGGTTGACTTCACGAACTTCTTGAAGCCACCGTCCCAGTTGGCTCGCTTTCATACGGTGATCTCGCAATGAAGGTGTTCCAAGAAAGCGATCATCACGCTGTGCTGCAGCCAGAGGTAGGCCAGATCCTTGTAGCCGTCTGAAGCCACCAGTTTCCTGATATCTGTTCCACACTCGACGAACGGAGAATTGGCTCAAATTTAGTTGTAGAGCCACTTCACTTTGGTGCTGCCCGCATAAATTAGTGCAACCACCTGTGCAGCTACCTCTGGTGTGGTATCCATTTCTTTGCTACGGTTGAAGACGTAATCAATAGAGGATCGTTCAGGCTAAGCGTCGATACGCGAATGATCACAATTCTGAGCGAGATATTTCATGGCATGCTATTGATGCTATTGAATTGATCTTGTTGAATTACTTTTAAAATTTAATTCGAAATTTGACAAAAAATCACTTTGGTGGCATGGCACAAGTACAAAAAAGGTACCAATGTGCGACTTTTTGCACTCAATATATTTTGAAGCGTACAGTTTAATATTTGTGTACACTTTTGATTCAAGTTTTTTAAACACCCTGTTTCTGAAATGATATCAAAAATTGATCCCCAATCTTACCTCCCTTACGCTTTTTTTTCACCGAATAAACCAAGGAATCACAACTTAGCCGATTAGGGGCTCGGTACGGGACGGCTACACTTTAGCGAAGAGTTTTTCGGTTCGGGCCAAATTGATTAATTTCTAATATTCCCAAAGAAAAAAAAAACAAATTTTTACAAATTCACTAATTTTTACGTCCCTTAAGCTAGCAAAACCCATACAGCAAAACATTATACAAAATAGTATGGATAATAGGCTAATTATAAGCTAATTAAATGCCTCATTAAAAAAATTTGGGCTCCATCCCTACCAACTAAAGCGCAGGTTCTGCTAGCTTTAGAAAAAGTTAGCAGATCCCATATCAAAAAATGATTCAAAAACAATTGGAAAATAAAGGTTAATTTTAGGCTAATTAAATTTTTTTATTCTGCTCGATTTAGAAAATGCGAAAGGCTTTATCATTTCAAAGCTAGCAGAATCCAAATCGAAAATCAGACCAAAGCTGAAATTAGAACGCAAAATAAGATCTATTGACAATCAAATAATTTTAGGCTCGGTATGGGCTAATCAAATGCCCCATTTAAAAATTTTGGGCTCCACCCGTTTTTTGACCTAACTTCAGGTCATTTAATCAAAAGCTAGCAGAACCCATATCGAATATCGGACCAAAACCGAAATTAGAACGCAAAACAAGATCTATTGACAATCAAATAATTTTAGGCTCGGTATGGGCTAATCAAATGCCCCATTAAAAAGTTTTTTGCAGTTTTTGATCCGTTTTTGACCTAACTTCAGGTCATTTAATCTAAAGCTAGTAGAACCCAAATCGAAAATCGGAGTAAAACCGAAATAAGAACTCAAAACAAAATCTATTCACAATCAAATAATTTTAGGATCGGTATGGGCTAATCAAATGCCCCATTTAAAAATTTTGGGCTCCACCCGTTTTTGACCTAACTTCAGGTTATTTAATCTAAAGCTAGCAGAAACCAAATCGAAAATTGGGCCAAAACCGAAATTAGAACTCAAAACAATCGAATAATTTTACGCTCGTTATCGGCTAATCAAATGTCCCTTAAAAAAAATTTAGGTTCCAGCTGGAATATTTAAAAACACATTTCCATTCATCATCTTTTTCATTTTACATTTTAATTGCTGAATGGACTTCTAATAAATGTTGAGTTTTACATGCCATCGAAACTTTCTCAACCGGTTGATCTGGTATTTTTAAATTGGCTTTCTCAAGAAGTCCGGCGCAATCCACCAAGTAGAATTTGTTTTAAATTCTAAAGGCATAGGACCACGTGAAACAGCATCAGCTGGATTTTTCAGCGTCGGGATATAATACCAATGATTAGGCAAAGTTAAATCTTAGATTTTTTAGATTCGATTGGCGACGAATTTTTCGAATCTTGACGGTACGGATCTGATCCGATATAATGTGATTTCGGAATCTGTACAGAAATGAATCGATGGAAATATAATATCCATACTTGCCAAAACTTTTGTTGCTATAGTTGGGACAATAATACCGAAGTGCACAATTCCAGTTCTGGAGTTGATCGACCTTTAAACCGGTTCGTCTTTAAACCGGTTCTAAAAAGCTCACGGCTCTTGGAGAAGTTCCTTGTCCCACTCGAATTCCGATTCCCAAAGTTTTTCCATAAACCATTTTTCTGTTAGCCTAAAATTATTTGATTGTCAATAGATCTTATTTTGCGTTCTAATTTTGGTTTTGGTCCGATTTTCGATTTGGGTTTTGCTAGCTTTGAAATGATAAAGCCTTTTGCATTTTCTAAATCGAGCAGAATAAAAAAATTTAATTAGCCTAAAATTAACCTTTATTTTTCCAATTTTTTTTAAATAATTTTTTGATATGGGTTCTGCTAATTTTTCCTAAAGCTAGCAGAACCCGCGCTCTAGTTGGTAGGGATGGAGCCCAAAATTTGTTAATGTGGCACTTAATTGGCCTATAATTAGCCTATAATTATCCATACTATCTTGTCATGTTCTCCTGAAAGGGTTCTGCTAGCTTAAGGGACATTAATTTTTACTGTATTCTTGAGTCGATTTTCTTTTTAGGGAAAATGTGCGATATTTGATTACCAGCGCCGAGAATACTATAAAATAATTTGCCGTATTACAATTAGAATCTACGAAATCCCGAAAGAGAACCACATTAAGAATTACAGCATTATTCAACCAACTATAAACATACTTCAACATTCTTATATGATTTAAAGTGCATCTTATGTTTGCTTAACAAATTTTTCATATTTTTTATTTTTTTATTCCATTTAGAGAGTTTTAATGGAAAAACAAGTTCGTTCGTTCTTCGATTTATTTATCTTGATTGGAAAAATATTTTTATCTAAAATTATTTGGCTCTTTGTTTTCAAAAACGGAAACACATACAGAAAATTTTATGTAATACATAGTTAGTATCGTAAAGTGATCGATGATGGTTTGGTTAGGTATATACATATATGGGGAACCATCGTCGACTATGGGGAATTAAGAAAATACAATAAAAAAAAAAAATTGTTAAAAATGTTTGTTTTTCTAATTTTAGAATGTGGTTTAGGAAATAAAATAAAAATGTTTGATTATGGTCTAGATACATACGTATATATACATGAGGATTAATACAAAATCTATGTGGTTTTTAATCGTGTTTTAAAATGTATGTATTATTGCACACATACTGTCTATATAATGATGATGAAACGCATTTCTTAATACACAAAAAAAAATCAAACCTCAAAAACCACAAAAAAATAAAATTCTGTTTGGAGAAATAAGATAAAATTTTGCTTTTTGTTTATCTCCGCACATTTTTTTTTTACTTCTTCTTCTGTAAACTGTGGTTTGGTATTACAAAAGTCAATGATCTGTACACTATATGGTATACGAATATAGATAAATATACAACCCTTCTAAATTTATAAACATATATTCTAATTTATTTTCTAATTAAAATTGACATTGAAGGGATACAAAAAAAAAAAATAAAATTGTCAATCTAATTTAAATCCGTACATTCTTGGTGTACTCCTCACTCAAGTATTTATATGTTGTTGTAAACTAAAGAAATTCGTATATCGGTATCCCCTCGAGGTTTGATTGTACAAAGCAAATAATATTGCTTGCGTAAAAAAGGGGTTCGAAACGATGATCGATTGAGTCAAATTAAATTTCACCTTTTTTACGTACGTATACTCGTATAATTTTCTAATTTTACTATACACTATCACTATAATGAGAAAATTGTGCAAAAAACTGTTGTTATATCTTGATATAAGATAATGAGATGATATGTGTACGTCGATAAGCAGACGAAACATAATTTTATTATAATCTTAAGAAATTGATTTTAAATTTAATAATTTTATAGCTTTTGATATATGAGGAGATAAGATGTATAATTTACGTGAGACGTGCATTGTACGATAATTGGTCTTATTGGCATTATACGAGTTCAAATAACTTTAAAGCTGAGTGAATTTATTCCAGTTATATAAGTTAACACATTCCATAATTAGGTTTTCACAAAAATAAAGTGGCATACTCACTTGGCATTAACAATTGTACCGGACTGTACGTACATCCGGCATAAGTGTCGATTAAGTACTTTCTTAAGTTTATTTTTTAAGTTTTTATATTATAAATAAATCAGTTGTAATTCAGACGTATAATAAATAATTTAATCCAAATAAAAGATAAAATAAAAGGTTTTCCAATAAGAGTGATATGATTTCTTAAAAAAAAAAACACACACTAGTTGTTGAGGAAATTGAAATGTGTTTTATTTAATGTGAAGTACAATCGATACAATTAAGTTATGAATAAAACATCATTCAAATGGCCTCCACGACTTCTTCTGCAGGAACGAATTCGATGAACCCAATTCTCAAGCACTTTTTCCACTAAATCAAGTCGTATGTCATGAATAGCACGTTCAATATTGACTTGTAAAGCTTGAAGAGAGTTTGGTTTATTGCTAAAGACCAATGGTATTAAAACACAACTTCTTGGAGGCCATTCAATATCACAATTTCTTGAAATAATCGAATCTCCAAACTTTTCTCGCAATAATTCAATTGTTGCACTTGCTGTGTGGCACATAGCCCCGTCTCGTTGGAATCAAATGTTGTCAAGATCAACTTCTTCCAATTTCGGCCATAACAAGTTGGTTATCATCGATCTATACCGATCTACATTGACAGTAATGGTGTTACCAACTTCATTTCGAAAAAAATACGGACCGATGGTTCCACCAGACCAAAAACCACACCAAACTGTCAATGTAGGTGAATGTAATGGTTTTTCATGAATAATTTGTGGATTTTATTCGCACCAGAATCGACAGTTTTGTTTATTTACCGCACCACTCAGATGAAAGTGAGCCTCATCGGAGAAGATGATTTTCTTAAAATAATCTTTATCGTTTTGAAGTTGTTTCCAAGGCAAATTCAGCAAATTCAAGACGTTTACGGTGGTCCAATGGCTTCAGTTCTTAAGTGAGAACAATTTTATACGGGTGCAAACCCAAATCCTTTCTCAAATTCCACCAGGTTGTGGTTTGAGACAGTCCCAATTCTTGAGAACGTCTTGGAATCGACAAATTGCGGTCTTCAGCAAAACACTTGCCTGAACGGCAGCAATATTTGCATTAATTCGAGCGTTTCTTTGTTTTATTGGCACTTGAACATTATGTAAAGAAAATGTACACTCAAAATTTTCAACAATTTGGACGATTATTACGACTATAAAATGGCAAAAGCGCACGAAAAGTTGCAATTGGAAAACGATTATTTTGATAATAAAACTAAATAATTTGTAAACGTTGTTCTTGCGTATACCTCACCACGATGAAATTGTAAACATTACTGAATACAATGAAATAAAAAATGACAGATCATGAAATATTACAAATGGCCGAAACGTCACTTAAAAATCTTATCATTCCTATTGGAAAACCCTATATATTTTTTTATAATTTAAATACAGTCAACTCTGTCTAACTCAAACTTTGTCCATGCCGAAATTCTTTTTATGTCAAATTTAAATTAAAGTACGTTGCGATTTCCTACGAAAAAAATCGAACAAATCCAGCACCACCCGTGCCTCTAGTGACCTAACCGCCGCCTAAATGTCCACATAGATCGCGATATCCCTCATGGATACCACGTTATGCTTCAACCATGTTGCGACTTCCCCTATCGCCACCACTTTAGCCGGGTACACACTGCAGTAGTCAGGGAGACGAACAGAAATATTAACATTGAGCTTCTCACAGAAGACTCCGGCTCCTACTTTGCCGTCTAGCTTAGAACCATCCATGAAAATTTGCACTGCCTCATTTTCCAGTATTGATCCGTTCCTTCAGGAATCTCTCGAACGACAGATGGTCCAGAACCCTTTATTGAAGCACAACGTTGGTTTAATATAATCTAGATTTGCCAGTTCTTCTCTAAGCGATCTAACTATTGTCGAGTGTCCCAGATCGTGCAGAGCTGTGTCTACCGACTTCCCCTTACGCATGATGCGACATTGCCCAACTCCTGGGCTCAATTTTCGATCGAATGCCTATATTTACCAACCTTTCCAAGGTTTTCAACAGAAAGGATGATACAGTTATAGGCCTCAGGTCCTTTGAATAGGCATGTGAGCTTTTTCCCGATTTCGGGATAAAGACCACTCTGACGTCCGTCCATTTCCCAGGAATATAGACCAGTTTCAGGCATCCCCTGAAGATCCCCTTCTGCCAGGGGAGGATGACTGCCGAGTTTTTTTGGATTTCTTCTGGTATAATCCGATCCGGGCCCGCCGATTTATAAGGCACCGGATTCGCTCCCTATTCACGATTCCCTCCATCTCTATGAAGGTGTTACTCGATGAGCTCCCGGCTCCATCGAGTCATCAAAGCTTCTCGGGAAATGGGTCTCGATGAGGAGTTCCAATGATTCCGCACTTGAAGCTGTCCATGACCCGTCCGGCCAAATTAAATAACTAGGACTGGTTGGATTATTAGCTAGAATTTTCCTAAGGCGAGAAGTCTCAGAGACCCCCTCCATCCTACAACAGAAGAGTTCCTTTGTGCCTTCCTCAATACTTTTTTGTACTTTCTTAGGTCCTCCTTATAGGAGTCTCAATCTCTTAGCTTTAATAAAAGCTGTCCCACACACGCTGCGATAGATTCCCAACTCCTTAGTCCACCATATCGGTTTCTGCCTACCCTTTATTAGGGGGCATGCAGCATTAAATGAAAGATTGCATGCTTTTGTGAAAATATCAACCATGCAATCTAGTCCGTTCTATTGTCGCTGGAGGTCCAGGGACCTCTAACGGCAATAATTCCTGCAACACCTCCCCATATTTGTTCCAGTTTGTCCTTCTGGGATTTCTGAAAATTTTCCGGGTAACAGGTTTAATGTCGAGGTTATGTGTTACATATCAATGATCAGATAATGAGTGCTCCTTCGCCACTCTCCACCCTCTGATCATATGAAAGATTGACGTAAAGGTCACATCTAAACCCTCCTTTTGATTTTTAACAATAAATGTCGGTTCTCGTCCAATATTGCAAACTTAAAGGTTGGTATCTAATAAATAATCAAAAAATAGCTCACCCCTCTCGTTGATGTCTGTGCTATATTGTGTGATGTGCGTTTGCATTACATCCGAGTATAACACCTACCCTTCTTTGATCTGCTTCCCGAATCAGTTCTCTCAGGTTATCCGGTGGAATCTCCTTCTCGCGATCCATATAGGCCTAGCCATAGTTTTTCACAGCCAACCTCAGTACTCACCGCTGTAACGTCCCCGCTACTAAACTGTAGAAGAAGAAAAATATTCAAATTATTTTTCGCTAAAATACACGATCTGATTTTCTCAGAGTTGCTTGAGTATAGTAATTTATATCCTTTCATTCTGAGACCACAGATCCTGTTATTGTTAATCCAATTTTCTTGGATTAACACCAAGTCCTCATCTGACTTCGTCAGTCTGAGCACGAGAGCTGCCGAGGCAGCCTTCGTGTGATGTAGGTATATATTTTGTACAATGCTAACCATTGTAGTCAACCTTACTCACCTCTTTCTGCACTCCCTGCATCGGGATAGTGCCATCTGGGTCGTTGTTGCAGCCGCTATCTACCTATCGTCGGGAGCCGGGACAGGATGTCCCCATCAGACTCCAGAGAGAGGAGGCTGTCTCCTCTTACAATGATCCCCACATCCCAAGCATCACTCTCCTGGCCGTCCTCAGCCCGTTTGACCTAATGGGTCCGTTCGCCGTCACCCCCAGGTTAGTCTTTCGCAGTCGCATCGGCCTCGTCCTTTTTATATATTTTAATGGTGATCGACCCGAACCCGAAGTTGATCACCCCCTTTAATTTTGCAAGGGAAGCCAGGGATTCTTTGTTGACCAGTATGATTGCCAATCTAAAGCCTCCCTTAGCCTCCTTTCGCTTGACAATCCTCCAGTCTTCCGTTGGAAGATCGGGATTGCTGGCTCGAAAGATCTCGAGGATCTCTTCTGGCTTATCCGGCTCGATTTGCGGCCATACGGGATTTCTTCCCTGCAGACTGCCTCAAGCCACGCGCCCTGCCACACCTCGCTAATTTCGGCCACCGCCCTTTTATAAAGGTCGACCGATCTCTGGTCAGAGCACGCAGTCAACTTCACGCGTCCCTGGTACCATCCCGCATCTCTGCAGGACGGAGTGATCCCGTATTTTCCAGGAACCGCAGAAAAATGGAGTTTAGTGCAATTTGCACTACCCTCCACTTCTCTGACGTGATGCTCCCATCTTCCTGACTTCTGTCAATGACGGCTAGCACCAGCACGTGCTCCTTTAAGATCTCACTGAATAGCTTCTGTTTTTGATCCCTAGGAGCACCCGACGTCTTGTCTGCTTGCACCTTGGCTAGCTTGCTGTCGCCCGTTTCCAGCTCATCTTAGGACCTCTGTCTTTTAGACACAAGAGCTCTTTCCGAGCTGCCCCTCAGTGGTCGCAGCCAGGTTTTATAGAATTGTGAACGCCGACCGTTTCTCCCTGTATCGACGCTTCGCCGAAGGGATCTCCCTCAATCCCCCCCCTATTTCCTTTGGCGGTTCCGCTTCTACCTGGCTTTGACGCCAAGGTGTCGTTTAACCTTGCCCCTGATGATAGAGCCCCACCTTCACGATTAGAGATGCTCCCTTCTTCCGGTTTTTCAAGGGTGCCGGCCCCTTTATTTTTCTTTTCTTTTTTATTTTCCATGTTTCTCCCACGAGCATCGGAGAAATATAGGTCGGAGGTCGCCATCTATCCAGAGGGCTCCGTTCACGACTGGGCTTTGTTAAATCAGCCCATTGGCTCACGGAGCAACCCGCCCACCACGCCCCCTCCTCCCACATTCACTCACTCATTCACCCATTCATATGGATATCCCAAACAAATGGGACCCACTTCATTCATGGCATTACCGTTTATAGGGTTCCTCATTCACTACTTGGAGGTTCGGGAGCGCAGGGAGACATGACGCTCAGTTCACCGTGGTTGTGGTCGATGGTTTTAGGGCGCCATCAGTTCGCCCTGCTGGGTATCCTTACGCACTCAGAATTTTGTGAAGAGAGGTTAACCACTTCTCCGTTCTCTGAGACTCTCCTCCCAGCAGAGCTGCGTTTGGGGACGGCTTATTTAATTCACCGCTAACCTACCTATCGATAGGCCGTTCACTATCCACCACCTGTGACCCCCCCCTCCCATAGCTGCAGCTCACCACGGGTAAATACAGTTAAGAGCGAATAACTCTATCAGTTGGAGCTAATAGCACAGGATCGAAAAAACTACCCTTATTGGTTATTGCAAAATCAAAACAACCACGATGTTTCAAAACCGTGAAAAGCCTAGCCTCTTTGTAAAATATGTGGCTAAAGCTAAATATGGATGACGTCTGATGATTTTGAAAATTGTTTAATCGAACTTGAACAATTTAGCGCAGAAAACCAAAAGGTAGTGTTGTTTTGTTGATATTTGTCCGGCACATGCCAAATCAACTGCAGAACAATTAAAATCCATCAAAATCATGTTCTATCCACCAAATTTAATTACGCATCTTCAGCAAATGGACGCAGGTGTAATAAAAAAATTTAAAACATTTTACCGGCAGCAAATAGTGATGAAATGAATTGATGATATGGAAAGCAATCGTTCGAAAAATTTTACGTTGTATGCCATTGAATTTCTTCCAACAAGTTGGATAATGATTACTCTTGGATTAATTAAAAACTGCTTTTGACGTGTAAACATTGTAGATCCATGGGATAGTGAAAATTATATTCCACTTGCGAATTTGCCCAACAAAAACAATTATGAGTGTGGTTTGGAAAATGCAGAAGATACATGGAAAAAATTTAGAACTGTATATGTTTCGGAGGATATTGGCAGTTTGAGAGTTTTGTGATGTTTGACAGTGATTTGGCACACGACCATATGCTTACGGATGATGAAATTTTTTTAGCAACGGCAGCACCAGTGTATAGTACAGTTGTACAAAAAACTTTTCAAATGATGCTCTCGAATATATTTTTTTCATGCTGCATAAACTTAAAAATTATGTACTTAACATTGAAACGTTTAAAGGTTTTTCAATAAATTATAACATATGAATTACAGCAATTTGCACATTTTTTTATTTTCATTTTGTCCCCTTTCTATGTCAAAACTCTTCCTCTTCGGATTTTTTGGGTATTAAATATCCTCTTTATATCTCGAAAGTGTAAATAAAACTGTTAAAACTTTCGAGATGAAAGAGAATTCTAAGTTTAAATTGAGGTTTAAGAGTAAAGTGAAACGATCTACTTAAAGTTTAATAAGAACTGAAAAGTACAGTAGCGTAACCAAAACGCCCCAACACATAGTGACTAAAAATATTGAAAACGAAGCCCCTTAGTATCTTACAGTACCTACTGTAGGAGAAACGGAATTGATAAATATTCAGAATATTTAGGTATTCCAGAACTTCTTCCAAAAATCATTCAATAATCTCATTTCCATCCAACATACTCAATAACATCATAATCGGTTAAGAAACTGCCGAGTTCCGTCCCACATTGCCATATTCCAAAACTTCTCCCAAATATCATTTAAGAATCTCATTTCCATTCAACATACCCAATCTCATCATAATCGGTTAAGAAACTACCGAGTTCCGTTCCACATGGCCATATTCCAGAATTGTCTACGATAAACTGATCTACGATAAATTGTCCACGATAAACTGTTCTACGATAAATTGATTCCACGATAAATTGTTTCCACGATTGTTCACGATAAATTGCTCACGATAAACTGACAGTAAATCATAATTAACACTACCTGTTTGCCCAATTTTTTCTCAAAAGTCGTCCTTATAAATGTAATCACACCAATGATCGACACATAACATCGGATAATGAAATATCGGAATGCTTGATACTCCTTAATCAACCTCAAGGAAATGTCAACGTAGGGAATGAAACTCAGAATCTAAATGAAACATACTTACTCAAGTTGCGCAATACAACAGTACCAGCTAATGATAACATCTTCATTTCAAAAGAGAGCACGCAATTACCCGCAGCTATTCTACAACCGACACCAGAGTACAGATTTTGTTCGAATTTACGAAGAGAATGGATGTAAGGACTCTTCTTTTCGACTTTTAGACCTGCAGTAAGTCAAAATGAAAGGATAAAAACGCGAGATAACACATTTAATGCGATACCATCAGAGATAGGCCCAGGTCACCGAAGAAAATTCTATGAAACGCCATGTTATTGACAGTTCGAATGAGGACACATAGTGACAAAAGATTGTATTATATTAAATAGATAATTAACTTTTGTGCACGTCTCATTTAACCATCACCAAAAGCTCGCGCCTATTACCACACCAAAGCCAATTCAATTAATCCCAAATTAATAAAAATCATTTATTGGAAAAAAAACGAATATCGAAAATCAATTTTAATTTAATAATAATTTGTTTTGCTTTTATATATAAACTCCAATCAATTAAAATTATAAAATCTATATAAACAAATAAAATAATTAAATATTTAAAAAAATAAAACAGAAAAAAATAATAGTAAATTGAAATTTGGTTTTACAGAATTCTATAATAGAACGTCGATCAAAATCGATCGATTGAGATAGATGGATCCGGACCTATCCACTCCAACTCATCAGATTAATAATAAATTGTAATAAACTTTTAAAATAAATTGATTTACATTCACTGGAATTTTTATTTGATGTTTTTAAAAATTATTTATATTCAATAAACACACAACGGAAAAAAAATTATCAACGAAAATCAAATAAAGAAATATTTGGACGAGTATGTCTATTTATCGAGACAGGCAAATAGACAGCATCATCGAAACAAAAAAATTAAATCATTAAACAACATGCCGATGCTGTTAAATCAATTATTATTAACTACATTATTTATATAGATTACGTATGTATGTATATACAAAATAGATAAATTGAATTTATGGATTTAAAAAAAAAATAATTTGTGGTGTATAATAAGCTGGGTGGTTTGATATTGTATGCATATCATAGTCCAATATTTATTTAGAATTAATTAGGTTTAAGTAGTGGATGGGCAAAATGTTAATTCAGAGTGGAGGTTTCAGAAGGAAATAACAAGTTGTTCAGGATCAATACAGGATTAATACAGAATGGAAAATAGGCGCCATATTTTTTATATTTTGCAAAAACAGTAGCAATAGAAAGAGTAAGAAATCGCTCATTTGCTTCAACAGTGACACAACCCAGAATTCTGTTCACTTAGTTATCGAATTTATTCGAATCACACGATTTCCAATAATCCATATTTTTATTATTTTGTATCAAAATATATTCTCTAGTAGTTGTTTCTAACAAGTTAGGTATAATTCCATATAAAAATCACTCAATTCGAAAAAGAAATTTACATTTTAAGACATTGACAACCATGCTAAGAAAATTTGCAAAATATTAAAGACTTGTAAAAAATAAAATCTGATTGAGGGTGAAGGAATAATGTATTTTTATTTACTTCTGAAAAACATCATTTTTATAAACAATTTTGAGTGATATTTTCAAATCGCTTTGCTGGAAAATTAAAAATTTTGGATTGTGTCACTCAGGCAGCAAATGAGCGAAATAATATTGAGAAAACAAAATACATTAAGTAATTAAATTGAGTTCAATAAATTAATTTAAAACAGGTAAAGGATAAGGGTAGTATTTTTCGTTCTCGCATCCCCTAGATAAGAAAATGACTCCTTAGTCATTTGATTGTGTCAACCTTAAGCTAACATTTGCACATAGTGGAATTTTCCGACAAACTGCACGATCTTAGTAAAAACTACCCATATCGAACGAATCGAATTAATTTACCAGAACAATATTCAGAAGTAACCCATTTTTATGGAAAAGACCATTGGCTCGCTTGATTATCTTATCTATTTTCTGGATATCGTCTTATCGTCGAATTTCCACATAGTGGCTTTGTACACAAATTTTATAAACCCGGTATTTAGAGATATTGAAGTACTATGTTCTGTAAAACTACTTAAAAATGAGAATTTTCCGGACTATTATGAAGAATGTAAAATAAACTTTTTTGAGTTTATTTTCTAGTTTTCACTCAAAATTCTTATAAGAATTTTTTTAACAATGTATTAACACTTGTTTATTTTTGTTATTTGGGACATACTTTACTGCCATAAGTTTAATCTTTTTTTGAGTTAAAGAAAAATTTAGATGTAAATACTTATCTTTTATTTTGCATTATCCCTAAGTTGTGAATGCCCAGTATTATATCGCTCATTTAATTCAGCAGTGAGGGACATAACCAAAAAATTCACTCATGCCTAAGTTATTCGAATCACACGATTTCCAATAATTCATATTTTTATTATTTTGTATCAAAATATATTCTCTTATTATATCTCTTCTCTTCTAACAAATTAGGTAAAATTCCATATAAAAATCACTCAATTCGTGAAAGAAATTTCGCAAAATATTAAAGAATTATAAAAATTAAAATCTGATTGAGGGTGACGGAATAGAAAAAAAGATTTTACTAATCAAAATGTATTTTTATTTACTTCTTAAGAACACCGTTTTTACAAAAAGTTTTGGGTGATATTTTCTAATTTCTCTACATAAAAATTAAAAATTTTGGATTGTGGCACTGTTGCAGCAAATGAGCGATAATGATTGAGTGATTTTCGGATACCGCGAATTATTATATGGATCAATTGTGCACAAGAAACCAAACCTCTCTCACCCAAAAGTTCCAATATCTGAAAGGTTACTTAAGAGATGAAGCACAACACAAACGATAGCACGTTTACACGACACATGTGATGAGGTGGTACGTGGATTAGAGTCGGAAGGTCGGGATGCTTGGCTCATTTATATCGCAACTCAAAAGATGGATGCTGAGACTAAACAGATGCGGATGTTAGAGACATCGGAAATTGAATATCCAAGGTTTGATAAACTTTTAACAGTGCTAAATAAGAGGATTGATATTTTTTAACGGATTAAACCAGAAACCACAAATTTGTTGAGTGTGTTCGATTTCCATGCTTTGGACGTTCAGCAACGCAGAGAGTACATGAGGAAAATTTTTATATGTCATAATTGCATAAGCTATACACATTTTGTTTAGCAGGGCGATTAAAACGTAAATGTAAATTGTGTTAGGTCTCTACAAGCAGCCCGCACACAACAACAACCTGTACTCATGCCATTTCAGTTGCAAATTCCATTCTTCCAAAGGATAATTATTCAAGGTCTCAACGATGCCACTTTTAATCAACGATGGAGTTTTAAGGATTTTTACAGGTAAGGCAAATTAGATATGTTACTGGGAAGTGATCTATTTTTTGAAATTATATGTACGGCAAAGGTTATATTCCCAAAACGAAAGTTATTGCACACAACCAGCGATTTGGATGAGTAATTGCAGGAACGCGATTTTTTAACGCGTTCGTTTTCGACAATTTTCAAGACAGTTTATGATATTTTTTGATTATTCAAGAAATCTAAATTTTATAATTTATTCGCACCACCTTCAACTCTACATAAAACACAAAAATTTTAGGAACTATTATTTAAAAACAAAAACAATAAACTGAATCAGGTACCTTAGCATAATTCTCATTCAGATAATTCAGTTGCTTAAAATTGTATCTAAATAAATAAGACTAAAAATCGAACAAACTATTAAATTCAGTCTCTCTTTCTTTCTCTCTGGTCCTATATGCCATCAAGGGATTTGGCCGCCTCAAATGAGGTTTCATAATCATATTTTCATTTCGGATAATGAGTGATTAATTCGTTGATCCTAAAAACCAGCCGTGAAATTTTTTCCTTGTCACTACCGGGAATCGAACCCGGGACCTCTGGTTGCTGGATCAATCATGTTTACCACTTTGCCACCGGGGCGATTCAGTTGCTTCGGTTAATTCATATTATTCGGCCAAATTCAGTACAATCGAATACGGCTTAGATTATCAAAAATTCAACCACAGTGTTTTGGGTGACATTGAACATGCCTGACGCTAATAAGTAATCGGTAGAGCAAAGTTCGTTGGTTTTTGGAGTAACTTTATCAGAAATAATTTCATTAAAGCGTTGTGTAACACAAATATTACTGAACGGCAGATGTATTTCTTCTTGTATATAGTATCTTGTAGGGGTATATTTGGGTCTGCTCATTTTGTGAATAGAAATTTGTGTGAACTACTTTGTTTTGCTGCCTTCCGACAATATATGTCTTGGTTTTTGCTAGAAATAATGTTTTATTTTATCATCTTATTTGATCTAATTATTTATAATCTTTACAGTGACACTATATTAGGGACTTCTCTAATAAAAATGTTAAAGATTATCTAAAAATCTTTCAATTTCACTACAAAACCATGTAGATTAATATTTCAAATATTCAACTGATTTTAGTGAAAAGACATTTTTTGATAGATTTAATTTAAAACCATAGAATAACAAAAATCCCATTTTTCCATACGAAGAAGTTTGTTGGCTTTTATGATAAATTAAATAAAGCTTGATTGTTTACTACGGATTTTATATCTTGTCAGTTCTGATGGTAAGCTACAAAAATGATTCGCCAGGATATCCGTAAATTAGAAACGGCAAAACGACAAATAATTTTTTTATATAAAAATGGCGGCTGCATATAGAAGCCCAGAATTTCAATTCTAATCTAAATCAAATTTCATATTCAAAGATTTATTTTTAATAAAATCTCATGTGTATAATGTCGATTTATGAGTATGTAAATTGTTTTAAAAATAATAAAAAAAATGAAACTAAAATTAAAATTAAAAATGTCTTTTCATAAGCTTCATTAATAGGGAGAGAGAGAGAAAATCCCGATACTAATAATCCCTAAAGTACACAATCCCGAAAGTTTATGAAGATGCGGCAGTAATAAATTCCGAAGTAATAAAATCCCGAGAATAAAAACTCCCGAAAATACAAAATCCCGAGGTTCATAACCTTCCGGGAACAAATTCCGAAAACCTATGAAAATTTCAAAGTCTTCATGTTAGAAAACAATGGCTGTTAATGCAGATTTTAAAAACAACGTAGTATAACTTTGAAGAAAATAATTATTAAGAGTTAATTATATTATAGAACACAAGAAAACTGTAAAAAAATAATATTAAAAATTTAAGTTTAACTATGATTTTTTGCAAAACTATGATTTAAAATTAACAATAAATACATAACACATAACAAACTCATTTTATTAAGCACTTATTATTTTTATGTCGCATGAAAAAAGATTTTTGAATATTTTGATTGTTAAATTTAAATTTTTGAATATTTAAAATAAAAATTTAGTTATATATAGTATTTAAATATAAATATATATATTTAAAATAAAAATTTAGTTATATATATAGTAGAAAAAGACAGGAAAGAAATAAAAAAAGGGAGATAAAAAATAGGCAATAAAAATTAATCTATTGATTGTCCCAACCATCTGTTGTTTATACGGAAAAATTACTAATAAAAAAACACCCAACCATCGGCCCGTTCCATACACGGCTTCTGCTTCTGGCTTCAAAATAAGTCGTAATAAATTTTTTATTGCTAATTTAAACCCTTAGTTTATATTAGTAACCAAATTTTTTTATATTGTATTATTCTGCTCTCTGGAGAAAAAATTTTTAATAAAAATCTATATCTCAAAAATGGCCTTAAATTTTTTTATTTTCATTTCTATTTGTGTTCCGGTATTTTGAAGCCGTGTAAGGAACGGGCCATCCACTTTTTTTATTAGTAATTTTTCCGTATAAACAACAGATGTTTGGGACGATCAACAGATTAATTTTTATTGCCTGTTTTTGTCTCTCCTTCTTTTATTTCTGTCTTGCCATTTTCTAATATATATAGCTAAATTTTTATTTTGATGACTACTGATGACTTTTCCGTATAAACAGATTTTTCCGTATAAACAACAGATGTTTGGGACGATCAACACATTAATTTTTATTGCCTGTTTTTGTCTCTCCTTCTTTTAATTCTGTCTTGCCATTTTCTACTATATATAGCTAAATTTTTATTTTGATGACTACTGATGACTTACTGATTTGTAAGTATCTAGATACTCCTGAAGATGACCTAACACGTCGATATCGATCGAGTAATTTTTAAAAATTTTGAACGAATTTTTTAATTAAAATATTCAAAAGTCGAATTTTTTGCAAAATAAAAAGTGTTTATTTGTATTTGTTGTAGTATTTGTTAAGTGTTAGTGTGTTTCGCCAAGTGCCTACGGCAAATAGTGTTAAAAGTAATAAATACATAACGTCTTCTTCAGAGACGCGCACAATTCAATTTTATTCGGAATTTTCTCGGGATTGCGGGATTTAATTTTTTAGGAATTTTGTCCGTTAGGACTTTATACTTTTGGGATTTTGTCCCTCGGGATTATGTAACTTCTGGATTTTGTACCCTCGGGATTTTGTACCATTGAGGTTTTATATCCACGGGGTTATGACTCTTGTGTTTTTCTTGTGCGGGATTTTGTCTTTCGGGAATATGTTCCCAGCCCTTATTGATAATCATACTACTGTACAAGGTTAAATCCAACTACAAAAAAATTCCGCCTTCTTTCCCTGGAGGGAGGAATTTTTTATAGTGTAATCGATATCAATTTTCGTCTGATCAACTGACTTCTACATTTAGCCGAAAAAATCATCAATTTATAACCAATCGACGATTAGTTGTCCCGTTTCTGTTTGACTATGAAGTTATATTGCCTGAAATATCCAGAAAGACTTTTATCAAACTTTCAGATTTATTATCACTTGTCAGTTTTTTGATACATAATCTACACACGAAGCATATTAATAAACTACGCGGTATAGACAATGTGACACAACACTGACTAAGGGTGGTTTTCGTGCTAAACAGTATCAAATCAAAATTCATACTCCATGGATCTCGAGAGTCTATAAACTGGTTCTGTAATTACTTTGTTGATGGAGCTATTTCAAAATTGAAAACTTCATTTTTACCTCACATTTGATAATCAAAATTTCTATATGGCAGTGGCGTGGCGCATACATAATAAGTTCTGTAAGCCCGCTAGATATTTCAGGCAATATATAACCCCATTGAGAAAGAAACATGCCAAACATTCGTCGAGAGTAGCCGGTGGCCGCAATGTCTGTATCATGCCCTCGTTGTACAAGACGGTCTACATGTTCGTTATTGAAGACACAGTGTTCGTTTTGAAGATGTACGTGACAGATGGCACATTCCATAGGAAACTTGTTTCATAGCCGGATTTAGCCTAATACGTTTGGCGATATGATTTTCAATTAAGGAAATCAAAGGATATTACATAGCGACGTTTTATTTGGTCTGATTAACGATGTTGTTCGATTTCTACCAGAATTAAAATAATTAACACCCCCAGAGCAAAACACCGGATGCAGAAAATTTATTTTATTATCTTCTATTTTCCGGATTGCTTGACGAAATGATCAGCGAACTTGATTACATCGGCGCCTTTATTTAGTATCGATACTACAAAAGAGCTTGACCGGTCTACGTCGATCTACCGAGTGCCATGCAAATCAAATGAGCCGCAACGAAATTTTTATAGCATTTATCTGCTAAAATTTGTGATTAGAAAATTCTAATCGGATATCGATTAACGGATACGGTTACGGCTGTAAATATCCGAGTATGCCGGTTACGGATATATCCGGTTCTAAAATTAGCTCTTGAAACAATAAAAACTATTTGTGAGATGAATTTTACACAATAAAGGTTTAAGATAATTGCGGTAAGAACAAATTTCTGATATTGCTTGTAATAAGCAATTGAGATAATTAGCACCTTTATGGGTTGGTCATACATATTATTAAATACATTGCCCACACATATTTCATCAGTGTCATAAATCTACTACTAAAACTAAATAATACCCTATTGAAATCCATTAAACGCTAAAATTATGTAAAGTCCTTAAAACAACCTACGATTCGAGTAGAGTAAAGTGGCCGGTTCTGGGTCATCCCAATCCCAAAAATGCCGTCATAGGTGACATAGTCGTTTATGACAACAAAAGCATACATTTAGGGGTTAAAGTATGACGTAGTCGTTTATGACGTGAAAAGCGTACATTTAGTTGCTAAAGTATGACGTAGCCATAGATGAGCGAAAAAGCATAAATTTAGAGACAATCGAGATAGAAAAGCAAAGATTTACGAGAGATTTTGCCTATTTTACTAAAAAAACAAAAATTTCTGGGCAATTATGAATGAAAAGCAAACATTTAGGAGAAATAAATCATACATTTACGATAAAAATTTTACTCGTACATGATTGAAAACTCATAAATTTAGGGACAATCAGGATTGAAATGCTAACATTTAGGAGAAAGTTCGGCTAAAAAAGCATTCAGTTAGGAGCAATAAATTATGACATAGTCGTAGATGATTGAATGGCACACTTTTTGAGCAGCATGACGTCATATAAAACGTCATCTTTGAAAGTAATTATTTGTGTTTGTCATCGTATAAAATCATGCTACGACATTCCATTGATTATTGTTGTTGTAAAAAAACGTATATGAGTCATCAAATTATAATATATATATTCGCTGTATAAATAAAAAAAAAATCTAGATCAAGGTCCACTATTGATATTCAATCTAAGGAAATTATTCTTGGTCATCATAATATGATAGTCAACAACTTACCTATATATGTTACTTTTTAAGCCTCGGGATACTCAAAGTCCATTAGGATATATAACGATCGAAAATCTCTATAAATAATTTATACAAAAATTCAAGCTCAAGGTTGATTATGATATGGGGAGGGGAAGTGTTTTTTCTTGATTAAAATAATATTGAACAGTATGTGTCACAACTAAACAATTATGAATTATTATATATTTCTGCATTAATATGTATAAATTGTTATAAAAAAATAGTTTTTTTGATATTTTATTCTATTTTTATTTTTTTAGAACGTTAATGACAAATAAAAAAAACTTAACAAACAAATAAAAAAATTATTTTATGATATCTTTTCGATCTCGATCGTTTCTAAATGTATGCTTTTTCAATCATCTACGACTACGGTACACATTTTCTCCCAAACGTATGCATTATTTCGCCTAAATATTTGCTTTTCATTCGAAATTACCCATAAATTTGTGTTTTTGGTAAACTAGGCGAATTTCCTCCTAAATATTTGTTTTTCAATCTCGCTTGCCTCTAAATTTTTGAGTTTTTGATCATCTACGACTACGTCATACTTTAGCCCCTAAATGTATGTTGTGGCCGTCATCAACGACTACATCATATTTAGCCCCTAAATGTATGTTTTTGACGTCTTCAACGACTACGTCACCAATGATGTCATTTTTAGGATTAGGATGACCCAGAAGGAGCCACTTTACTCTACTGATTCGTTTTTGCGTAACACTCTCAATGACAATTGTTAGCTGAGGGTATCAATCGAATAGTCGTTAAATAGTCGTTAAAAATACAAACAATAGTCGAATGGTCGTTGAATAGTGGTTAACAGTACAAACAGATCTGTACAAACGACCAAAACTCTCATCGACTCATTCTATTTTGGAGTACATCTTATTTATTTTCACAGTAACAAGACATCAGGAAGATTGCACTACAATAAAATCGGGAGTACTACGAAATCTCGGTTTTCAAAATCCCGGTTTGAAAATCTTGGTTTTCAAAATCTCCGTTTTTCAAAATCCCGGTTTTCGAAATCCAGATTTTCAAAATCCCGGTTTTCTTTCCTTCTAGTTCTAATTGCACAAAATAATTAATAAAGTTTTTTAATTGCAAGAGTTGGTACTTGCAACATTTTGTTATAATTGCAACATTTTGTAGTTGCAAGATTAATAATAAAAGCAAAATTTTGTTAATGCAACATTTTTAAATGCAATAATTGTAGAGGCTCGCGGCTTCGATAACTCTCACGGGCACTTAGCCCTCCATCTATATTCCATCCCAATATTAGCCGTTTTCTACAACTTTATCGAAAACTCATTTTTGAATTTGGTCAAAAAATCATTTAAGAGCCCCATTTTCCCATATGCCAAATTTTAAAAATTCAAACCGAGATTTCCTAAAAATCGGGTTTTTTTATACGAAACCGGGATTTTGAAAATCAAGATTTCGTTACATACGCATAATAAAATCATATCGCTCATTTGCTGCAATAGTGACAAATCAAAATTCACTGATTTCTAAAATATTCAAATCAAACGATTCCCAATAATTCATATTTTTAATATTTATTAAAAATATATTTCTTCTCTATATATTTCTAGCAAGTTAGGTAAAATTCCATATAAAAAATCACTCAATTCGCGAATGGAATTAACATTTTAAAACATTGGAAACAATCCTGAGAAAATTTGCAAAATATTAATTTAAAATTAAGATCCGATTGAGGGAGGAAGGAAAAAAGTTATTTCACCAATCAGAGTGTATTTTTATTTACTTTTGAAAAATGCCGTTTTTACAAACAAATTTGAGTGACATTTTCAAATCGTTTTCCTGAAAAATTAAAAATCTTAGATTGTGTCACTTGCAAATTAGCGATATAAGAATAACTCCTACAAATGAGCGATATAAGCTTCAAACGAAGCTTATTTCGTTCCAATGTAGGTTTGCGTTTTTTAGCGAACTTCCCATTAGCTTCATACAAATTTGAGTGAATCCCATTTATTCTCACAATAAAAAGACCTCACGGAGATTGCACCACAATGAAACCATATAGGAATAACTCCTACGGGTCTAACCTAGTAAACGAAGCATATTTCATTCAAATGTAAATTTGTTCAGTACGTTTTTTGAGCAAATTTCTCATTAGCTCCTTATGATTTTTGAGTGAATCCTAATTATTCTCACAATAACAAGACATTACGGAGATTGCACCACAATCAAACCCTATAGGAATAATTCATAAATTATTACCTCCCGTGATGTCTTATTATTGGCAATGAAATTCACTCAAAAATAAAAAAATCTGATGACTGTTTTACTTTAAAAAAAGTGTGCCATTGTGAATCATATCACCACTTGATAATTCAAACGCTAAAAAACAACGTGATATTTTGTCATTTTACCAGAATTGGATGCACTAAAAGCAAAGGAGTCGATAATAATTTTACTTAAAAAGATATTTCTGGGCAATGTAAGATTTTTCTTCAAAAACAACTATATACATTCGCGGCATAGTATTACAGGGTGGCTGAGACCAAATGTTACTGACTTCACTCTGCTGTCATTTGTGTAGTTGTCATTTTCGCGTGTCATTTTTTTGACAGATTGAAGTTTGGTTAGTTGTTTACATGTGGTCAACAAATAATTGTTCTAAATTAATATCTTCATAAAAAAATCGTAATGGAATTCAAACGTAATAGTGTAATTGCACTGTATTTGGGTGGAAATTCACAAACAGCAATAGTTCGTCAGCTCTAGCATTTGAATGTGAATAAAATGTTTGTGCATCGAACCATAACTCGATACAACGAAACTGGTAGCATCGCTAAACGCAACAGAGGCGACCCTAAAAAGACATAAACATCAAAAGAAATGATACGTTAGGTGAAGAAACGAATCCAACGAAATCCTCGTCAAAGTGCCAATCAATTAGCCGCACGTCTACATGTTTCACGATACAGCATTCAAACCATATTGAAAAACGAATTACACTTGAAGCCCTACAAGATACAAAAAGTTCAAGATCTTACGGAGGCACAAAAAAAAGTTAGGCTTGAAAGAACACGAGCATTGAAGGCCTTGGCCGAACGTGATGAGATTCCAAAAATTGTCTTTTCTGATGAGAAAATTTTCACCATTCAACAGTATGTGAATAAACAAAATGATCGTGTTTCTTTGGAGCACAAGTCCAACGATAATTTGGACACAAGAGTTGCCATGCGCATGCAATCACTAGCTTATGTTATGTTTTGGGCTGCAGTGACTGCAGATGGACGCACTCTGGTTTTCATCGAACATGGAGTCAAGGTAAACCAAGAGGTGTACCGCCAAAAGATCCTAAACGATGCTTTGCTACCTTGGGCACGTTAACACTTTGGTACGAACCGTTGGACATTCCAACAAGACTCGGCACCGTCACACAAAACTCGAGCGACACATCAATTTTTACAAAATTGCATTCCGCGGCTGATTTCGTCGAAAGAATGGCCACCATATTCACCAGACTTGAATCCCATGGATTTATCCTTGTGGTTCATTTTGGAGAGTAAGGTGTCCACTAAAAAATACGAAAGTGTTGATGCATTGAAGTCAACTCTTGTTCGAGAATGGAATAAAATTTCGCAAGCCCATTTTCGGTCAGCATGCAATGCTTTCTATGGAAGACTGAATCAAATAATCAGAGCCAAAGGAGGTCGTATCGAGCAGTAACATGTTTCTCATAAAATGTAATATGTTTTCAACATATTCCACGAAATTTCAATAAAAAATAATCAAAATTAAAAAAATTACAGCATTTTCATTTGGTAACACTTAGTCTCAGCCACCCTGTATAAAATAATAAAGAACAAAAACAACTGGGCAAACATATTTTATTGCAAATTGAAGTCTTTTTTTCCTAAAATTACAAAACTTTTGAAAGCAATTGGCTTATTGTTTCATTTTAATAAACATGTATGACGTAATTTTTTGAAAAAAAAAAAAGAATTTCCTGCAATTTAGGGGCAAAACCCCGAAAAATGCCAAAATATTTAAAATACGTTGATTAGAGTTAAAGTAATGGAATAAATTAAACACGCATTTTTTAATTTTTTTTTTGTTTATTATTAATTTATACATAGAAATTCTATCTTTAATATTAATATTTTACTGGACCGCCATTTGCTTATATTACAGCGATACACCTCCGATTCATTGAATTTGATAAATTTTTCAAAGTCGTAGGAGGTATGGATTCCCAAATCATCATCAATACACTTTTTAAAGCTTGAATCGATTCTGAGTGCTTTCTTGATACTTCTAGCTTAATTATAGACCAAATTTTTTCAATGGGATTTAAGTCTGGGCTATATGCGGGCTAGCTTAACACATCGACACTTGTTTCTTCGAAGTACTTTTTTACCTTTAAATGAAGAGATAAGAAAAAAAACTAGTGCTGAACAAATTATTTATGTTTATCTGAAAGCCAATTTTTCTATCTACAATTCAAAATTAATAACTCACAACTTTGGCCATATGGCACGAAGCATTGTCCTGTTCAAAAATAAATTTTCAAGTCTCGCCAAAAAGCTTTGCTGATTTTGATTCATCGGAGAAAATCACATCATTCCACATCTCTGGAGTCCAAAAAACATGCTCCTGGGCCCATAGAAAACTAGTAATGTGAACTCAGGCTTCTGGACTGGTTTAAATGCTCTCAAACCAGCTTTAACAAGTTTTCTTCTCACTAAGCTGACTGAAATTTGTTTTCCCGTTGCTCGCTCAGCATTCCGTCTTATGTCCGATGAAGTTTTAAAACGGTTCTCACGACATTGTAATATTATGAAACGATCTTCCATTGGCGTTGTCTTTCTGGACTTTCCAGATCCTTTCTTTCTTTGTGTAGTGCCCATCTCTCGCGTTTTTTTAATACCCCACGCGACAGTTCTTTTAAAAATGTTAAAACTTTCTGCTATTTCACGCGTGGTTAAATTTTCTCGCGCCAAAATCAACATATTGCTTTTATACTGCTCACTAACTTTTACCTTGAAGGAGAGAAAACTTGGGCAACTCCGATTCTATACTTACGCACACCTATGAAAATTAATTAATAAGGCTGGGTTTGTATAAAAATGTGTTTTGTTGATTATACGTTCGCTTTTTGTAAGCTTTTTAACGCGTTCATACATTTTTCGTAATAGTTGCTTTAACACTGTTAATAACTCATATATAGATAGGCAAAACCCCAAATTTTTAGCTAATGTCTAGGAATGGTACATTATCGTTCAATGTATAATCTTATGTCTATTCTATTTATAGCCCACTAATCGCCCAAAAGAAATATTTTACTTTAACTATTTTCGACAAAACACACAGTTTGTAGAAAATATTAGTACGAGTAAGATGCAAAGACAAATAGTATTTGTAATTATTGCCTGGTTCATCCTGGTCAGCGATGGTAGTAATTTCAAAGGTGGAGTGTATACTAATTGTGATGGTACAACGAAACATTGTATTGAAGTGCGCGTAGCTTGCAATTTACACTTAATCCATTACGAATAAAATTGTTTTTCCCGTAGTGTCTTCAGCTAGAAATGCATTGGGGTCGGTATTACACGGTACCAAATCAAATTTTCTTCAAGCATTTACTACAATACACGATAAATGAATATCGAAGCAAGTACGCAGAAATGTTTAATATTGGCAATATGAGATATGCCGAGTGGAATAAACTACTTTACGATGTATGTCACGATTTGACCAGTGAAGTGGGCGATACGAAATTTAATTGTATTACAAGTATTTATAAATTTAATCATTTAAAATTCTTCGTTTATATATTTAATCGGTATTATATAGGTGGTGGCACATCGCCTAAAATACCAACCCGTTTTGATCACGACTTGGCTGATTTTGATTCATCTGTAGACACCAACGTATCGCAAAATAATACCGCTATATTCGAGGAACAATTTAAAATTTTGTTGAATAAAGTTTTTGAAGTGGAAAGCATAACCGAATACAACATGGATGAATTTGGATGTGAATTTTCGTTACAGCCTCAACAAGATGGTGCTACATTTTTACTTCGGTGTATGTTTTATACAAATCCAGATTACGCCAATGAAGGTGTAATTCATTCAACAGTACCAGGCTCAAATTGTAGTACGGCCGAGTTTTGTTCCAATGAACATCCATGGTTGTGTGTAAAACAACGATTACATTTAAATGAAATTTTAAATAAAATATAATTAAACTAACTGGGTATTTTGTTTAAGTGACCCATATGACATGACCCGATTATCTTGGTACACAACAAAAAATTCGAATAAACTGGTTTTTTATATAGCGATTGATTAAAAAAACATTGATAACATATTTATTTTTTTTGGTAGTATATTTGAGATTTCAGTTTTCATATGGTTAATCAAATTATCACTAGTGGGGTTTGCAGATAGCCAGAGATTAAACTTACGGTTCGTTGGTTAAGCTCAATCGAATTTATTTATTCTAAGGTTTTTATTTAAAAATAAATTTAAGTATACTTTACACTAACAATAATTACTAACTGCGAGTGGGTGAACAAACGAGTGTCAAACGATTTCGCACACTCTTCGTACACTGACATTATTTAGAGAGAAATTAGAGGAAAATTAGTTGAACGAGAAAAAAAAGTCATGTTTTGGTCAAAAATTTGTTCAAAATGATAGCCAGATAATATTCTTTATTTATAGTCTGATCTTCTGGCAAGAATTCCGAGTGCACAACCCCCCCATAATCAAAGAAAACAATCAACATTACCTTGACTTTTGATCGACTTTGACGTGGATTTTTCTGTTTCGGCTCATTTGGAAGGCGCTATTTCGAAGCTTCTTGACTAGTTTACATGTCAAACTCGTCGAAATTGACTCGTTCTAGCATGTCTTCAGCAACCTTTACGCGATTGAGTTTTTGAAGAAAATTTAGGTCTTTCGGAACTAGTCGAGCGGCGACGCATGTCATGTCCAAAAAGTCGTGTTCAATGGTACGAATTGATTCGTGAGACACAGAAGGTTTAGTGGCTATCACTCTCAAACCTAAATGACGATTTTCTGTCACCATTTCGTTCACTTTATTCATGTTAACTTTATTGAGGCCGACCAGAGCGAAGCAAATTTTCCACCCCATCATATGCATGTGTTTTGGATATAGTCGATTCGCCGTAAGTCTTCTGTAGCATTGTCAGCGATTACGTACACGAAATTCCATTTGCAATACAAAATTTGAGACTACTTCTTTGTTCGATATTTTAATTCATTATAAAAATCGCAAGACACACTTGAGATGAACTGACAAAATAAAGTGCTGTAAACAAACTAAATGCCATCGCGCTCAAACTGCAAGTCAAGAGGACAGTTGGTCCAACTTAGCAACAACAAAAAAAAATGTACAATCGCTTTAAGCGGGCTTTTTAAATGATCATTTTTCATCATCAATCCATATCAACTCATTTTGGAATCCTAGCCTATGCTAATTATACAAAGAGAGTTTTGTATGCCAATCGGTTAAGAAATGGCTTAGGTTCATTTAAATTGACAATTTTCCAGAGGCGTGTCGAAAATTTATCTTTTAATTTTAATCTGTGTTGCAATACCTTTGATTGAGAAATGACATAGTTATATTCTGGAACAAGCCCCAACATAACGGCCAAATCGGAGTGTTTCGAAGCAAGTTTCCAAGAATCTTTATCCATTACAGTCGTTTCTTGGCACTTGAAAATATGCTCTCTCAAAATTTTCGTCTCAATTTTTTTTAAATAGGGGCCCCGATCCTATTTGAAACGACCCAACCGATGCAACTTGGTACAAAATAGCATAGTACAACATCCCGCATCATGGTGCAACATCGACAAATATCGTGGAACATCACACAACATGGTGGAACATCATGGAACATGGCGCAACATCAGTAGGACTCTTGTAATCGTTTCCCTACATTCGAAACCCCTGTTCCGCCAATTTTGATCAAAGCCGTTTAAGCCAAATAAAATGGCAAAGCCGTTCCCAGGCTTCACCAAAAACCTTGAATGAAATGAAACAGAGCCGGCAGAATAAATTCCCATTCCTGAACCACTCGAAAACCCCCTCACCATTTTTTACCAAAAAGTTTGAGACCAATTTTTACCAAAAATTATACCCGGGTCCCAGCGGATGATCTCTTAAACGGGTTTTGCCAAGAGATCACAGAAAATTGACTGTACTTTTAATTATTTTTGTAGGGAGGACAGAATATGTACCGATTGTCTTTAATTTAAAAACTATTTGCATGTAAAAGATGTTGTTGTTGTTGTTGTACATTCTTTTAAAATTATGATTTATATGGTGAATGGTCTGTTTGTAATTGATGACATTGTGCGGTGTTTCCTATAGTTGCAGAAACAAGGCAGATCTAATCGCATTCGAAAAAACTTGAAAATTTGGGGAAGGCGCAACATGTTTCAACATAATGCAAAAAGATGCATCATGACGCAGCATGGTGCAACATCATGCAACATTGTGCAACATGACAGCCCACCAAGAGGACTCATCGAAATCGCTCGAGCATACTTTTTTTAAATGGAACACGGTCCATAGGACGTCCTAAACGATTTTTTCCGCAATTAGGACTCATCATCTGCTAACATCATTCTTGCTATTATTTACCCTCATACTACCACCGTAATTTTTATCATAAACGATCGATCCGAAAAATGGATGATAAAAGGTCCTGGGTCCCATCGATCGCCTCCAAAACCAATTATCTCGAAATTGGAACCCATCGAAATCGATTCCTTGCATTTGATATCTCCTCCAAATAATTAAAATAATGGAACCCAGCCCCTACTGAATGATCCCTAAATGAATTTTTCTGAAAGCAGTACCGACCATAATCGTTTGCTAGCCCGTCGAAATGCTCCCCCAGCAATTTTTATAAAAATCGTGCGAGTCGGAAAAAAATTAAAATAATCAGACGACCCTCTGAATGGATTTTGCCGAAACTACCACTCATCGCAATCAAATCCCAGCATTCAAAAACCGTTACTAACCAGTTTTTATCAAAGTCGTGTGAATCGCAATCGATCCCTGTCAATTTATGAAAACCCCTTTACCAATTTATATTAAAATGGTGGTGCGATTCAAAAAAATCAAAAACAGGATCAGAAGTTCTTGTAATCGCTTTCTTTTATACGAAAACCCTGTTCCGCCAAAATTTATTAAAATCGCCCAAGCCAAACAAAATGTTAAAAAAAGGCCCAAGAACTCGAAAACCCCCTTCACGAATATTTATCAAAATAGTTCGAGCAAATTTTTTTAAATGGAACCCGGTCCCCAGCACAGAACCTTCTAAAAGAATTTTTCCAACATCACGACTCTTTCCAACTTCACCGCAATTTTAATCAAAATCGATAGAGCCGAAAAAAGGGTTAATAAATGGTTCTGGGCCTCACCGAACGACCTCTATATGAATTTACTCGAAATTAGAACTCATTGAAATCGGTTTCTGACATTTTGTTTTCTCCCCTTTACCATTTTGTACTAAAATCGTGCGTTCCGAATAAATTCAATAATATAACCCGGTTCCAATGTATAAACCCCGAAATGAATTTTTCTGAAAGCAAGACCCCCCACGTGTCCTCAGATTTTTTTTATAAAAATCGTGCTAGTTCGAAAAAATATTAAAATAAGGGATACGGGATACGGGCCCCACCGTACGACCCTCAGAACAGATTTTGCGGAAATTACCACTCATCGCAATCGAGTCCCGGCTTTTAAAAGCCGCTTCGACATCCGCTCAGTAATTTTTTATATAACTCGTGCATGCCGGAAAAAATGTTATTAAAGATGGCGCCAAAGTCGTTTGTGCCTCTTGATGCTATTCATCATAACGCAACAGAGTGAAACAGCACACAACATCTCTCAAGTAACATCTCGCAACATAGTGCAAAATACGCCCCATGATGGAACATCCCACATCATTGTGCAACATACCACATCATGTTCGAACATCCCACAACATCGTATTTTTTTTCTAATTTAAAGCGGTTCAAAGGATTTCTTAAACGTATTTTACCATTTAATTCAGCGTACTCGAATTAGTTTTACCCCCTGAGTGCCCAGCTTGTCACTTTTTTCAACTAGCATAGTGTAATTTTCCAGAGACATGTCGAAAATTTATCTTTTAATTTTAATCTATGTTTCGTTACCTTTGATTGAGAAACGGCATAGTTCTATTGTGGAACAAGCCGCAACATAACGGCTAATTGGAGTACCTCTAAACAATTTTCCAAGAATCTTTATCCATTGCAGTCGTTTCTTGACACTCGAAAATATCCTCTCAAATTTTGTATCAAAATCGTTCGAGCTGATATTTTTTTCAATAGGGATCCCGATCCTATTAAAAAATGACCCAACTGATTGATACAACTCAGTACAAAATAGCAAAGTGCATCATTTCACAACATGGTGCAACATAGCGAAATATCGTGTAACATCACACAGCATGGTGGAACATCATGCAGCGTAATGCAACATCCGCAGGACTCCTTGTAATCGTTTCCCTATATTCAAATCCCCTGTACCGCCAAATTTGATCAAAACCTTTCAAGCCAAATGAAACCTCCTAGCCTAAAGAAAAACCCTCTTCACCAATTTTTATCAAAAAGTTTGGCCGTATTATTTTCCCAACAAAATGGGACCCAAGTTCCTGCGGGGGACCTTTTAAACCGATTTTTCCATAATTTAGACTTATTGCACTCCATTCCTGCCTTAACAAAATTAACTAAGTCGAAAAATATTATGAAAGGGTCCCAGGGCCCCGGAAAGATCCCCTAATGAATGGCCTCCAACGGATGACCCTATAAATAAATTTTCCCGAAATCAGAACTCATCACAATGGATTTCTTGTACTCGAAAACGCTCCTGCAGCGAAAAAACGGTGATATTGAGCTTTGGGCCCCATCGAACCACTCTAATCGAAATCGATTCCTGGCATTTTATATCTCCCAATTATCATTTTTTATTAATGTCGTGCCTACCCGAATAAATTAAATAATGGAATCCCGCCCCCATTGAATAACCTCCATAAGTGAATTCTCCTGAAAGCAGGATCCATCACAATTTTTATAAAAATCGTGCGAGTCGGATTTTTTTTTAAAACAGAGGACGAAGGCGCCGTCTGACGACACTTTGAATAGATTTTGTCGAAATTACCACACATTACAATCCTAGCATTTGAAAGCCGTTATAAATTTTTATCAAAGTCGTGTGAATCGCAATCGATTCCTGTCTATTGAAAATTCCTTCACAAATTTATATTAAAATCGTGTGAGTAAAAAAAAATGAAAAAAGTGGTCCAAAAAGCTAAGCGAATTTTTCCGGAATGACAACCCATCTGGAGGACTTAAAATGAATTATCCAGAAATCAGAACTTCTTGTAATTGTTTTTTTTATACGAAAACTCTGTTCCGCCAAATTTTATCAAAATTATCCAAGCCAAATTAAATGTTAAAAAAATGCCAAGAACTCGAAACCCCCTTCACGAATATTTATCAAAATAATTTGAGCAAATTTTTTTTAAATAGAACCTGGTCCTCATCAAAGGACGTTCTAAACGAATTTTTCTAACATCACGACTCTTTCCAACTTCACCGCAATTTTAATCAAAATCGATCGAGCCGAACAAAATGTAAAAAAATGGTGCTTGGCCTCACCGAACGACCCACAATCGAAGCTTATCACAATCGATTGCGGGTACTCAGAAGTTTTTATAAAAACCGTGCGAGTCGGAAAATCAGATTAAAATAAGGAACCCGTCTCCTACTGGACGACTCTCTAAACAGAGTTTGCCGAAATTATCACTCATCGCAATCGAGTCCGTACGAAAGCCGTTTCGACATCCCTCTCAGTAAATTTGTATATAAATTGTGCGAGCCGAAAACAATTTTTTTAAAGAAACCCCGCTTCTTTACCAGACGGCTCAAAGTCGTTTGAACCTTATGATGCCATTCGTCATAATGCAACATGGTGAAACATCACACAACATCTCTCAAATAACATCACGCAACATAGTGCAAAATACACAACATGTAGCAACATGCAACATAATTGTGCAACATATCACATCATGTTCCAACATCCCATAACATCGTGCAACTTCACGCAACATGTTTCAACATAATGCAACAAGGTTCAACAGCATGCAACATTGTACAACAAAACATCTGGATGACTTACAAAAATCATTCGAGCAAACTTTTTTTTTAAATGGAACGCGGTTCAAAGGACCTCCTAAACTCATTTTACTAAAATTAGGTCTTATCACCTGTCGGAATCGATTGCTAGTACTCAAAAACCCCCTTTACGAATATTTATCAAGAGAGTCGAGGAAACTTTTTTTAAATGGAACTCAGTCCCCAGCAAAGCACATTCTAAACTAATTTTTCCAAAATTACGACTCACCACAATTCATTATCCTGCTATTATGCCACGAATGGTTATTGATTGTGGGCTCGAGCGACCCCTAAACGAATTTCCTCGAAATTATAATCATTAGCATCGAAATCGATTCCTGGCATTTAATATCTCTCGTTTACCTTTTTTTTATCAAAATTGTGCGTGCTGAATAAATTAAATAATAGAACCCGGTCGCAACGGATGACCCCCGGAGTCGTAAAAACATTAAAGAAGAGCCCAGGCCCCACCGGACGACCATCTGAACAGATTTGGCCGAAATTATCACTCATTCATCCCAATCGAATTCTGGCATTCGAAAGCCGTTACAAACCAATTTTTATCAATCGATTCATGGTAATTGAAAACCCCTTCACAAATATTGATTAAAATGCAATTGTAGCGTTAGTGACTGAAGGTAGCATGACATGAAATCTTCAAAATATTTATGTTAGTAAGTAACGCACTTTTCGTTTTTAAACTGGCTTGAACGTAAATTAATCTGGACCGAGAAGTCCGCGACATCAACTCGGATGGTTTAAGAAGTAGCTCTCATTAGACAAATCTTCTCCAGTGTTGTCGCTCAATCATAGTGGCAATTTTTCGCAGTGACACTCTATTTGGTTGTCGGCCTAGTGTTTTGTTACATTCTGTGCTACCATCTACACTCATTGAGACAGATAACCTCAATTACCCTCATCGGTTAAAATATGTAGCATACCTTTTTCTAAGCAAGTGGTTTCTGCTGTGATATGTAGAAATAATGAAAATCAAATCCGATTTAAACCATATCCATTGAATCTAATAAAATTATAGTTTTTCGTCTTCTTCGTCTTCTTGGGCATCATCGTCATAATCGTATGTGTATATTTTTCCCAATATGATTTCGAAAAGCAAACAAGAATTTGTTTTTATCCATATCTTGACCTTTTTTTCTGCAGCAGCAATATTGTTATGTGCTGTAATGTTTTACAAAACAAACAAGCATACGGGGGAATTTCGTACGCTGGATAGGTAGGTAGTTATAGAGGTATGGCGATTGATGGAGATGTATGAAGAAAATACAAAGAGAATGGAAAATATTTATTCTGCTTATACGAGAAAATATTTATATTCACCTGTCTGAAGAAATATAATATTTTCTTTCTGGTTACCTGTTTATATTTATCGGAACATAGTTACGTTTAAGGCACATACAGTGTTGCTATTATGTAACATTTTTATATTATTTATGAGATGAGAATTGATGATGGATAGTTATGGTAACGCAATGAGAAGTTTTGTGGGTCTTGTTAAAATTCAATTGACGTAACTGTCATATACCGAGTTTGCAGAAATTCTAAAGTGTTTTTAATTCAATTAGCATCAATCAAATTTCTTGTGTCGTGTCTAGAAAAAAAAGAGTACAAAGTTATTTTCTCCATTTAATTTCCTTTTAAAGGCGTTTAGCTTTATCGTACGCGCATGTGAATGCATGTGGTTTATGCGGGAGAATACATACAATTAATTAATCATCGTGTAAAATGTACATCCATTAATCTTACGATGGTTCCATATAAAAGTGTCAACACACCAACGGCAAAATCTTATTATCACACCAATCTTTTTCATTAAATATATATATAACCCTTTTTGTTTTTAATTTAACAATTTTTTTTTAATTCGTTCTTCTCGGGTATTACTCATCATCATCATCATCGTAATAACATAATCTTAAGATACATAAATTATGAAAATATATACAAGAACATAAACAGCATAATAATTTCATTTAACGTAATACACGACTGCAACAACACAAAATATACAAACGAAAAAAAAAATTAACACTTGAGAGTGTTACGACGACGACAACGACGACGATGGGGAGTTTGTAATCTCAAGTGCCTTCTTCTTGTACACTAATTCTATTTTTAATCTCTGTATGCTTTCAAATTAATAATTAAAGAAATGAGATTTAAATTAGTAGAATTTGTTGCGGGATAATATTTTTTTTTTTCTAATTATTTCTAATTAGTTACACTCAATGGTGTCGTTATAAATGTAATGGCAATGGAAATAGGTTTGTATCGCGTATTTGATTTATTTATAACAGGTGTCTTAAACAATTTCCTTTCCTAGTCGTCAAGCTTCTTAAAAGAATTAAAGCGAGTTTTGACGAACGATGAATGAAAAAGTGCACGACCCCATACGATGTATGATTCTCACATACTTTTTGATATCGAGACGTAAAAAAAGGTAGTCCAGAGTTTCATCCCAGAAAAATCAAAAATACACCCTAAGAAAAAGCCGTATAACGGTAATGTGATATCCACTAAATTCCATCTGGAGCCTCGAACGTTACTCCGAAGGAACGGGAATTGGTCGATGGTACAGAACAACAGCTGGCTAAAATGAAATCAACTTGAAACCCGGCATCAAAAAATGAGGTTGGCCGCCTTTGTTCTGTTTGAAATAGCAGCGGCTATAATTAATACCATTAGTAAATCCGTCCAGAGAAGCATTAGACATGGCCATTTAAAATATCCGATACAGATGTACAATTGGAGCTAAAATTATCTTGTTTCTTCACCGCAACAACAAATAAACATATTACAACAAAAACCATCGTAGTGGAACCAAACAAAAAACCAATTAGACTTTGGATTGATGATCAAAAAAAAAATAACCGCAGAGCGTACGAAATTGATAAACTAAAAGCAGAATGCAGATTTTGGGAAAATAAATTAACGTTTATGAAAGCACAGAAGAAAGCACACCTATTCAAAAGGTTATCAAAAGGAAATTTAGAAAGGTATCAAATAAGTGTTAGCGGATGGAGTCATAAAAGCTAGTACTCCAGTAGCGTCTTCACACGAATTCAACACTAATATGTTGAAAAGCGAATGAAATTTTGATTCAAACTCAGGCACCTATCGAGTTGGTTTTTAGATGTTTTCTCTCATTGTGGAAATGGATTAAAGTCAGTTGGAATTCAAAAGAATTCAATGTATTTTATTCGAGTGGGATTAAATCGTGGTGAACAATATTTTTCATTTTGTTCCCCGGCGCGTAAATGAACAACGATGATGATTTGCCAACCCTCGAACACGCTACGTACAACGTACAACCCTGAGAAAAACACGGAAACTCGAGATTTTTTCTGCACACTTCCAACAATTGACCTTGCGATTTGTTAATCGTCATAGCGAACGCCAAACGAACGGACGGCGAACTGAATGGGCTTGAAGTCAAACGGAATGTCAGTTGGAATCAGAAGAATTCTTGGAATTACAACATCCTCCTTTGAATTTGCCCTTGATGATCGTCGCTTGAATCACGTTGTTCATTAGTTTCTTCACAGCCAATCCCGTCTCGTTACACAATCTCAGCATCAAGTAATGCGGTCGTGTTTTGAATGCGCAAATCAAGCGCATTCAAAAATTTGGTCGGATAGTTGGTTGCCTCGTTTTGATTGGTGACACCGTCAACAGATTTGTAACAATGCATTTCTCTAGCGATTCGGTTTTGAATCAAGTAATTCAGACTGTCTACATCCTTGTTCTTCGCTGCGAAAATCACTCGTTCGCTGAGCCAATCGTGATTCATATATTTCGGCAGATGCCCGGAAACACATTCGTGATAAACTCTTCCTTCGACGTCGTGAACATACGAAGAAATTCGTGAGTGTTGTAGCTGGTAGTGATTCTGCTCGTTGAGCTGCATTAGCTTCCGTGAAATAGACACGTTGTCCATTCTCCAAGTGCATCGACAAATGTTGAACAGTGGGATGACTTTCGAAAATTGCAAATGAGAAGATACGCAAAATCACATTTGCATCCGAAGCAGCAATGCCGAACACTACCAGGTCGCTTCCTTTTTTCACGTACTTGCAGACTTATTTAATCGACTTAATGGAGTTACAGTACTCAATATTGCAGTGTGTCGCGAATGTTTTCGATAGAAGTTTGCAATACGGAACGATCCAGCGATTATCGACCACAACATTTTTTGTTTCGCCGTCATCGTGACTTCTGCCACCATCTTCAGGTGAACGACGCCAATATAGTGGATATCCGTCGTTTCCACTAATTGTGTATGCCAGCAACGGATGCGTATATTGTTTTGTGCATTTCCCATGTGGGTGTGAATCGATTTGATCTGATCTGACTTGCTCAATTAACCACATCAGAATGTGTGCATGTGATAATCCACGCTTCTGCCACTCTACTGAATACATCAAACAACGTGGCTGTTCAAAAACCATCTGCTTAACGATGAAGTCCATTAGCGTCCTGAGTTTTTGTTTAAACACATGTGTGGTGATGTAGTGGCGATCGCTGGGAGTTTCTTCTGGCAGTAGATTATCGGTAATTTCAGGCCAATTCGGATAGCATGTGAACGTGATGAAAAAATCTGGCCGTTCGTAATGCCGCATATACGTCATAATATCCAGCGCATATTCATGCATATGCCGTGGGCTCCCAACATATGTCGTTGGGAGAATGGTCAAATGACCGACGTTGGTTGCATCTCCTTCCGAAACGATGGCACCGCGCAGATGAATGTACTGCTCGGAACGTGTTTTGATTGATTGTGAGAAAATGTTTGAATAGTGTTGTATCTCCATAGAGATAAGTATGCAATGGCACCGATGGCGAAGTCAAAGCCGGCAATTTGACTTTACCTTCGGCACAGCATAACTCTCGGGAAGATAATTGTAGGCAATTTTAGAGTCATAATTGAAAGCAGCGCGATTCATGTCGATATTCACCGTTACGTTTTGTCGAGCCAGAGCTAATGCCCGTGCAGCGCAGATTCTTTTGATTCATTTACTTTGAAATCATTAATCCAAAAAAAATTACTTACCGATCGAATCAATGTCAATCCCGCAATCCAATTTGATAATCGCACTTGTCACGCACTAATAAACTTCTGGAAAAAACTATCGAAATCGTAAAAATCACACCGACCTTCATATGATTGTAATAATGATACCGTTTATGGATGCAATGCACACAATTCAAATATCATAAAACAGTGAATTAATACTCAAATTGCAGCAAGAAAAATAACAAGTTTGCAGAATCGAAAATGACAATGGGCGATTTCATGTCATCTGTCATGATTAGTCAAATCATCGCCAATTTGATTTGAAAATTTCATAGTAACCATCATTTTCCGAATTTTCCCACCTTTCCGGTGAATTTCCCAAAATTTTCTTTCGTAGGAACCATCTCCTGGCAATTGCAAACAAAATCATAAAAATATTGAACCAAATCGGTTCAGCCGTTCTAAACTGAAAAACACCATTTTCGTTTTTCCGAATTTTCCTGTAGATTTTCCCAAAAATTGCCACCTTCAGGCAATTGCGAACACAACAAAAAAATATTGTGCGAAATCGGTTTAGCCGTTCTCAACTGAAAAATATAAAATTTCTGAATTTTAAGGGTGGTTTTTCCCAAAATTTTCTTTCGTAAGAACGACCTTCAAGCAATTGCGAATACAACAAAATAAGATTGAGCCCAACCGGTTCAGTCGTTCTCAACTGAAAAACATAATTTCTCGATTTTCCGACTTTTGCGGTGAATTTTACCAAAATTTTCTTTCGTAAGAATCATCTCCTGGCAATTGTGAACACAGAAAAAAGATTGAGCCAAATCGGTTCAGCCGTTCTCAACTGAAAAACATCAATTTTCGATTTTCCGCCTTTTCCGGTGGATTTTCCGAAAATTTTCTTTCGTAAGAACCATCTCCATGCAATTGCGAACACAACAAAAAGATTGAGCCAACTCGGTTCAGCCGTTCTAAACTGAAAAACACCATTTTCGTTTTTCCGAATTTTCCGGTAGATTTTCCCAAAAATTTCTTTCGTAAGAACCACCTTCAGGCAATTGCGAACATAACAAAAAAATATTGTGCCAAATCGGTTTAGCCGTTCTCAACTGAAAAACATCAATTTTTGATTTTCCGGCTTTCCCGGTGGATTTTCCGAAAATTTTCTTTCGTAAGAACCATCTCCAGGTAATTGCGAAAATCATTACTCATTAGCATATCATTACTGTTTATATAGTTTTTACGACTTCATCGGAATACTAGTCCAGATTTTGCGAGGTGACCATCGATCTCACCATGTTTTCATGTTAGATCTATCAAATGTCCATATCCATAACGATTTTCAGAATTTTGTCATTGTTGTGGAATGGCCAAACATGGCCCAGAAGCATATCATTACTGTTTATAGAGTTTTTACGACTACTGGTATACTGGTCCAGATTTTGCAGCCACCACACAAAATCTGGACTAGTATTCAAATGAAGTCGTAAAATCTCTCTCAGTATAGATATGCTTCTGGGCCATGTTTGACCATTCCACAACAATGACAAAATTCTGAAAATCGTTGTGGATATGGGCATTTGATAGACCTAACATTAAAATATAGTGAAATCGATAATTTGACAAAATCTCGACTAGTATGCTGATGAAGTCGAGAAAAATTTTATACCATATTTTAATTTTAAGTTGATGACATTAAAATGTTATATTATTAATTTTAAAATATAATTTGAATCATACTTGTTATTTGATTATTGTTTAGTAATATATATTAACCAGCATTTTAAATTTATTTTTGCCTAAATGTTATCTATTTGCGTATATAATCAATCACTAATACAAATACACATTTTTTACTTGGGATTTTTTTTAGGAAATATTTCACTCCGGTAAAGAAGCAGCTTCTTTTCTGTCTCTTTCTCCGTTTACCTATGAAACTGGTTTTAATTGCGAGTCATTTTCCAACAAAAAAATTTTCGGTGAAGCAGCTCTAACACAAATGGGCCAAGCCATACACGGCTTCAGCTTCTGGCTTCCTCATTTTTTTTATGTTCATTTCGGCTTCAAGGACAATGAATTTTGTCCCTGAAGCCGAAATAAAAAAAAATTAAGGTCATTTTGGAGATGTAGTTTTTTGTTTAAATTTTATTTTCGAGAGAGCAGAATAAAACAATACAAAAAAATTTGTGTTTAACCTTTGAGCCAACACGAGTATTTTTCTCCTTCCGCCAAGGCGGATGTATGTTCGTGTTGATTATTAGATGTAACTGGCTAAATGGAATTCTAAAAGTTCCAATTCATAAATTTATATTTTCTACTTTTTGCTATTATTTCCCGTTTCTGGAGGACTTCAATTAATTAAGACCTTTCTATCAGGGTCAATTTCGTGTATTTCGAGTATTTCGTGTTGACACAAAGGTTAAATATAAAATAAGGTTTTAAATTAGCATCTATTACGACTTATTTTGAAACGTGATGTAGTGCGTTTTCGACATTCGTGTTTAACGGGTGAATGGATGCATTATTAGATTGTTAAATAATCCTCCTTCTTTTGGGTAGCCACCTTCTGTAGCTTATTCTGAACAAATTCCTTCATTTTATACCGCGTGATCACGAATCTGGATGTCGTAATCTTTGTTGAATTGGGATCAAATAGTAACAACATTAGGGTACCGTCTTTACCGGACACAACTAATCATTGCCTCCTCGAATCACATACAGCAATAGAAAATAGTGGCATATTTGCCGAAATCCAGTAGAAAATATCGTTCGAGTTGGTTAAATTTGTATACTAACCGATGGAGGACTACTGGTTGATGCGCCTGATTCATTCGGTGGGGATGATGATGTAATCGGGCTGTCGGCGTACATGTGTAGCCAACTAATTCTGTGATACCTTCGCAAGAAGGACGTCGTAATAACTAAAAAAATTAATATACATTTTTCAAGTCCACGGATAAGTCTGATTTGCTCATTTGTACATTGCAAAGGGAAGTGCCCATTTCCTCGTACTGATGGCCAGATTCTATTGGCCACTTTCTCGTGTGCCCGCTTACCACCCTCCAGTGCCTTAATAAACTGTCAAATGTTGGGAAAACGAATTAGTTACGTTATCGAATATCGTTCGTGACCCAGGAGTTTTCAGACAATCCACAAATATTTCAGTTTTTTTCAGCTTGCATTAACAGTGTTTTTAAATGATTCGTAATCGCGGGCATAATCTTGCTCTGAACATCGATAGCCGATAAGGCTTTAGCTGATAGCAATTCAATAAGCCCGTGGTTTTGGATTAAGCCTAGTTCGGTTAGCGATGTTGTGGCCTGCCACATCGTGCCACTCTATGTGCGAAGCATGTGAAGTTATCCCAGTTTTTCATCCCATGATTTTTTTTTGATTATTATTTACACGGAATAGAATTCCATCCCAGTTTTTTTCATTTTATACCTCTATAAGACGATTAAATTATAAACACAACAACAAAATATCCCATCAAAGATTTTTTCGTTTATTTGTTGTTCATGTAAAACATATACTTGGAAATAATGTATTGTGTTTTGGCAATAGTAATTCTGTATATTTTAAGTTCGAAATAATAATACGCCATATTATATTTTTAAAATATTAAGGGTAACTTATAATGAGCGCCCCAATGCCAGCCGTATGTTAGAATTTGCTCAGTTTTCCAGCTTCGATATGGCCTCATATAAATTTATATGAAAATCGTCTATAACTTCCAAAACCTTCCTGAGCCGGAAATAGCGATTAATGTTTTGAAATGGTACGTAATTAAGTAATTGCTGACCAAGTGGCCAGCACCAGTCGTACTTTCAAACTTGAAAAATGGCCATGTGGCCAAGTGACCAGCACCAGCTAGTTACATGCAAACCTCTTTTATCCGGAAGACTATTATCCGGAATAACGTCTAATATCCGGAAAACATTTTTTTCGTAATCTATCATTTTCTCTTTTATTTTCAAAAATTAAATGATTTTTTTACAATGTAATTAACTAAAATAATTTCAAAATCTTAATAAATGACACTGAAGTTTAAAAAACATTAAAATATGCTGTTTTACTATGAAATTATTAAAAAAAATCTTTATCCGGAAAAATCTTTTATCCGGAATTGTTTGCCCCAGTCGTTCCGGATAAAAGAGCTTGCACTGTATCAATAAAAAATTTGTTGGTCCAAAAAGTTATAAATAAAAAGGAATATTTCGGGGAATTTTTAGCTTTACAATATAAATTTATATGAGAATCGTCTATATCGTCAAACATCTACATGGTTTGGAACTTAATTGCATGGTATATATTGAGATGGTTCATTTATAGGAATGCTGGTCATGTGACCAGTTTCAATCGTATGATCAAATTTGAACTAACATCTACTTGAAAAACGAAGAACGGTGTTTTTTTTTGTTTTATGTTGGAAGGTGGAAATCTTTGAAAGACATTTTTAGGCCCGTACTTAAAGGCGTGTGAATTTTCACCCACTAAAACCACCTACCTTTCAAAACCATTGTTTATTAGAATAAGCATGTACAAACAAATAAATATTTCGCATCTTCATATAAATTTATATGAGGCCATATCGAAGCTGGAAAACTGAGCAAATTCTAAGATACGGCTGGCATTGGGGCGCTCATTATAAGTTACCCTTAATATTTTAAAAATATAATATGGCGTATTATTATTTCGAACTTAAAATATACAGAATTACTATTGCCAAAACACAATACATTATTTCCAAGTATATGTTTTACATGAACAACAAATAAACGAAAAAATCTTTGATGGAATATTTTGTTGTTGTGTTTATAATTTAATCGTCTTATAGAGGTATAAAATGAAAAAACTGGGATGGAATTCTATTCGGTGTAAATAATAATCAAAAAAAAAATCCTGGGATGAAAAACTGGGATAACTTTACATGCTTGATGTACGAGGCTACACGAACGATGTAATCAAAAAATGAGCCATGTAAATTTTTATCCGCTTTCTCGTTCAAAAACCTAATGATATTCGAAAAATTGATATCGTTGACTTCTTGCCGTCCATAAAATACGCACAGTTTAGTAATACTCAATTTCATAAGCGTTTGCTTGACAATCGATTATTGATAAGTTAGTAAATTAGAATCGATTGTTGTAACATCTCATGCAGTGTACTTATACTCGTACACATGCAATTTCGTCTTTTGATAACAAATTGAAGGAACAAGAAAATATAAACTAATATAAAAGAAGAAGAAAGACAAAGAACAGAAAAACAAAATAGAAAAACACAAGATAATAAAAACAGAAACTAGTGAAAAAAAAAACTAATCATGAATTGTATCGGCGGTTGTGAATTCAGCCAACTGCAATTAAATTTCTAAACTAGACTAGACGTCCAGCTACAGAGATACAATCCTCGAATACATGAAGACATACATATGTGTAGTCGGCCGGATTGTCTTCGGGCAGTTATGTCGGTTTGAACGATGCAAAATCAGATAATAAAATTTAATCCACAATGACATATTTTCTACCGTAGTTGGACGTGAAATGTTAGAAATGGACGCGTGGATACCCGGTCGTATAAACTATGTTTTCGGTTAATATAACCCGTTGGAATGCTAAAGAATTCACTGCATTCGATACATTTTTTTTTTGTTTTCTCGATCAAATGATGGGAACACATAGCTGGTTTTCTCTTTTCTGTCAATCCGTTTGAGATCGATATCTAAAAATAACAAACAAGATGTATAAATAATTTATATGTAAATAATGTATAATTAAACAATATGGCCGAATTTGCCTTGATTATTTTTCTGTTAAAATAGATTCAAATTTTTTTATTTCGATTTAAAACTTACAAAAGTAACGAATTTTTCCTACCTTATCGTAAACCAAGGTCAAAAAAATAAGACGGCATTTTTCCATACAAAAAACAGCGCTATGACGTTTCTGTCTATTCTGTGTTACAGCTTTAAATAAAATAGTTAATTAGTTCGTTGTGCTTTGCTCGTATTCGTCGAGACGTCCCTTAAGCTAGCAGAACCCATACGGCAGAACATTACAAGATAGTACGGATAGTTATAGGCTAATTATAGGCTAATTAAATGCTCTATTAAAAAATGTTGGGCTCCATCCCTTCCAACTAAAACGCGGGTTCTGCTAGCTTAAAAAAAAGTTAAAAGATATCAAAAAACGATTTAAAAACAATTGGAAAGTTAAAGGTTAATTTTAGGCTAATTAAATGCCTATTTAATTTTTTTTATTATGCTCGCTCTAGAAAAAAAGTAAGGCTTTATCACTTAAAAGCTAACAGCATCCAAATCGAAAATCGGGCCAAAAATCATATTCGAACGCAAAACAAGATCAATTGACGACAAATAATTTTAGGCTCATAATGACCTCACAATCAAACATTAAAATTAAAAAATTTTGGGCTCTATTCGTTGTTGACCAAAGTTCAGATCATTTATTCTAAAGCTAGCAGAACCCAAATCGAAAATCGGACCAAAACCAAAATTAGAACGGAAAACAGGAACAGTTGACATACAAATAATTGTAGGCTCATTATGGCCTAATCAAAAGCCACATTAAAAAATTTTGGGTCCCACTCGTTTTTGACCAAGTTTCATGCCACTTATTCTAAAGCTAGCAGAACCCAAATCGAAAATCGGACCAAAACCGAAATTAGAACGGAAAACAAGAACAATTGGCATACAAATATTTTTAGGCTCATTATGGCCTAATCAAAAGCCACGTTAAAAAATTTTGGACTCCACTCGTTTTTGACCAAATTTCAGGCCATTTAATCTAAAGCTAGCAGAAACCAAATCGAAAATTGGACCAACACCGAAATTAAAACGCAAAACAAGAACAAATGACATACAAATAATTGTAGGCTCATTATGGCCTAATCAAAAGCCACATTAAAAAATTTAAGGCTTCACTCGTTTTTGACAAAATTTCAGATCATTTAATCTAAAGCTAGCACAACCCAAATCGATAATCGGATCAAAACCGAAATTAGAACTCAAAACAAAAACAACTGACATACAAATAATTTAAGGCTAATCATGGCATAATCAAAAGCCACATTAAAAAAATTTTTGGCTCCACTCGTTTTTGACCAAATTTCAGATTATTTAATCTAAAGCTAGCAGAACCCAAACCGAAAATCGAACCAAAACCGAAATTAGAACGCAAAACAAGGACAATTGGCATACAAATAATTTTAGGCTCATTATGGCCTAATCAAAAGCCACATTAAAAAATTTTGGGCTCCACTCGTTTTTGACCATATTTCAGATTATTTGGTTTCTACTAGCTTAAGATTAAATGATCTGTAACTTTGTCAAAAACGAGTGGAGCCTTAGATTTTTTAATGTGGCTTTTGATTATGCCATAATGAGCCTATGACGATTTTCGATTTGGGTTCTGCTAGCCTTAGATAAAAATGGCCTGAAGTTTGGTCAAGAAAAAGTGGAGCCCAAAAATTTTTAATGTGGCATTTGACTAGGTCATAATGAGCCTAAAATTATTTGTTGTCAATTGATCTTGTTTTGCGTTCGAATTTGATTTATGGCTCGATTTTCGATTTGGGTTATGTTATCCTTACTTTTCTCATAGAGCGAGCATAATAAAAAAAATTAAATAGGACATTTAATTAGCCTAAAATTAACCTTTAATTTTCCAATTGTTTTTAAATCGTTTTTTGATATGGGTTCTGCTAACTTTTTTTAAGCTTGCAAAACCCGCGTTTTAGTTGGAAGGGATGCTAGCTAGGGTAACTAGAGTTCTGCTAGCTTAAGGGACGTTCGTCGAGCCACTTTTCTTTTTATTTTGAATTGTTTGTCGTGTGGTTTCCGTCTTGCGCGTATATATACGTGTTGTATCTGTTGATGCTTTTACTTTGTTTACACGAACAGAGTGATAAGTGCATAAATTAGTGATGAGTTAATTGGGAACCAGTCAGGAATAAAAACTTAATTTAATAAAAAAATAAGGCAATATGTCATTGTTATTATGTAAGAAACTTAACGAAACCTACGTTAAATTTTTGTTGTCACTTAAGGAAAAAATAGTGTGCGCTAAGAAACACTTTACTACTTTTTTATTAAATAAAATCATTTGAATATTTTTTTAGATTCTATGATAAGTATTAATAATTTGTGATAAGGTAAAAATAGTGTTTTAGTGAATTTTGTTAAAAATTAATTAGTTAATGGATATTATAAACACTATTCTACTACTACAATATTTTAATTTTGTTTGGTTTATTGCCATTTTCGAGTGTCATGTAAAATCATTTCGTGTATGTGTTATCAGTAAAAACGGATAGTTTTATTTAATTACGATTTGTTTAAAATGTTGTCAAATTAATTTAGTTTTAATTTAATAACTTAAGAATTATTATTTTTGGCTTTAACGTCAACAAAAAAACAATTGATTTCGTTAAAATTCATATTTTTTCATAAGTTTTTATTATTGACTGGTTGAGGCTTTAGCGATGAGTTGCCGAGATGTTATGTTTGGATATGTACGATTACAATATTTGTTCGCAATACCCTAACCTCTACAGTTTCGGATTAAGGCGAGCATTTTTTGGATGTGACGTACCAACATCTTTTCATTGGGGTAAATTATGTGAGAGTTCTATGCGTCCGAGCGACACAATTTAGCTTTAAACTCAAACAAATCTTTAAATTACGCACACTTAGTATACCCATTTTCATAGGGATTGAAGTTCTGGTAGAATTCCATTTTTTAATGGAACTTTACCATTTATTTCGCATCAACTTCAGTGATGTTGCTGGTATGCTTAGAAACTTTGTTTGGCCTTTACGTAAATTTCGAAGTTTTACACTAACAGGAGTTTTACACTAACTTCAGTGGCGTTGCTAAATTGCTTAGACCCAGAGAAGTGTCTTTAGGCAGTGACATAGTTTTCTATTTGGTTCGACAGGTGTTCCATGAGAATAAAATTTATGATTTTTGAGTTCTAATTAAAGTCAGTCCCATTAGAACATCATATAACTGCCTAGGAGTGCTCCTTTGAGTAAAAGCAATGCAGCACTTCCAAAAAAGCTGATCTTTAGCGCAAGGAAAATACTTAGAATGACTTTGACTGTATATAGTTCCCATTCAATATCATGTTTTTAATCTCATGGAATCGCCCTGTTGACTCCATTAGAAAATCGTTTAACTGCCTAAAGACACTTCTTTGAGTCTAAGCAGTCCAGCAATACCCTTGAAGTTGATGCTAAATGGCTGCCAAAATGCTTTGTATGTCCGATTTGTAATCCTTGGTAATTTAAATATTTTACATTCGTAGAAATATTGCAATATAAATTCGCCTGAATGTTGACTTGTACTAATATTATTACAATAATTTAAGTTACAACAGTTTGTTTTTGTTTTATTTATTGGATTAGACTAGAAAAATTGAATTAGCATCAAATCTTCCAAAATTGTAAATTTTGCTATTATTAAAAATTTGATGCTACTGAAATCCGAACTAGTTCAAAAAGACCAACAACAACAACAACTTAGTATCATCGTATTCATAAAAGTAAACATTCAGGCGAACTTATTTTGGAACATTTCTATGAGTGTAAAATATTTAAATTTTACAAGAATTTTTTTTAGAGATTTTCATTGTCAATTCCAACAACTTTGGAGAAGCTAAAGAAGAACAGGATGTCTGTCACAATCACAAATAACATCTTGTATGGCCTTAGAGTTTATTGGTTTACAGAAATCATGTTTTATGAGGTGGTCTCGAAGAGTGTGGCCAGGTTTTTCTTTGTTTTTTGTGAGCATGTCTGATTGTGGTTATTATTGTTTCATTCAGTTGGATTTCGTCCGTAACATCTTGAACCATTTTTTGTGTAAATTTAATTTTATGTAAATTTATTTGTATTTTTTGAAGAAGTTTATGATTTCAGAGTTAGTGAAATTTGGTTGTTTAATTATAGGTAGTAAATAATTTGAAAATGACTTATTATTTGATAGAAGATTTTTTCACCTATTATGGCCGTTCTTAAAGGAGCTTCTGCTACAATGTGTATTCTGCTCGGTTTATATTTTAACTCGTTGTGGTCAGCAAAAATTCAACTCATGTCCATCCTCGCCTCTCAATAGCGAAGTTTGCTGCTATAGATAATTTTTCAGCCCGAATGACACTTTTCTTACCGAAACTTATTGAATTTGCTGTTTTATCAATATTTGTTTTTTCTTAATGAGTTTTTATGAAAACCACTTTGTAGATCTACGATAGTTAAAAGTTTCAGATATTCCGTAGTTATTCGGAACTTTGTTAAGCTTATGCCACCCGATAACTAATGGATATTTTTTTTCTCCGGATGCGTCCACGTAATCGGAACGTTAATTTAATTTTGTTAAATGGTGTTGTGTAAGCGAGACGTACCTTAGGGTCGGGAAGGAGGTATCATTATTTGGCAATAGTTTCTTACATTTCTTTTTTGTTCGAGTTTAGGTGAGTGATCTTGAGTATGATTATTATATTACTTATGTGGTCAAAAGTATTTTATAAGTTTTCCATGAGTCGTTATTATTTCCTTGGAACATGAAAAATTTACGATGAGTAGTTTCTTGTTTGAGATTGGGGTTCTTACGTAACATAATTTACGCTTACCTAATAATAGCATAGCGCATTGTTAAGCGCTATGCTATTCTTTCCCAGTTGAAGAGTGTATTATATCATTCCAGAGATGTATCGAATGCCCTGTTATGTTATTTCTGATGCCGACTAAAAATTTTGATCGGTTAGGCGCCCTCTATTTCAGATCATTTTTTGTATTTGAAAACTATTTGAAAACAGAACCAGGTGTATTGTGTTGTTCGGAATCGGAAGACCGTACTGTAGGTGTAAATGTTATTTTTACAATCTTCGAAATTTATATTTTAGGCGAACGGAAGAATCGCCCTTCCAAATCTAAAAATGTCACGATAAAATAGATTAGCCACCACCATCATAAAGAAATTCCCACAATATCTATTTTTCAAAATACTGATTGTTAAATAAAATATCGATTTCAAAGTCATTTTATTTATCCCGTTGAATATTAAGAAAAATTTGTAACTAAAATCTATCACCCTCATAAATGTATGATCAAAAAAATAAAATCTGGTACATATTTCCCCTTTCAAAAAAAATAAAAATAATTTTTTTTTATTAATCTCATAATCTGAAGCATTTCAAGTATTTTCTTTTCAACGCAATGCATACCAAATAAAAATCCATAAATTTAATTTTTTCGGTATATCAGTAACTCGTATATGTATACCCAAAACGAAAAAGCCCAAATACATAAAATAAACATAAAAATCATAAATTATCGTTATAATATAGAGACAACGAGTAACTGGAATAAAACGTAATAGCAAAATAATCAAAGGGATACAAAACGAACCGAACGAATTGAAATTAAATTGAGGGAATCGAGTTTTAGTTTTAATTGCAGGTTCACTATTCCAGAAAATCGACAAAATTTATTGTTACGCTACGTACCTACATTTGTTGTAATTCGATATTATGATTATATTATCGGAATAGATAAAATAGTATTGTCATCGTTTGTGATTATAGTTGAAAGAAAATCAATTCCCATTGTTAATAAAGAAAAATTATGAATTTTATTACAACCTTTGGAAAATGTTGGAAAATGCACACACACCCAGCCTTCTGTACTCACACAATTTATTTTTATGTTATCTGGTATTTTCCTGTATACGGTTTAATTCATCCAACAAAAACAGATTGATGGTTCCCTAGAGAAACTGAACACAATTTTTTTTACTATGTACACACATAAAGTACATAAATATATTTTTTTAATAATAAGTCAAAAGCAAATAAATTAAAATGCAACTGTTAAAACGAGCCAACAGTAAAATTGATTTGGTATTTCAATTTAAATAATTTTGGTGGAATAGGAAATCGGCAATATTAAAATGCTGTAGATTAGCCGTCGGAAAATAAGAGATTACGCTACTCGGTACACGTGGTAGCACTATCACAAAAAATAATTGCTGTTGGTTTATTTTATAACCTTTGTGATAAAATTAGGTTCAACAAGTTTTCATTCATGGACCTCTTTTTTCACAAAAGAAAACATTTCAGAAATGATTCACTCTTATTCCAACGGACTACATTTTATGGCATTAGTGTATAGTCCTTTGGAATTGCAGGTGCCCACGGCTCTACTTACTCTCAAGGGCTCGCGGGAGTTAATTGTGCCTTTCATGATGCTTTGCTCTCTGATAGTGAATAAATGAAACTTAGGGATTATAGGGCGGATGGTCATCAAATATTTAGTTAACATCGAACCTCTGGGCAACCGGATTTTAGTCGTGGAAGTAAATTTAAAACATAAAAATAACATTTAGAGTGCCGTTTGGCGCGGTTTAACCTTAAAGAAAATAAGTTTTTCATCGGTATGTCATAATGGTTGAAACATGGATCCACCACTAGAGTCCGCAATCAAATGATCAATCAACTGTGTGGACAGCAGCTGGTGAGACCGAAGTGATCAAAAATGCAAATGCCGGCCGATAAGATTTTGGCCTCAATCTTGGGATGTGCAATTCTCCGGGTCTGGCTCCTAGCGACTACAGTTCGCACACCTGAAAAAGGCATCGACATGTTTGAGAAGCGTTGGAATGAATGTATCTTTTTTGAAGGAAGCTACGTTGATGAATAAAGTCTAATTTTGCAAACAAAAATGTTTTTAGTTGTTAGCCTCGGGGCTTCATCAAAAATGCTAAAAATTATGGTAAAAATTCTAACCAATAAATTTTCCTCAAATTTCCCATGTAGTCTCAGTCTGACCTAAGCTATTAGAAAAAGCATCTTACTTATTGGTTTCTTTGAGAGTTTTTAGATATTGGTTAGAGTCCAAAAAGTAATTATGTAGCAGCAAAAGCTCAAAAAATTCTAGTGAAAATTCTAACCAATAAATTGGCCCTAAGTTCCCATTGTGGCCTCAATACGACCTAACCTATGTATTAGAGAAACCACCGTACATATTTCTGACATTCGCAAAATTTTGAGATAGTGGCCATAATCTGAAACTTAATCATTTGGCCGCAAAAAATCAAAAATCTTATTTAATCAATTCTAAATGATAATTTTTATTAATTTTCCAGTTAGATTTGCATGTTTTCAATTCAAAATTCAAATGCAACACTCTTTTTATATTTACGTCTAAAGCAGTGGACGATCATAAGCGGTCCCATCATTACAAAATTTTCATCATTTAAATTTCACAATTATTGTTCAAGAACGACTGACGAGTTATAAAGAATTTCCTTCAAAACGTTTCTTAGAATCCATTTTGTTCGTGTGAAATGGGCTCATGTCAGGCCTGGGATTTTGTACGATATTCTCATAAGAATTCTCATGAGAATAGCGTAAAAAATCCTCAGAACTTGAAGAATCCCTAACTAATACGACTAACCAAATTTCATCATAATTCGTTAAGAAATGGCGGAATAGATGGAATTTCAAGATCTCATAAATCGAGTTTTTTAACTTCGGAGGTCGATCAATTTGTTAATTTAAGGAACACTTTTACGATTTTATTCCGCTGGAATGTTCTCTTTTGTGAAAAATAGGTGGAAAAATGAATAAAACAATTCCGGTTATAAAATAAAAAAATAAAGGGGTTTAATTGTTGTGGCCAACACCCGAATTTCCTTTATAGCAAATGTACATAGACCTCGAATACACCACACTTAATTTTTAAAGCGAAAAATTGAACCTACCGGATTTGTGATAAAAATTGTGTTGCAAAATCAAAAAACATTATTCCTGTTTAAATTTCAGAAAACCAACAAGGGCTACCCTAGTTAAAAATATAATTTTCATTGCAAAAATTAGAAAAGCTCCCACGGAAACTGCCAATTGTGGACGCGGATTTCCACCACATTTCGCATAGCTCTCCCAATTTATGGAAAAAGCTATAGTTTGGAATAGTTATTTCGAATAGTGAGTCCTCCTGGTCTGTAGCGATGCCGAATTTTGGTGAAATCAAGTTTTTTTGATCAAAGCTCGTCATTCCCGGTTTAATTTAAAATATGATCTGAACTAATTTTGTTTAAAATTCAATTTACAATCTTTTTATTTAAATCGTAAATGACTTTACAAAATATTTGCGAAAATCGAAAAAGTTCGCTCCTATGGAAGCTGCCACTTCCGGTGAACTGATTTCTGACAAAAATCACTGGGATTTACGGAAAAAGTTTAAATATTAAGTTTCGCCGCGATCAGTCAATCTATTTAAGCTGTAGCTCAATTTAACCAAAACCCAGACATTTAGTCAAAAAACTCAAGGTCAAAAAGTATTATTATTACCATTGAATCATATTTATTATATATATGGCACAAAATCACTAATTATATAAAACTTTTATCTATTTTTAATTTATTAAATAAAATTAAACCAAGCTAAACTAGCATGAGGCATAAATGTCAAAATTTGTAGTTGTTGAAGTTTATTGAATATCCACTAGATGGAATCCGTGATGCTCCAATCGTCAATACAAAAAACAGTTCATTGTCGAAAATCGATTTTTCCGGAAAATATTTGCATAAAACGAAAAGCTGCCACTTCTGGTCGACCGGTGGATTTATGGAAAAATCATAAGTATGAAGTTTCATTCCGATCAGTCAATCCGTTTGGGCTGCTATGGGGCCTAATTTTTGGACGTACTATTAAAAATAGTTTGTTAAAACCGGAAAAACTTTTATGAAAGCTGACACTTCCCGTGGACAAAAATCACTGGAAGCTCCTAATTTGTAGAAAAAGCTTAACTATGAATTTAGTTTTATCCCGATTCACTAATTCGTATGGACGACAAAAAATCGTTGTTTCCACCTAAATTTTCGAAAATTAATCTGGATCGGTTTATTTGCAAAATAAATTTAGAATCTGTTAATTCATAATCGTTTTTCTCGTAAATGATATGCTTTTCAAATTTTCAAAATACATGCAAAATACGAAAAGCTCGATTCCGTCACTTTCGGCAGAAAAACGAAAAAGCTCTTATGGAAGCTGTCACTTCTGATGAATGGATTTCGGCCAAAATTCACTGCGATCTCCCAATTTGTGGAAAAACCTAAAGTATGATTTTCACCCCGATCAATGAAACCGTCTTGGCCGCGGTGTGCAGGATCATTTTTTTAGCTTTTTACAAAATTTTTGCAAAATTGTATTAGAATCTTTTACTACTTCATAATCATTTTTCTTGTAAATCACATACTTTTCAAAATATTTACTAAAAACGAGAAAGCTCCTATGGAAGTTACTACTACCTGCCGATGGACCGATTTCGGCCAAAAATTACTGGGATTCCCCAATTTATGAAAAAAATCTTGGAAAACCTGCAAAAATCTTGAAGGGAATTTTATTTATAACTGTACCGCGTTCGGTGAACAGCAAATTTAAGGTTTAAACTACGGCCAAACATATTTTATTTGTGTTTTTATTATTAAATTAAAGTTAGATTACTAATGTCTTCTAACTGCGATCATTTTGGGCGAGCATTAAAATAAAGCAAATTGTTCAGAATGCTTTATTAAATGGAAAAACTTTCCAACAGAAAATACATTTTTGCTATATATCACCATTAGTAGCACCACTACGACAAAAGAAATTTTTTTCTGGTAGGGTTCTACTTTCTCAAGTGCTCTAGAAATTTATTTGTATTTCCTATTCCTTTTTTCTGTTAAATTTTTTCCAGAGCAGTAATAAAAGCTTATTTCTTAGTACTCAAGATTTTTCCTCAAGATCAGCCTCAAGATTTTTGCAGATAAATCCTTCGCTTAAACCTTTACCCTAAAATCTACGTACGAGTTTGATGTAATTTTTTAAGAAAATTTAATTTTTGAATTGAAACATTATAATGAAATTTACGAAGACAAAAACACATTTTATGTATTTTAAAGTAGCAAATATGGCGTCAAAAGGCTGTTTTTTATGTTTTAGCAGCATCTGACGGTTGATCCTTGAACTAAAACGTAGCAAAATAATTTCCGTTTAATCGGGTACTAATTATTAGATCTGTTCTACTTCTCTTTACTTCTCTCGTCTGGTGCAAAAATTCGAACGAGAAGTTGAATCATTACAAACTAAACACGGTTACATTTGAAATGTCCAGTTCCTAATTTCTAGCTGTAAGAGCGTTCCATGATATATCAAATACAACCAGAACCACCTGAGTCTGCAGTATCTGAAACGATTAAATTGAATTTCTACATAGAACATTACTTATTCGGTGTTGAGTCGATAGAAGAGGCGAACATGTAAATCAAATAACAGCAATTCTGGCGGCATTAAAGGAATTTTCGTATAGAAAATTGATGTTAAACTCACATTTGCTTAACGATTACCGAGATCTTATATGTGCTACCAATTTTAATTATTTTATTAATACAATGATCGAAATCGTTTGGTCAACAGCTGTCATTGAGGATTGGTCACTTGTTGTTTTCGTTTTGTCATAAATCTAATGTTCGCAATAAATTGTTACGTAAGGTTTTACAAAACTTAAACAACTATAGTGACCAATCCTTAATGACAGATGGCGTCGCCCTCGATATAGTAAGCTAAGTAGAGCACTTGTTCCATTAGTTGGTGGGTCTCGGCTTGGGTTCCCGGTGGTGACTAGACATAAAAAGTTACGACTGTGTGTTTTTCATGTGTCATGAGTTTTCTTTTCAACTTTTTAGATCCGCAAAGTCCGAATCCGAGGAACAGATGAGTTTTTAACGAATTTTTGCAATAAATCATTACGTAGAGATGACCAAAACGATACCAATCTTTAAATTTGTAAATTTTTTATAGTTGCCATCTTCCCAGACCCGACTACTTGTGTGAAATATGAGTTTTTAAAGAATCTTTGCGATAAATGTTTACCTTGGGATAACCAAACGAAAACATCTAGTGACCAATACTTAATGACAGTTGACAAATCGATTTTGATATTTGGATTTGCCAAATTATTAGTATTGAACCACTTTCCAGCAGGTCGATTCTAGATTTCCGACAGGAAAAAGGAATTAGGAAAAATATTTACATATCGTTTTTGACAAAAATATCATTTTTTGTCCTACTGAGAAATCATGTTTGATCTAAATTTTTATAATTTAAGACTTGTTTTTTCCATATCGAAATTGGATAAGAAAAATATTCCCAATTTAATTTTGTTTTTGAAAAAATTTACACCAACTGTTTACCGTAGTATGCCAGAAAAAAATGTTTGCGACAAAAATACTATGAAAATGTTTTTCCTATGGGAAAGCCTGATTCGACCTGCAGATCGGAACTCTTCGGATCGTGAAGAATTGCTATTTTGATTAATTTTCGTTATGTAGAGATGACCAAAAGAAAACAGCTAGTGATAAATCCTCAATGGCAGATGACCAAACAATTTCGATCGTTGGATTTATGATATTAGGATTACTCAAAGTGAAATATTTGCATACCCGCATATTATTCTAAATAATATTTTAGATTTAACTGCTGTTAAGTTATGAACAACCAATTTTTTTTTTATTTTAACTTTATGTCTGCCACTTCAGATACAATTATTTGGAAAAAGATATATTTTTATCCAAATGGTATATGCAAATTGGATTTGTTGTTAATATCCAATATGCAATGCCGACGGAATTCCGGGAAAAAGTCACACTCTTTCTATGCATAGAACCATGTAAAGTAAACGGAAATCCATACTACTCGCCAAAGAACAAAAAGTCACAAAAATTCCAATGTAGGTGCGAATCCAAACTAAAAAGAGAAACAAAAAATCCAATTGGAAAGAAGATGGAATTTCGTCCAAAACTCGAATTTAATCCATAAATTTTTCCATACTAATTGCACACAATTTTCTGCATGCTACTAGGAGCAAATTTTCATAGTACTTTTCACGTTGTGGTTTTATTTTGAAATTAAACAAATTTTTGTTGCATTTTTTTGTAAAATATTTATTTTTAATATATGGTACAGTACGCCTTATAAATTTTTAATTTAAATTTAATAAACCCCGCCAATGCATTTACATCACCACTCGGCATCCATCTTAAAAAATTAAACACATGAAAATCGTCAGTATCAAAAGTAAATTTGTCGATGATGATTGAAATTCTATTTTATTACTGGTTTAGTTCAATGTTGTTGATCGCGATGATGGCAAAATGCGCGTAACTAGAAAACACTTAAAATTTAAAAAAAATCTTTATAATTAAAACACATTTTAAATAAACTCAACATTTCATGTTCATTCTTCGACGTATCATATGAAACTGAACAAATCAAACCTAATACAAGATCAAAAAAAATTACAAATCAGAAAGAGAAAGAAAATTATTTTTACTCACAATTGGGTTTTTGTATCTTTGATAATTTTTAGTATGGAATTTAGTATGGAATTGGAGCTGTATTTTCCACACATTGGAAAATTTGCATATTGAGTAAATACGTTATACAATTATTATATATTAACTAATTTGAATATTAATAACTGATTTAAATACACAAGAAATACAAGTTACTCAGTATGCGTTTTTGTATTTTTTTTATTCTATACTAAATTCCTTGCTAAAAATAACATAAACACAAAAATATAGATTTTGGACAAAAAAGTCGTTCTCTTTCATTCGCAAGGTTTCCCAATATGCAAAGCTAACGGAATTCCGTTTAAATTTTCATTCAAAAAGTTACACTCTTTTTATGGACAGAACCATGTAAAGTGCATGGAAATCCATACTACTCGCCCAAGTGAAATGTCACAAACATTCGAGTATTAGTGTGAATCCCAACTAAAATGAGATAAAACATATGACCCAATATACAATTTTTCCAATGTGTGGAAAAATTGTTTTAATTCCATACTAAATTCCGTACTACAAAATATCAAAGACACAAAAATATTGATTTTGGGCAAAAAAAATCTTACTCTTTTATTCGCGAAGTTATTTTCTTGTTAGTTATATTTATTGTTTTGTATCTTCAGTGTAACCCTTTCGCGGACAGACAAATATTTAAGGATGTTTGTTACAGGACACAATGAAAACAGAAACGCTTCCGCTGGCACACAAAAAACCACATTCAATATTAATTATATGAAAACAACTTCGGTTATTACCGACGAGTTTTTATTTGATATTTTATTTGTGTCGGTATATATCGACGTGTTCCACTGTAGGTCAATTGAATCGTCGGTATATACCGACGTGCCCGCGGAAGGATTAATAAGCCCTTGAGCCGATAACACGTACATTCTTGTGTTTTCCGCGATTTTTTTTTGGGTTTTTTGTGTCTATTGAAATTGTTATTAATCTTTAAATTGTCTAATTTATAATAATTGTATTACGTGTTTGTGACCAATAAATTTCGAGGTAAAAATTGGTAATAAAATAATTTTAAAATGGTATCGTCATAGATAAATGAGATGATGGAAATTTCCAATAAATCTTATTATGCATATGCACACTACGGTAACTTGAATCCGGTAACTTCTTCGTTTGTTTCCTCTTTACCCATAAAGCCAGAACTTTTTATAGGTAAAGGGACAAATACGAAGAAGCTACCGTATTCAAGTTATTGTAATGCGGATATGCACATCGTGGCGCTTACTGATGAATATGAATGCGGTTTAAAAAATTTAATATTAAGCGTATTTTCCAAACACCGACTTATTTCAAACTTATTGACCTATTTGGCGCCACCTTGAATAAGTCGGTTAAGCGCTGTTCCAATTTTTACCGACTTATTTTGATAACCGCATAAAACAAAACAAATTTTTAAAAGATTTTTTATTTTAAAACAAAAGAAATTACAATAAAATGGATAAAATGAAAAAAATTTTACTACTTAATTATTTAGTTGTAGAAAAATAATTTAAATTAGTTAAAATAAATTAATAAATAAATTTATTTGCAGTCGTCTATGTATTTTAATTATTTGACAGAACTCAATTTAAAATATTTACTCGGCCAAATGATTTTCTGTTGGGACGAAAGAGATAGAAAATAAGTCACGCCGATAGCAGACTTATTTGAATGCAAAATTTTGTTTTTTTCCGAATGAAAATTTTTATTTATTAGAATTGAAAAATATATAGGAATATGTCCCTCTTGTTTTGTGCATAAAAGTGTCTGAAATCAGTATGGAAAAGTTTGTGGAAAAAACGCAAATTTCTATTAAAACTTCATCATTTGTTTTTTTTTTCTGTTTAGTCGGGATTCACACCATTACTGGAATTTTCGGACACTTCTTTTTCGAGTAGTATGGAATTCCGCGTACTTTACATGGTTCTATCCATCGAACAGTGTGGTTTTTGCACGAGAATTTAAACAGAACTCTATTGGCATTGCATATTGGGTTTCCATACTAATTTCAGACACTTTTATGCACGAAACAAGAGAGATTTCTGAATAAAACAAAATTTTGCATTTGTATAATTAAAAACTTGCGAATGAAAGAGAAAGAATTTTTTTTTTGCCAAAAACCAATATTTTTGTGTTTTTTAGTACGGAATTTAGTATGGAATTAAAACAACTTTCTCCACACAGTGGAAAAATTGCATACTGGGTATTATAAAATGAAATTCTCAACTGGGCGACGAACCTGATTTTATTAGAATAATACAGTTTTGATTTCGTTTTCTCGCAATAAAAATTACCCATGCATGACCATGACCAAACGTCAAAATGTGTTGACCAGTCCTGATCTAATGATTATCTAAAGGAAATTTGATGAAAACGGTATGATTTTTTTGCAATGACGTGCTACCCGCGATTTTTTTAAATTTTCAATTTTTATTTACCATTTAATAGTAAGTGGCCAAACGACAAAAACTATTGACCAATCTTAACCAAACGATTGCAACCATTGCTAAACAATAGATTGTTAAATAAGTCCAAACAATTATTATATATGTAATTGAATTTTTAAATTCACAAAGTGCATCAGGCCGGCCGCAAGAGGAAAATTGAAATAACTCCTAGTAAATAAATAATCCTTGAAGTGTACGGCATCATTATTTTATGTGCACAGTGCATAATAAATATATTCATAGCTCTATACACTTTAAATCACGTGTCCGCACATTTTATGTTGTATGCCAAATTATAAATGGTCTCAAGAAATTTATGTTTAAAAATATGTACATACATAAAAGGGTACGAAACATAATTGAAATTTAATGAATTTCTGTTCGTACCCTATTTAATTGGATTTTCAAAGGACGACGACTATCGGTACAAGATTTATGTTTATAATAGATACAACAACAACAAAAAGGGTAAGCATACATAAAAAAACAATATATATAAGATAAGTGTTTTGGACATATTTTTTTTAACAATTTTAATTATCAAAATTACACAGCAGTACGTTTATAGAGTTGTACATAATATTAAATGGAGGGAACCACCACCCAGATATTTTCTTTGTGCGTTTTTACAAAAAAATCCTGATAAGAAAAGATGTAAATTATATTAATTCAGTGAAATAAATAATTTATTTAAAATTAGTCTAGTGTATGAGAGACGCATACATAAAACATAACCGCACCATAAAATTTCCTTTTCTATTTTTCTTTATACATGCATAATATGTGAACGTAACTCCTTTTTTATGTACTAAAAGCTCATTACAATTTTTGTACAACACACAACACAAAAAAACACTGTGTATATACATACGGAAAATAGATAGAAAAAACTTTCAAACAATTGTATAAAACCCTAAATGAGATTTCCTAGTTTTGTGCGCGCATATTAAACTCGTACACAGCGCTGCTACGGTGGGTGCGATGGTGTACGATGCTGGCACAAAAAAATTCTCTTCATTATGAATTGTAAAGTTTGTGTGTTGCTTGTGTCGAGATACAATGGGAGATATATTTTATTAAAATATTATTTATCATCATACGGCAGGATTTTTTTTTCTCGAGACACGATAGTTTTTAATTAGTTGTTAAACTATTCAAAAAACTAAAAAAAAGTTTTATTTGTATATATAAATAAATATACATAGGTAATTTGTCGTTATATGCGGAAACTTTATTATGGAAGGAAATTTTATAGTTTCGGTTGTGAATGCGTATATAAGTCAAGGGGCGGAAATTGTGTTCAATGTAATTGCAATCATTGCCGGTAGATATTTTTTATGATTTGGCGGATTGGTTCGATTCTAGTAAGATTTTCAAGTTAGGGGACCCAACATCTCCGGGATTTTTGTGATATTATCCTACTAGTGAATTTATGTAACGATTTGAATTTCCAGAATTATTAGATTTAATGGGTAACTGTGAGTTCATACGACGGATAAAAATCTCGGATTTTTCTATCCCACCGTTTTACCCAATCAAATCGCATAAAAAACAGAAATTCACGCCTCCCTTCTATCACAAAAAGTTGAAAAACTCTAATCTTTGAGCAAATATCTGGCAGACGACCAACTTAACAAATATAAATTTTAATAATCGGGCAACATTTTATAGACTATTTTACTTTTCGAGCAATTTTGTTGTGTTTTGTATGTCGTCTTACTTTGGCAAAAGTTAAAACCATTCTGGAATAGAATTAATTTGTGCTCAAAGTAACAACCAAAGATATTTTTTAATTTAATTTTATTAGTTGGTAACAATTACATTTTGAATTTGAAAACAACGTAAAAATGCAACTAAATACATTCGCAATTAAATAGTAATGTGCTAGAACATTATTGAATATTATTACAAATCGTAACTAATTGCTCGTGTTGTTTAGAAAATGCGATGTCAAAATAACAAAAATCACTTTTATATTTTTATTGCCAACATTTAAAAATAAAAGTATTCAATACAATTGCCCTGGTGGTGAACATTAAAACTACAGGTAGAATAGAATAATTCTATACCAGCAGAAAAGTTTGTCTAAAATAATTCCAATTTGGAATTATATATATGGGATTGTTGTTGTAAATTTGTCAAAGTAAGACAGCAGTAATGTGTTCTTTGCGATGACATTTCAATTTTTATTGTGTTGTAAAGTGTGCCTGGTGTGAAATAATTTTTTTTTTTGTTTCGATGGCAAATTAAAAATTAAATATAATCGATTACTGCGATTGTGCTGATGGCATTGATGAACCGGTTTTCTCGGCTTGTGCAAACGGCAACTTTCATTGTACAAACGCCGAAACCATTAAATATTCCAAGTGCAAGGTTGTTTGACAGTTTTTGCGATTGTTACGATGCCTCTAGTGAATATGCATTCGACACACAGTGCATAGATAATTGTAGTGAATTAGATCAAGAAGGTCAATGTGATGAAGAACGCGAATTTCAGGATCAAGAAGGTGATGAACACGATGATGAAGCTGCAGAAGATGTTGCTATAGAGGAAACTGGCACAGGAGAGGTAACTTCTCTGTTTTATTTTATATATTAACCTAATATAGTTTAAGAATTTTTTGTTTGTTTTAACAGGTATAACCGGTAGATGATTTAGACCCACATACTGGACTGAATATTATCCTGAGACGCAGAGGCTAGTAACTGTAGTAAATGAGACGCGAAATCAGTTAACAGTCGCTGATCGGGGATTGCGTGAAATTGGCAGAGTCAAAAATATTCAAGATATTTTAGATAAAGATTATGGTCCTGATGAAGAATTTGCTATTTTAAATGGGGAAAGTTACAATTTTGATGATTGCGAGTACGTTTATAAATTATGCCCCTTCAACAGGGCCGTGCAACAGCCGAGGTCGAGAGGTGCAGAAACTAGATAACTCTAAATTTAATAATTGTAAAATTTAACACAAAGTTTATATTACCTTCTAGATTAGAAACATGTTACTACTGGGCTGGTCCAGATTTAAACAAATATACTGTTATGTTATATTCAAATGGGGCTGCTTGTTGAAATGGGCCCAAACGTTTAGTAACTATTTATTTAGAATGCGGTTTAATTACTTAAACTCTAGCCGTTAGTGAACCGAACCGCTGTGAATGTATACAATGTACAAACCTGGTTGCTTGCAGTGTAAGCGGAACCCAGATCGCCCCCGGATCGTCACACAAAGCTAGTCACGACGAATTATAAGTTGAAAACATTGTGATTTCATTTAAAAAGTATTAAGCAAATAAACGAATGGAATAAGCATCTTTTGCTATTGAACGTAATAATTATTAAAAAAAAATAATTTTAACTAACTTTGATAACAATAAATATGATTGATGATATTGACCAATATTTAAATTCTATATTTAATAATTTAAATGTTTTCCATTAAGTTCATATGCAAGAAATATTTAGTATGTAATAAAGAAGTTTATGAATAAGTCACAAATATAATTGAGCTTTTAAGGCGTACTTCGCAATTAACAAACTCTTTCCTAGATGATAATTTTTGGGTTGCCAATAGTCTCGAATGTAATGACTCGGGTTTTGTCCGTAAAGCCCTTCGAAGAACCAAAAGAAATAGACTATTTTACTTTTTTTGCTCATTTGTGTTGTGTATTTGTAATGTGTTCTTCGGGAAAACAATTGAATTTTTGAATTTTTATTAAAGAGTTCGTTTTGTGTTTTATTTATATCAAATTTACCATATTTGTAAAAAATAGTGTGTATTTTTATTTATAATAAATAATTTGCATTTGAGAAAGGTAAGTGCATTATTATACATCCAAATATAAATGATTACAAATAAGCATGATAAAATTTTTTATTAAAAAATGATGATTTCAAAACTTAACAATTTATGTTGTATTTTTTTAGAATGGCCAATACGAGAGATATAGATGAGAAACTACTCGAAGAAATTAAAAAGCCGGGCGAGAATTTTTTTACATTTTGTCGCACAAGGAATATAAAAATGTGAGCTTGAAACGGAAAATTTAGGGTGAAATTTCCGAAGCAATAGGATTGAGTGTGGAGGTGAGCAAGAAAAGATGAAAGCTTCTACGTGCCCGATACGTCAACCTAAAAAAACAGGCAAAAAGCGGAAGTTCGAGACCATCTTCATCCAAAGACGACTGGCTGGAAAGGAGTATGGATTTTATGAAAGACGTCACAGAGACTGAGTAAGTTTTATTTTTCAAAAGTTTAATATTATTATAGATTGAATATTTAAATTTTGTATTTATAAACTTCTTATTTTTATGTTAGACCAACCGAAAGCAGCTTCACGCCAGAAAAAACGGATAATCCGTTTCAAATATTGTTCGACGAAACGGTAAATGAAATTAGTAATGACGAGTCCTTCGATGTAGAACCTGTAAACACGCCAAATGTATCGACGCCCGAACCTCCATCTAAAATAAGAAAGCAGAATGCTGAAAATCCATTTGGCCCGATTCTGCAGTCATTGGTGAAAACGATGGACGCACACCGAGAATTAATTCTCCAACATACAAGCCAGACGAACCAAGTTTCCGAAAACAATGAAAAAAGTTTGCTAATGGTGTTTGCGGCATCTATGGACCCAGAGTTCATTAAACTACCGTATTCTCAGCAAATAAAGGTGCTCTTTAGTTTAAACAAGAGCATCGAAGAAGCGAAAAAGGAAGCGGCAACAGGCGAATTAAACAAATAATTTTTTCTTATGAATAAATGTGAGTTAATGAGTGAATTTTTATGTGGTAAATGAATGTGATTTTTCAACGAATTTTTATGTGCTTTAATAAAATACTGAATTAGAAATTTAGTAAGTTTTTTTTTATTATTTTTTTACAAAAGAAAATAAAATTTAATTAAATCAAACCAATATGAACATTTTTTCAATGCATGGTAGAATATTGCCAGTGTAAAACGTTAACTTCGTTAAAATATTGACAAAATCGGTCTCTAATTTCCACTGCACTTCTGCTCGCGTTATTCGAACCTAGACGCTGCACTCCTTGCAACCCTCCGCTATCTTCATTGCGCCATCTTCCTGGGCGAAACTTCCCGCCAACATCGCTATCCACTAAATCGGGATTAACATATTCATTAATTCTTTTATCCCGTAACCAATTGTGTAGAACAACGGTCGCCTTGATTATTCCAAGAACTGTTGCTTTAACAGCTATAATCGGTCGTCGATAGATACGCCACCTACTGGCCAATATTCCAAATGCGTTCTCTACCACCATCCTAGCTCGAGATAACCGGCAATTGAACGCTGTTTTTCCCGGTGGTAGTACCGATGTATTACGACCAGGATATGGACGCACTAAATTTGGAAGAAGCGGGAATGCCTCATCTCCAACAAACACGAATGGATAATCGTTACCGTCCTCCAAATTTTCCGCTGATGGAACATACAGCTGTGTACCACCGCTTATCACAGCTCTGCCGAAAGAACTACGCGAAAAGATATTGCTATCTCCAGTGTGTCCTGGTGCTCCGATATCGACGACTATAAATTGCAAATGCGACGACTATAAATCGCAATTGCAAATAGTACAACACTATGGATGTGTTTATAATTGCGGTTTATCGAACATAATCCCACAAATTACATTTAGTAAATTCAGAATAGTTTGTCTTGATAAAGACATTTTTTAGAATTAAATTCAATAAATCAAAAGTACAAATCAAATAAAAATGAGACGCAAAGAAGTTACAAATGAAGTGACGTAGTAAGTTAATCTGACTTAAAAAAGTATTTATAAAAATTTTAATATTTAAATAAAAAATGAAAACCGGAAAACTATATGATATTTTATATTAACAAAGGAAAAAAAATCGAAGAACCAAAAGAAATTGTACGAAAAACAGAATATTTTTTAAAATCACAATAAAACGAAATTACCAACACTCTTGAATTCAAAACAAAAGTTATAAAAAAATAAAAATAAATTGATAGGTGAAATAGACCAAAAATTTGAGCAAAAAACAAAACTAAACGGCGGGATAGAGAAATCCGAGATTTTTATCCGTCGTATGAACTCGCAATAAAACAAACCCCCCGATTCTGACGATAAGACTACTAAGACTATCTTAGCTAAGACTTTCTTGTTAAGACTTTATTTTTTAAGACTAAAGTCTTCATTGAAATTCTGAAGACAGTAGTCTTAAATAACATATTAGAAACTCTCCAAAGACTTTTGTAGAGCTGTCGAAACCAAATGTTTACCATATTGTTTCAAATTTATGAACGAAAAGCGACAGTTCAATTCGAAATCGTAAAAAAAACGCAAATTTATGTTTTATATATGCTGAAAGAGTACATAATATTGTATTTTGAATAATTTTTCCGGTTTTATAGTCAAATACATATAATTATTGTTTTTGTGTAAATGTCAAAATTATGATTCCTAAGACCACCTATTTCTCTGATATTAACGAAGACAATTTTTTAAGACTACTGACAGATAAGACTAAGTGCAGAATACGAATTTAAAGTATCTAGTCTTCGTTAAGACAAAAGTTTTCGCTAAGACTGAAAATACGTCTGTGACTGTACGTTAGAATCGGGGGGAAAGTGCCATGAAATCTTTTGAATAAAACAAAATCGTGCGAATGTAAAATTAATAATTAGATTTCAGCTGTCTCTCCAACTCAGCAGACGTGCATTAAAATATTTTATAATCACACGTAGTAAATTAAAATATAAAATAAATTATATAAAGTCAGTTATATAAATTATTTTATAGTCCGCACGGCCGGCCCAACACGTATAGCCCATTGGGCGTGGACAACGCCCGATTGTACACGGTAAATCGAAATTAACTATCTGGATTGATAGAAGGAAGAGCCAAAAGGATTGAAATCGTTTTCAATTTTTCAAGGTCTGTACAATCTGGGTTAAGCCCTGACCAGTGGACAGCGCCCGATTGGTCTAAAGTTTACTTTCCGAACACATCGAGAAAATCAAGTAAGGAGTATACATTTTTAAAATTTTAAAATGCAGGATTTTTTATAAACAGTTTTTAGGAGAGGGAAGATTTTTCCGGAAAATTACCCCATTTTCCACTAAAAAAAACTGCGTATTATTTTATTCAAAATACATACACATGTGTAATTTTTATAAAAATTTTGATATTAGGATTGTATCTTAACAGTTTTTCGACAGTACAATTAATTTTTCCGGAAAAATTTTGCAATTTTTCCATTAAAATCTCGATTTTTTTTTACTTAGTTTAAAATTATAAATAGAATTTGATACTTGAAAAATTGTATAAATTCTGGCAAAGCGCGGGTTGGGGGCAGAAGGTATGCAACGAATTCACCATCAGAAGAAGTGGGCGATAAAAACGCTTTGATCTGTGTCTGCAAGGTTGACGAAGCAATATATATTAATAAAAATGACAAAAATTTTTGAAAAAAGTAACAAATTTTCCGAAAAATCAAAAAATTTTCCGGAAAAATTTAACTTTCCCTTCCTAAAAACTGTTAGTAAACAATCCTGCATTTAAAAAATTTTAAAAATTTATACTTTTTACTTGATTTTCTCGATGTTTACGTAAAGTAAAATTACGCCCCCGATTGTACTACGGTAATCATAATCAACCAAAATCAATTCAGAAGAAACTTACTATTACTGCGTTTAAAAGAGTAAATTGTAGGTAAGCGAAATCTCAATATTATCAATTGTTTGAGTTGCCAATCCAATTCCGTATCTACCACTTCACTTATAGCACAAATTATTTTCTTGGATGAAATTTCCAAACTATCCACCAACCGAATGTCACAACACAACACTATTAAAAATGCTCTATTCCTTTATACATTATAAATTTATTATGAACGCATCAAATGCGACTCGTTACCAATTTCTGATTTTTTACATGATGACAGTTGCATTTTATATCAAAAGAAATTACCCCCACCACTTTCTTTAGTTCTAAAGACATATTAAAAATGTGAAGCATAAACAACAATACTTATTTTATCCTCCACTAGATGCCAAAGTGTACATTCGTTTAATTTTATAACAGTGGAAACTTACAATAATATAATCTTAGACATTAATAATTCACATTATCGGTTTGTGTCTATGGTTTATGGCATACAAATGTTGCCGGTTCTTATAAAAATGGTAATTTTAAGTATGAACAGTAAATTCATTAATTTCTAAGCTATGTACAGTGGACTGTATAATTATTTTTTTTTAATTTAGTAGGTAGTATTACCACGACACAGCCAGCCAATAAATTTGAATAGCTGTCCGAACATTCTCCCCTGCATTGAGCAAACATGCTCAATTAGTTGGTAATGGCACGATTTTCTTAATTGGGCGGCTGATATTTGCTGAATTTGCCATGCGCAGGGTTACGATCCGGACTAAACCGTCATTTCCGGGATGAATCTCAGTAATTTTTGCTTTTGCCATACCCTTGCTGGTAAAGGTATCATCTTTAATTAATACAATGTCATTAATTTTCAGGTTGCATGTTTGATTGTAGCGTTGCTGTAATGTGTCCAAATAGTCGCGCGAAAATCGCTTCCAAAAATCATTCGTCAGCTTAGTTGTGTGTTCCCAGCGGTTGAGTCTGTTGATAGGTACTTCTTCAAACGTTGGTTCTCTCAATTATGTGAGGGGGGCCATAACATAAAAACGACCCAGAGTTAATACGTCAATGTTTGTTGGATCATCAGATTTCAGTTCACACAATGGCCGTGAATTAAATACAGCCTTAATTTGACGTTGGCATTTCTTCGAACGTAAGGTTTGAAGTGCCTTCATGAGATGCGACTTCATGAACTTGACTCCGGCTTCCCAGAGTCCCCCAAAATGCGGTGCTGCCGGAGGGATGAACTTCCAAGAAATATTATTGATAAGGAGGTAATCTGAAATGATGGTGTGATTATTTTGTTTCCAAATATCTTTATAAAATTTATTTATCCGATTCGCTGCTCCGACAAAATTCGTCCCGTTGTCAGAATTGATTTCGAATCGTGCACCTCTCATGCCAATAAACCTCTTGGGAGTCGCCAAAAACGCATCCTTGCTCAAGTCGGATACGACATCCAAGTGAAACGTCTTCGTTACCATACCCACGAAAACTGCTATGTATCCTTTCGTTAATTTTCCACCTCTGCTTTTCTTTGAAGCAATGGGAACTGGTCCCGCGTAGTCTGATCATACTACTTGCATTCACGACCCAATACTTTTGTTTAATGAGAGATGATAAATAGGATGGTGCAGGATGGAGATATTGTTGATGGTACAATGTTTCGTGTTATAAGAACAAGTGGAGTTTTGAATTCTCCCTCCCATTCGAAGAATGCCATCACTGTCTATAAATGGAGCAAGTGAGGACAATTGTGATTTGGAAATGATTACCATAAACTTGTTTGGCAATTTTTTCTACACATACGCAATATTTGGTGTAATCGTTTCCTTTGAAGGTGCTACTGTCTATCCCACTTAATTTTTTGGGCCAATTCGGATTTTTGTTAGATGCATATGTATCTAGACTGTAGGAAACACGGTCGGTAATTCTAAGCTTTCTTTCGACCAACCACTGTGCACTGGTTTGATGGACTGTATCAGTGCAAATTTTGATCGATTCAAAGGCATTTTTTTTATTTATTTAAATACAAACCCATAGTTTGCAGTTTTGCACATATGCTATAAACCCATCGTGGTCTATAATGCCTTCCAAAAACTCATATTACTCTGAATTTACATAATTGCCAGCTAGCGGAAAGGATGTTCGCTGATCTGAACATAACCGAATTACTTCCGAACACGATTGCGCTAAAATCAAAAATGAATACCTATAATATTTATCTAATAAGTATATACCGAGCAATTGTATTACCTTCTTCAAATAGTGAAAATTTTTCACGATGTTACGTTTCGGTAACAACATCGGTAAACTTACTTTTTTTCTTTAGTGGGACTTTCTTCCAGCTTCTATCTCTTGATATTTCTTAGAGATGAACTGACAAATTTTTCCCGATTTCTGTCTGACCTCCGTACAACTAATTCCTTTTAGGTCAGGTTATCTAGGTATGTATAATAATAAAAATTAGACTGAAATTAAATATGCGTAATTGTATTTACATACCGATTGATGTATAGAGGGGGCAAGCAGTTATTTGTTCACACTTTGCTTGTTTTAGTGAGATAGGATATTCCTCAACTCATTTCAATTAAACTATTCATGTTTATATTATGTATATTTAAATTAAAAAATAATAAATTTTTACCAACCTATATATATATACCAACTTAATATGCGTCTTCATACAAATACTCTATACAAAGTGCAAATGTCAATTCTTTATATTATCTGTGGCACTATTCTGGCAATTCCCCGGGAATAGGGAATTGGGGAAAGATTTTATATGTAATTTCTGTTAAAATATATTTTTTCTGGCCTACGACGAAAAAAGTTCCATGTAAATATTTATAAATTGGGAATAATTTTTCCATACCTAAATTGGTAGGGAAAATTATTCCCAATTTAATTTTGTTTTGAAAGAAAATAACACTAGCTTTTTACCTCAGTAGGCCAGAAAAAAAAAATTGAATTGAAATTACATATACAATTTCCAGAATAGCGCCACTGGTATGCATTTTATTTTTTTGTTGTTAGATGTCACCACCCTGAACTTTTATGGTTGTCATTAAACATATGCATGAAATATTAAAATTTTCATTCTTTAACTTTTGAACTAATTGTCAATTGAAATAAATAATTTATGTTTAAGAATTATCTATCTCACCAACAGATGTGAATTTAAAACTTTTAGGTAAACTTTTAAGTCAAATTTAAAAATAAATTTTATGCTTAAGAGTTGTTCACGTAATGTTCAGTTTTGTACACTCCATAAATAAAAGTTATAAAAATGTTTGTAAAGTACAACTAGTTGCCAATTTAAATAAATGTGCTATCTTCTATCTGATGACGAATTTTACAAACCCAATAAATAGTTTTGCTCACCCCCATAAACCGATATACCGGATTTTAAGTTTTTCATCTAAACCTTTGAGTTAAATTGTAAGCATATCACTTTTAATTGACAATTTTGAAAAATTAATTTTGTCCATCCTAAATTTCTAAGTAATTTTTGAGTAAAATTTAAGAATCGTATAATACGCACTAAATTATCATTTATAAATTAAATGTGTTATATTTAAGAATCGTTCACCTGATGTAGATTTTTGCTCACCCAATAATTAGATTTACCCACCCAAATTTTTAAATTAAGTTATAAGAACGTTCGTAAAGCACTTCTTATAATTGTTACTTTAAATAAATGAGATATGTTCTGAAATTGTTCACCCTATGATGAATTTTGTACACCCAATTTGTTCACCCCTATAAACATAGGTACTTTTCATTAAGATTTAAGTCAATTATTTAAACTGCCCTTTAAGTGTGCTTCGAAAAAATTCTTGTAACTAAGGTCAAGATTCTGTTCTCGACCACTAACACTTTTCAATAATTTGTGTAGCTACACTTTTAGTTATAAAGTTCACTTCGGTGTGATAAGATTGCCATTAAGCAAAAACAACAAAAAACTTTAAAAATCGAACAATATTTTGTGACAAAAGTAAAATAAAATCGGACGGACCGTCTACAAAATTTACATAAACGTGTAAATCCGATCAAACATAATATCTAAATTATTTAAATTTTCACAATTACTTAACCACATATACATGCAATAATACACATAACGTCTTAAACCTCATTAAACCAGCATTAGCATAATTTCTCATTTTTATATCTGAACCATTTCATCGAACCCAGCATACAGCACAGCATAATAATACTCTCTACACACACAGATAAAATAAATCATTAAACTAATCTTTCCAAAAAAAAATAAAAAAATTATGTAAGAAGATTAAACATTCGTTGTTGTTGTTGTTGTATGTTGTGTCTTTAAGTTTTATTTCCTACTGTTGTATACTTCAGAGATAGAACGATCATATTTATTCCATCCTCGGTGTATTAATGTGACAAGGCTCAAGGATTTCGTTTCTTGAAAGATTTTTAACTTTTTATTTGTGTATTATATGTATTTTTATCTTAAGATGACGTCGACAACAGTAAGAACGAGCACACACACACACTCAAAAAAACTCGTGAATGGATGTTACCTAAGCAAAAAAGAATCATAATACATAATACACATAAAATGTTTTTTTTTTTGTATGATTCTAAAAATTATAAGTCATCAGGTATATACATCATGTATAAGAGGATGCTCCAATATATGTGTGAAAGATAAAATGAAAATATTTATGCTACATAGAGACGCACACGCATCTACAAAAAAAAAATTTCCCGTCATTCATAACGATAATCTTTTCAAGGTACTTAAACACCAGTCGTCGACATAATGTATATACGTAACATAGTGAACCAAGAAAATTAACTTTTCATCATCAATTATCTCCTCGTACATTTGTATGGGTGCTCGATAAACTATTTTACTTGACGTATTTATCTATATATGTTGCGGGGTGTTTCATATAATCCGTTCCAACATAATCGAACAAGATGAACGTCACATATCATAAAAAAAAAAATCTTTTTTTAGTGCAAGCGGAAAATTGTGGAAATTTTTTTGTCATTTTTGGTACTCGATAATCCAGTATAACGATTTTCAGATATATTGTCAACATGATGCCGATACATTCAGCCTTATAAATATTTTCCAGCGACTTATTGAATTTTATTTTCAATTTTTTTCTAGTTTAATTGCATCTAACTTAAAATTTATGTGTGTGTGTGTGTGTGTGAGTGAGTTGTGTGTTTTTGTAACTTGGAATGTTTGCTATGAAATTTCCGTAAAATGGGTAATTTAATGATGCATTAAAATTTTGGGTTGACATTCGGGTTATTTTTAGTTTTCTTTTTGTGTCAGCACTTTCTTTTTCGAACAAATCTATATGGAAAATGGTTAAAATACATAAATAAAATGAAAATTTGACCAGAACGACACATGATCATTTTTTAGAGCATAACGAAAAATGTTTATGATGTGGCAACAGGCTTGTCAAAATATGTTTGAAACAAACAGTATGAAGAGAGTTTTGTCTTGGACTAATAAAGTATTTTTCGATCAGTTTCATTCGTGTATAGTAAATATAACCACCATATGTTGTTTTGCAATTTACTGTAAGTCATAACCAAAAATGGCACAACTCCTACTTTTTGAATGTACTGTTCGTTCGTATTAGCCTGCAGCTGAATTTCCATTTTTAAATCTTCGATATCGTCGCGAGCGTTATCATTTGCTGATATTATTTCAGATAAAATTAGTTTTAGTTTAGCACGGGACAATCTCGAAAAGCGATTTCAAACCTATATAGGCACTATGTGACCCAATCTCATAGATTTGTGTAATTTACTACAAGCTACAAACTAGTGTGAAGTTTCTGGAAACTTTTAAATTTTTGAACACTTATAATTTCAACATAAATTTATGCGAGTGTCTGTCCAAAACTAATTTTATAGACAAAATTTCATGCATAAGTGACATATGCATACATAAGTGATCCTTCAGCACCCTTCCCGATAACGGATTTTATATCATCAAGTCACAATGTCGATACCATAGGCGGCTGGCTTAGATCATACAAACTTTTTACAGAAAACAGTTTAAAAAAGTGGCCAATTTTCAATGCTGTGGTAATTGATTTCAGTTTTGCGGAATTAAATTCAATTCTAGATGCATTCAATCAACAAAATATAGTCGAATATCTTAACATGGCTTATGAATTTTTAAATGGCAAAAACCCAGGAGCATTTAAAAACAAAGTTAAAGTTTATTTATGCTGCTCTCATCTTATGAGAAATATGACCAGCGATATACATCAAAATTTCGCCAAAACATCCACCAAAAATAAATATTTAAAAGAAATAGTTTCCAGTTTTTATATTTGCAGTGATTTGATATTTGGATAAAATTTGAGTATTTTGTAAATGAAGCAACAACAAACGCGTTTCAAAATATTTGTCAATTAATTATAACTTCTACAAGTTTTGAAATTAATTTTGAGGAAGCGAACTATGTTAGAAAAAATAATTATTTAAATCATTCAACTGTAAGGGGACCGATTTGGCAAGGCTATTTCTCCAACACGTAACCACTAACTTGCACTTTAACTTGTATTTTAAAGAAAAATATCACCTTTATTGTTCAATGTTTAATCTTTTATTTATTTTAATATATATATCACAAGTATTGACCTTTACTTCGCCAAATTCAATCTATATCTAATTTTTTTATAAATTTTTCAATATTTCAGATTACCTATTTGTATATGAAATTTTATTACCCTTAAGTATATAATACGAGCAAGTACATAATATTTCATTTTAATATAAGCAGGGGTGTTAAACAATTTTACTAATTCATTACACCTTCCCACTGAAGTATGAAATTCCTGGAGGGTATTTCATTAGAAACTAATAATAATATATTATTTTAACTTAACAATTATAATTTACATCTTTCAAATTACAATATATAATATTTAAACTTTAAAGTTATATTAACATTTTTCATTTTCTTATAATATTTCAATTTAGTAATAAGTTAGGTTTAATCAGTTTATATTTATTTATTTTTTAAATATTTTGTTATTTATTTATTGTTTTAAATATATTATACATTTTTCATATTTTAATTTTTTTTCTTTAATTTTATCATCTAATTTAAATTTTTAATTTATTTATTTATCGTTATTATTAGATATTTAATTCATTATAGGTGCATAATATAGTATAATAGTAATATACTGTTAAAGTTAGCCGAAAGTTGCCAGCCGAAAATGAAAAAAAATCGATAATGCAGATAGTGTCTCGACTACTCCAGCCGAAAGTTAAATAAATTATGTATTAAACATACTGTTAAAGTTAGCCGAAAGTTGCCAGCCGAAAATGAAAAAAAATCGATAATGCAGATAGTGTCTCGACTACTCCAGCCGAAAGTTAAATAAATTATGTATTAAATTGAAATCCCAGCCGAAAGTTACTAACTTACAAAATCAACCGAAAATTTCTATATATTCGTAACAAGCAACAAATAAAACTAAAATACCGATATTAATTTTTGATTCTTATGCCATATAATATGAATAAAATGTATATGGCTAAATTTCAAAAATTCGTAAAAATTTAACGTTTAAAGTGTTATGTCTGGAAAAGATCTTATTTGAATCGGTTTATCTATGGTTATCGCTGGAAAATTTTCCAGATCAAGTTTCATGTTGGGAGTCCGGGAAAATGGGGGTGAGTGAAATACACGTGCAAAGTTCAAAAATTCGTAAAAACTTAACGTTTAAAGTGTTATGTCTGGAAAAGATCTTATTTGAATCGGTTTGTCGATAGTTATCGCTGGAAAATTTTCCAGATCAAGTTTCATGTTGGGAGTCCGGGAAAATGGGGGGGAAGTCAAATACACGTGCAAAGTTCAAAAATTCGTAAAAACTTAACGTTTAAAGTGTTATGTCTGGAAAAGATCTTATTTGAATCGGTTTGTCGATAGTTATCACTGGAAAATTTTCCAGATCAAGTTTCATGTTGGGAGTCCGGGGAACTGGGGGGGAAGTCAAATACACGTGCAAAGTTCAAAAATTCGTAAAAACTTAACGTTTAAAGTGTTATGTCTGGAAAAGATCTTATTTGAATCGGTTTGTCGATAGTTATCGCTGGAAAATTTTCCAGATCAAGTTTCATGTTGGGAGTCCGGGGAACTGGGGGGGAAGTCAAATACACGTGCAAAGTTCAAAAATTCGTAAAAACTTAACGTTTAAAGTGTTATGTCTGGAAAAGATCTTATTTGAATCGGTTTGTCGATAGTTATCACTGGAAAATTTTCCAGATCAAGTTTCATGTTGGGAGTCCGGGGAACTGGGGGGGAAGTCAAATACACGTGCAAAGTTCAAAAATTCGTAAAAACTTAACGTTTAAAGTGTTATGTCTGGAAAAGATTTTATTTGAATCGGTTTGTCGATAGTTATCGCTGGAAAATTTTCCAGATCAAGTTTCATGTTGGGAGTCCGGGAAAATGGGGGCGAGTGAAATACACGTGCAAAGTTCAAAAATTCGTAAAAACTTAAATTTTAAAGTGTTATGTCCGGAAAAGATCTTATTTGAATCGGTTTGTCGATGGTTATCGTTGCAAAATTTTCCAGATCAAGTTTCATGTTGGGAGTCCGGGAAAATGGGGGTGAGTGAAATACACGTGCAAATTTCAAAAATTCGTAAAAACTTAACGTTTAAAGTGTTATGTCTGGAAAAGATCTTATTTGAATCGGTTTGTCGATAGTTATCGCTGGAAAATTTTCCAGATCAAGTTTCATGTTGGGAGTCCGGGAAAATGGGGGTGAGTGAAATACACGTGCAAATTTCAAAAATTCGTAAAAGCTTAACGTTTAAAGTGTTATGTCTGGAAAAGATCTTATTTGAATCGGTTTGTCGATGATTATCGCTGGAAAATTTTCCAGATCAAGTTTCATGTTGGGAGTCCGGGAAAATGGGGGTGAGTGAAATACACGTGCAAATTTCAAAAATTCGTAAAAACTTAACGTTTAAAGTGTTATGTCTGGAAAAGATCTTATTTGAATCGGTTTGTCGATAGTTATCGCTGGAAAATTTTCCAGATCAAGTTTCATGTTGGGAGTCCGGGAAACTGGGGGGGAAGTCAAATACACGTGCAAAGTTCAAAAATTCGTAAAAACTTAACGTTTAAAGTGTTATGTCTGAAAAAGATCTTATTTGAATCGGTTTGTCGATAGTTATCGCTGGAAAATTTTCCAGATCAAGTTTCATGTTGGGAGTCCGGGAAAATGGGGGCGAGTGAAATACACGTGCAAAGTTCAAAAATTCGTAAAAACTTAAATTTTAAAGTGTTATGTCTGGAAAAGATCTTATTTGAATCGGTTTGTCGATGGTTATCGTTGCAAAATTTTCCAGATCAAGTTTCATTTTGGGAGTCCGGGAAAATGGGGGTGAGTGAAATACACGTGCAAATTTCAAAAATTCGTAAAAACTTAACGTTTAAAGTGTTATGTCTGAAAAAGATCTTATTTGAATCGGTTTGTCGATAGTTATCGCTGGAAAATTTTCCAGATCAAGTTTCATGTTGGGAGTCCGGGAAAATGGGGGCGAGTGAAATACACGTGCAAAGTTCAAAAATTCGTAAAAACTTAAATTTTAAAGTGTTATGTCTGGAAAAGATCTTATTTGAATCGGTTTGTCGATGGTTATCGTTGCAAAATTTTCCAGATCAAGTTTCATTTTGGGAGTCCGGGAAAATGGGGGTGAGTGAAATACACGTGCAAATTTCAAAAATTCGTAAAAACTTAACGTTTAAAGTGTTATGTCTGGAAAAGATCTTATTTGAATCGGTTTGTCGATAGTTATCGCTGGAAAATTTTCCAGATCAAGTTTCATGTTGGGAGTCCGGGAAACTGGGGGGGAAGTCAAATACACGTGCAAAGTTCAAAAATTCGTAAAAACTTAACGTTTAAAGTGTTATGTCTGGAAAAGATCTTATTTGAATCGGTTTGTCGATAGTTATCGCTGGAAAATTTTCCAGATCAAGTTTCATGTTGGGAGTCCGGGAAAATGGGGGCGAGTGAAATACACGTGCAAAGTTCAAAAATTCGTAAAAACTTAAATTTTAAAGTGTTATGTCTGGAAAAGATCTTATTTGAATCGGTTTGTCGATGGTTATCGTTGCAAAATTTTCCAGATCAAGTTTCATTTTGGGAGTCCGGGAAAATGGGGGTGAGTGAAATACACGTGCAAAGTTCAAAAATTCGTAAAAACTTAACGTTTAAAGTGTTATGTCTGAAAAAGATCTTATTTGAATCGGTTTGTCGATAGTTATCGCTGGAAAATTTTCCAGATCAAGTTTCATGTTGGGAGTCCGGGAAAATGGGGGCGAGTGAAATACACGTGCAAAGTTCAAAAATTCGTAAAAACTTAAATTTTAAAGTGTTATGTCTGGAAAAGATCTTATTTGAATCGGTTTGTCGATGGTTATCGTTGCAAAATTTTCCAGATCAAGTTTCATTTTGGGAGTCCGGGAAAATGGGGGTGAGTGAAATACACGTGCAAATTTCAAAAATTCGTAAAAACTTAACGTTTAAAGTGTTATGTCTGGAAAAGATCTTATTTGAATCGGTTTGTCGATAGTTATCGCTGAAAAATTTTCCAGATCAAGTTTCATGTTGGGAGTCCGGGAAACTGGGGGGGAAGTCAAATACACGTGCAAAGTTCAAAAATTCGTAAAAACTTAACGTTTAAAGTGTTATGTCTGGAAAAGATCTTATTTGAATCGGTTTGTCGATAGTTATCGCTGGAAAATTTTCCAGATCAAGTTTCATGTTGGGAGTCCGGGGAACTGGGGGGGAAGTCAAATACACGTGCAAAGTTCAAAAATTCGTAAAAACTTAACGTTTAAAGTGTTATGTCTGGAAAAGATCTTATTTGAATCGGTTTGTCGATAGTTATCGCTGGAAAATTTTCCAGATCAAGTTTCATGTTGGGAGTCCGGGAAAATGGGGGCGAGTGAAATACACGTGCAAAGTTCAAAAATTCGTAAAAACTTAAATTTTAAAGTGTTATGTCCGGAAAAGATCTTATTTGAATCGGTTTGTCGATGGTTATCGTTGCAAAATTTTCCAGATCAAGTTTCATGTTGGGAGTCCGGGAAAATGGGGGTGAGTGAAATACACGTGCAAATTTCAAAAATTCGTAAAAACTTAACGTTTAAAGTGTTATGTCTGGAAAAGATCTTATTTGAATCGGTTTGTCGATAGTTATCGCTGGAAAATTTTCCAGATCAAGTTTCATGTTGGGAGTTCGGGAAAATGGGGGTGAGTGAAATACACGTGCAAATTTCAAAAATTCGTAAAAGCTTAACGTTTAAAGTGTTATGTCTGGAAAAGATCTTATTTGAATCGGTTTGTCGATGATTATCGCTGGAAAATTTTCCAGATCAAGTTTCATGTTGGGAGTCCGGGAAAATGGGGGTGAGTGAAATACACGTGCAAATTTCAAAAATTCGTAAAAACTTAACGTTTAAAGTGTTATGTCTGGAAAAGATCTTATTTGAATCGGTTTGTCGATAGTTATCGCTGGAAAATTTTCCAGATCAAGTTTCATGTTGGGAGTCCGGGAAAATGGGGGCGAGTGAAATACACGTGCAAAGTTCAAAAATTCGTAAAAACTTAAATTTTAAAGTGTTATGTCCGGAAAAGATCTTATTTGAATCGGTTTGTCGATGGTTATCGTTGCAAAATTTTCCAGATCAAGTTTCATGTTGGGAGTCCGGGAAAATGGGGGTGAGTGAAATACACGTGCAAATTTCAAAAATTCGTAAAAACTTAACGTTTAAAGTGTTATGTCTGGAAAAGATCTTATTTGAATCGGTTTGTCGATAGTTATCGCTGGAAAATTTTCCAGATCAAGTTTCATGTTGGGAGTTCGGGAAAATGGGGGTGAGTGAAATACACGTGCAAATTTCAAAAATTCGTAAAAGCTTAACGTTTAAAGTGTTATGTCTGGAAAAGATCTTATTTGAATCGGTTTGTCGATGGTTATCGTTGCAAAATTTTCCAGATCAAGTTTCATGTTGGGAGTCCGGGAAAATGGGGGTGAGTGAAATACACGTGCAAATTTCAAAAATTCGTATAAGCTTAACGTTTAAAGTGTTATGTCTGGAAAAGATCTTATTTGAATCGGTTTGTCGATAGTTATCGCTGGAAAATTTTCCAGATCAAGTTTCATGTTGGGAGTCCGGGAAAATGGGAGTGAGTGAAATACACGTGCAAATTTCAAAAATTCGTAAAAACTTAACGTTTAAAGTGTTATATCTTATATTCAACATCCATCATCCAACCTCCACCATTTACCATCCACCATCCTCCATCCACCATCCACCATTACCATCCACCATCCACAATCCACCATCCATCATCCAACATCCACTATCCACCATTCATCATCGACCATTTATTATCCACTTTTCATCATCCAGATAGCTGAATTACCCGGCGTTGCTCGGATTGAGGGTGTAATGGAACATGAGTAATGTACTCAGCACCTCTGAAATTGACACCCACATTGTCGTTGATAGTTTAGGTGGGCCTTTAAAAAGACACCATCTCGAATTTAGAAAAACAAAAGTCGCTGACGTAATCAATACCGCGAATACCCGGAAAATTACTCTCATTTGGCATTATTAGTGTAGATAGTAATTAGGTACCAAAACCACACTACCAACCCGTCCCTTCATCACGACTCGCGAGAAACAAAAGTTAGTAACGTAATCAGTAACTCGGAAACCCCGAAAATGACACACATATCGGCATTATAGAGATATTAGTAGGTACCAAAAATATCACCACCCCTTCTCGCCTTGCATAAAACAAAATTTCGCCATCTCTGACCTTAAAACGGATGCTATATTCCGAATCAGCACTCCCGAAAACCAGGAAAAGGGCATCATTGTAGAAAACCAAAATCCCGGGCCAAATTTTTGTTGGAAAACAGTTTCTTGTTAAAAATGATGACTATCCGCTTAAATTCCGATAAACCGATCTAGACCGGTTTCATTGTTAACTTAATTTAGAATATTTTGGTTCTTAGTAGTTTCTCTAGTAAATGATATATTTTCAATATAATTGCACAAATCACAAAACCCTCATATAGAAGCTGAAACTTCCGTAGGACCATTTTCAGCTAAAAACCATTCTCATGACCTATAGAACATATACACTAAATTTGTTCACAATCGGTACAGCGGTTCTTGAGCTTTAATGTTACAAACACACACGTCATTTTTATATATATAGAGATGATATATTATTATTTTATATTAATAAGGTGAAACAAAGATAGGGCCGGCAACGCTGCCGGGTTATGCTAGTTTCATATAAACTGCTTATACAGCGATTAATGTTGTATATTAAAACATTCTCGTAATAATAACGATTAGAATAAAGTAAGCAGTCAAGTTAAAAACGTGTTCTTTATTGTTAGACCTCACCATTGGTAATCTAACATGTAAATCAAATCAAACAATTATGCATAGCTGACCAAATATACCTGCTAGCTGTCTTAACGCAGCAACAGACTAATAACAGTAAATCGTAGATATATCTGTTATTCGGAATATGTGGTTTTTATGTTATTAATTACACTGTGCTAGTTGAAAAATGTGACAAGCTGGGCACCCGGGGGTAAACCTAATTCGAGTACGCTGAATTTAATGGTGCTAGTCCCATTTCAAAGTTAATCCCCATTTTTGAGAAATCGCTATCGACATGTTTTGGCTCTGAGTCAAAACATACCCTCATTTTCACGTTGATAGCTCCTGAACCATTAAGATTTTTGTTATGCGTTCTTCAGTAAAGTTGTTGCGCAAGTCAAGACCAACAACTTTGGTGAACACATTAAGACCGAAAAACGACATTTACATTCACATTTTTGTGTTATTTTTTCATATATGTGTGTTTTACTTAGGCCAAGGTTAGCTTGGAGTGGCACTTCCGCACACTTAGACCAGGAGTGCCCAGTTGTGATATCACAGGAACCTATTTCCCCTTTACCCCTGTTCAAAACCATTCGGAGCTACGTACCGCAAAATATCTCGCACTCCACATTTAGCGAGATCTGAAAGGCTGGTCACACTGGACACGCCCAAATACCTATGCCTTCTGTATGATAGTGCCGGACACGAGCATAGGAAGTTATCTAAAGTCTCTTCTTCCTTTTCGTCCATGCAACTTCTACAAAGTTATTCGTCTGTAGACCCAGCCTTCTCGCATGTTCCCCAAAAAGGCAGGGTCTTGTCAGTTTTGGCAAAAGCTTCTCACAAAAGACTCCGACTGCTACCTTGCCGTTTCGAGAAACATAAGTTGACAGTTCACAGACAGGTGTACCAATTCGACTCATGAATCATGAGACATTTGTATACTGTACGAATACGAATTTCTCATGAGTCATGAGTCAAATTACGGCCATAATTCACACCCTGAAAATATACAAAAATAAAAGCACCCACAATTTACTTCGCGACAAAATCAACACAAATCCCCAATAAAATTTGCGACCTCCATAACTTAAAAACAAAGGAGGTACCAAACAGCAGCGCCTATCTACAGTATATAAAGAGCTTCAAAATAAATTATGTAACAGTAGCAAAAAATAAACCGAAGAAGAGATTATTGTCGAAATCGATATTTCTAAAAAAATTAAAAAATTGGCACAATAAGTAAGAACTAAAAACTGTAATATAAAATTAAAAATAAAAATTTTTTCATCTAAATGTATAAAGTGACAAAAGAATACAAAAAATAAAGTGAAAATCGTCATGTGAAATCTGGTGAAATATATAATATGGATAGGTGTTTTTAACTCAAGTGCTTAAGTGTTTCATCGCTGATTTATATCGACTATACTTTTCACAAATAGTTATTAGTGGTGTAAATTGGACGCCGTCTTTTGTTTGTACAACATGCATTTTCCATTTGCATAGATGGCAAAACACTGGAGCCGCAATGCCATTTGGTGTCCCGATGATATGGGTCGATCCACAAGGGCATGATGCAGTTCAATGTTATGGGTGCATGAATTATATTCTCGGTCCAAACAGAAACAAAATTGGTTCTTTGACATACACTGCAACGAGAAATACTCATCTACAGCTGCCGCATTCAGATGAAATACTTGTTCCGGAAAGATCAAACCCAACTGAGGAATATTTACCAACAACATTTGAATTTGAATTTGGATATTATGGTACGACGCCTGAAACAATCGCAGCGGCAAGCCATTCTTTTGTCAAAGGATTTAAAACAAGTGAACATTTAGGCTCCAAATGTTCGGATATATGGAGCAATAAATGGTCATCGTCATTTTACGAATTTTTTCAAATCAATTGAGAATAATTCACTCGCTTTTTACACTGATATCCGATAATTGGTATGATATACCAATTATGTCCGATAATGCACAATGCATATACTCCTGCAGATTGGCGATTGTTCATCAATTCCTCTAAAAGCAGCTTGAAGGCAGTTCTCCTTCACGTTACCAACTCAAAGAATTCCATTCCAATTGCACTCAGCACAAACACAAAGGAACCCTATGCCTCAATGAAAAAAATCATCGATTTGATTAAATACAATGACCATCAATAGAAAGTTTGTGCAGATTTAAAAGTGATAGCTTTTTTAAGTGGCATGCAATTGGATTACACTAAAAACATGTGTTTTATGTGCTTATGGGATACTCGTTTTAAAGGCGACCAATACAACGAACGGAACTGGGCTATACGTGAGAACATTAGATTGCGATACGACAGCATCGTTGAGGCTCCACTTGCGCCAATTAAAAAAATATTGCTACCACCACTTCATATCAAGCTTGGAGTAGTTAAAAATTGTATAAAAGCGCTGAATCCAGATGGAAATGTGTTCGTCGAATTGCGTCGCATTTCTCCACGGTTAAGTGGAATGAAAATAAAAGAAGATTGGTGTTTACATCTATTCGAATGTACGTTTTTATCAAATGAAATTTCATCTCGCATCTTGTTTTTATTACAGGAATACTTAATGGACCAGATATTCGTCGTCTGATGAAAGATGCATTTGAAAATGCTCTTAGTGAACGAGAGCTTGTGGCATGGAAATGTGTAAAAGAAGTTATTAAGAATGTTCTCGCGCAAATATATTGAAAATATGCTGACTGCTTTTCATAATATAAATATTAGAATGTCACTGAAAATACATTTTTTGCATTGTCATGTGGAAAAGTTCGCCGAACAATCACCAGCCGAATTCAAACATTGGTACAGCGGCAAAAAGCTAGATGCACTCTTGGGTGATATTTGTTGGAATTTTGCAAGAGGCAGAAGATCCCGAAGACGACACGAACAAATTAGAAAATTAAAATTAAAAGTTAAGAAAAATGTTAATTTTTTAGGAAAAAATTGAGAAAGGATGTGTAATCCTGTAACAAATGAGCTTGAGCTCAATACGGAGGGTACTAGAATGGCGTGGATTTGTTTTTTGAAAAAATCTGAGGTTTTTATGCCTAATGGAAGTATTTTTTTTTTGTTGTTCATTTATATTGCTTCCATATGTGTTTTTCCTTTACCAACATGAAACTTGATCTGGAAAATTTTCCAGCGATAACCATCGACAAATCGATACAAATAAGATCTTTTCCAGACATAACACTTTAAACGTTAAGTTTTTGCGAATTTTTGAAATTTGCACGTGTATTTCACTCACCCCCATTTTCCCGGACTCCCAACATGAAACTTGATCTGGAAAATTTTCCAGCGATAATCATCGACAAACCAATTCAAATAAGATCTTTTCCAGACATAACACTTTAAACGTTAAGTTTTTACGAATTTTTGAAATTTGCACGTGTATTTCACTCACCCCCATTTTCCCGGACTCCCAACATGAAACTTGATCTGGAAAATTTTCCAGCGATAACCATCGACAAACCGATTCAAATAAGATCTTTTCCAGACATAACACTTTAAACGTTAAGTTTTTACGATATTTTGAACTTTGCACGTGTATTTCACTCACCCCCATTTTCCCGGACTCCCAACATGAAACTTGATCTGGAAAATTTTCCAGCGATAACCATCGACAAACCGATTCAAATAAAATCTTTTCCAGACATAACACTTTAAACGTTAAGTTTTTGCGAATTTTTGAAATTTGCACGTGTATTTCACTCACCCCCATTTTCCCGGACTCCCAACATGAAACTTGATCTGGAAAATTTTCCAGCGATAACTATCGACAAACCGATTCAAATAAGATCTTTTCCAGACATAACACTTTAAACGTTAAGTTTTTACGAATTTTTGAACTTTGCACGTGTATTTGACTTCCCCCCATTTTCCCGGACTCCCAACATGAAACTTGATCTGGAAAATTTTCCAGCGATAACCATCGACAAACCGATTCAAATAAGATCTTTTCCAGACATAACACTTTAAACGTTAAGTTTTTACGAATTTTTGAACTTTGCACGTGTATTTCACTCACCCCCATTTTCCCGGACTCCCAACATGAAACTTGATCTGGAAAATTTTCCAGCGATAACCATCAACAAACCGATTCAAATAAGATCTTTTCCAGACATAACACTTTAAACGTTAAGTTTTTACGAATTTTTGAACTTTGCACGTGTATTTGACTTCCCCCCATTTTCCCGGACTCCCAACATGAAACTTGATCTGGAAAATTTTCCAGCGATAACCATCGACAAACCGATTCAAATAAGATCTTTTCCAGACATAACACTTTAAACGTTAAGTTTTTACGAATTTTTGAACTTTGCACGTGTATTTCACTCACCCCCATTTTCCCGGACTCCCAACATGAAACTTGATCTGGAAAATTTTCCAGCGATAACCATCGACAAACCGATTTAAATAAGATCTTTTCCAGACATAACACTTTAAACGTTAAGTTTTTACGAATTTTTGAAATTTGCACGTGTATTTCACTCACCCCCATTTTCCCGGACTCCCAACATGAAACTTGACCTGGAAAATTTTCCAGCGATAACCATCGACAAACCAATTCAAATAAGATCTTTTCCAGACATAACACTTTCAACGTTAAGTTTTTACAAATTTTTGAAATTTGCAAGTGTATTTCACTCACCGCCATTTTCCCGTACTCCCAACATGAAACTTGATCTGGAAAATTTTCCAGCGATAACCATCGACAAACCGATTCAAATAAGATCTTTTCCAGACATAACACTTTAAACGTTAAGTTTTTACGAATTTTTGAAATTTGCAAGTGTATTTCACTCACACCCATTTTCCCGGACTCCCAACATGAAACTTGATCTGGAAAATTTTCCAGCGATAACCATTGACAAACCGATTCAAAAAAGTTTTTTTTCAGACATAACACTTTAAACGTTAAGTTTTTACGAATTTTTGAAATTCGCACGTGTATTTCACTCACCCCCATTTTCCCGGACTCCCAACATGAAACTTGATCTGGAAAATTTTCCAGCGATAACCATCGACAAACCGATTCAAATAAGATCTTTTCCAGACATGACACTTTAAACGTTAAGTTTTTACGAATTTTTGAAATTTGCTCGTGTATTTCACTCACCCCCATTTTCCCGGACTCCCAACATGAAACTTGATCTGGAAAATTTTCCAGCGATAACCATCGACAAACCGATTCAAATAAGATCTTTTTCAGACATAACACTTTAAACGTTAAGTTTTTACGAATTTTTGAAATTTGCACGTGTATTTCACTCACCCCCATTTTCCCGGACTCCCAACATGAAACTTGATCTGGAAAATTTTCCAGCGATAATCATCGACAAACCGATTCAAATAAGATCTTTTCCAGACATAACACTTTAAACGTTAAGTTTTTACGATATTTTGAACTTTGCACGTGTATTTCACTCACCCCCATTTTCCCGGACTCCCAACATGAAACTTGATCTGGAAAATTTTCCAGCGATAACCATCAACAAACCAATTCAAATAAGATCTTTTCCAGACATAACACTTTAAACGTTAAGTTTTTACGAATTTTTTAAGTTTGCACGTGCATTTCACTCACCCCCATTTTCCCGGACTCCCAACATGAAACTTGATCTGGAAAATTTTCCAGCGATAACCATCAACAAACCGATTCAAATAAGATCTTTTCCAGACATAACACTTTAAACGTTAAGTTTTTACGAATTTTTGAACTTTACACGTGTATTTGACTTCCCCCCATTTTCCCGGACTCCCAACATGAAACTTGATCTGGAAAATTTTCCAGCGATAACCATCGACAAACCGATTCAAATAATATCTTTTCCAGACATAACACTTTAAACGTTAAGTTTTTGCGAATTTTTGAAATTTGCACGTGTATTTCACTCACCCCCATTTTCCCGGACTCCCAACATGAAACTTGATCTGGAAAATTTTCCAGCGATAATCATCGACAAACCAATTCAAATAAGATCTTTTCCAGACATAACACTTTAAACGTTAAGTTTTTACGATATTTTGAACTTTGCACGTGTATTTCACTCACCCCCATTTTCCCGGACTCCCAACATGAAACTTGATCTGGAAAATTTTCCAGCGATAACCATCGACAAACCAATTCAAATAAGATCTTTTCCAGACATAACACTTTAAACGTTAAGTTTTTACGAATTTTTTAAGTTTGCACGTGCATTTCACTCACCCCCATTTTCCCGGACTCCCAACATGAAACTTGATCTGGAAAATTTTCCAGCGATAACCATCAACAAACCGATTCAAATAAGATCTTTTCCAGACATAACACTTTAAACGTTAAGTTTTTACGAATTTTTGAACTTTGCACGTGTATTTGACTTCCCCCCATTTTCCCGGACTCCCAACATGAAACTTGATCTGGAAAATTTTCCAGCGATAATCATCAACAAACCGATTCAAATAAGATCTTTTCCAGACATAACACTTTAAACGTTAAGTTTTTACGAATTTTTGAACTTTGCACGTGTATTTGACTTCCCCCCATTTTCCCGGACTCCCAACATGAAACTTGATCTGGAAAATTTTCCAGCGATAACCATCGACAAACTGATTCAAATAAGATCTTTTCCAGACATAACACTTTAAACGTTAAGTTTTTGCGAATTTTTGAACTTTGCACGTGTATTTCACTCACCCCCATTTTCCCGGACTCCCAACATGAAACTTGATCTGGAAAATTTTCCAGCGATAATCATCGACAAACCGATTCAAATAAGATCTTTTCCAGACATAACACTTTAAACGTTAAGTTTTTACGATATTTTGAACTTTGCACGTGTATTTCACTCACCCCCATTTTCCCGGACTCCCATCATGAAACTTGATCTGGAAAATTTTCCAGCGATAACCATCAACAAACCAATTCAAATAAGATCTTTTCCAGACATAACACTTTAAACGTTAAGTTTTTACGAATTTTTTAAGTTTGCACGTGTATTTCACTCACCCCCATTTTCCCGGACTCCCAACATGAAACTTGATCTGGAAAATTTTCCAGCAATAACCATCAACAAACCGATTCAAATAAGATCTTTTCCAGACATAACACTTTAAACGTTAAGTTTTTACGAATTTTTGAACTTTGCACGTGTATTTGACTTCCCCCCATTTTCCCGGACTCCCAACATGAAACTTGATCTGGAAAATTTTCCAGCGATAATCATCGACAAACCGATTCAAATAAGATCTTTTCCAGACATAACACTTTAAACGTTAAGTTTTTACGATATTTTGAACTTTGCACGTGTATTTCACTCACCCCCATTTTCCCGGACTCCCAACATGAAACTTGATCTGGAAAATTTTCCAGCGATAACCATCAACAAACCAATTCAAATAAGATCTTTTCCAGACATAAAACTTTAAACGTTAAGTTTTTACGAATTTTTTAAGTTTGCACGTGTATTTCACTCACCCCCATTTTCCCGGACTCCCAACATGAAACTTGATCTGGAAAATTTTCCAGCGATAACTATCGACAAACCGATTCAAATAAGATCTTTCCCAGACATAACACTTTAAACGTTAAGTTTTTACGAATTTTTGAACTTTGCACGTGTATTTGACTTCCCCCCATTTTCCCGGACTCCCAACATGAAACTTGATCTGGAAAATTTTCCAGCGATAACCATCGACAAACCGATTCAAATAAGATCTTTTCCAGACATAACACTTTAAACGTTAAGTTTTTGCGAATTTTTGAAATTTGCACGTGTATTTCACTCACCCCCATTTTCCCGGACTCCCAACATGAAACTTGATCTGGAAAATTTTCCAGCGATAATCATCGACAAACCGATTCAAATAAGATCTTTTCCAGACATAACACTTTAAACGTTAAGTTTTTACGATATTTTGAACTTTGCACGTGTATTTCACTCACCCCCATTTTCCCGGACTCCCAACATGAAACTTGATCTGGAAAATTTTCCAGCGATAACCATCAACAAACCAATTCAAATAAGATCTTTTCCAGACATAACACTTTAAACGTTAAGTTTTTACGAATTTTTTAAGTTTGCACGTGCATTTCACTCACCCCCATTTTCCCGGACTCCCAACATGAAACTTGATCTGGAAAATTTTCCAGCGATAACCATCAACAAACCGATTCAAATAAGATCTTTTCCAGACATAACACTTTAAACGTTAAGTTTTTACGAATTTTTGAACTTTGCACGTGTATTTGACTTCCCCCCATTTTCCCGGACTCCCAACATGAAACTTGATCTGGAAAATTTTCCAGCGATAACCATCGACAAACCGATTCAAATAAGATCTTTTCCAGACATAACACTTTAAACGTTAAGTTTTTGCGAATTTTTGAAATTTGCACGTGTATTTCACTCACCCCCATTTTCCCGGACTCCCAACATGAAACTTGATCTGGAAAATTTTCCAGCGATAATCATCGACAAACCGATTCAAATAAGATCTTTTCCAGACATAACACTTTAAACGTTAAGTTTTTACGATATTTTGAACTTTGCACGTGTATTTCACTCACCCCCATTTTCCCGGACTCCCAACATGAAACTTGATCTGGAAAATTTTCCAGCGATAACCATCGACAAACCAATTCAAATAAGATCTTTTCCAGACATAACACTTTAAACGTTAAGTTTTTACGAATTTTTTAAGTTTGCACGTGCATTTCACTCACCCCCATTTTCCCGGACTCCCAACATGAAACTTGATCTGGAAAATTTTCCAGCGATAACCATCAACAAACCGATTCAAATAAGATCTTTTCCAGACATAACACTTTAAACGTTAAGTTTTTACGAATTTTTTAAGTTTGCACGTGTATTTCACTCACCCCCATTTTCCCGGACTCCCAACATGAAACTTGATCTGGAAAATTTTCCAGCGATAATCATCGACAAACCGATTCAAATAAGATCTTTTCCATACATAACACTTTAAACGTTAAGTTTTTACGATATTTTGAACTTTGCACGTGTATTTCACTCACCCCCATTTTCCCGGACTCCCAACATGAAACTTGATCTGGAAAATTTTCCAGCAATAACCATCAACAAACCGATTCAAATAAGATCTTTTCCAGACATAACACTTTAAACGTTAAGTTTTTACGAATTTTTGAACTTTGCACGTGTATTTGACTTCCCCCCATTTTCCCGGACTCCCAACATGAAACTTGATCTGGAAAATTTTCCAGCGATAATCATCGACAAACCGATTCAAATAAAATCTTTTCCAGACATAACACTTTAAACGTTAAGTTTTTACGAATTTTTGAACTTTGCACGTGTATTTGACTTCCCCCCATTTTCCCGGACTCCCAACATGAAACTTGATCTGGAAAATTTTCCAGCGATAACCATCGACAAACCGATTTAAATAAGATCTTTTCCAGACATAACACTTTAAACGTTAAGTTTTTACGAATTTTTGAAATTTGCACGTGTATTTCACTCACCCCCATTTTCCCGGACTCCCAACATGAAACTTGACCTGGAAAATTTTCCAGCGATAACCATCGACAAACCGATTCAAATAAGATCTTTTCCAGACATAACACTTTAAACGTTAAGTTTTTACAAATTTTTGAAATTTGCAAGTGTATTTCACTCACCGCCATTTTCCCGTACTCCCAACATGAAACTTGATCTGGAAAATTTTCCAGCGATAACCATCGACAAACCGATTCAAATAAGATCTTTTCCAGACATAACACTTTAAACGTTAAGTTTTTACGAATTTTTGAAATTTGCAAGTGTATTTCACTCACACCCATTTTCCCGGACTCCCAACATGAAACTTGATCTGGAAAATTTTCCAGCGATAACCATTGACAAACCGATTCAAATAAGTTTTTTTTCAGACATAACACTTTAAACGTTAAGTTTTTACGAATTTTTGAAATTCGCACGTGTATTTCACTCACCCCCATTTTCCCGGACTCCCAACATGAAACTTGATCTGGAAAATTTTCCAGCGATAACCATCGACAAACCAATTCAAATAAGATCTTTTCCAGACATAACACTTTAAACGTTAAGTTTTTGCGAATTTTTGAAATTTGCACGTGTATTTCACTCACCCCCATTTTCCCGGACTCCCAACATGAAACTTGATCTGGAAAATTTTCCAGCGATAACCATCGACAAACCGATTCAAATGAGATCTTTTCCAGACATAACACTTTAAACGTTAAGTTTTTACGAATTTTTGAACTTTGCACGTGTATTTCACTCACCCCCATTTTCCCGGACTCCCAACATGAAACTTGATCTGGAAAATTTTCCAGCGATAACCATCGACAAACCGATTCAAATAAGATCTTTTCCAGACATAACACTTTAAACGTTAAGTTTTTACGAATTTTTGAAATTTGCTCGTGTATTTGACTTCCCCCCATTTTCCCGGACTCCCAACATGAAACTTGATCTGGAAAATTTTCCAGCGATAACCATCAACAAACCGATTCAAATAAGATCTTTTTCAGACATAACACTTTAAACGTTAAGTTTTTACGAATTTTTGAAATTTGCACGTGTATTTCACTCACCCCCATTTTCCCGGACTCCCAACATGAAACTTGATCTGGAAAATTTTCCAGCGATAATCATCGACAAACCGATTCAAATAAGATCTTTTCCAGACATAACACTTTAAACGTTAAGTTTTTACGATATTTTGAACTTTGCACGTGTATTTCACTCACCCCCATTTTCCCGGACTCCCAACATGAAACTTGATCTGGAAAATTTTCCAGCGATAACCATCGACAAACCAATTCAAATAAGATCTTTTCCAGACATAACACTTTAAACGTTAAGTTTTTACGAATTTTTTAAGTTTGCACGTGCATTTCACTCACCCCCATTTTCCCGGACTCCCAACATGAAACTTGATCTGGAAAATTTTCCAGCGATAACCATCAACAAACCGATTCAAATAAGATCTTTTCCAGACATAACACTTTAAACGTTAAGTTTTTACGAATTTTTGAACTTTGCACGTGTATTTGACTTCCCCCCATTTTCCCGGACTCCCAACATGAAACTTGATCTGGAAAATTTTCCAGCGATAACCATCAACAAACCGATTCAAATAAGATCTTTTTCAGACATAACACTTTAAACGTTAAGTTTTTACGAATTTTTGAACTTTGCACGTGTATTTGACTTCCCCCCATTTTCCCGGACTCCCAACATGAAACTTGATCTGGAAAATTTTCCAGCGATAACCATCGACAAACCGATTCAAATAAGATCTTTTCCAGACATAACACTTTAAACGTTAAGTTTTTACGAATTTTTGAGCTTTGCACGTGTATTTGACTTCCCCCCATTTTCCCGGACTCCCAACATGAAACTTGATCTGGAAAATTTTCCAGCGATAACCATCGACAAACTGATTCAAATAAGATCTTTTCCAGACATAACACTTTAAACGTTAAGTTTTTGCGAATTTTTGAAATTTGCACGTGTATTTCACTCACCCCCATTTTCCCGGACTCCCAACATGAAACTTGATCTGGAAAATTTTCCAGCGATAATCATCGACAAACCGATTCAAATAAGATCTTTTCCAGACATAACACTTTAAACGTTAAGTTTTTACGATATTTTGAACTTTGCACGTGTATTTCACTCACCCCCATTTTCCCGGACTCCCAACATGAAACTTGATCTGGAAAATTTTCCAGCGATAACCATCAACAAACCAATTCAAATAAGATCTTTTCCAGACATAACACTTTAAACGTTAAGTTTTTACGAATTTTTTAAGTTTGCACGTGCATTTCACTCACCCCCATTTTCCCGGACTCCCAACATGAAACTTGATCTGGAAAATTTTCCAGCGATAACCATCAACAAACCGATTCAAATAAGATCTTTTCCAGACATAACACTTTAACGTTAAGTTTTTACGAATTTTTGAACTTTGCACGTGTATTTGACTTCCCCCCATTTTCCCGGACTCCCAACATGAAACTTGATCTGGAAAATTTTCCAGCGATAACCATCGACAAACCGATTCAAATAAGATCTTTTCCAGACATAACACTTTAAACGTTAAGTTTTTGCGAATTTTTGAAATTTGCACGTGTATTTCACTCACCCCCATTTTCCCGGACTCCCAACATGAAACTTGATCTGGAAAATTTTCCAGCGATAATCATCGACAAACCGATTCAAATAAGATCTTTTCCAGACATAACACTTTAAACGTTAAGTTTTTACGATATTTTGAACTTTGCACGTGTATTTCACTCACCCCCATTTTCCCGGACTCCCAACATGAAACTTGATCTGGAAAATTTTCCAGCGATAACCATCAACAAACCAATTCAAATAAGATCTTTTCCAGAAATAACACTTTAAACGTTAAGTTTTTACGAATTTTTTAAGTTTGCACGTGCATTTCACTCACCCCCATTTTCCCGGACTCCCAACATGAAACTTGATCTGGAAAATTTTCCAGCGATAACCATCAACAAACCGATTCAAATAAGATCTTTTCCAGACATAACACTTTAAACGTTAAGTTTTTGCGAATTTTTGAAATTTGCACGTGTATTTCACTCACCCCCATTTTCCCGGACTCCCAACATGAAACTTGATCTGGAAAATTTTCCAGCGATAATCATCGACAAACCGATTCAAATAAGATCTTTTCCAGACATAACACTTTAAACGTTAAGTTTTTACGATATTTTGAACTTTGCACGTGTATTTCACTCACCCCCATTTTCCCGGACTCCCAACATGAAACTTGATCTGGAAAATTTTCCAGCGATAACCATCGACAAACCAATTCAAATAAGATCTTTTCCAGACATAACACTTTAAACGTTAAGTTTTTACGAATTTTTTAAGTTTGCACGTGCATTTCACTCACCCCCATTTTCCCGGACTCCCAACATGAAACTTGATCTGGAAAATTTTCCAGCGATAACCATCAACAAACCGATTCAAATAAGATCTTTTCCAGACATAACACTTTAAACGTTAAGTTTTTACGAATTTTTGAACTTTGCACGTGTACTTGACTTCCCCCCATTTTCCCGGACTCCCAACATGAAACTTGATCTGGAAAATTTTCCAGCGATAACCATCAACAAACCGATTCAAATAAGATCTTTTCCAGACATAACACTTTAAACGTTAAGTTTTTACGAATTTTTGAACTTTGCACGTGTATTTGACTTCCCCCCATTTTCCCGGACTCCCAACATGAAACTTGATCTGGAAAATTTTCCAGCGATAACCATCGACAAACCGATTCAAATAAGATCTTTTCCAGACATAACACTTTAAACGTTAAGTTTTTACGAATTTTTGAACTTTGCACGTGTATTTGACTTCCCCCCATTTTCCCGGACTCCCAACATGAAACTTGATCTGGAAAATTTTCCAGCGATAACCATCGACAAACTGATTCAAATAAGATCTTTTCCAGACATAACACTTTAAACGTTAAGTTTTTGCGAATTTTTGAAATTTGCACGTGTATTTCACTCACCCCCATTTTCCCGGACTCCCAACATGAAACTTGATCTGGAAAATTTTCCAGCGATAATCATCGACAAACCGATTCAAATAAGATCTTTTCCAGACATAACACTTTAAACGTTAAGTTTTTACGATATTTTGAACTTTGCACGTGTATTTCACTCACCCCCATTTTCCCGGACTCCCAACATGAAACTTGATCTGGAAAATTTTCCAGCGATAACCATCAACAAACCAATTCAAATAAGATCTTTTCCAGACATAACACTTTAAACGTTAAGTTTTTACGAATATTTTAAGTTTGCACGTGTATTTCACTCACCCCCATTTTCCCGGACTCCCAACATGAAACTTGATCTGGAAAATTTTCCAGCGATAACCATCAACAAACCGATTCAAATAAGATCTTTTCCAGACATAACACTTTAAACGTTAAGTTTTTACGAATTTTTGAACTTTGCACGTGTATTTGACTTCCCCCCATTTTCCCGGACTCCCAACATGAAACTTGATCTGGAAAATTTTCCAGCGATAACCATCGACAAACCGATTCAAATAAGATCTTTTCCAGACATAACACTTTAAACGTTAAGTTTTTACGAATTTTTGAAATTTAGCCATATACATTTTATGCATATTATATGGCATAAGAATCAAAAATTAATATCGGTATTTTAGTTTTATTTGTTGCTTGTTACGAATATATACAAATTTTCGGCTGATTTTGTAATTTAGTAACTTTTGGCTGGGATTTCAATTTTATACATAATTTATTTAACTTTCGGCTGACTTAGTCGAGACACTATCTGCATTATCGATTTTTTCACTTTCGGCTGGCAACTTTCGGCTAACTTTAATAGGCTAATAGTAATAAGAGAGTTTTAACTAACTATGTTAAGAATAAACAATTTATTTCAATATAATTTTTAAGAACTATATTAATTATTCATTAATTTTAACCGGTTATTGTTAACAATTTTTGAATTTCGTCCAATTTTTATTTTTGAGTTATAATCTGAGATGATTTCAGTTATTTCATAAGGACCATTCCATAATGGAGCTAACTTATTCTTCCTAGCTTCGTTTTTTAAAAATACTAAGTCTCCAACCTTGAATACCTTTGAATTAAGTTTTCTATCATATAAAATTTTATATTTTTCTTTACTTCTTAATAAATTTTCTTTCGCCATAGTGTAGGACGTTTGTAACTTATTTTTAATTTCGATAATGTAATCTTCATAGTTATATATGAGTGTCGGGTTAGCTTGGAGTGAAGTGGGAATATTAGGCTTAAATCCATGGATTATTTCGAATGGCATAAAAGAAGTTGCTGAATGTGGAGTGCTATTGAAACAAAATATAGCATATGGCAACCATGTATCCCAATTAGTTTGATCTCCATCTAGAAAATTACGCAAATATTCAGTGAATGTTCGGTGTGAGCGTTCTAAAGCTCCGTTTGTCTGCGGATGGTATGCGGTTGACTGAAGTTTTTTTATTTTAAGTAATTTACATACGTTTTGAAAAAGTTGACCAACAAAGTTTGATCCTTGATCAGTTAAAACGAAAATAGGTGCTCCAAATCGACAAACCAAATGTTCGACAAAAGCTTGGGCTATAGTAGTTGCTTCTTGATTTTGTAGTGGTATGGCCAAAGAATATTTTGATAAATCGTCTTGAATAGTTAGGATGTATTTATTACCTTGAGATGTTAAAGGAAGAGGGCCGACAATATCCAAAAATATCTTTTCAAGCGGTTTACTGGATGTCGTGGTAATGGCCATTGGTAATTTTGTTAATTGTGTTGTTTTATTTCTTTGACACAATTCACATTTTTTAATAACTTCACGAATTTGACTAAGCATTCTAGGGAAATAGTAATATTTTCTCATACGATTGTACGTTCTGTTGATGCCCTGATGTCCCCCTACATTACTGTAGTGAAACTCATGTAGTATTCTTGCTATTTCGTCGTTATTCTCAAGTTCAATAATGTCATCGGGTGATTTGGTATTCGTTTCGTTGGATTGAGGATGTTGTAATGGAGTAAAGTTTTCTTGATTTTGTAATGCTGCTTGTGATCTAGTAAGAACTGGTAAAATTGAAGTTGAAATAGCAGACGATTGATTAGGGTTAGATGAATCAAGTGTTACACGACTTAAAGCGTCAGCATTAGAATTTAGTTTTCCGGGTTTGTACTCAATATTATAATCGAATTCATCAAGTTCGATACGCCATCTGATAAGCCTTGATGTTGGATTTTTAATATTCTGAGCCAAACTAACGGACGATGATCAGTCAAAATCGTAAATTCTCTGCCGTATAGATATGGCCTAAAATGTTTACATGACCATACAATAGCTAAGAGTTCCTTCTCTATTGTTGCATAGTTCTTTTCAGCAGGATTCAGATTTCTGCTCGCGAAAGCGATTGGCAAGTCATCATTATCATACTTTTGTGATAGAACTGCACCAATACCGATATTACTCGCATCGGTGGTAACATAAAAACGTTTTAGATAATCCGGGTATTTGAGAATTGGTGAAGTTGTAAGTTTAGATTTAATTAAGTTGAAAGCTTCGTCGCAAAATGGATTCCATAAAAATACAGAATTTTTCTTTAGTAATTTGGTTAAAGGTTCAACTGTTTGTGAGAATTTGTCAATGAACTTCCGGTAGTAACCGGCGAGACCAAGAAAAGGCTTGATGTCCTTTTGTGATTTTGGGATTGGATACTCATAAATAGATTTTAGTTTACTTGGATCGGGTTTTATTCCATCGTTAGTAATCAAATGTCCAAGATACAGAATTTCTTTACATAAAAATTTACATTTGGAAGCGTTTAATTTCAAATTAAATTTTCTGAAGCGTTCAAATATGGATTTTAATTTTTTATTGTGATCTGCTAGGCTTGCTCCGTAAACTACTACATCGTCGAGGTAAACAAATGAATGTATAGAATTAAGTCCAGTCAACACGTTATTCATCATACGCTGGAATGTTGCTGGCGCATTTTTTAAATCAAAAGGCATTCGTAGAAATTCATAATGCCCCAAATTAGTACTAAATGCTGTTTTCTCGCGATCTGTTTCATCTAATTTAACCTGATGGTATCCATCTGCTATATATTGAATTGCCTAGTTGTTCTAGTATTTCAGAAATATTTGGTAAAGGAAATACCTCACCCACCGTGATACTATTCAATTTACGAAAATCAATCACTAAGCGCCATTTTCGTTCATTATTGGTGGATTTCTTAGGAACTACTAATATTGGAAAATTCCACGGACTGGTACTATTCGTTATGATATCGTTATCAAGCATATTTTGAACTTGTTTATTAATTTCAATTTTCGTTGCTTCTGGTAATCGATATTGTTTGATATTTATAGGGTTTGAATTCGGAAGTAATGGAATATTATGGAATGTTGTGCTAGTAACAGACAATTTATCGCCATCTAAATGGAATAAATCATTGAATTCACGACATAATTGAATTATCGAATATTTTTCTTCCGTGTTTAAGTGATTTGTATTGATTAATTTTTCTAATACATTTAATCTGTTGGGAACATTATTTTTCCAACCCTCGATGTAAAATACATCCAAAGGTTTACAAAATTCTGGGTTAAATGAAGTAACATTTAATTCAGTTTCCTGGAGGTTAGTATTTAAAACTGATAAAGTAGAAATTCCCTTTGTAACTTTAATCAAAGAACTACAAACGTAAATTCCAGGAAAAATTTCATGAGATGTACAAACATAATCACTGTCGGGAAAATCTAAATACATATTAATAATTTTTTCAGAGCGAGGAGGAATTAGTAATTTTTGTGGAAGCGAACTTATATTTAAACTAAATGGTTTGCTTCCAGTGCACGGATTAGGAATTTCTATAATATTGTTCGAATAATCTAATTTACATTTTAATTTTGAAAGTAGGTCCTTTCCTATGATTCCGGAACATTGTACTGGAAAGTTCTTTGGTACTATTTGAAAATAGTGTTGAATTTTGAAATTGTCGTCGAAAAATATTTCGGCTTCGCATTGTGCTAGAGTCTGGATTATTTCAGAACCTATTCCTGTAACATTAATTTTTCGATTTGGGAAACAAGGAGTATTTGGTAAAATAAACTGTTTTTTAATTATTGATACATCGGCAACAGTATCGACACGGAAATAGTGAAAATCATTGTTGAGAATATTTAAATTTAATGGAATATATTTTTTGTCTTCGTTCTGTGAGATAGTAAAAATTGTTTGATTGGATTCATTATTTGAAGTAATTTTTGAGGTAGGGAAATTAATTTTCAAAGAATTTGGACGCTTTATTTCAGTTCTTCCACTCGAATCGGTTTGTCCTGGTAATTCGAATCGAGTGTTTTGGAGTTTTCCAAGGCGTTGTTGACCAATAGTTGTTTTGGATTTCTATTTTCAAAAGTTTTTGTAGAAGATGTGTTATTGTATTTCTGATCGTTATATTTTTTCTTTCTACATTGTTCTATGTTATGACCTGGATAATGACAATAGCGACAAGCTATAACTGCAGTATGGATATTTCTAGATTGCGAACATGATGCTACGTTATGAATTGGATTTGAGAAATTATTATTTGAACGGGTATTATTTAACGGTTGGTTTCTATCGAATCTGTGAAAACAGTTACGAGAACTGTGTCCTTTCTTACTGCAAATTTGACATTGAATTGAAGATTTGGATGATTGTGGTGTATTTAAATTGTCTTTTAATAATGTTGATTCTTCCTCTGTTGCTTTTAGAATTGCTGATCTGAGCGACATAAACCTACAAGCTTTGATGATGATCTTAATAGGATCGTTAAGCCCATCTTCGAAAGAACGTAAAGCTGTTTTCTCATTAAGATTTACAAAATGTTGCGCTGCTTGTGCACCTTCACTTGCAACACACGCGTCATTTAACTCAGATAATAATTTTTCTATTTTATTTCCAAATATTTTCACATTATCAGATCTTTGTTTACAGTTTATTAATTCGATTTGTAATTGTTCAACGCTACGTTTTATTGAAAATTGCCGTTTTAGTTCGAATTTTAATTCGGAACACGTCGTATAATTTTTGAATTTTATAATATCATATGCAGGACCACTTAATTTGGCTTTGAGGACATTTAAAAACTGTAATATATCTTCAATACTCTCAAGTGGTTCATAAATTATATCGCAGCATGAAATAAATTTATGTAATTCAGAGGTTTCTCCGGAAAAGTTAGGAATTATTTTCAGTGCTAAGTAAATATCGAATGAATCAGACTGAGAATTTTCATGATTAATATCGTCATTGGTGGGAATCGCTTGACTTTTTCTTTTGCCCTTACCCATGATTACACAATTCTATATACCGAAACAAAATTTATTAATATATTTGCTGTTATTATAATTTATTTATTATCAAGGTATCAAGGTCGAAAGTTCGTAGTGGAATTAGGTAAATAATAAATATAACGTTTTATTGAAAATGGTCATGATGAATACTGTCAACATCGCGTTATCGTATTTAGCGGAAATTAAATTAATTAATAAATTGTTTAATTCTTTTGACATTAATTGAACAAATGCATAAAATTTAATAATTTTGAAATTGATAATATTTTTTTTTTAAATTAATTTGATACTTATGAATTTTTTTATATTTTGTTTTTTTTTTTTTTTTTTTAATTTTAACTTAGAATTTGCAAATATATATATATATATATATATATATATATATATATATATATATATATATATATATATATATATATATATATATATATATATATATATTTTTTTGTTTTTTTATCAGTAATTATTTTAGAATAATACACAACTTACAGTGGTGATAATTTTCTGCGTGTGCGTGTTCCACAACACGATAGTTGAATTTGAGTGAGTACTCCGACAATAGGTTGACCTTGTATGGATAATCCTTAATGAGGATATTGTATGTAGTTGGATGCAAATAGGTACTGCATTCAATTTGTGTTTGTTGAATCGATGAAATTTGATGATTTTACAGTTGAATTTCATGAATTGGAAGAATTGGATCGGCTATTGATGATAGATATTTTATTGTGTACGTAGCAGTAAATTACGATATATATCCAGCTTTACAGAAACAATTGAACATTTTTTTTTGTTTCTCGTTGATATGCATGCATTTCATCATCAAAGTACACGTGAACCTTTACAATATGTATTTGCAGTTTCTTGATTAAAACGTTGTTCTGGATCGTGGTATATATATCAATGCCGTTGGTTAACAATATTGATTTGCTTGCAAGTACAACACACATGCGGCATGGTATTACGTATTACTTTCACTTTTAAAACATGTGGTTACGAATTTTTAGAAGAATAAAATAACTGTCGTCGGAACCCACCGCTGCCACCAGAATATGTAAGGGGACCGATTTGGCAAGGCTATTTCTCCAACACGTAACCACTAACTTGCACTTTAACTTGTATTTTAAAGAAAAATATCACCTTTATTGTTCAATGTTTAATCTTTTATTTATTTTAATATATATATCACAAGTATTGACCTTTACTGGTCCAAATTCAATCTATATCTAATTTTTTTATAATTTTTTCAATATTTCAGATTACCTATTTGTATATGAAATTTTATTACCCTTAAGTAACTATATAATACGAGCAAGTACATAATATTTTATTTTAATATAAGCAGGGGTGTTAAACAATTTTATTAATTCATTACACAACCATTTATGCACAGAGTTCATTTTTTCATGATTTTCGTGAAATTTCCGAAAATTGTGTGATTGATAAGAGTAAAAAAGGGGGATCGAACTATTTTTACAATCCAGAGTTTTCAAATCTTTTGTTAAAAAAATATATTACGTATATTGCTCTATGGAGTGGTTTATTGCATGCAGGAAAGCGATACAGCAATTCTCACGTTGAAAATTAGTTTGCAATAATTAAACGTAGATGTAGAGATTGCCCCATTATAAAAAGTATACCTACTAAAGCGCTTAGATTTGCAAAAGAGATACATTTACGAAACAGCACAATATTTAAACAATTAGTTGCAGAAATTCCTAAAATATCCCTCAAACGCCAGTACCAAAAAATGTTGTTACAATTACCATCAACACCTGTTGATTTGTCATTAATCGAAACAAAAAAGGCGGAAGAGACTTGGAAAAGAAAATTATCACTAAACATAAAAAAATGTGAGTCGAATTTTCAATATAAAAAACTAAAAAAAACTTTTTTAAATAACAAAGAACTTCAAAATAAGTCAATTTCTATTTTGGGATTAGGCTTAAAACCTACCGAAAAAATGCCATCAAACAACCCTAGACCTCATCTAAAACTACCCGAATAATCTAAAACTCAGTCGTGGCCTCATAACTGGCCATTACTTGACAACGGAAGCCTTAAAAATGATTATTATAAAAATACTTGTGCGTTCGATTCTTTCATTCAATGCGCTTTAAACTCATTTGATGTTAGGGGAATGAAAGAATCTAAATTAAAAGATATTCAGTCAAGCCTATCATGTCAGAAACGAAATTTTGGCCGACATTTATAAACACTAAACCTTCTACGACTGTAACATTATAAAAATTTCCGATTATTTCATGAAAATGTACCCTAGCGCATTAATTAATTTTAAATGTCCAAAATGTCTACACACATCATTAGAAGAGAGATCACATTTAAATTTAGATATTTGTAGAGTTAATTCATTGGGGGTTGTTGCAATACAAACAGAATTCATAAACAAGCAAGCACCAATTCCAATAAATCATATTCAAAACAACATTACCTATCAAAATTCTGAGTATGAAATTAATTCAATAGTGAGTTATGTGCCATCAACAAGTCAGCCAAGAAGAAGATGGGTGAAATATGATGATTTACAATCATATGCGCAACAGATAGGAAATTCATTTAAAGAGATGGTCATACCTCACATATTAATGTATAAAAAAAAATAAACTTAAAACCCTAAAAACTATAAAATGGTAAATGAAATTGTCTTCCGTTAGATCATCTAAAATATAGCAAATCAATATTCAAATATTGCACTTAAGAAATTTAAATTTGGATTAAATTAATGTGAAGGTTGGGTGCGGAAACTATCGAAACAACTACGAAAAATTTATTAAAAACTTATACAACAACAACAAATAATAAAAATCCGATGAACCAAAATCATCTTTCTGAAACGACCGGAAAAATTATACTTCTAAAAAAAAATAAAATTCATGTCACACAAACTTTGCCCAGCTCGAAGCATAAGTAATCCCTACCCTCAAAATAAAAATTTAATTTATGTCCGACAAATGCTTGTCAGGAATAGGCTCGCTTCATTATATCCTCTCTTTAGACCAAAACGATTGCTTTGAAATTTGTCTAAGAAGTTCATTAAGGATTCTTCTACAATAAAAAATTAATTCCATGTTCGACAAACGCTTGGAACAGGGCCAGCTCGAACCATTAGTACTGCCGTCTGACCTATACTTGCTGGTTGAAAGATGATTGCATTGAAATTTCCACGATATAATTGAAAATAATTACTTCAAATTAATGAATAATTAAGTTTATATAATATTCTCTATATATTGATTATATTGTATGTATGTGTAAAATTTCGTGCTAACTCTATCGAATACTCAAACCACTTTTAGAACACAAATCAATTTAATTTTTTAAAGTAATAATATAAATGTATGATTAAATTTGACGGTAGGCTATCTTTAATTGATTTAATTCTTTTCTATAAATTACTTAAATAACATAATTAATTTTCAAAATATGTAAATTATGACATTTTCTGATTTTTTTTATTTTCGTACTATTTGATATAAAATAATTGGTTAAGATCTGTGATAAAAATTATTGTCATACGTACAATTTTAAAAAAATCGTGCTAACTCTACGTGCTAGTTTCACATCGGTTTTTATTTATAACGTTATATTTAATGTGCGTAATATGACGTCATATGTAAATTCACTGTTTGATTCTAACTTGAAAACATCACAGTTTTACAAATATGTACTTTTAGAAAGCACGATTTTCGAAACGGTTCGTGTTTATATATATTTATAGTTTAATATTATTATACAAAATCTTTTATTAGATGATTATTTATTATTACAGATTTATTTAGGTTATTAACTGCATACTATTCACATTTCACAGTTTATGCGAATCTCTATATGTTTAACTTATAAAATAAGTTTTACTTTTAAATTAAATATTTGTAATTTACTTTTAGCACGATAGAATTTGATCTCCTTCAAAACACCTCAATAGACTGACTAGCCGAATCCAATTTTTTTTCTTTTTCCTCATCAATTGCATACAGCAAGATTAAATATCGATCCACAATACCGTAGGATATCGATCAGCTGTCACGAAATAAATTATAAATTTATGTTAAGGTCGAGCCTAAATAACAATTGTAATAGGTAGAACATGTTACATGGTGACCCCCCAAAATCTCTAATTGTACCGACCCGGGTTTCCGGGTAAACTGAGAAGAATACCTTAAGACAGCTTTTGGCCCATAAACTTCTCTAATTTATGTTACTTTGTAAATTCAAAGGGATATAGTAAAACATTTTTCTGTGAAAGGCGGGAACCTCGTCTTTTTTGGTTTCATAGTAGCTTCTTCAATTTAACGCAATTATCCTTGTATCTTTGCTGTATACTTCCCATCGGAGTGAAGTTGTAAAACTGATCACGATACTAACTAAGATGTAGAGTTGGCTCCAGGTGTCCATATCAGGTGAAAATAACCTTTTTTTAAATTTATTTATTTATTTAACCCGAATAATTTGTGTAGTTGCTGTGGTTCCACATTAAATTCTATAACGCAATACCTGGAGCAGGGCACGATACTATCTAAGATGTAGAATTGGCCCCTAATCCATATCAGGTGGAAATAACCATATTTTAAATGTATTTGTTTAACACGTATAGCTTTCATAAGTAACTGGCTTTGTCGCATTATCAGCACTATATGAATAATTTTTGTTATTGACCCGTTTTAATTTTTTATGATTTGTTTATTTAATTTAATTTTCAGAGATTTCGCCATATTAGGCGGAGGGCCAGCCTTTTCAAATATCCGAAAATTAAAATAAATCAATAAATTAAAACGGGTCAATAACAAATATTATTCATATAATGCTGATAATACGAAAAAGCCAGTTACTTATAAAAATAGAAAATTAAATCAGCGAAAAATATAAAAAACAAAAAATATAACCCGTATGGCGATAATTTGTGTAGTTGATATGGGTAAACATTAAACTCTATACCACAACACCTGGAGATAAAGCCATCAAGCGGCATATATGGTCAGACAAGCCACGATACTATCTAAGATGTAGAATTGAACATAAGTTCATATTAGGTGGAAATAACTTCATAGTAACTACACAAATTATTCGGGATAAATAAAAAAAAGTTATTTTCACCTTATATGGACTTTCTACATTTTTGATAGTATCGTGGCCTGTCTGGCCATATATGCCGCTAGATAGCTTTATCTCCAGGTGTTGTGGTATAGCGTTTAATGTGGACCATAGCAACTAAATTAAAACAGGCATTTTCACCTGACACGGACTTGGGGCCAATTCTACATCTTAGCTAGTATCGTGGCCTGTCTGATCTTATATGCCGCTTGGTGAGTTATCTCCAGGTATTGCGGTATGGAATTTAATGTAGACCCTTATCAACTACACAAATTATCGCTATACGTGTTAAACAAATAAATATTAAAAAAGGTTATTTCCACCTGGTTTGGACTGGGGGCCAATTCTTCATCTTAGATAGTATCGTGGCCTGTCTGACCATATATGCCGCTTGGTGGCTTTGTCTCCAGGTATTACGGTATAGAGTTTAATGTGAATCCATACAACTACACAAATCGCTATTCTGGTTAAATAAATAAATAAATTTAAAAAAAAATGTTTACCAGTATTTTTTTTTACCATAATATTTTTTTTCTATATTCTTTGTTTTTCTCACGTATGTTGTAAATTGTTTTTCGGGATGGTGCTACATTTTTTAATGTATTTACACTTTTTCGGGATGGCTACACTTATCCAAGAAATCCACCAAAAACTTCGGGCTTGGGCTAACTTCATCGACTTCCTAAAATAATAAATAATTTAGCATATTTCATAACAGCTGATGTTTATTAATCGTTAACAGTTATAGATATTATTTACTACAATTGGGTACGAGCTTGAGGCGTCAGACATTTTCTGACATTTTTTCTGAAATGTCTATAAATTTTTATGGTTAAGGGTTAACATTTAATTTAGTTTAATGTTAAAATTCTAGATGTCATAAATTCTTATTTTTTTTTGGAAATCAAAATTATATGTGAACGAAAATTGTAAGCTATATAATACACAGTGATTTAGAGCACATCTAAAACAAACATTTTGTATTAATTATACAATGATTAAATTATACAGTCTTTTTGTGAATTATACCGGACCGACATTGAATATTCGAGATACCGCTTTTATTAAAATATCGACCCGCAATTGTACTTGTAGTCGATGCAATGAAGCACTAGAAAGGTCAAAAGTTCGAAATTTTTGAGAGCAAGACGGATCGGAATGCGTTTTTTGCATTCGCTTCCAAAAATCATTTGTAAAAACCGCCCCTATTTTTTTTTTAACAAACCGGAAATTGCATTGCTGCAGCCAAAAATGCATTCAAAAAATGCATTTTTGAGTCGGCTTTGGAAGATTAGAGAACTATGTAAATAAGAGTCAGAACTAGCCCCACTCGGGTTCCCGGGATTTTCGAGGCCGTTGATCACGATTATGATGGTCAAATTGAGCCTAGAGCCAACCTGGCTCTCAGGAACGACGATGAACGTCATCTCCGTGGGACTCTCCCGAAAATCACGCGGGGAAGGAGAGAAACTCGGCGCCCGGCGGTTTTTTGGGTCGCTCAATCCAAACATGTCACCGGCGAAAACCCCCTGGTCACCTAGTGCGCCCAAACCTTGACGCGAACGTCATTCCCGAGAATTTTCCTGACAATATCGGCAAAAACAACCCGAAAATCATTGTGGGGGCGTTTTTTGGGGGTGCTGAATTTTCCCGTCGAAAACGACCCCCTGAACACCTGGCGCACTGGAACCCTGGGCCCGAACGTCGTATCCGAGGGTTTTCCTCACACAATCGAGAAAAGCAAACCGAAAATCGTTTCATAATTTCACACTTTCATTGATGTGTAAATCTCGCCTGGACCTTTGAAAAAGTTGATCCAGTCCTGTAAAATTCTAAATGCCGGGTTTGAATGGAGCGAGGAGAATTACGAGAATAATCTCCGGCTAGATCTCCGAACTTTGCCGAGCGGCCTTTCACTTTTCTCCGAACGCTCGAAACGCTGTTGTGTAGAAAACAGTAGAAAACCGTTACCGAAATACATTACCAAAGTTCCATAGTCAGGAGAAACACGTGTTTATTTGCAGGAAACACGTGTTTATCGTCAGGAGAAACACGTGTTTCCCCTCAGTACTAAAGCTCTTCAGCTCTTCAGACATCCGTTTTAGCGAGAGTATGGCGTTTTAAATACAACAGGATAAATTCTTACAAAATAAAACAATAAAAACAAGATTATTGAAATGCTCCGTAAAAACTGACCACAGTTGGGATAGTTTCAGACCAATGTGCAGCGGATGCTGATCATACGATTGTAACGACAACTCTAAAAGAATCTAGGGACCCTACCAAAAAGGTACTCGTAGTCGCCGAAGATACAGACGTTGCCGTACTATTGACCGCACTCTGCCCGGTTGACAGAGAAATATTTTTACGGAAACCTGCAAGGCCCAATAAACCCGAAGTAGTACATTCTTTGCGTAGCTTGTCTGATATAGTTGAGGATAATATTTTGTTGCTCCATGCAATAATGATGTTCGATACCGTTTCAGCAACATACTACCAGGGAAAAACAGAACTTTTCAAGACCTTCCAGAAATCCCCAGACCTTCAAGCTAATGCTATCCCCCACACCGATTTTCGGTTCGTTTTTCTCAATTGTGTGAGGAAAACCCTCGGAGACGACGTTCGGGCCCAGGTTCGGGCCAAAATCGCCCCACAATGATTTTCGGGTTTTTTTGCGGATATTGTCAGAAAAATTCTCGGGGATGACATCCGGGGGGTTTTTGCCGACGCCATATTTGAATTCAGCGACCCAAAAAGCTCCCGGGCGCCGATTTTCTCTCCTTCCCCGCGTGGTTTTCTGGAGAGTCCCACGGAGATAACGTTCATCTGCGTTCCTGAGCGTCAGGTCGGCTCTGGGTCAATTTAAACATCATAATCGTGATCAACGACTTCGAAAACCTCCGGGAACTCGAGTGGGGCTAGTTCCGACTCTTATTTACAAACTTCTCTAATCTTCCAAAAGCCGTCTCAAAAAATGCATTTTTGAATGATTTTTTGGCTGCAGCAATACAATTTCCGGTTTGTTCAAAAAAAAAATAGGGGCGGTTTTTACAAATAATTTTTTGAAGCGAAAGCAAATAAACCGCATTCCGATCCGCCATTGCTCTCAAAAACTTCGAACTTTTTTGCTTCATTACCTCAACTATTGGCTTTGAGAAAACATCGCATTGGAAGGATTTGACCCCTCGCATTTCATTTGAACACGGCAACAAGCTCTCGATAATATTGTACCTCGCACAACTCTGAATACGACTTTTTATGCTTGCTACACAATAATTTTGCACAACACGTACTTAATTAATTTGACGGAATAATACGTCTGGTAATTAAATGTACTTCAATATACCTTGAATTTTGTTACTCAGCCGATGACTAATCACCTACCTGGTATCCCCCTCCTCCCTTTTTTATTAATATTTCCGTATGACTTACAGCTAGTAGTTTAACTTTTATTGCCTATTTTTTGTCCGTCCTTCTTTTATTTTTTTTCGTGTTTCTGCTATGTACAACAAATTTTTACTTTTACAAATCAGTAGATACTCCTGACCCCATGACTCCTTGACCTAACAAGTCGAAATAGATCGAGTGATTTTTTAAACTTTTTGAACAAATTTTTTAATTAAAATATTCAAAAATCTAATTTTGCGAAATAAAAAACAAGTGTTTAAAAAAATGTGTTTATTAAGTGTAAGTGTATTTCGCCAAGTGCCTACGGCAAATAGTGGAAAAAGTACTCCGTTATTATACAAAACTATACAGAACAACGATATTACAAGAAAACTATACAATTTTTATAATGGATTTTTTTCTGTTATACTTAGAGGATTATTAAATCTAAATTATTTAATTAAAAATAGTATCGCGAACTCACCTCGTTTATTTTCAGAAAATCGCAGCTAATCGAAACATCCATTTGAAAGTAAGGCTTTAATGTGTTGAATATGCGTAACGTAAAAAAAAACGTGTTTGTAAGTTAAAACATAACATAGTCTAAACTATAGAAATGCTAAATGGTCGGACCCCACGGACTGACCATTTGGTATTTTTGTATTAAAATACCAAGGCTATCATAAAAAATCATGTTTTTCTATATGAGACTATATTTACTCAACTAATTTTAATTATTAATTTATTTTTATCACGCAACAACTGTTGCCAGTATTCCTCCTAAATGTGTACTATTTGTATATTCGCACAAATGTATAGTTTTTGTTATTTGGTAGAAATTTGACTTCGGTATTATATATTATTTTTTAGGTTAGGTTTCAGTGGTTGACACTTAGGCCAGTTTTGGCCCATTGTGATACCACGCATTCATGCTAACATCATTAACCCATTCACCTATTCACCTACTCACACAACTACAGTATATCCACCTGCACATTGCAAGCTCCATGTCAACCTGTACATTGACATGGACGGTGGGTCGGCGCTGAATTCTGCACTCCATCAGAGGGTCTTAGTTGTGTTTATTAACATCACCGATTGTAATCGATGATGAAAATTCGATTTGCATCTAGCCTCTGATGGGATTCGAACCCAGTACCTCCCGGTCCAAGTGCCGAAGCTTTAACCACTGCACCACTTGTCCGGTTATTATTTTTTAAGTTGACATAAAAAAAAAATTAATGAAAATGTCAAAATTTTCCCGGAAAATGTGATAATTTTTCCGAAACGTTTGGCTTGCACCTCCTAAAAACGATAGTTGCACAGTTCTACAGAGAAAAATTTTAAAACATTTTCATCTTAGTCGATTTCTTGCGATGTATACGTCATCTACACTTTACCCCAATATTTAGAATATTTAAAATTTATACAATATTTACAATGCACCAAACTCGTTTTTTACATGGTAGATACGTTCCGCCGAAAACCGTGTAAAAAAAAACATGGCGCTCATAGTAAAATCGAGGATGAGTTCCACAATTAAAAAAAATTAACCACATTTTGTTTTAAAAAAAACCGTGCAAAAAAATAATGACAACTCATATTATGTTAAATTTCAAAATTTTAATAAACATCAAGCTATTTAGGAACTATCATCAACACTTGATAAAAAGCACGTACGTTTATTGCCGATTTGAGCAACCTTGCTTCATCGCTCGATATTTCTAACTCATTTAATGAGCATGAACCTATTGAAGACTCCCGTCCGTTATTAACGTCCTAGTTTTTCAAGTTCCTTATACAGTTCCTGCGGTATCCTGTAAATTACCCTGAATTCTTAACGCACGTTCTACGTGCGGGATCATGTGAGAGGAAATGATGTGCCATGCTTGTAGCAAATTTTAAACCCTCGCGGATTAAACCAGCTGTTAGTTGATTAACTTCATCTTCGCCTTCATCATTATGTTTCTTATTATTCTTACGAACCGTTCTAATTTCAAAAAAGTCCTCACCCAAAGGTTTCTCAGTCATCAGTTCATCGATATCAGCGGGTTCCATGTTCTCAAAAGGCTTCACCTCCAATTGCGTGTGATAGAGTTATAATTTCAGAGCATATAACTGATGTTTATATTACAGAATTTTTTTTGTTGACTCATTCTGGCCAAGTAGAGGTCCGAAGCTGTTTTATGGCAAAAGAGACATCTGGAATACAATTCATTATTGTATAATTTTTCCATGCTTCTACGACTGTCATGTTTTTTTCCACAACTGAATCCAAAATAAATTTAACTGCTCGCTTAATTTAAAACGTTTTAAATTTGGCTATTATAACCTGATCCAATGGCTGAACCAAGGATGTGGTGCTAGGCAGTAAAAAAAACAGCTGGAGATTTGGATGACTGGGTGCATTATCGATGAGTAAAAGTGCTTTGAATTCAAGGCCCTTTTGTTCTAAATATTTTTCGGATTTTTGGAACGAAGCATTCATAGAACCATTTTTTGAATAAATCGGCCGTCATCCATGCTTTTTTATTCGCCATCCAATGAACGGGAAGCCGATTAACGTTCTGGATTTCCAAAGTTCGGGGTTTTAATGATAGTTTGATTAATAAAGGTTTTAATATCCTATCACCAGATGCATTACTACACCTGCCTCTTTTTAGATCGTCTATGATTTTTATTTTGGTTTCTTTAGAAATCGGAATATTTTTCGGTAGTTTAGGCATCTTATAATTTGGGTACTATAACAAAGAATTAAATTAAAATTGCTTTAAAAACTTTTCGATGCCGAATATGTAGAACGTTACCTTCATTAACTTATACTCTTTAGTGTAAACTTAACGATTAAAGACAATTCACAATTAATATTTTTGCATCCCACAACCTAAACACAAATTCGAGTATTCCCTCAATTATATTCTGTTTTCAAATATATTTTATGTAAGACACTGTAAAAATATGCAAAACACTAAAGATTTCTTTTTTTTTGGAATTCGTGTTAGATAAAAAAGTTTGTGTAATAAAAGTATATCGGTTCCAATTTTCAAAGCGTGTTATTTCAAAAGCGTGTAAAAAAAAAGTTGGGTACATATATACATTATTTAGAAGATTTACAATATTTACGGTATTAACACGCTGTCCCGCACTAAATTCCACGAACGCTAATGATGCAAATCCAGGCTTATCTCGAAGGACTTATGATTCCTTGGCAAATTCAGAGTATTTCAATACTCTGAGTATCACAGTTGGTCTTCAGCACTAGAATGGCAACCGGAAGTATTAGTTCGCACTTCTTTAATTTAAACACGTATTTAGCTAAGCTATATTACGTTCTGCAATAAAAATCGTAGCTATCCGAAAAGTTGGAGTGGAAAGTGTTTGTTGCCTTACCGCCATTAATAATAATGAAACATCAGGGTCAGTACGTGCACTGCAATCAAACCACATCAGAATAGAAGACCAGTGATTTGGTAAAATCATTCCGGAAGTCCGGAGAGATATCCACAAATGTATTCATTTATTCATTTATGTTTACAAAATTTTTGAGAACTGCATCCACATTTTGAGCGTATGAGCTCATTTTTAATGACGTGTGCAGTTCAATTCGTTTCAAACAAATTTGTTGTCCTTTGAGTATACATAGAAATAATATGAGCGCCAAATACATATTGCCTTGCTCACAAGTCCTCGTAGCCATCGCTGCCCAATCAAATTTCTAATTTATAATCTTGTTTTACAAACATTACATTGTTGACTGACTATTTGAGATCCAATTACTTTTATTTGTAGATATAAGTAAACGTTCCTTATAATGTTCTTGGCATTTTGGTTTTCCCTCACCCCAAATTTCCATTTATATTATATTTAAAATGTTAAACTTCTAGCTTTCCAAAATTTTACAATTTTCTTCATTTAGCGCGAAAAATGATTTAATTAAATTTAAAATTGAACGTGCATGGTATGGGCCTGGTGTAAAATATATAACACAATTGTCTTGATGCCTCGAAATTTATTTTGTTTTCCAAAAAGTTTTCCATTTATCTGTTCGATTATCATTTTGCAAATTATTTTTAATTAAATTTTAATTTAAAATTTCTTACAAATAAACAATATAATCGAATTGTTGTACCATTTGTCTATAAAACCCATGTTTCCCGCGCCTAAATTTTTGTATGCTAATTGATATTTTATTTTGTATATTTTCAGGTAATTAAGGCAGAGTACAACCAAATGAATAATATATAAGATCGAAAGGTAAAATTTGTAAACTTACTTAACACAATGAAATTGATAATTATTTGTAAATAAAATTCAGTGATTTTATGAAAAAAAATTATCAATTATAGCTTTATACATTCCCCCAAGTACACGTCGTAACACAGAGCTTTTATATTTAAATATTTTTTTTAAAGCAACAACTTTCCTATTTTATATTTGATTTGATTACAACAACAAGTAATATTCTATTCACGCCAAAAAACGTTTTATTTTTGTGTTATATGGCGGGGGAATATTGGACACGGGCAACTTCTATACACAAAATAATACAAAATTCGTTGAATGACTAATGAGCGAATAATCAGAGGAGAGCTGTATATTTGCACGAAATAACAAAATAATTAAATTTAAATTAAGTTTTTTTTTGTTCCTCGTGTGCTTTTTTCAAACTTTTTTGAATAAGTTTGATTGTTAATTAAAATTTTCCGTTTACTTGTCTGCTGTCGCTTTTGTATGTGTCTCTTCTCTTCGTCTGTTCCGGGATGAAAAAGTTATGTTCCCGTTGCGCTGTAGAGCGAGCATAAGGCAAAACCGGAAAATTATTGATAACAAATTTTCCTTTTTAATTGAATTATTAGTTGTTGCTCTTTTGAATTGTTGATGTTGTTAAAATATGAATGATAATAGAATGTTGTAGGATGTGTTTGTATTACAGGTGAAATTCGATAAAAAAATACTTTGCCTGCAGATTCAGACATGTTTTCCTTTATATTATGAGAGTAGTTTAAAAATTCTGGAATATGGCAGTACAACAATCAATTTACATGATGATGATAAGTTAGGTTAGGACTGGTGGTTGTCTTAAGGAATAGCTCGTCTTTTGGCCCGTAGCTGCACTACATAATTTTTACCCTACTCATTGAGTCCATCCAGTGACCTTGAACAAAGTGTATTATTGTCTTGATGACCATGCCACTGAAGTCCATCAGACCAAACGGAGTACAACTTAATCATGGCTCATATGCCACAAAATATTAATTTTAACATAAATTATATGTAAATTTTTTGCACAGTTCTCTTTTCCCAGAAAACTACCAGAATAGGCTAGTTTAAAATGGTACCCGGATCACGTGGATATTAAACTGGTTTAAGAGAGAAAGAGAGAGATATTTCTCTCTCTCTCTTTTCTTTTTCTCTCAGCCAGTGTATGATATGGGTTTGCAAATCCCATCTTCTCCCCATGGTACTTTTACAAGAGTAAAATACAAGAGTATATTAGGTTTCCAGTTTAGTTTAACGGTGGGCAATCTGCATGCTTTACTTCCGTTTACTTAACTTGCTGCGATATTTACCAAAGACGCTGATACCAAAATCATCCACATATGGAACCATTTAGAAATTGCTCTATTTCATGTACAGTAACCGATCATTATTGATCAAAATGTTGTTCCAGAGATTTGTTCTCTACTCACAAATCTGTTAATAAAGGATTCACCCACACTAGTCATCACATCTGTTCTTTTAACGATTTAATCTATCCAGCTTCAATTCTCGCTCACGCCCAGGCATGCGAGTGCGTGATTGATCGCCTCGCCGTTTCCCGTTGCTATAAAATCCTCCCCTATATCCAGAAAGATTATCATGGAATATTCTTTATACTTTCATAGGGTAAGTGTGGTACCATAGTGGGTTTCCAAAAATTTTATGTGAAAATAGGATAAGCTTAGTAATACGCCCTAGGGCCATTGGGATTTTAGTGATGAATGCTTTTCCAGTCTTAGTACAAAAATAACTGTTTCTTCAGACCAGTGCCATCCGCAGAGATAACTCCATTAGGTACTGGCGACCTAAAAATCTTGAAGCTTTTTATTGATCACAGGATTTTCCTCGTGATTGTTATTCTGATTGCGCCCGAGACCCTAGTACTTCTTGGTCCTTTCTTTTCCAACTGCTTCAAAGATACCTCGCTTGTATCAGTAAAGTCACTCTCGCTTTGATTAAGGTATGTGCGGTTTATGTTAGCCACTTGTGGACCCCCCCCCCCCTTTCCCTCTCAACACATGAATCATAATTTTTTATGCTTATCTGTCTGAAATTGGCATTCCTGTTTGGGCCAGTAGTTTGAAACCTTCCCTCGATGTCCGGACGGAACATTATTAATAGGACACGTGGTTAAGCAACGCCTTACACAAAATAGTTTAATTATATTCAACATGATTAATTCATTTTAAAGAAATCGTATGTTTTCGTAGCGCCATCTGTTTGCGATTCTAATCTTCAGAGATATGGATTAGTTCTAAGAACTAATTAGAATTTTATTTTTAACATCCAAACAGAGGTTATTGCCATTTTTGTCATACGGACTGAGGAGCTTCATCCCAATTTTTTGAGAAATGGTTAAGAGCCACTTTCTAGGACCACCATCTTGAGGTGAGAAACGGCTTCATACAAACTGATTTGCCTCCCGATCTGTTTAAAAATGTTTAAGTTATATGCAAATTACACAGTTTACATTACACTCGGCGTTATTTTATACTAAATCCCTATTTTGCAAACTACAAAATTCGCTAAACGAAATGTTTACTAAATTTTGCACAACAACAACTTAAATTGGAAAAAATAACAAAAGAAACCTGGAACAGCTAGACGATTTTTTTTTCAAAATCGATCGAGCTGTTTTCACAGCTCTTGACACAAAAATACAATTAAAATTAAAAAATTTCGAATTTGCCCCGCAAAAAGTTGATTGAAAATGTTAAAAACGCTTTAACTCTCTTACAAGCTGGCCATAGTGCAGAACTTTTTTTCAAATTTTTTTACAAAATTCCATTTTTAGTCTCCACACCAAAAGCTACCTCATCAGCAAATTTCCAATATGAACCCCGTTAACAAATTTTTCCGAAGCCAGTACTCCTACTCATCTCAATCGATTCTTGACACTAGAACACTTCCTTCCAGTTCTTATGAAATAGTTTGAGCAGAATTTTTTTTTATAAAAAGGATCCGGGTCCCAATGGAAGGTTGTCTAAATGAATTTTACAGAAATGAAGGGCCTCGTAAACAAAATGTATTGAAATCACTGCGCTTGTACTCAAAAACGTTCCTTTCAATAATTTTTAGTAAAGTAATTTGAGCTAAGGAAAAATTATAAATGGAACTCCGCCCCACCGAAGTACTTTCTTTCAACAATCTCTATCATAGTTGTTTAAACTGAGAAAAAATTTCATAAAAATCAGAAAGTCGCCATTGGGTTCTAATTTTTCCGAACCCACCGCATTCAGTCTCCGGTACTTGAAATCACCCTTTCAGCAATTTCCATCATATAAGTTTGAGTTAAGAAAATAAATAACTAGTAAAAAATTTGATTGATCATATTGCTTAGATAGATTAGATAGATTAGATAGATTAGATAGATTAGATAGATTAGATAGATTAGATAGATTAGATAGATTAGATAGATTAGATAGATTAGATAGATTAGATAGATTAGATAGATTAGATAGATTAGATAGATTAGATAGATTAGATAGATTAGATAGATTAGATAGATTAGATAGATTAGATAGATTAGATAGATTAGATAGATTAGATAGATTAGATAGATTAGATAGATTAGATAGATTAGATAGATTAGATAGATTAGATAGATTAGATAGATTAGATAGATTAGATAGATTAGATAGATTAGATAGATTAGATAGATTAGATAGATTAGATAGATTAGATAGATTAGATAGATTAGATAGATTAGATAGATTAGATAGATTAGATAGATTAGATAGATTAGATAGATTAGATAGATTAGATAGATTAGATAGATTAGATAGATTAGATAGATTAGATAGATTAGATAGATTAGATAGATTAGATAGATTAGATAGATTAGATAGATTAGATAGATTAGATAGATTAGATAGATTAGATAGATTAGATAGATTAGATAGATTAGATAGATTAGATAGATTAGATAGATTAGATAGATTAGATAGATTAGATAGATTAGATAGATTAGATAGATTAGATAGATTAGATAGATTAGATAGATTAGATAGATTAGATAGATTAGATAGATTAGATAGATTAGATAGATTAGATAGATTAGATAGATTAGATAGATTAGATAGATTAGATAGATTAATTAATTATTATTTAGTTGACATTCTATCTAATCTATAGATTAGATAGAATGTCAACTAAATCACAGGAAGGCACAGTAAAATCAAAACCTGGGCGACCGAGAGGAACGCGAAACAATAGTTAGAATTAAACGTTGTGACGACAATAAAAGTACTCCCTCTAAGTCAGTTCGGGATATTGCAAAGAAACATAGAACACAAAAGATATGCTTCAGCGAATCAAAAAAAATCATGGACTAAAAACTTAGAAGAAGCAGAAAATTCCTAAACGGTCGAAAAAGCCAACAAATGTTGGAATTGCTCTACAAAAATCTCATTAACACATTTCCGAGCTGTTTAATTTTGGACGACGAAACGTACCTAAAAATGGATTTTTTAACATTACCTACAATTTTATACAGTAAAACCTGGAGAAATACTGGATGAATCGATCACTGCAATTCGACAAGAGATTTCTCTTGTTTCCTGGAGAAAAGCTGTTATTCTGGCAGGCGATCTGTCAATGTGGTTTTAAAAGCACCCCTTTTTTTACAAAATCGACAATAAATACCGATAACTACATACAGGAGTGCCTGTAAAAACGCCTTTTACCACTTGTACGAAAGCATAACAATTCAACATTAGTCTGGCCAGATCTGGCTTCGGGGCATTACGCGAAAAAAACTTTGGAGTGGCTAGCCGCGAACAATGTGAATAACGTAGCAAAGGAGATGAATCCTCCGAATAGTCCAGAATTGCGCCCAATCGAGAGATTTTGGGCAATTATGAAACGGAATTTGAGAAACGATGGTCAAACTGTCAAATCAGTTGAAGAATTGAAAACAATTTACTTAACGAAAATGGATAGAAACACCGTACGAGCCCTTATGGCAAACTACAAAGTAATAATTTTTGAATTCCAGAGGCATCCTCTTTGGGATTAAATTAAATATTGTTTTGTAAAGCTTTATCAATATGAAATTAAAATTAAATTTAACTTCAATAATTTTTCATGTAAATAATTCAGTACAGTTGTTTAAAATGGTTTCCGTACTTTACGCGACAGACCTTATCGAGAAGGATTTAGTCAATACAACAAATTGCTTATTTGAAATGTCTGAAGATCGTCCAGACTTTTTTTTTATTCAAGACTATGCGATCTGTTTTGGGGCTCAAGGCTCACCCTGCTTTTCCGCGGTTATGATTTTTACGTCCTTACTTTACGCCTCCTGGCCAACTCGAGGACGTACGGCTGTAGGACCGATTTAAGACCATCTGCACATTGCAAGCTGACAGGGGGTTATAGATGTGTACTCGAGGACGTACGGCTGTAGGACCGATTTAAGACCATCTGCACATTGCACACCGACAGGGGGTCATAGATGTGTTACGTTTCACCACAGATCGTAATCTGTTGATGAAATTTCACTTTGCATCCTTTGCCCCTATCGGGATTCGAACCCGGTACCTCCCGATCCAAACGCCCAAGCTTCAACCACTGTGCTATTTAGTCGGTTAGTCCAGACTTAAATCAACGTTCAAATCATACCAACTATATTCTAAACATATTATTTGCTGGAGGCTCGTTTTTTTATGCACTAAGTTGTGAAGATTGTTAAAAGTCGAAGATGCATTGGTTTAGGTACATACGAACGTATTGAGTTAATTAATGTATCAAAGTTTCTTGATAACTAAATATCTATGCATTAGGCATTAAAATTTGATTTGCGTCATTTCGTAAAGATATTTTCCCTCTCTAGCGGAGCTTTTTTCAATTGACCGCTGCTGATTACGATGAGATATGATTTAGGGAAAGTTGGGAAGTACTCCTGTATATTTTATTTTATCAAGAATAAAATTTGATTCGAAAAATTTTGATAAGTACACATTTTTCGAGTTTTAGGAGTAACTTGTAATTAGCTTGGATTTCGAGAAATTGTTTTTTAGAAAAGTCCTCTGGTGAAGCATATGAGTAGAGTCCTTTTTTAAATCTTTTCATGTCAAACGATCTTGAAGCAATTTGGGGAGAGGGAGTCTTCGAGTTCAAATTCAAAATTTGACTCGAATGATTATGCAAAAATGTATTATAATATATTTTTAGAGTTATTGAGTGATGGCCAGATATTAAAACTAATATCGGATACCAGAAACTAGAGAAACAAGTCCTGGCCAGGGAGGAGGAGGAGTTTTGTACCAGAAAGCGTTTGTGAGTAGTGTTAATTTCGGAAAAATTCGGCCAACAGGTTGGCCAGACAGGGTTCCTTTTAATTTAATTTTTACTCGGATCAAAAGATTTTTCAAAAAGTCGTGTAAATATCTTGATTTCGGAAAAACTCATTTAAAAGATCCTTCAATGGGGCTAGGGTAGTTAATTATGTTTAACTTTATTCGGTTGTGAAGGGAGCTCCATTGCATGGAGCCCTTATTTCTGGAAAATTAGTCTAAACTAGCCTTTGGCGAGTTCCTGGTATATACATATATAAAATCTCTGCCTGAATAAGGATTTTGAGATACCGGAAGCGATTACAATGAGTACTTATTGGGAATGAAATTTGTCTTTAGCCTGATGATAAAAAGTTGAGAGGGATTTCCTAGTACCAGGACGCGATACCACGGTTCGAACCTTTACCGTCCGAGTTTGTTAGGTCAGATCGGATTCTTTCGATCGATTTTGATAAAATTAGATGATTTGGCTTAATAAATATTTTGTAGCTTATCTCTCTTTAATTTTAATTTTTTATATAAATTTAACTTGTTTTTAAAACTCGAAAGGATACCGAACATAATTTTGAATTGAAAATATATACAGTTTAATTTCCAATGCTTTAATTGATAGTACTTTTAAAACGATTTCCATCACGTAACAAACGTAACAAGTATAAAGGTCGATTTATATTATCCGAACTCGATTTATATTACTGAACGGAACCAGTTCCTTCACGTATCGTGTCAGACACAAAAAAACATTGTTACATGTATTTATAATATCCGTTCCGAACGTGTAAGAACTGAACGGAACGGATAATATAGATCGACCTTAATACATGAAACTTTGAAAAACGATTAAACGACACCCAATTCAATCAATTTTCTTTAATAAACACTTTTCATATTTTCTTATTGCTTTGAATGGGAAGTTAATTGCTTAACGGTTATATTCTAAGAATACTACACAAACCGTAACATACTTATAATATCAGAAACAACAACAAGCGTTTACGAGAATGGAAAGTAAACTAAACTGTTTACTTGAGGTATGCGATCAGTATAAAAATTCTTAAGAATAAAAAACAAAAAAAATGTTATTTCTTTGTGGCGTGTATGTAGGGGTATTCTGTATTGTCTAATTAGTGTAATAATAATTTCCATAAAAGCTTTTCTTCTAATTAAATTAACCGCTCGAGAAAATTTATCGATGATTATGAAAATAAAAATGTTTAAATAAAATAGTACACGAGTGTACGATATTAAAATATTTTTAATTAAAATTATTTTTTGTTTTTTGTGACATTTAAATAAATTTTTGAAAAACTTTTTCTTATAATCCTTTTGATAAATTTCCAATCAGTTTGTTTTACCAAAAATTAAATTTTTTTCTGAATGTTTCTTAAAATTGTATTCAACTAGAAATGGTATATCAATAATTATATTACGTACAGTTAAAGGTACGAAATCGAGATTTCAAATAAACATATCTTAAAGGATTCTGAATAATCGAACTATTCTTTATTATTTACTGTAAATCTAGAAAACATTAGTTTTATGTCAAAATGAAATTAATCCTTTTTTTTTATGTATATAAGCATTTAATCGATTCTCTTTTGAAATATATACGTTTATCTTTATAGCTTGTTTGTATGTATGTGTGCGCCTACTGAAGGATATGATATCCTTGAATGGTTAAATAAGATATTATAACTTTTTTGTTGTTTTATATTGATTTATACGTCTAAGAGGATTTAAATATTTATTAGAAATTAAAATTTTGGTATTTTTGCTCTATCTAGATTTAATGATTTATGGCATTTTTTGGTTAGTCCGGGTGGTTTCTTAGGGCGGATTATCATTATGCAACAAGTTAATATTCACAATCAGGATTAACGCTTAAACTTATACATTTGGGAATACGGAAGTAACGTATTTAACAAATGACAAATATGTCATTCGGCGTGGCTAAACAAAATAGCATACATTTAGGCGAAATTTAATTTATGTCTTTCCAATGTTTTTATCGTGTAAATGTAGCAAAATGAACTTCCGTTTGTTACAGTATCGAATTATTACAAACCTTTGTCCACTCCTGTGTATTTTACTGGCGAATTACCATCGTAGAACGTAGTCAAATATTCAAGAATCAATTTCAGCTACTTACAGTACGATTCATAACTATATATCCAATCTTTTTTTTCTGTTTTTTTAAATAAGTGAAAAATTAGATAAGCACAAAATTTAGCAAACATTCAATTGTTTTAGAAAAAAAAACAAATTTCTTTGTTTCAAAGCCGTTGGTGCTCTTGTTATTGCTAAAATTGGTCTATGTTATTGCCAAAATCCTGTTAGAGATACTTCTAACAAATCAATTGATGGTTTATAGTGATAAAACGCCCACATACTCACGCCCACATGTTCAATTTAGTGGCTGAAAAACTAACGCGAGGTTGCCCACCAAATTGCGCTTATAAAAGTATTTTGGCTTTTTTCTGATCTGCCTCCAATAATATTGAATGCCATCTGTCCCATCTACCAGTCACAACTCATATTTGCCCTAACAAAGTCAAGACAAATTTAATTTTAGTTCGCTTTTCAGACGCTTCATACTTTTACAAGAATTACCTGCGGCGTTAATCAACCCACGTATTTCACGTGATTTTATCTTTTTATTTGCTCCTCCGGTTTTATTGGTGCCATAATTAATTGGATTGTTTAGAAAATTAGCAACTGTATTGTGATGGCAATTTAATCTTCTCCCGATTTGTCTTAAAGAAAGACGTTTTACGAAAAGGGGTTTGTGACATTGCGTTCCTACAATACTTAACTCTTCGGAAGATTGATTAATACTAAAAATATTTAAAATGTATAAGCCTGAGCGAGACAAATTATGAAAAGGCTACTGTCGTTATATAGTTATAAAACAAAGGAATTTTGAAAATTTCGTTTGAAGCAAGTAACGAACTTCGTTAGGCATAACATTTCTTTAGTTTTTTTAATAAAAAATTTATTGGATATATAGTTATGAAACGTACTGTAGCAAATATATAAAAACCTCTTCACCTTGTAAGGAAAACGAATAAAAATGACTGGATTCCTTCAGGCGGTTATTTTCTTCCATCATCCAAACCGTGTATTTTCACAATCGATTGATAAAAATTCCACTTCCATCATAATCGGCTGAGAAACGAGTAGTTGTTAAATATACAATATTCAATTGGGGCTTTCATTCATTCAACTAACAAATTTTCTAGACCCATATCAAGAACTTATAAGGTGCAAAATGGAGTAACATGATGCAGTGTGGTACAATTTGTTACAACATGACTAACTACAAAAACTGCATAAAATATTACTTGTTAATTCGAAATTTCTAACACTTTTTGTATAATTTCTTTTTATTATGTGAACTATCGTGCCATATTTTTTCGAAACCGCTCGTTGAAAAATCTATTGGAATAGATTTCTTTTTCGTGCTGAGTTAAAAACATTTCACGATAGTGAATTTTTTTCCGGTATACTGGGTGATTTTTTTAAGCTGAAATTTTCAAATATCTGGGAAAATAAGCTCGGTGATTTTGCCGGCTAATACTCATGGTATTGGGTTGTGGGGATTTGGGGCTCGCATGACTCTGGCCCACAGCGTGTTTATAGATTTTTTTTTAACGCAAATTAAAATAAATAAAAATAAAACCTGGACGTTCCGCCGAAGTTTCTCAAACGAACCTTGAGGAATGGAATAAAATAATTATAACCGGGTGTGCCCATCCAGTGGCGACCGGATCTCCTCGAGTGACAAGTACCCAGTCTGCTGAAAGGACCCTTCCCCCCCATCAAGCCCGAAAGGCCTATGCCCAGCCACAATGAAGCAACATATTAGGGTAGGGACGTCTTTCAACAGACCAGGCCTCTCTTCACCCGGAGAGACCTCCAGCGTTTCTCCTACAATACACACTCCGATAGCTCGTCACTACCGGAGTGCCACGGGGAGACCAAGTGGATTTTACGGTCACCCACGAATCGCCACTCCGACTTTGTGGATATCCTGCCAAGGGGATAATGGGGAGTGACAATGCCAGCCTGTAAATATGGCACCAGCACAGAATGAGAATCCCCCTCTCATCATACCGAACCGAAAATAAATTTAATACTTCATCTTATTTTTTGGAAAGGAAAAATGGAAAAAGAAACAGCCGGGCAATGGAGAGAAATGAACCAAATGCCTGAAAAAATTCGCAGTGCTGCTGTTTATTTAAATCACTTAGGAACAAAGAGAAGAAGGGGAAAGAACAAGAAGAAATTGTTGATAAAAAAATGGTTACAATAAGATGCAGTTCAACTTCCGTCATAACAATAAAAAAAAAACAAAAACAAGTAAAAACAAACTGCTTCAAAATTCTGGAACGTGACCAATGGGGAACAAGGTCGCGTGTACGGCCACCGTTATCTGGTGCGAGATTACACCAATATATTTTTGATGAAATAAATAAAAACTTTATTGAGAAAAAAATATGAATTTATATTGAAAACTGATAAATTGATAAAAAAATTCAATAAAAAAACAAACAAAATCGTACTTGGGACCTTCATCCTTGTATGTTCCGAGGCTTCTCGCCGATACCAATAACCAATATGTACGAATAGGCCAACCATTCGTATATTGCGCGGCCTCTCCCCGATGCCAATAAAATAAATGGCCGGTTGGCCACCTGTACGCTGCACCAAAACGAAATGGTCTCAACTGACCACCCTCATTTACCCCATGGTAAATTTCACTATTTACAAAATATGACTACGTAGTTGGTCACCCGTATGAGGTCGTTGGGTGTCTTTCCACAAAAACCGTACATTGGTAGTCGTTGTTTCGCAAAACCAGAACATTTATATTGGGTGTTGTGTCGCCTTAAAAATCCAAAAAATATTTGAGTGGCCTCACCTGGCCACCTGTACCCCGAAAATTTGCCTTGATAGGCCGCCTTTAATGGGTTGGGCGTTGCTCGTCTTAAACCGTAAATTCATTTAAGTAGCCTCAATTGGCCACTGATAAATAATGGTTGGGCGTTTTCCGACGCACGTAACTAATTTGCATTGCCCGTGAATAGAGTTAGGCATCCGTTACTATTGCGGGTCCCCTTGATATTTCAATAACTATCGATTAAAGGAGGCATCGTTATAATGCTGCTGCACCCGTATGACGCCAAGCCACTTTTATTGTTCACAAAAAAAATCACAAATATTTTGCAAAGAGGTACAATCTTACTATTTCTCGTCACAAGAACGAAACCAAACTCATGCAATGGAGAGTAGGTTTTGCGATCCGTTTTGTTTTATTTTGTCCCATTATTAACACCGATATTATTTTCACTTTACAAAAAAACACGTAAATTTTATTTCTTTATTTTATACATTCCAAAAAACAAAATAGAATTTACAATATTAATATGTATATATTTTATTTTTTTTTCGACGACATCGGCCATCTATTTAAAAAAAAATCCACTATATTCTTTATAACGCGTCGGTATAATAAATTGTACCCAACCGTCTTAATGAAAATCCCAAAAGAGACCTTGCTCTTCTACAATTCAAAACGGGACTAAACAAACCAAGAAAAAATTGTTGCACCAAATAATAAAAATGCAGAAAAATATTTTTTCCTGTCTATCTTTATTGTTATCGCACATGCAGTTGATAAGTGGTGTAAAAAGAAAGCGAGCGTGACGCGCCAAAAATACAAAACAAGAAACACAGAAAAAAATAAGCATCTACTGCTCGTACACACGCGCAAAGGTCACATATTGGTCTTGCTCACACATTATTCGATATGTAATGCTATAGTGTGGTTAAGTTGACATAACACCAAAATAGCTCGTCCAATTCCCATCGAACCAACCCATAGTATTGCTACTTATACACAGAGGGCAATGCCACAGCAATCAATTGTTACGTTTTCGCCTTGCCACTCAAGGTTCGAATCTCTGGATTATATGAATAAAAACAACTGCTTCAAATTTGAACACACACAAATTTATTTCCACAACACAAAAATTACACAACACAAAATTAACAACAAAATGTTTCAATTATAGCACATGCTGTATAAGATAGCAAAATTTTGACAGCGGAAAATAAGAGATTACGCTACTCGCCGCAAATGACAGCACTATCACTAAAGAGAATTTATTTTGTTATGTAATTACCAGCGGAGCGGAAATTTTTCATTCATTATGTATATATTTTTTCACTGAATAAAACATCTCAGCGGAATAAAATATTAAAAGTGATCCTTAAAATGGCAAATTGATTGATCTTCGAAGTAAAGGAACGCGGTATATGAAATGTTGGAATTTAACAATATTCCGTCTTTCCGGCATTTTTTCCACTAGTAACCAATATTTTCGTTTGATTTTCTAATATCTTACATCATACTGAGACTATATGGAAAATTTGGTAAAAATTCATGGACTAGAATTTTCAATAAAATTTTTTGATTTTTTGCGGCCATATAGGTAAAGCTATTAGAAAAACAATCGAAAGTATTGGTTACTAGTGGAAATTTTTGAGATATTGTCCAAAAACTAAAAATAACTTATTTGGCCTCAAAAATCAAAAAATTCTAGTGAAAATTCTGGTTCATGAATTTTCACAAAATTTTTCATATAGTCTCAGTATGACCTAAGATATTAGAAAAACAACCGAAAGTATTGGTTACCAGTAGAAGTTTTTGAGATATTCCTAGTGTTCAGTCGGTCAAAAATGATAAAAAATATCATGATATTTTTTATCAGCTTTCGCCATAAAACGCACTCATTTATCACAAAAAAAAACCAAGAATATTTTCGATTCTGGCTGTCAAAATTTGTGTACATTTTATTTCTAATGTTTTTGCGTTATGATTTTACATGAACAGGAACAACATTTTGTTCAACTTTAAATTTTCCTATTAAAGAAAAATACATTGAATGCAATGTAGTCCAAATCAATGTCTAGGATACAATCAACAAAAAATATTGTTTGTGTATGATTTGTGTGTTTATTTAATAAAATTATATTTAATTTGTTATTAGTTCCAGGCTGTCGCATAAAAATTGTCTCGAGCTAGACAAAGTTAAAAATGTGTGATATATAATGCAGATGGTTGTTGCAAATGCGTTGTACCCCGTTTTTAGATCACAAAGTCGAGACACATTTCTTGCGGCCGCCGTTCCTTTCCGTGTTCTTGTTGAATGTCCGTTTCGTTTCCTCTGGATGATTGATTAGGTGACGTTATATGGTTATAATTATTCGTGTATTCACGAATTGGGCGAGATGAATGTTAATCCACAGATTAGTGACATACAAATTATTATTGATTGCCTTTCACATACAAATACCACCAAAAAAGGACTTGCAAAAGTGTTTAACACAATTAATTATCTGCAAATCTCTGTTAACGGGAATTGCTATGTACTGCCCGGGTTTGTTACATTGACTGTAAGGTGTTAAGAAGTATTAAACTATTGTGAAAGACACAGGAATTAGTAAATAGCAAATTTTTGTTATGACAGCGTCAACAATGTTGTGACGTACAGAATCAATTTATAATTATTTTTTCGATTTGTTTGTTCACTCGGGTTTGACATAAAATTATACGGAGTGAAGTTAGGGTCACAAAAAATATCATGATAATTTTTATCATTTTGGTCGGACTGAACACGCCAATTGGCCAAAAACTGAAAACAACTTATTTGGCCCCAGAAAATCAAAAAATTCTAGTGAATATTCTAGTTCATGAATTTTCAGCAAATTTTCCAAATAGTCTCAGTATGACCTAGGCTATTTGAGAAACAACCGAAAGTATAGGTTACTAGTGGAAGTTTTTGATATATTGTCCAGAAACTGAAAATAACTTATATGGCCGCAGAAAATCAAAAAGTTATAGTGAAAATTCTAGCGCATGAATTTTCCTCAAACTTTTCATATAGTCTCAGTATGACCTAGGCTATTAGAAAAACAACCGAAAGTATTGATTACTAGTGGAAATTTTTGAGATATTGGCCAAAAATTAAAAATAACTTATATGGCCGCAGAAAATCAAAAAATCTAGTGAAAATTCTAGTCCATGGATTTCCCCCAAATTTTCCATATAGTCTCTGTATGACCTAAGATATTAGAAAAACAACATAAAATATTGGTTACTAGTGGAAGAAATGCCGGAAAGATGGAATATTGTTAAATTTATACATTTCATATACCGAGTTCCTTTTACTTCGGAGATCAATCAATTTTCCATTTTGAGGATCTCTTTTAATATTTTATTCCGCTGAGATGTTTTATTTAGTTAAAAAATATATACCTAATGAATAAAAAATTTCCGCTGGTAATTACATAACAAAATTAATTCTCTTTAGTGATAGTGCTGCCACTTGCGGCGAGTAGTGTAATCTCTTATTTTGCGCTGTCAAAATTCCGCTATCTTATACAGCATTTATAACACACTATTTAATTATCAATTAAATAATCGCTCTATTTAAACTTCACCATATCGCGTTTGAAACTTGACTCATCATTCAACATCAATTTACGCCTTTATGTACCAAAATATTTGTTTCGAGAATATTCCCGAATGCTTTCCAAAAATTATACGAGTACATTCGAGCAAATATGTTAGTATACAAATAACGCCCAAATATTGAACCAAACGAAAAATAAAATTAAGCAACTATTGAAATAACTTATTCTATTCTAATCTAGGTGTCACCGCAATACAATAGTAAATTAAAATTTAAAAAAAAAAATTAAATTAAATGTTATGACCGATGAGTCGTAACAATTTGTCACGTGCCCACTGGCAAAAAGTTACCCGTTTTTGGAAATCAACGCCATGAAGATCTTGGTGTAAAGACACTAGACGGATGATACTTATATTTCCAAATACTGATTTGGGGCAATCCGGAAGCGCTAGTTGTTTCCCGTTTACTAATATGAGGATTATGAGAGACTGCAGCCAATTCAGTAATTTCATTACTTTCCTCAGTGACTGTTGCTAGACGAGTCTTTTTTTCGGTTGAACACTTCCATCAGTAGTAAATTATTTAACAGTCAGGTAAAATGTAGCACGTAACCGAATCGTATTTGGAAAATCCGAAGCGTATAGAGTGACAGCATTGTCAAGACTATGGCTAGCTTCTCCATAAACTAGAACCATTTCAATTTTTTCTTTTACTTAAATACTCCATTTTGTATTTTATTAATAGCCAAACGCAGACATCTCTTCTTGAATCGATATATTATTTTTGTCTATTTTTATTTTTTTTTTCCAATGCAATATGTTTTTGGGCACATGGTTCTCCCTACACTTTCGCGGTTTTGCTTTTTCCGTCCTTACTTTGCCAGCCGGCGAAATAAGGGACGTATGGCTATAAAACCTATTGAAGACCATTTGCACATTGCATGCTTCACTATACTGGCATGGAAGATGGGTCGGCCCATGAGTTTTAAGCACCGACAGCGGTTATAGATGTGTTACATTTCACCACAGATCGGCATCTGTTGATGAAATTTAACTGATATGTACAAAGCTGCTCCTTATCGGGATTCCAACCCGGACGCTATTCTTGAGATCGGTGGAAATTTCCTTAATCGGAATACAATTTACGTAGAATCCGAATCAGCAATAAAAAATTTGGGTGCCTATTTCAATTTCAAAGTTACCCCTCGGCAGACCTACAAGAAGGGGAGGAGGGGTACTTATTTTAGCACTAATGTATGCCCCTTGGACCCGGACTGATTAAATTTTGATAATGAGCATTTTTTCGTAGAGAGCTTGTTTTCAGAGATATTTGAAAGTTTCAGCTTAAAAAAATTATCCGGTATAAATGGTTAGTGATATCATCCATATTTTTCGGGATGGCATTGAAACTGTTATGAGATTAGAATTTTATCTCATTGCATTTTTTCGGGATATTTTTCGGGTTATAATCATAGATATTGTGTAGAGTGGCGCCGTCCTGTTGAAACCAAATATCGGCCAAGTCTTCCAATAGGGACGGGAATGGAAATTTAGTTGACAATACATTGACTGTTAGTGCGGCTCGAAGAAAAATAGCCCTATGGCGTTTTGACTATGGTTGATAGCTGCCTTAAATATCTACATTTGTCTAACGGGAATTCGAAACGCTTTAGCGAATGTCACTCCTTGGATGCTCGTTAAATAAATTCGCGCTTGCCTTCCTCAGTTCGGAGTTTTGCCAGCTTTATCGTAAACCTATGTGCATAGAACGTTAGTCTCTTTACCATTTCTGGCGTAACGAATAATGTTTTCCTTTTTTCTTCTCCTGTAGTATACGCAGATTTCTGCAACACCCCTGCGGTATTGTGGCTGATTTGATAATTTGTAAGTCACGGGTTTTTGTATGTCACGGCTTGCTGCTCCACTCCAAACTTGACTGCAATACTCTATACAAATGGTCTAATTAAGGTCTTATATATCTGGAGAACCTGAACCGATTTCTGCGTCTATTGTGGAACCCAAGTTTTCGTGAAGCTGACTTGGCCAATGCAATAGTGTGTTCATTCCATTTTAAAATGTTGCTAATTTGAACAGCAAGCACACACATTGAGTCACAACCCACGAGTACATGATTTTTTACTACAAACGGGTGTTCGTTGTGACTTCTTTTACGCGGAATGTGCATATTTGAGTTTTTTTCTCGTTGAATTTGACCTGATTTCTTTCTCCTCACTCAAATGTTGTACTCAAGTCGGAATTAAGGGAAGTGACAACTTCTAACCGTTTACCAATAAGTTCTGAAGGAGTAGGTTCAACCTCCAATGAAACAGTAGTGTCGTGTTTGAGAAAGCGTTTTATCCATTTGATAGTTCTCATGTCAAACCTGGTCGAAGCCTTGGATATACCAAAGGAATTGCAAATGCTTCTAAATGTCGTACAATGTCGAAATTTCATTTGTTTGCGATGTACATCAAGCGATCAATTGTGTATTGGCTTTCACGAAAGCCATACTGTTTTTCTGATTTTTTTTATTAATTTGAATATACATACTTAACTAGATGTTGGTCAATTTATTTCCCAAAACTTTGCGGACGGCTTACACAATTGATATTAGCCAGTAGCTTGAAGGATCAGTTTTATCACAACCACGTTTCAGAACTGGTTGTACCATCGCACTCTTCCAGTTCGGGTTTTTACATTGCTTATAGGAGAGGAGAAACATTTTAGTTAATATTGGAGACAAGTCGCTAGCAAGCTCCTTCAATATTCGAACTGGAATTCCGCCTGACCCTGTTTACGTCCATTGTCTTCATGTTTCTGAAAAAAAAACAACTTACTAAAGCATGCGAACCTCAAAATAAAACATTACCAAAATTATGACTCATATTGTGATCGACTCCTGGCCTTGGCACTCGACAGTCTTCATTTACCAATTTTTCGCATTCCATAGAATGTTGTAGCATCCCACTGAAGGCCTTAAACGGTATTTCGCGCCTAAACGAATTTTTAAAATGTTTTTGCTTTATCGTATTCGACTCTTGACACTCGAAAACCCATCCCAATTTTTTTTAAATTCATCGAGTTGACAAATTTATTAAAACAAGCAATTTGAGCCACACCGGAAAACTCATAAAATAAATTTTGTTCGATTTAGACACAGTAATCGATCCCTTACTCTCGGAAACGTAGCTCAACGAATTTTAAGAAATTAAAAAACAATTTATTCCAGCGATGGTCGCTCTAAGGGAACTTTCCACTTGTCCTAGTTGAAAAAAAAAATGTTCAGAAATAGAACCTGGGTCTACCGGTGGGTCCTATAAATGACTTTTCCTAAAACTAAAAACCATTGCAATTTACCGACCGAATGGCATAGTGGTTATAGCTTTGACGTTTGGAACGGAATTTATCGGGTTTGAATCTCGATGGTACTATAGGCTAGCATGGAACTATGCAATATGCAAATGGTTCTACGATAATCAGACCGACAGTCGTTCGTCCGCAAATTGGCTGGCAGCGGTATAAGTTAGGACGTCAAAAGTGAACCGCGATAAATTTGGGAATGTTTCGACCTAGAACGCAATGCAAGCAAAGATAAAAAAATAAATAATCATAACATTGCAATTTATTTCACAGAAGTCCTCTCTCAGGAATTTTCAGCAAAACTGTCGAAGATAATAAAACGACAATTAAAACCCCTAAACCATAGTTTGGGGGGCTGCCTAGTCAAATTTTAACGATATAACGGCCCACCTCACTTTTTTCCATTCATCTAGAAATTTGAGGAGAGCATGAATTCGAACAGCCATCAAAGACGGGAATAGAGAATTGAGAACAAACGTGGCTGATGTTCTCTCAGTATGGCAAACCTAATTTCAAAATCTGCTAAATCGGAATGACGACGTAACCCTCATTATAGGGCAATAGCTCCTCCAGGTGAAGAGGTCTTTGTCGAATATCCCACAGTGAAGGAAGGGCACCCACCCGGTCTCGATAGAATCCCCGCAGAATTAATTAAGCTTGGAGGTGCTACTCTTGCAACAAGTTTATACGATCTCATCGTTTGTATTTGGGACCTCGCAAAATTAACAGATTCTAAATTTTATATTGCCCCGCTCAAACGAGGTAATATAAACGAAACAAAGATTCAAACTTTCGAAATCGATGGCTTCAGAGCCCTAGTTAAACATTTCGACGAAGTTGGTAAAAAATATTACACATACCAGCTAAAAAGCCAAAAAGGGCTGACTGTTGTGCTAAAAGGAATTGAAAGCTGCGTAGATGTTAGCGACATACAAGCTGCACTTGCTGCGGAAGGTTTCCATGCCAAATCCATTGGTAATATAGTAAACCGTGAGAAGGTACCTCAACCAATGTTCCGTTTGGAACTAGAACCAGAGGAAGAAAAGTCGAAAGGAGTTCATAAGATTTACAACTTAAAATATTTGTTACATCGCAAAATCGTAATTGAAGAACCTAAGAAGAGGTCTGGACCAGTTCAATGCATAAAGTGCCAAGAATACGGACACACGAAAGCATACTGCGCCTTAAATGAAGTTTGCGTTATTTGTGGTGAACTCCACGACTCCAAACAGTGCGAAAAGTCTCGCAATGACCCATCTGTGAGACGTTGTAATAACTGCGGTGAAAATCATACTGCAAACTACAGGGGTTGCGCAGTGTATCTGGACCTAAAACGCAAAATAAACCCTAAAATGAGAGCTGAGCAACGAATGCTGAATATGCAATTTAATCAGAGGGCCATGTTACCAAAAAATACAATAGTCACCAAACCAACGAGTGCAAACACACAAAACGATAACTTGGAGACATTTGCCAGCAGTTTTGCACAGCCAGGTGTTTCTTACGCAAATATCCTAAAAGGTAACAAACCGAAACCAATAGTTCATTCTAATGAGGACCTAAACATTCACACCATGATAAATAAATTAACCGAGACCATCCAAAGTTTCATGTTGATGATGGAAAGACAAATGAGCATGATGATGCAAAATATGAATACGCTTATGCAAATTATAGTCAAAAATCAAAAATGACAATTCTAAAAATAGCCATTTGGAATGCGAACGGGCTCTCGCAACATAAAGCTGAGGTACAAACATTTCTTATCGAACAAAATATAGACATCATGTTAATATCTGAAACACACTTCACAAAACAAAATTTTTTTAATATTACCGGCTATTCCGTTTATGACACCAAACATCCGGATGGAAAAGCACACGGCGGCACTGCAGTCTTAATAAAAAGAAGATTAAAGCACTACGAGCTCCAGAAATATGCTAAAGATCACATCCAGGCTACAACTGTCAGTTTGGAAGAATGGTCTGGGAAATTTTTAATATCGGCTGTCTACTGTCCACCGAAACACGCAATTAAAAAACAGCAATTTATCGATTACTTTAACCAGTTGGGAATCAAATTTCTAGCAGGGGGTGATTACAACGCTAAACATGTGTAATGGGGTTCGAGGTTGACGTCACCGAAAGGAAAGCAACTCTACGAAGCAATAAACGAGAAAAACCTTGATTATTTATCATCTGGACATCCCACATATTGGCCTACAGATAGAAAAAAAATTCCTGATTTAATAGATTTCTGTGTAATACGAGGAATAGCACGCACCAATGCTCAAGTCGTTGACTGTTATGATTTATCATCAGATCACTCACCAATAATAGTAACACTAAGTACCCAAGCATTAAAAACTGAACCACCACAACGTTTAACAAACAAACTAACGAAATGGGTTCTCTATAGAAACATAGTAGATGTAAATTGTCATCTTGATGTTCCACTTCGCACACCAGAAGACATTGATGCCGCGATAGAAAACTTAAGTCAAATAATGGAAATGGCTGCAAAAAAAGCTACTCCGGAGAACAAAAATTCCGAAAAAAATATAAGGCTTTCAAGTAACATTCAAAAGTTATTAGCAGAGAAGCGGACAATTCGGCGGCTATGGCAGCTTCACCAATCTCCTTTGCATAAATGGAAATTAAATAGAGCTATTAAAGCTTTGAGAGAAGCAATACGGGAAGAACAAAATTTAGGAATACAGAATTACCTAAGTGAGCTCACAGCAACAGAAACAACAGATTACTCACTGTGGAAGGCAACAAGAAATTTAAAAAGACCAGAGGTATCGAACCCACCGATAAGGAAACCAGATGGTCACTGGGCCAGAAGTGACTTAGAAAAGGCTATCGCTTTCTCTAACCATCTACAAAAAGTGTTCACCCCAAACGAACAAAATAATGATTGCGTACTACCACAGCTTACGAGGGACGAGTCGAACCCAAACCCAGTAAAATTTAAATGGAAATGCGTCAAAAAAGTTATCAAAAACAGTATAAATCCCAAAAAAGCGCCAGGTCATGACCTAATAACTGGAAAAATGATCAAAGAATTACCAGATAGATGCATAAAATATATAACATATATTTTTAACGCGATTATGAGATGTGGATACTTTCCCCAAAAATGGAAAATATCTCAAATTATCATGATTCCTAAGCCAGGTAAAGACGAAACCCAAGTCTCGTCGTACAGACCAATAAGTCTACTTCCGATAATTTCAAAGCTGTTTGAAAAGATGCTACTACAAGAACTAATACCTATATTATCTGAAGGTCGCATTATACCAGATCACCAATTTGGATTTAGAGAGCAACACGACACAATAGAACAAGTGCACAGAATTGTAAATACAATTAAGGTTTCCTTAGAAGAAAAGAAATATTGCTCGGCAGTTTTCTTGGATATTGCGCAAGCTTTCGACAAAGTATGGTATGAAGGATTAAATTACAAAATTAAAACTCTTTTGCCTAAACAATTTCATGCAGTTCTTGAAAACTACTTAGCCCAAAGGATGTTCCAGGTGAAACAAAATACGGCCACTACTGATCTAACCGAGATAAAGGCAGGAGTACCGCAAGGTAGTGTATTGGGACCTGTGCTATACTTGTTATTCACAGCTGACCTACCAATAACTGAAAAAATCGTCACTTCAACTTTTGCTGATGACACAGCTATATTATTTTCACACAAAAATCCTCAAACAGCATCGAGAGAATTACAAGAACATCTACACAAAATAGAAGATTGGTTAAAAACTTGGCGGATAAGGACGAATGAATGTAAATCAACACATGTAACATTCACACTAAATAAACGTACATGTCCAGCAGTAAAATTAAACAATATCACAATTCCTCAACAAACAAACGTCAAATATCTCGGTCTTCATCTCGATAGAAGATTGACATGGAAAAAGCACATTGAAACAAAACGCAATCAATTAAAAATAAAATTTTCTAAAATGTACTGGATGATCGGAAGAAAATCGAAACTCTCTCTAGACTGCAAGGTTCTACTATACAAAGCGATCCTAATCCCCATATGGACATATGGTATCCAACTATGGGGCTCAACTAGTGCATCAAATATAGATATCGTACAAAGAACGCAAGCAAAGATACTTCGTAGCATTACAAATGCCCCATGGTATATTCGAAACAGCGCAACATCCATAGAGACCTAGGAATCAAAATTGTGAAAGAGAGAATTAAATCATGCAGCCTAAAATACCAACTGAAACTGGAATCACACCCTAACGAATTAGCTAGAGAACTACTAAGGCAACCGAAATATAGACGGCTTCGCAGAACAGATCCTCTAGATTTAATTAACTGAGAAATATAATCTAATAATTTCGTGCATGTTGAAATGAAATTAAGTAATTAATAATAATTTAATAATAATAATGCATAATGATATTAAGTATTAACATAGGTTAAGGCTTAAGTTAAAATTTTTTTTATAGTTTTTAAGAATTTCACACTTCTTGTTAGTTTCGTATAAAGAAAGATTCAAGAATAAAGCCTTTGGCAATAGTTACAAAAAAAAAAAAAAAAAAAAATTTGGGACCAAGAAGAGCTGCCTCGAAGAGTCACTCGTTTTGGTAAAAAATGCTATCTTCGTTCGAAATAAGTTTTCAATATTTTCCAACGTTGACCGAGCGTATATCGATTCACTTCGTTCACCGGGAATATAATACTGAATTTCTATCACTTGGCATTAGAGCTTTGATAACCGAAGGTCCCGCTCGTAAAGCCTGGTTTTAAGCCACCAAATAAATCTAAAGCACTAAGAATTTGAAACATTATTAAACCGTACCAAATCGAAAGTACGTATTCTTAATGGTATTAACCAACAACCACTTGACTTCTCCACTATACACATAAAATATTTTTGAATGCCATAAATTATTTCACCCTACCGTATTGCACGTATAACGTAATTTTTTGCTGTAGTTTTAAATACTGTATATGTTATGCATATGATATGCATTTTCCGAGAGATGAATAATGCAAAAATTACATAAAATTTTCATAGACTACGATAATAGTAATAATAGTAATGGCGATAATAATAATAATAATAATGGTAAAAGGTTAAATTGTGAAAATTGTTCGTTCATTACACTTGATAATTTGGATTTTAAATATATGGTTTTTATCTTTAATTTTAATGACAATCAGACCTATTATGCTGTATAAATTCGATACATATTTGTATGTACATAAATATTTTCAGCATGATAATGAACTTGATTTGTGCCTCAATGATATACTACTCGTAGTAGTCGTTGAGGGAGTTCAACGAAACAAATAGAAAGGTTATTTTTAATCTATTGTGCCATAATCTCGTTAATCAAAATATTCGTTATTTATGTAACGTCAGTAGATCATTGTTATCAGCCTCACAAAAAATTAATATTTTTATTTTTATCACACACGATATTCGTAGTGTGACAATAGGATAAAATTCCAATTAAAAATTGTATATTTTCAATTGATAGCACAAACACATTGCTATGCTACTAATGCCAGCCTATATGTATACGCTTAAACTAAACCAAAATTTACACACATCGGCAATTAAATCCCTATAGCACCATACTCAACCACTCGTTGTTTAAGGGATAAATTTTCCTATTATTTTCCATTTGATTTGATCGAAGCATATAACCAAAAAAAACAGTTTCCTGTTTGGTTGTGTAATTTTTTTGTTTTTTTTTCTGTTTCGTTGGAACCTACATACGAACAAATCTAAATCGATAAACTAGACAAAAAAAAAATATCGCACCAAATAAAAAAAAAAATGTTTAAATAAATTATATACATCTTTCATTCGAATACCCCAAAAGCACAAAAGAGTTGTAACCCTTTTTATTGCGTTGGATACCGACCGTATAAACAATCGAAAAGGGTGCGGTGAGGTAGGGACGTATCAGTGTCGATATAATACGATTCGAAAATTATATTTTTTTGCAATTAATTTATGGTCAGTTTAATTTTACATGAATTAAAAGTTGTACTTTATCGTCTTAAGGATATATAATTTGGATACATTGTATCTATCCTGAATGTATATCGAAAATAAATATTCGAATTAGGAAAATTTTCAATTTCCATTTAAAAGCAGGTAATTTAATTGAATAAATTATGGTAAACGATTTACAAACTCAAGAGAACATGCTACTAGAATTTTATATTGCAATAAAATGTATATCGTGTTGTGTGTATTCTAAATAGAGGTAATAAAATTTTTATTGAGGTGCATGAGCTTTTAATAGGAGTGCCTTTAGTTTTAGTAAGTTTGGAATTTTCACTGGAATTTGTATTTTTATGAGAAACCGATCACTATAAGTATTTAAAGCTTCCATTTTGCCGCGTTTTCGAGAGTTCTGAAAATCAACAAAATTCTGGGGTTAAATCATATTCAGAGATGTCAATCCATCCTAGTAGGGATCCTAGTAGGGATCTCTATCCATATCTTATCAAAATATTAGTTACACATAAATAATAAAAAATTTTCTGTTGGAAGTTAGAGCACGGAATTAATTAATTCCCTTAAATCAATTTATAAATTTTTTGTCGTAGTCGTTGAATGTTCTGCTAATAGTTGAATTATTCATTATTTACTATTAAATTGTTTATAAAACGAATTGCCTGGATTCTTTCTTCCGAATATTTGTTTAAGTTGTTATACGAATTTCGGGTGGTCGATGCGGATTCGTACTGGATTTTGCAAATAAAACACTCAGCGTTTCAGTTACAAATTTTATTTACACCAACACCTAAAAACTTATAATAATCCACTATTTCGCTTCGTCCCGAATATGAGAATCTGCTTAAATGGAGCATTTAGGTATAAACTTTATTGTCAAGTCTTTCTGCTATATTAGACTGTGACTATAAGTAGTTCTACCGCCACTCGATTGGTTTTATCTGTTTTGTTAAGTTGCGATGCTTTTCGAATATCCTCTTTGCGCTTACTCAGAATATTCGGTTTTAATTTGATTGCCTCGAATTTGAAAATTGTTACTAACATATTGCTGTCTTCTTGCTTTGGTGATATTTTATTATATACTCTGCAACTCTTTTGACGTGCGAGGTTGCACCAAGTTTTCTATAAAAATCAACTTCTAACCGCTTCACCGATGCCATAATCTTTATTCTCCGTCCACCAACAAACGTGGTCAGAACCTTTTAGTTGTTTAATAATGGTTTTGGAGGAGGATAGCTCTATTTTGTTGCTTTTGTACTAGTACACAAATTGACCATTCTGTCTATGATGTTTTGCACGTTCGGCTGAATGATCAGTCTTGAATTGTCGTCAAAGAGATGACCTTGATGTCCGCCAATGTATGATGACCAAGATCATTCTGTATACTACTGTTGAATACTATATTCCCGAGTTGTGGGTCCAAGATTGAACCTTGTGGTTCATCTTTGTTTACACTTTTAGAAAGCGTGCCGTGGTTTGACACAACGGTTGCTAATTTGTCAGAGAAGCAGCTGTTACTAATCAAATAAAGATTAAATGGGATGAAGATTACATCCAGATATTACTCCCAAGATGTACTTTTCTCTGAAAGCGTGTTCTATGGATCTATTTACTCCAAAATTGGCCAAGATCTACGTATTATCTCGACCTCGATGTTGTCTAGGCCTGGGACTTTATTTTTGTCATAAATGTAATAGCAATAGTATTTTTTTCATTGTTAAAGAGATCCACTCGAGTTGTGTTTGGTGCATTAAGCGTTGAGCACCGGCGATTGTTTGCCCACTTGTGCCTGTTTTCTAGTAATCACCAGGCTTGATCAAGAATGAACTTACTAGATCATGAAAAGAACCAGTAATCATTTAGTTCACCACCGTCTGTCAATGTGCTAAGTACATCAATGTTTTTAAGTATTCCAGTGCTAAATTTGTATATAAAGCCCCACTGTTGGAGAGCGCATCAGGACATTACCTCGTCCCCAATATTATTCCTCTATCCCCCTGCCTCTATTACCCCATGAAACCACCAGTCCATAACCCTAAGGTATTACCTCCGGTTATTAATCCTTTCCCCTTCACCCCTCGTCATTATTCCCAGTCATTACCCCCACCACTACTCGCTAGTTATTTTCCCTCCATAATTCTCCTGAATATTACCCCCATATCCCCCCTCCCCCGCCATAATGAATAAGTTCGATGAATTGTACCTAGCACATTTCGTTTTCGCACATTTTTCTGAGTACAACTATGCATACGACCTTTGTATTAAGTTTGTCCTAGTAATAAAAATTAAAAAATTAGGATAAGCGTAAAAAAAGTTCACCCTTAATAATACCGATAAAAAGTTTGTACTGAGCTTGTCCTAAACCAGCAAAACAATGTAACATATTTATATGTATATATTTGTGAAATGTAGACATTTAGGCGAATCCACAAAATATCCGCTTGTTTAAATTGTGTCATGTAATGAAACTTGAATGTAAATAAATAATTAAATAAAATTAAATTGAATTAAAACCACTATATCGATTTTATCCCAAAATGTGTGAAACGAAATGAGTGTAACCGGAAAGATATAGTAGTAGAGTGTTGTAAGTGGCGCGCGGATGTTTCTTTTACTTTACTACACGCATGCATGTCACGTGTCATTGTTTTTGTTTATTCTATTATACATTGTAAACGCCTTATTTTGGAGTTGTTTATAAGACGGTGTTACTTTTTAAATAATTTATGTCGATTTACAGTAAACCGTCGATTTGGGTATGTTGGATGGAAATGGGATTGTAAACTAATTTTAGCAGGAGATCCTGGAATATGGCCACCTGGGACGGAACTCGATCAATTCTTAACCGATTATGATATAATTGGGTATATTGGATGGAAATGGGATTCTTAAATGGTTTGGATGATTTAGATTCACAATTGGGCCCGGTAGGAGGCGCTGCGATTGGGTTATAGGATGTTTTTTTTGATGAAAATTTTTGTTTTTATATTTTTAAGAGTTTTCACATATTATAACATATAACCTCACAATTTCATTTCCCAATACTTTATAAAATAAAAAAAACACCTTATTAATAATTGACTTTCTGAGAATAATTCATAGTTATGTTTGTGTACCTGTGGAGTTTGACGTACGCATCAATACATGCGAAAATCATTTGCGTCGTAGCTTGGCGTTGTTTTGATATTTCAATTTCTGTTTGCGTGCATTTTTAATGTATTATCCATCTAAAAAACATAGATCATTAGATCATAAAAGAAAACAATTAAATTGAAGAAAATGTGTAAGGTGTAATGTTGAAGTGAATACCGTTTATGATCTTGACAATGACAATCAATCAAACCTACTCTTCTGCATCGCATTTGGACCGCTGATCAAGATCCCAATATCGATTTTACGCCATAAGTGTATAACGAGGTATTAATTAAGATTGAAGATATTTGCATTCTCATTTCGGTATGCCATCGCCTAACCGCCCAGTAAAAGACATCATTTACAGCTATGTTCAGTGCGAACAACAGTTTGATGCGGCCCCTTTGACTACTTTTGTTGCAAATAATGAACAAGTGTGCACTGCTGAACAAAAGGCGGGTTCTTTTTTTGGACGCACCAGGCGAAACTGGCAAAACATTTCTCATCCCGCGCACAAGTATTAGTGAGATGAGTGATATTACGTTAGCAATTGCTTCAAGTTGCCATTGAACGTTGACACATATCCAGACGCAAAGTACAATATAAAGAAGAATTTTGTCATGGCTAAAGTTTTCCAAAAATGCAAAATTATTATCTGGGATAATGCACTATGTCTCACAAGCATTCATTTGAAGCTCTCAATAGAACGATGAAAGATCTCAACATTAATACCAGACTTTTCGGTTGCGCTCTACTGTTGCTATCCAGTGATTCCAAACAGACATTACCAATCATTCTACGCGTTACATGTGCGGACGAAATTAACGCATGTTTGAAACAAAATAACATATTGTTGTTTTCTGCTTTGTAACTTCGGCCAATCGTTCACTTAGAAATATATCGTTTGGGGTAACCTCAGCTGGAATAATAACTGCTTTGGTTGAAACTGTCCTATACGCTTTAGTAATTCAATTAGAATTGCCCTTTGGGTATTCTACGGCGGAAACGGTTAAATATATCCGCCCACTCAGGGCAACATTATGTGGTGGAACCACTAAGCTTTCTTATATCTTAGTCAAGTTATTTTGTTTGAAACCGCATCATTCTTGAGCTAATTTTTTCAATATAAAGGAAACTGTTTTATTACTGTCTATTCTATCCTGTCTATAGCGTTTTGAAATTTCTCCTGAATGCTCGGTCTTGAATTGCCGTCATAGAGATTACCTAGTCGTCCGAGAATGTTTCATCTTGGCCATCATCTTGAATATTACTGTTGAACACGTGGTGTGGCACAAGACTGAGGTCAACCTTCGTTTACGCTTTTAGAAAGTATGTCGCTGTTTCACGTTTGACACAACTATTGCTGCTCTCATTCTCTTTGTCTCTTTTGATTTGGTAGGTCACCACAAAGTTAGCTCCAGATATATCTAGAATTACCCAAGACGTTCTTGGTTCTGACACCTTTACTATGTTAATCATTTCCACCATAGCGTCTTATATGGATATATTTTCTCTGAAGCCGAGCAGGTGTGGTCTCGATCACCGCCCTTTTTGATGATTATTACTTTGCCATTTTGCCGAGTCATCTCGACCTCGATGTGGTCTAGGCCTCGTATGATAGCAATCGTTGGTTCGCCCGATTTGTGTTTGGTGCAATTAAGCGTTGAGTACGAATGATTGTTTGCTCACTTGTGTCTCGTTTCACGCAATCATCAGCCAAGAGAGTATTCAGTAAACATTTAGTAGTTTTAACCCCCCCCCCCCCCCCCTAATATTACTCGTAGAAAAATACCTTCCTCCTGCTCTATTATTTCCAAGCAATCACCCCCACCAGTACATAGCCTCCAAGCCATTACCCCTGGTCATTACACTCCCCATTACCGCTCGGTATTTAACCCCCCCCCCCCCCCCACAGTACATTATGCTGAAGATTTAGACCCGCCCCTTTCCTCTCGTTCCGCCATTATGAATAATTTTGATGCATTTTTTCTTAGCACAATTCGTTTTCGCACATTTTTCTTCGATATAAAATTATAAAGATGTTAAGTAGATTTTGAAGCGGATTATTGTCATGAGGTGAATAATTTTTTTGTAAAAGTTTGAATTGCTGTAATGATTCGAATATTTCAAGGACTTACGGCCAAGCGGTAGTTCCCAAGTACCAAATTATATAAAATTATTAAAAAAGGATACCATTCCTTTGGGAAAATTTAATAAAAAAATTATTTTCGTAATAACGAGAGTTTTGATGTGAAACCCCACTAAAAGCACAATGAACAACAAAAATTTTCAAATGATTATAGGACAATAGACCATTTCGTCAAAAGTAAAATTTTTTTATTTAATTTGTTATGACGGATTCAAGTTCAGCTTGAAAAGCTCAATCTAAAACTATAACGCACTGTATGTTGCAAAAAATTGTAAACCAATGTTAAATTTCTATAAATTAAAATTATCTGTCACGCATGAATGTGATCGCCCATTTTTTTAAAATCAGTGTAAATCCCAGTTAGCTTACATTTAAAACAGCAAACTCTATTTAAATTAGTAAGCCGTTTCATGATATTTTAACTAGGAGAGCTGAGATAAGGTTTTTTTTCGTCAAATGATGCTTCAAAATCGAAAAGTACTCGAACAATATATTTTCCCATACAAATAAACATTTTCTAAAAATGCTCCAATGGTCATGGAAATTTACGTTGGTTGGTATTCTCATGGCATATAGAGAGACGTTACTTGGCACATAATTTTACCTATAATTACGGAAAGTAAGTTGGGGTATTTAAAAAAAAATGGCCATTTGAATGAGGCGAAACATATTATTCAATGGTGTTTTTCGATTTTGGAGCTTCATTTGGCGAGAAAAATCTTTAAAAATGCTTCAATCATCATGAAAATGCACATCGGTATTCTCAGAACATAAACATTGTAACAAATCTGGGCCATCAGTTGGGACCAACTAATAGCAAAATCGACTCTGTAAGTGAAAAAGACAAACCGACTTCCTTTTCTATATTAAAGAACATAATAGACCAGCTGAGGCGATACTTTTCGACGCCTAGCCTTCAGTCAAGTCATAAAATAATTTTGCTATGTTGTATTGGGCTTGTGCGAAATTTATTGGGAGATCTCTGCATTTTGAGTCGGTTAGTAATAGTGCGCTACCTACGTCGATGGTACTTGCATCTCACTGCATAGGAAAAAGTCTCCGGTACTCGTAATTGGCTAAGACGGGAGCAGTAGTCAAAGTTTGTAATAGAAAATTAAATGACTTTTCTGCCGGGTCAGTAAGCGGAGCAGCCAAGAAAGATGTATGTGAAGTTGGCCCAAATTTCAGCCCAAAAAAAAACGCAGTGGCAACACGAAAACTATAATTTCTGTCACGTATAAACTGTCAGCCCAAAAAAATCGTAATCACGACATTTTAATGATGTCAGCCCAAAAAATTAAAATATTGCTACTTCTAAAAATTCAATATTTAATTAAAATAAAGAAGTTTCAGGAGATTGTGATGCGGACTTACGAACACCATAATACTCAATGGAAGTTGAGATTTTCGGTGTTGGTCATCGGTCTCACTACGATTTTTGGATAGATTTGATTCTAGCTTTTACGAGTAGGATGTTTCAGCAGGCTGTGATGGGGCCCTCATACCAAGAATGGCCTATATTCGGCCGATTTGCGAACAACTACAATATTTAATAGTAGTTGAGATTTTCGGTGTTGGTCATCGGTCTCACTACGATTTTCCCGCAGTTCTGGTTCTAGCCTTTACGAGTAGGAAATTTCAAGAGGCTGTGATGGAGCCCTCATACCAAGAATTGCCTATATTTGACCGATTTACGAACAACCATATTATTTAATGGAAGTTGAGATTTTCGGTGTTGGTCATCGATCTCACTGCGATTTTCGGATAGATCTGACTCTAGCTTTTACGAGTAGGAAGTTTCAGGAGGCTGTGATAGGGCCCTCATACCAAGAATGGCCTATATTCGGCCGATTTACGAACGGCCATAATATTTAATGGAAGTTGAGATTTTCGGTGTTGGTCACCGGTCTCATTATGATTTTTGAACAGTTCTTGTTTTAGCCTTTACGAGAAAGAAGTTTCAGGAGGCTGTGATGGGATCTTCATACCGAGAATGGCCTATATTCGGCCGATTTACGAACGGCCATAATATTTAATGGAAGTTGAGATTTCCGGTGTTGGTCATCGGTCTTATTATGATTTTTGGACAGATCTAGTTCTAGACTTTACGAGTAAGAAATTTCAGGAGGCTGTGATGGGGTCCTCATACCATGAATGGCCTATATTCGGCCCATTTACGAGCAACCATAATATTTAATGGAAGTTGAGATTTTCGGTGTTGGTCATCGGTCTCACTACGATTTTTGGATAGATCTGATTCTAGCCTTTATGAGTTGGAAAATTCAGGAGGCTGTGATGGGGTCCTCATACCAAGAATGGCCTATATTCGGCCGATTTACAAACAACCAAAATATTTAATGGAAGTTGAGATTTTTGGTGTTGGTCATCGGTTTCATTATGATTTTTGGACAGTTCTGGTTCTAGCCCTTATAAGTAAGAAGTTTCAGGAGGCTGTGATGGGGCCCTCACCAAGAATGGCCTATATTCGGCCAATTTACGAACAATCATAATATTCCATAGATGATAGATTTTTATCCGGTTTGTGGTACTATTTTTTATTTTTAAAATATCACATATATTTTTAAAAAGTTTGCAATTGGAACGTGGTATTTGACATTAGTTAAATCACCTCCAAAGAGTATATTAATAGTATTAAATACTGTTGATTCATTCAATTTATGCAAATTTTGCTTTGCTTGAAACGATTGCTGATTTTTCGATTTTTTATTCATTATTACACAAAATTTGTGAAATATATTTTAAATTAAGCTGAAAAAAATGTCAAATAAAAACCTTAAGTTTTATGACAGTAACCGCTAAATAATTCCAAAAAAGTGCTGTGATATTTAAGTTAAAGTATTATATTAAGTACCACTACAAGTAACAAACTATACACACAATTGCTTAAAACAATTAAAAATATTAGTCGCAAAATTTTACATACAAAAATATAAATTCGTGTTCACACATTTTTTATTAAAGTATACGTATTAGCAAGTTATAATGTTTTTAACCTATTTGACCAAAGTATCATTTTTACAACACTAAACACATCGACGGGCTTTCTCCGGTTTATATAAACACACATAATAAAAGGATAGAGAAAAATGAACGATAGGTTTTGTATAAAAATATACCTATTCGAATAACTTTAAAACTTATACGGTAAAAAAACGCACCTACCTCGTTAATAAACTCAACTTTAAATAAATTTTCTCTAAATACTTTTCCATCTCGGGCATAATATCACGATATAGAATTATTTCTTTATACACAGAAATTATTTCTACCGTATGTCCGTATATGTTTTAATGTTATTCGAATAGGTATATTTTTATACAAAACCTATCGTTCATTTTTCTCTTGGTATGAGGACCCATCACAGCCTCTTGAAACTTCCTACTCGTAAAGGCTAAAACCAGAACTGCGAGAAAATCGTAGTGAGACCGATGACCAACACCAAAAATCTCAACTTCCATTAAATATTATGGTTGCTCGTAAATCGGCCAAATATAGGCCATTCATGGTATGAGGACCCCATCACAGCCTCCTGAAATTTCTTACACGTAAAGGCTAGAATCAGATATATCCGAAAATCATAATGAGGCCGATGACCGAGACCGAACACCGAAAATCTCAACTTCCATTGAGTATTATGGTTGTTCGTAAAGCGGCCGAATATATAGGCCATTGTTGGTATGAGGACCCCATCACAGCCTCCTGAAACTTCGTTCTCGTAAAGACTAGAATCAGATCTATCCAAAAATTGTAGTGAGACCGATGACCAACACTAAAAATCTCAACTTCCATTAAATATTATGGTTGTTCGTAAATCGGCCAAGTATAGGGCATTCTTGGTATGAGGACTCCATCACAGCCACCTGAAACTTCTTTCTCGTAACGGCTAGAATCAGATCTATCCGAAAATCGTAGTGAGACCGATGACCAAGACCGAAAATCCCAACTTCCATTAAATATTATGGTTGTTCGTAAAGCGGCCGAATATAGGCCATTCTTTGTATGAGGACCCCATCACAGCCTCCTAAAACTTCTTTCTCGTAAAGGCTAGAACTAGTTCTGTCTAAAAACCATAATGAAACCGATGACCAACACTGAAAATCTTAACTTCCATTAAATATTGTGGTTGTTCGTAAATCGGCCGAATATAGGTCATTCTCAAATAAAACTTTTTATAAGCCAATCGAGTAATCGTATAACATAGACCGACATACGCCATAGATTTTTAGTTAAAGAAAATTCCGAAAACCTCGATTTTTTTAGTAGAAGTTTACATATTTCGAAATTAGTAAACAACAGTAGAAGGTTCAATTTTGATTCGAAAAACGGTAGTTTTGGTGTATGTCCATCTTTAAAACTCGAGGTAAAAACTACTCGTAAAAATAATATTTTCATGTACCAATTGAAAATAATAAAAATTGCTTTTTGGTTGTTTTGCATTTATCATACCGGGTTACAATGATTCCTTCTACTATGAAAATTTGAATTTTGGGCGGAGTGTATTAGACATAAATTCCAAGACAACACTAAAATGTCGGGCTGACATCATTAAAATGTCGTGATATACGATTTTTTGGGCTGACAGTTCGTGATAGCAACTATAGTTTTTGTGTTAAGAAATTATTAGAATTTTGAGAAATGTTCTTTATCACTTTCATTTAAAGCATGATCATGTTTGAGTTAAATTTAAATATTTTTTATTTTATTAATAGTATAATTTTATAAATTTAAAATACAATTGTATTATTTATAATAATTTCATTCAAATTCATATTTATTCTTTGAATTTATGTGATATTTAATGTTTTTTTCAGTTTTCTGTCATGATAGTTATCAAAATAGATGACGGTATTGCCAGCGGCAAAAATAAAATTTTTTGGACCAGAATTTTGGCCAACTTCACAAACGTCCAAGAAAGTGGAGTTTTGTGTGAAGCGGCGATACCAACCGCTGATCCCCAGACAGCGTTGAATCTGTTGTGTGCTTTTCGGGGTGGGACAATCTATGTTGTTGAGGTAAATGACCTCTATAAACTGACTCTTATTATTGATATTGAATCAATAATAAAATTACATCAATCAACTTTTTTTTTTTATTTTTTTTATTATTTTATTACCGACCAAATAGCACAGTAGTTAAAGCTTTGGCATTTGGATCGGGAGGTACCAATCCCGATAGGGGCAGGATGCAACGTGAAGTTTCATCAAAAGATTTCGATCTGTGGTGAAATGTAACTATGATCTATAACCCCCTGTCGGTGTGCAAAACCCATGGGCCGATCCATCTTCCATGCCATTATAGGGCTGGCATGGAGCTTGCAATGTGCAGATGGTCTTAAATCGGTCCTATAACCGTACGTCCTCGAGTTGGCCGGGAGGCGTAAAGTAAGGACATAATAAGCATAACCGCGCAAGAGCAGGGTGAGCCTTGAGCCCCAAAACACATGGCATTGTTAACAATAAAAAAAAAACGTATAACCTGTATGTACTGTAATGACCTGGGGGATGAATCGGTGGTGTAATCAACCCAGGTGTAATGATTTTGTGCAAAAATTTCTTTTTTTTTGTACCAAGCAAGCTAAATTCATGCAGATATCAACTTTTCCGTTTTTGTTTTCTTCTGTCAGTTTATAAGGAACTCATTTTTCTCATTGCATGCAATCGCTGTGATATTGTTTGGTGAGTAATTCCAAACTGTTCTGCAAGCTCGTTTTCAGTTTGACGCGGATTTTCATCCAGTTAAACTTAAGGTTCTTCATATTCAAATTGTTTTACTGCACCTGGATAAGGATCGTTCTCAAGGCTAAAATTGCCTTTACGAAATCTTGTAAACTACTTTTATACTGTTGAATGACTCACAGAATGTTCACTCGAAGTCGGATTAATCAATTCCATTGACATACATCTCTTAAAATTGATGCACAAAACGACAGCTTGTAAATGACTGAAACTTATATTATAAAAACAGCAATGACTAAGCTACATATATCCAAAATTGTGGGTGATTTGGATGCGTTCGAGTATATTTTAATCCAACCAACTTCAAAGCCGAATTTCTTATTGCACACGTAATATACCTTACGCATTGTCTTCATACTCTAATTCTCCTACATTGGTCGGCGCTATTTGTGACACTAACATGTAGACAATTCGAAAATACGTATACGAGATAGTCACGTCGATTATTGAACTTGCCACATTTACTGCGGCGGGAGTCGAAACTCCATATTAACAAAATTAAAATCATTAATTTCAACTAAGGTTGCATGTAAAACTGTTTTTTTAAGCCGAATTTATTTGACTCTGTAGCAAAATTTTCTGCAGAAACGTTTGCTGCAGTTTGAAGTGAAGTTAGGAATTTATTTTTGTTAAAGTGCCAGCCTTCAGCAAATTTAACTACATAATAAATAATTTTTATTCCGAAGGGGCAATAAGTTTTACAAAATGAAATGTAGGTGAAATTTGTTTACAAAAATATAACCAATTTAGCTAATTTGATTGGTTGTTTTTGCTCTCTCTCTCTCTCTCTCTTTCTCTGCAGAAAATTTTGCTACAGAGTCAAATAAATTCACCTTTAGACAAATCAAACAAAAACGTTCTTTCGAAATTCGCAGCTAAAACATTACGAATGGTTTGCGAATTGTAAAAACTGAATTATATCGGATGTGGTTTATCGGTTTTTTTTCGCCACTGTTTTCCTTGATTGAAATTAATGGTTTTAATATTTTTTATATGGAGCTACATATATGGCTCTTTCGGTCGCTTTCCGGGAAACCAAAGCTTTTGGGCTCCGGGGGAAGTATGGTTGCAAAGTTGAAACTTAAATGGCACTCCCGCCGCAGTAAATCCGGCGAGAACAAATAAAACAATTAGATGTGCACAAACTTGATGTGGCCGCCATACCCAGCAAGATTTTTGTGATAACTTTTCATTTGCCACATGTCTCCCGAAAGCATAACTGCGAAATACTATTCGCAATCAGGTTTAAAAATTAACGCTCAGCGTTGTAATTTCAGAAATTGTGCTCAATGCGATTGAAATGAATCGGTTTGTGATAATTGCGATGAAAATAAACCAGAAAATGAAGGGGTTGACAATTGCATAGCGAGTCATTAAAATTTGGTAAGGCATTGTGATTATACTTCGAGTTCGAATGTAAGTTCAAAGTATTTTGAATATTTTTGTAGTTGTTTGCAATATTTTTGTAATTTGTCGAGACGGTCGAATTTTTTAATATAAAGATTTCAATGTTTCATTGGTTCGAAACCAAACTCCCAACGTCTTGGTAACCTCACCTTGATCTATAAAACCCCTATATCCTGTTATTATCCAGAATAACCCAAAATTTCGTAATTTAATTTTATGAATTGTTGAATCCTTCAGTTTTACGAAAGTTTCGTTCTAGGTAGAACTAGCGATATTCGAACGATCTTTAGCTCAGCTCGGACCTATATTTAAAAAAGACGGGAAAGGTTTGAAGCCGAACTCTATAAGCATTTTTGTTGATATCTCATTCACTAAATCCCAAATCCCCACACCAAAGGCAAAATACCTCATCCCAACCCCTCTACCTCCCATGCCACCACTCCTACCAACCCCATTTTATTCCGCATTCACATGCTCTATGAAACCAAAATAGAATCGAAAATAAAAACAAATTCTACACTTTTAAGAAGGGGGGTCAACAAAACCCTACATATCTCCGAACACCCTAAACACAAAAAAGTCCAAATCAATAGGGCTCTATCCCATGAATTGCTTGAAATTTTTGTCAAGAAACTAAGTTTATATCTCCATCCGTTCTCAAGTTATCGTTACCAAAACCATATAGCATTAATTTTAACAAAAATGCTTAACAAGATAAGCGCAAGCGAAAATAAAGATAAATTTCATTGTTTTTCGTGCATGGAGTCAAACTTATTTGAACGACAATATTTGCGAATTGTTGGCGATATTGCAATTAGTCGCTCGATCAGTATTCTACCGGTAATCTGAAACACTAAAATCAAAAAAAAAACTCATTTTATGACGAATACTTTATTCCTGATTTTAAAGGAATAAAGGTACTTTCACCAGTGGACAGCAAACTCTTGCCACTGATTTCAAGTGTGGGTACGTAGTTGCGTAGATAACTCATCATATCCACATCAATACCTATATGCAATTTTTTTAATTTTACTTTGTACTCTCAAAGTATCCAAAACATAGTGAGATGACGGCAGGTGCACGTTAGGTTTAATGATGTTGAATTTGAAATTCGTCATTTTCCTAGTGAAATATTTTATTTATTCCGGAATCATTAAATATTTAAGAACAGGAAAAATGTTATAATGGGAAACACTTTCTTATCATCATATTGTTGTTATTGTTGTTGTTGTTGTTGTTGGTACTTTGTACTTCATTTTCATTACGAATTTTTATTTTGTGTGTTTATAAATAATTTTCCATCTGTTTTCATGCCGCCTTTAATAATAATGATAATAAAACGAATTTTCTTTTCTCTTTTGCACAATTTTCCCATCCTTACAGAGTCGTTGGACCATTTGGCGCATATCTATGCGATTTATATCTCTTATTCTGTATATCTATACAGTCGTTTACAACTTAAAGCTCTAAATAAAGTATAAAAAGGACACACTTGTCCTTAATACATATCCATATACATATACTTATATACAAATTTTATGTTGTTATTGTTGTAGAAAAATGATTTTCCCGTTTGTGTACTACTGTTGTGTTATCATTATGGAAATAAAATATAAATATTGTATATATAAAATTTCCCGCATTGAAGAAAATGTAATAATAACTAAAAACAAAAAGCGGAAAATGGAAAATTATTGCAAGTGAGTATTGTTCAGCTTATTTATTTTCCCATTTATTTGCTGTCGTTTGTAGTTATTGTTGTTGATGAGGATGTTAAAAATGAAAAAAGATTTCGAAAATGGAAAATTAAGAAATATCGTTGAGACAATGGCGGTGACATATTTTTATTTTATCTTTTTCTCGTCACGTTAGAAGCTCTGCGGTTTCGGGGCTTTCCATAGTCGATTAAACAAAATAATAAATAAAGGCTCCGTTGTGTATTATTGGGAGTAAGTAATTTATATTTTCCCCAAGCTGCAATTTGTTGATCGACCGTACACATTTATGTTATTGATAACAAATCATTTTGCAATCCATCATTTAATTCAGATAATAAAATAAAAATACAAAAATTTTATGACAGCATTTATAAATATTTTGTATGTACGCCGTCTAGAAGAAATATGAAGACAATAAAACCAGAACATCTGCATATTTTTAGAGTTCAATATATTTGTATAAACGAATAAATATAAGATACGAAGAAGATATCAATTCATTCATCTTAATTCTGTGTATTCATCAGAAAAGTATAAATAAAAATTCAATTGTAAATCTTCTGCCATTGATCTTTTCATTTATGTGTAAGTACACCATGATGTTGCTGCCGTTACTGCTTCAACCGCAAAACTATATATCGATAATATTATTCAATGTTCTTATGGTAATGAATGGTTTTTTTCTTCATGTAATCATAAATTTATATAATCTAAAGACAAAACGAGCACAAAATCTTTATCGTCTTCATCATCATCCGCAAGACGTAAAAGTAATAATCGTTTATCTCAGACTAAATCAGATGAAATAATTTATGGATATAATGAATTGATAATCGAAAAAGGATTTCACTTTTTTGTTTTATTTTATTTCAAAAGAAATATTACCCTGGATTCCAACGTAATGATATAATAAAAATCAGGAAAACAAAAAAAAATTCAAAAGGACGATGAGGACGCGAATAATATTCATAATAATATTGTAAAAGTGTCTATTAGCATTACTCGAGATTCTTATTCCATACAAATAAAAATCTTTTGTATTGCTGCGGTTTCCGTTTTGAGATGAACATTTTAATGAGTAATGTTCAATTTACATATAATTATGTTGCAGTGTCATGTTGCAAAATAATGGCAAAGTTAATGATTGCATAATTATGATTATTTATGCAGGACAAATTTAAGCCAGCGAAATGGTATAAATATGCTCGCCAATGTATTACGGCGAAAGGCAGCAAATTAATCGAAAATATATGGTGAAAAATTCCTGAAATCACAAATTTTTAGAAGTCATGTTTGAATTTCATGTTTTTTATATTTTCAATGTATAGTCTTGATTAAAGAAAAAAGTTTTTTAGAATTTTCTCAAAACCCTATTTTTTTTTTTTTTTTTTTTTTTAAATTTTTCCTCATTGAATTCTATTGAACACACTGTACTTGTGTTATTTTTTGTTTTCTTGCAAAAGGCATTTAAGTAAATAGATCTACCTATTTTTGTATTTAAAATCAAATTTAAATGTGGTATTTTTTTATTTTTTTTTTTTGCAAGGAAACAAAATATCGCAAGTCCAATTTTTTAGTATATACATATTTTTTTTATTATTATTTTTATTATTATTATTTTTATTATTATTATTTTATTAAATGTATTACAAAATAAATAAAGAAATTTAAAAATATCTACAGAATCAAAATTTACATGTTACATAATGTTCACTATTTGAATATTTTTTACATTTTAACTTGCCTTCTCCTGAAGGTATAATTCTTTGAAAATCGCGGGTTCCTTTTATTGTTTTCAAATTCCCTAGTCTAGTCTCCAGTTGAATTTGTTTTAACTTATATTCAGCACCTGAGCAAAATTCAAAAATCATATCAGTTTTCAAAGTTTGAGCTCATTTGAGAAATTTTTCAGCATTAGCTATGGTATCATCATATTCTTTGGTGAGACTGGCTCTGGACGCCATTCTCTTAATAGTACCTCCTAGTCCATCGCATGGTCCCTTTCCATGAGCAGTGGCATGAAAATGCCACTCACAATCGACTCCAAAATCCTCTTTGTGCTTAGTTATATTCATAAACATTTTTTTTTGTTTTTATAGTGTGTTACTGCACTATCAGTAACATAATAAACTTTAGATAAATCCGGAATTTTTGTTTTCAAAAACTGCAATAATTTTTCTATGAACACGTAAACTGCTACGGCGTCATGATGGAGACAATCTGATATTATAATGTAGCTGTAATGCTGCAATTTATCTCCTTGATTTTTGTAAATTACAAACGGATGAGTAGTTGCTTGTTTGTTGTTCCAATGAAAACCCTGTGCTGCATTTTGCATTATAAACGCATAATTTTCTGCAAAGTCACACGAAACCAGTACCTCTGTGGGCTCCGGAGTTAACTTTTTATTTTTGATGAAACCAGATTGTTGCAGTGTTATAAAGCAATATCAGACAAGCGATAATTTAATATAATTTTTATGCGTAGTTTTTATTTGTAATATTTTTATAATATTTTTATGCGTATTATAATATAATTTTTGTGCGTAGATTTTCAGTATACAATTCTTTTTCGATTTAATTACGTTTCAGGTGTAATTTTATTATTTTTCTTTTTTTGTTCCTTTTCTCTTTATTATATTAATTTTTCCAATGAGTGCGAAACGATATAATAATCGGAAGAATAGACTTATGCCTCAACCAGTCAGACTTAAGAGCTCAAGTTACACGCCGATTGCACCACTTCGGTTAGTGCTACAATCACCAAAATTGTATAGGCTTGTGTAACCACGTGCAGCAAAAGCCAATGCCTAATTTTGAAAAAAATAAAAGAACAGCGAGACCATGGTGACTTAACAGTATATTTAGACGCCACTGGCGGGCTCTTTCGAAAACCCCATAAGACTTGCAAAACTGTTATGTATTATGCTAGCGTTTTATCAGTTAAAACACAATCGAAAGACACATTTACCCCGTTACCAATTTGTGATATGGTAAGCTCCAGCCAAAACACACGCACTATCGGAAATGGGCTGCGAGAATACCGACTATTTGTAGAAGACACTTTAAAATGTTGGCCAGTTTTCAACAATGTGGTTGTTGACTTCTGTTATGCAGAAATTCATTCCGTTCTCGATGCGTTTAACAGAATGGACCTTGTTGAATACCTCCAATATAACTTATATTTTTGCAAATAATATTAATTGCCAAAAAAACCGGAAAATATAGTTAAATTGCACTTGTGCTGTTCACATATATCCCATACAATTGCTGGTGATATAAACAAATATTTTGAAAATTCATCTGAAGCTCAAAAATTTATTAAAGAAGTTATGGCTTCTTTAATAGTAGCCACCAACTATCAAAATTTGAAACAGATTTGGGAAAAGTTATCAATTTTGCCGCAATCGAGAAGCATTAATGGGCAGGTTAAACAAGCATTTGATAATTTAATTGAATTAATTGGAGCAAATATTTTAGAGCCAGAATTAAATTTATTTGAATCCAATAAAATTATTGATGGTAATCGACAATTAGATAGCAAAAACTTTTCTAGCCCAATTTACAAACAAAGCCCTTTTTATCGAGACTTACATGAAATAAGTACGGAAGTACGAATACATATTTTGGAAGATACGAACGACTGCCCGAAATTTTTTTTTTTTAATATGTTGTTCCATGACACATTTCTCTTATACCATTATTTACCGGCGTATTACGCAATGGTACCCGGTTGAGCAACGGTCACGTAGAAAATTATTTCGCATTTTTAAAAAGAAGATTTTCTTTAACAAGCCGCTCGCTTGAGGTTGGAAAAATGCCGTTAAAAGTTGGCCGCTTTGTCCGTGAATTAAACCATCGAAATAACACAGTCTGCAAAGAAATATTTAATTCTGTACCAAAATTCTCGTTGTCGCAAAAATATTGTAGCACAACACCTAGCAATCGTCCCTTCAATTTGTTAGATGTTCAAAGCAGCGATTCGGTTTGGAAACGAAAAAGCAAGTATTCATCCCCAGCAAGCTGTAAAAAGAAGCAATCGCAGAGCAGTTTTGATTTTAATTTTGTTCACAAGTTTCAAAATTTAAGTGAAATAGACCAAACTATTACTGCCATGGCGACATTGAGCCAAAACTCTAATACACCAAAGAGGAAAACACAGCCAAAATCTAAAAAAATCTTTAAGGATAAACCGGACCCTGCAGGAATTCCACTAATAAAAAATGCAATAGAAACTTGTAGCTTTTTCAAAAACACGTGTGCCATAGACTCAATTTATCAAGCCATCGCCCTTTCAATAGGGAAGGATGATTATATTTTAAATAATTTAAGCAGCTGTCGGACAAAATTGTTATTGCAGTCATTGCTTAACAATAATCTGGATGACGTTTATAAAATAAGAAAAGAAATTTTAGTTGAAATAATATTTCTAAGAAAATTTTTGAAATGTTTACTAGTTTAGAGGGCACGTTAGAATGCGCCAACTGTTATACAAATGAAACAGAAAAACGTCCTCTTATTTACTTGAATACGGAGAAATACGCAAACCTAGGAGTATCAAAAATAGGAGAATGTCTAGAAGAAGTCCCCCCAAAGACTTGCAAACAATGTTACCAGCGTATGAATCCGATCCTATTTTCTTATGGACAAATAATTTGTATAGATAGCGAAGCAATTAGCGATGTTTCTGTACGATTATCTCATATTCCGAGCACTATAAAAGTGGATCAAAATAATTATAAAGTTGTATCGCTTGTCAGTTTTTTACATGATGGTAAAGTTATAAATTTTCCCAAACCGTCGGAAGGACATTATGTTTGCTATGGAGTTGTCAACGATACATGGAAAAAGTACGACGACTTATGTACGTATGTGCCAGTAATATGTAATTCCTCGATGGTGCAAATAAACAGGACCGGTTCCGGACATTTTGGCGCCCGGTGCAGTTGATAGTTTCAAAATAATGTCAAGTCACTTCCACATCACCCAAGAGGTAGACTCGCAATGCGTTTTTTTTAATGAGGTTTCCCCGTTAGGCCTACTCCTCAAATGATTTAGGCTGCGGGCCAATAGTCGGGTAAAATTAAATTTTAAGTAAATTTTTCGGAAAATTCATTTATTTTTCAAAAACTCTATGGCAAACTGATCGAAAAAACTGTTCTAAATCCGATTTTTACCATAGTAAACGATTTACCTGACTATTGGCCCGTAGCCTTAGTATTAAATTATTTTAAGTCGTTAAATTTAAAAATCAAGCTTCCGTGATTTTATATTTGCAAATTGATCAATCAAGTCATCGTAATTCAGCTCTTTAACTAATTCTCTTTCTATACAAATAGTAGCTAAGTAAACTAATCTTTCCTGCGTCATAGATGTTCTTAAATAATTATCAACTTCACGAAACTGCGAAACTTTTATTAACTGGCAAAGTTAATAAAATTTTAAGCGCTACTACTGCATTTTAGTACAAAGTACTTAAGTTTTGTTGTATTTTATAATCTAGTACTTGTTTGGTAGACAATTTTGGATTGATTAACGTGGATAACATTTTTAATTCAATTATCAGCTCAATCCCATTTAAATCGCACTCGTTTTTGTTTGTAAGAGCTTTCTCTAAGCTCGTGCATTTTAATTTTAAATTTGGTTCTAGTTTCGATCCTTCTGTGATATCGTACAAAAAGCTAAATAAATCATTATGATGTTCAAATTGAATAAATCGTTCCGTGATTGATGAAGTTGCCTGGTCTAATACCATGTAATAAAATTTAATGTTCAACTGGGCTTTCGGTGATAACACAGTGTCCGAAGACTCGTAATCTAAACTAATTTTTTTTCTTCATCTTTTCAAAATGCACTCCTTTTCACTGCAAAAATCGATAGAAATTTCTAAACTAATTGCCATTGTTTTAGCACGGTCAATATATTAGGAATCCGCCCATATCGCTGTCAACAACATCGCCGACCCGACAGATGGCCGACAACCACATCGCCGACAGGAATTTTGGCTGACAAGCACACATCGCCGATACAACCAGATCGCCGACAAAACAACATTGCCAACACCTACTACGCCGACACCCACATTGCCGACAACCACATCGCCGACACAAGAACATCGCCGGCACAACCAGATCGCCGAAAAGCCATATCGCCTGGGTGTCGCAGATACCATGTATGTGAAGGCAGCCCAAATTCCATCCCCGAAAAATGCGATGGCAACACTAATTATTGCTATCATGACACTTTCTACTCTCAGCCCAAAAAATCTCGACATTTTTACTCTCAGCCCCGAAAATATTTGCTATCATGATACTTAAAAAATGTCATGACAGATGAATTTTCGGGGCTTAGGGTAGATATAATACTTATAACTATGTACATGTTTGTGAAATAAGCCCAATTTTCATTTGTGTATGAAGATAGGCTAAATTCAGTCTGAGACGAATGCTATGGCAACAAAGTTATTGCTATCATGACATTTTCTACACTCAGCCGAAAAAATCCATACGAAAATTCTTGCTATCACGATAGTTAAAAACTCTCATGAAATTGAAATTTTCGAGCTTGACAGTAAAAATTTAGTGATGTTCTTACGCGGTGCACATCGTTTGATGGGTGAATGTTTAAAGAGCACGAACGACTTGCGATATAGTCCGGTGCACATCGTTTGATAGGTGGATGTTTAAGGAGCATGTACAATTTTTTTTAGAATTTTTCTATGTATAGGAGTTGAGATATAGTCCACAGAAGTCGGGAACTATTCCTTGGCCCAACTAGCGGTGCACATCGTGTGGCAACCTGTCCATCTGTTCGGTCGGCGATGTGGTTGTCGGCGATGTTGTTGTGTCTGCAATGTGGCTTGTCGGCAATGTGGGTGTTGGCGGATGTGGGCTTGTCGGCCAAAATTCCTGTCGGCGATGTGGTTGTCGACGAAGTGGGTGTCGGCGATGTGGGTGTCGGCGAAGTGGATGTCAGCGATATTGTTGTGTCGGCGATGTAGGCTTATCGGCCAAAATCCTGTCAGCGATGTGGTTGTCGGCCATCTGTCTGGTCGGCAATTGTAACGCCGGCCTTTAGCATCGGCTAGCGTTAGCAAAAAAAAAAATTTAATAATAAAGTATATATTTTTTTAGCCAGAGCCCGCCTTCATTTCCGCCGCTAGCTCAGTGGTGGAGGTAATTGTGCGGTCGTGGGTGTACTCTGGCTGGGAAATAAAGCAACTAGATAATAAGACACACTGACTCCTATCCACTTACCTCATCCCATCATCCCTTGGTCATTCATGGTCACTCACTCACACATAATGCTTTAGAAAATCGTACTTATAATCAACAAGATATTCATATTTATTGTAAAAAAAAATGATTAGTTAACAAAAGAAAAATATATATAAACAAAATGAAAATCCAATAGGATCACTAAAGTTTTGATCATAATTTATAAGGTAATAAAAATAAAATATTCAAAAAAAAAGAAGCAACATTCTTAAAATTGTTTAGTTGGTAAATTGACTGAGAGAAACAGTGCAAAAAGAAAACGCTATATCGATAGACCAAAGGTTACCTGATTCCACGAATGAAGAGAAGCGCTTTCCTTGCATCCGGGGCGCGGCACCTGTAACCAAAATTGAATTATCGCTATAAAGAAAAAAAACAACAACAATGATTATTCAACTTAAACAAAAATAAAATGTCACTAGGCAATTCAAACTAGACTAGATTAATTTTTCAAATAACTAAAAAAAATTACAATAAAAAAAAATTTAATTAAAGGGGGGAAAGAACTTAATACACAATAAATATGAAATGATACAAATACTACTACTAATACTCAGGCTCAAAAAAAAAAACTTCTGGAAAAAGTCCGCAATCCGCTTGCTCTCACCACCTCCAGCTAAACGTCTCTGAACTCGACCTTGCCAACGGCTCGTTCCGCAAAATGGCTCCGGGTGACAAAAAAAATGAAAAATTCGCCGTCAAAAAAAAATCTCCAACAAGGCACATTCGTTGCAGCGCACGGTTTCCACACACACACACACACCCTCGGCGCACGTATTTTATCAAATACCGCTGCAATGTAGGTTTTTAATGGAATGATGCAGATGCCGGTTCACAATTAATTAAGTAATTATCCGCGCACGATTTCGATGATCGAACGTCGAAATTTTGATCACAATCCTTGAGGTTTTCCACTTGATGGATTTGTTTCAAATATTCATCATCCAAAAACTTGGCAGAATTTAAATCAATTTGAAGAACCGGTATTTCATTTTGGGAACTTTTAGGTGTAGCAGAAGTAAGAGCATCGCAGAACGCCTGAGATAGTGTATCCGGTACTACATTAAGTGACCCTTTGCGACATCCAATTTGGAAGTCAAAAGATTGAAGCTTCAAGCTCCATCTGGCCAGACGTCCAGATAAATCTTTCTGTCTCATCAGCCAGCGCAAACTGACATGATCGGTGTAGATTGTAAATTGATACCCTTCTATATAGGGTCTAAATTTCTTTACGCTCAATACCGCGGCGTAACACTCAAGCTCGGTAATTGAATAATTTTGTTGAGCGGAGTTGAGCTTCTGAGAGATGTACTCTATGGGATGTTCAGCACCATCCGAATCGAGTTGATAGAGTACACTTCCTACGCCGACGATACTGGCGTCACACTGTATAAAGAAGTGTCGCGCTAAGCTCGATTTAGGCCAAACAAATTTATTAACCCACACTATAGATGTTGGTACCGCAAAACCCGTAAAGCAGCGGTATTATGCAGTATCACCTGCTATACAAAAATTGATGTACACTGAGCTAGATAGAATGCTGTCCCTTGGTGTAATTGAAGAATGTCAGAGCTCTTGGTGTTCTCCAATAACCCTTGTACGAAAAGCCAACGGTAAAGCGCGTTTGTGTCTAGATGCCCGCGAGTTGAACAAAATGACCGTCAATGATGCGTATCCTCGCATCATTGACGGTCATTTTGTTCAACTCGCGGGCATCTAGACACAAACGCGCTTTACCGTTGGCTTTTCGTACAAGGGTTATTGGAGAACACCAAGAGCTCTGACATTCTTCGATTACACCAAGGGACAGCATTCTATCTAGCTCAGTGTACATCAATTTTTGTATAGCAGGTGATACTGCATAATACCGCTGCTTTACGGGTTTTGCGGTACCAACATCTATAGTGTGGGTTAATAAATTTGTTTGGCCTAAATCGAGCTTAGCGCTTGAAGGGAAGCTTTCTTTAATACGGTTCAATGTAGTCTGATCTTCCAAATTGAGTGGGTGAAATTTAGCAGAATATTCATCTTGGACAGGTTCACAATGATAAGGATGACAACTTAGGCGAAATTTGAAAGAGATTCCAGAAGTCAATCCCAAGATAGAGCGACTGTTCCAGAGAAGGTACGATGTAAAGCCGCATGTTATGAGAGGTGTCGTTAAACATAATGAGAGCATTAAGATACCCGAATACGCGTTCTTGTTGTCCACTCGCTGCATTAATAAACGATGCGAGCTGATGAAATTTCAAAGCTGAGTTTGACAGGAAAATTTCCGAGTCCTTTCCTAAAACACTTATGCTGGCCCCACTATCTAAAAGACCTTTATATGGAATATTATTTGTAGTAACCTGAGCATATGGTCTCAGGCCCCCTTTTTCTGAGCAAATGATGGATGAAAGAATCAGCGCTTTCCTGTATTTTTTATCATTCCAATAACTTTTTGACCTGGCTTTTCGTTGTACACTGGACGAACCCCCTGGAGTAGGGGTTAAATCAGCTACAGAACTAGATAAGCTGGGATCTGTAGATCTGTATCCCTTTCCGAGTTAGAATTATTACCGAACTTAACCGAGGCTAGAGTATTGCTATTTGTGGGAACTTTGGTTATATCATAATTACTTGAGGTCATTGTTTTGGATGAATCGTCGGGTCGGCTATAAGATCTATAATTGAAAATAGACTGTAATGGATTAGATTTATCATCACGAACAGCGTTGGAAGAGTTTACGATTTCGGGTTCATTACAGACGTCTGAACTAATTCGGCATCCGTCTTGCTGGCTGCGTCGCTGCGATTCATGACAAGTGTCAATATTTTCGGGGGCCACTGGTTCCCGTTCTTCAAATGACCCCTCAAAGAGTTTCCCGCGCATCGTAAACAACGAATCAACATGGAACCCTTCAATCCACATCTGTAGCAAAAATGCCGGTAGGCGGAGTCGGACAATCCACAAAAGTATGTCCAATGTCATCGCAATTATAACAAATTGGATTCTGGGAAGAAGTGCTACGACTTGCTCTGGTAATGGCGGAATTTTCTAAGGTATTCTGTGAATAAGATCTTGAATTTGTTCGGTTCTGAAGAGCTGATACTGATTGGGGAAAAATGTTATTCATGTTTCCAGTTTCTAAGTTATTATTCGACTTTGTCCACGAGTTTTGAATCGGGCCATCGACCTGCATAGTGATTAATTCATTAACGGTCCTTTTATACGTTACTAAATTATCAGCTGAAATTCTCAATCTTTTAAAGGTTTCCTCCCATGCAACGCAACTTTTTATCAAGTCATTCAAATTACTAAAATTACGATCGGTTAGATGAAACTGCAATGCAGGTTTCATATTAATCATTAGCATCTGTATAAACTCCTGATCGCTATACGACGTGTGGCATTGAAGGGTTCCATTTCGACTGATTGCCATTGATTACCATTTACGTCCAGAGTTCGAAACCAATCCGAACACTTGTTTCAACTTATAGCGGTAAATACAAAATAACCGAATTCTCAAGTTTTCTCATTTATTCTCTACTTTTGCAACACTTGGGCTTAAAAATCAATAATTTTCTTCGTAATAGCATGGTCGCTAGCGTTGGAGTGGGTGATGAATGCTCGAATGGACATATCCATGGTAAACATTGTCAAACTGAACTGTCACCGGTTCACTTCACTATGACAGATCCATAAGGAAAAATGCAAATTATCAATTTGTATTTTTGTCAGCATACGGATACGGATACTAAAGCAACGAATTCCCTAAAGCCGCTTAGCACTGGATCACTTTGTCCAACACCGAAAACTGGGTTTACTAATTGTAATAAATCGTTGAGTTCAACTAATGGTTCATATTTGTTATAATGAGTATTTTCGGAGAACACCGATGTGAAGTTTCATGACAATCGAAGTGTTTTGTTTCATGACATTTTGTTCCCAGCGGCTCCTTAATTGTATCAATGATTCTATATACCTGTTCTATCGTTGAGTTCCTTTCTCGGAACCCAAATTAATTTGCTGGTAAAAGATTTCTGCTCTCTATAATTAGCTTTAGTGTAGTTTCATCCTCCTATCTAGGTTCCGTGATATCCGGATATGGCAAAATATGATAATTGGCAAATAAAATGATTAAAAACGAAAAGTTGAGGGATTTACTATGAAAATTCTAGCCTATGAACTTAGATAGGATAGGTTGAAACTGGCCCAATAAATATAAAACTCCATCGCTAATATTAAAATGTATATACAGAAGAGGGATCACAGGCTGCATTTCTCATAGTAAATCATATTGAATAAAATAAATTTAATATTGACTAAATAAATTTAAATATGATTAGGTATACAATTTAAATTTTTGCGCCTGAATGCGTACAAGGAAATATGTTTGACTAATAAATTTACTATACAAGAAAATCTAGTAGAAATTAGGACAAACTTTCTGCTACTACATTGTCAATTCCCCTGGAAGTGGTGTTCATATAGTTCAGGTGAACTTTAATAGTTCGGTGGTCTGCTTTCCAACACTGAAAGTATCGAAATAATATGCGTCAAAATCAATAAAAAGAACCCAGTTACAATAATAATTAAAATTTTCTTTGTTGCTACTTACGTCACCACTCTCTGTCTTCATTGCTCTCTAGCGATGGAGCGACTCCATCGCTTTCGTCGTTCAGTTTCGACATCCTATTATACGTAGGTCTTGTTCGACGTCATCACGCCGGTTCTGTCGAGGTTCTCTTCTACGACACACACCGCTGGTTGTTGTTTCAAACACTTTAATAATCATAAGTTGTTGTGAGGACCTCGGCAACGTGGCCGAGTTATCTAACTCGATTGGATGTGATCAATCCGATGATGTCGCTATCTTCGAAAAGTTGCTTTAACTTGTGGTTCATACGAATCCAATACTCGTTTTTCGCAACTTTTATTAGACAAAAGATGAAGCAAATGACCTTCCTTTCGAAGATAGATAATAATCTACAATCGTTAGAGGTCAAGGTCCAAATCTCGCTTCCGAAAGCCACCACAATTCCGAGATTTACCATGGAGATGTTTCTATGGAACTGATTGCTAGGTCTTCAGCCAAGAAGCATGATTTATTAAATATACTAGGCGACGTTTCAATTGAACAGCACAGGCGCGAGTGCATCTCCCGGTCGAACACCAGAGTACAAATTTTGTTCGAAAAGTGAAACTTGAGAGTTAGGAGTTTTGCTGCTTTTCGCAAACCTATACTAGATGCACAAAATTAATATTATTGTTGATTGATGCAAATAATAATTAAATTTTGTATTTACATCTAGTGTGCTCATGAAATAACAGAAAAATGTCCAACTTTTGTTGGGCAACCGACAACGGTAAAGTCGCGGTTTTTGAACAAAATTCGTGTACAAGCAAGATGGTGTCAAGGTTAACGTCGATTGTGATGTTCCGTGACGTTCATATCTTTGTAAGGCTGATTTTACGAAACTTAATGAACAACCAATAAATTTTGATTTCGCTGCTATAATAAATAACAATTATGAAAATTGTGAATCTCTGACTGTCAATTTTTGGTCCGCACTCTATACGGGTTTCGAACTGTCTTTATTCTACATATCCAGTAAAAATACATCGTTTGGTCCATCCAGCTATAATAGAGATCTCCGCACATTGCGTAATCTTCGAAATAACCATTGGACCAATAATAAGATTTAAACAACGATAAGCCAAATTATTTATATAAACTTCTGATCTGGTCACTAAATACATAAAGTAAGTTTTCATATGCAAATACCATAAGCTGTAATTCTCATCGAGTCCAAATTATTTTGAACGAACGTCATTCGTCTTTAACACATTTGGAAGCTACAAATGAGACATTTTATACAAATCTTTGGCTTTGAAAAATAGCTTATTAATTTTCGGGTCCGATTCGTCTCGTTTAAGAAGCACTGTCTTTCCAAACATAATAATAATATTTTCAATACTTTATACAAAAATGTAATTTATGATAATTATAATAAATATAATTTATTAACTTAATGATAACAGTAAATTAAAAATTTTGCAGCTTTTCAGAATTTACAAATGTTTTGGGGTATTTTGTGGAAAATATAACAGTTTATAGTTCACATATACATTGTTAGAGCGCTATACACAATTCAAACAATGAAAATGGGTTGTTTGTTATTCAGGGGGGAAAAATTAATGTATAAAATCCCAACCAATAAAATAATCTGGAACATCAGTTCTCTATTGTACGATGGATACGAGTACTAAATCGTAATAATAACAATTTATCACTATAATTGACAAATTTAAAATTTATTTTTTGGTTAATAAATCATAAAACTATTTAATATATTTTTAAAGCTACTCAAAATACTGTGTGCTCTCGTTATGTAGACCGAAAAATAATTTTCTTCTTAAATTTTTTTAAATTAAATTTGTCACGCCAAATTGACTTGATACACTCGTACATATATATGAAGAATCAAAAGTGTAATAAATTTTAATAAAACAACAAGAACCCCTCATAAAAAATTTAATTTTAAAAATAAATCTATATGTGGAAGGTACATGACCGTCTTCCGATTGGTGACCTGCAATGGATTTGTAATAGCCTTCGAGCCATAAATAAATTGAAAAATGTTTATACATAAATAATTTTAATTAATACACACGGATATATCAAATTTATATATATATAGAGGCTACCGGCACAAAGGATATACGAGTACATGTGACCTAATAATCCAATTACAATTCGGAATTGAGATTTTAAATATATTTTTATAAAAATGTTCATCCCACTCGGTTGCACAGGATAAAAAATATTAATTCTAAAATCGAGTATCGGAAAATTGAATATTTTTTTTATTACGTATGATTAAATTGGTATCGATAAAAAATATTTATGCAGTTTAAAAATATAAAATTTAATTATAGAGTCAAGGAACAGATTTAGTACATACATATGAATAGAATGGTTTGAGTTTGTTGAAATGGTAAAATTGGGATTAGGGATTTTTTCGTAAGAGAGTTAGTTACTTGTTCGGAAATAGTTTGATTTGTCATACAGACAACTACAGGTTAGTTGAAAAGTAATGAAAGCAAAAATGAAAGAATGTGAGTTTTTTAATGAAATGTTTTTTTATTCAGCATAATCTCCCTCAACTTCAATACACTTATTCGAATGATCCTCCAATAATTTTATACCATTTCTGTAATGATTTTCTGGAAGCTCTGCGAAAAACTGTTCCACGGCTGCAATAGCTTCTTCATTCGACGAAAAACGCTTTCCACGAAGGAATTGTTTCAGGTTTCTGAAGAGATAGTAATCGCTGGGTGCTAAATCTGGTGAATGCGGTGGGTGTTCAAGCAATTCATTCAATTCTTAGTTCGTTCAATTTAGCCATTGTCGAAAGACTCGTGTTCGAGAACACGTGCATTGTCGTGTTGAAAAATTCTTCTTCTGTAATGCGGGTCTTTTTTCACCAAACAAAACGTTGCAATAATATTCAGAATTACCTGTTTTACCTTTTTTAAGATAATCAATCAACAAAATGCCTTTTGCATCCCAAAAAACTGACGTCATGCCCTTTTTTGCCGACCGTTCTGACTTCACCTTTTTTGGAGCTGAACAACAATGTTTTTGTTTCAGTTTATGCTACGCACAAAACCGGTTTTATCCTGCTTGAAACGCTTCAAATTAGGCTAAGAAATTTGTTTTCGATTCAGTTTTTGTTGCATTGTTTACGAATGCGGCACCAGTTTTCCAAGCAGCTTTTTCATACGTAATTCTGCATGTAAAACTGTGGAGTACTCGGTCTTCTGAGATGCCTATGGTATCAGGATTTTATTTTATTATTTGCGATATATTTTAATTTTTTTACGAATTAATTCACATAGATTTAAATTGGAAAAATCATTTAAGAAAATGCCACTCTAAATTATTTAGAAAAAGTTATTTATGTATTATGTAATTCTTCGTAAAGCCTCGTTCTCATTAGTCAAGTTACTTGATTTCAAGTACTTGAATTCAAGTAACTTGAATTCAAGTTTGCGTTCGTATATATTCAAGTTGATTTAGTCAAGTAGTTGCTTAAAATGTCATCGAATGAGTTGGTGCATGCTGAAATTTAAATAATAAAAACTGAAATTCCGAATGAATTATTAAAAATTGCAAATGCGTTATTAATTAAACATAAACGTAACCGGAGAATCCAGAGATAGTCAACGTGGTTTAGATTTTAGAGTATTTGAAAGACCAATTTCACTATTACCAAAGACAGTAGATTTAGTGATACTGGCTAACTGTTTCTTGCATAATTGACTTAGAAGCATAACTGAAACTGCATATTTACCAATAGGATCCCTAGATGAAGAAGACCATAATAGATAGGCTATATAAGTCCTGGAGCATGGCGAGAAACTACTGGGAAATCTGAACAATCAATGTCAGATATTACATCCGGGGTGGGTTCGCATAATTAATCTCAGGATGCCGGAACGAGCCTTTTTACGTCCATTTTAGTTAATAAATGTTTTTAAAATTTTCATCTCCGGCATTTCGGTCGTGATATAAAGTTAAATCGATGTTTCACAAAACTTCAAAGGATTGGTAAATTTCAAAAAAATTTATAATTTCTGAACAACTCCACTTCATTTTTGTAAATACTTCACTTTTTCTTTATAAAAAAAAGTGAGGTACTTTCCACAATACTAAATTGTATAATGAAGCTCATCTCAGACGGCTCAACTTGAATCCAAAAGTTGAAAGGGTCTCTACTTTACTTGATACTTGAAGTAAAGTAAAATTAATTTGAACTCAAGTAAAATACCACGTTCATATCAGTCAAGTAGATTCAAGTTACTTGAATTCAAGTACTTGAAATCAAGTAACTTGACTAATGAGAACGAGGCTTAAAGAAATTGTGACCTTTCTTTTTGTTTTTAGGTTTTAAAAGTGGCTTATAATTTAAGGAAAAAATCATAATTTCAACCCTGCCATATTTTTTCTGTGTACCACTACATTTTTTGTTAAATTGTGTAGCTACACTTTCGATAAATATTTAATACTTCACACCAATAAATGTACCTTTAACAATATTTCGTCCATTATTCAATATTTTTTTATTATAGTTTTTATTAATTCTTTGAAAATACTTTTAATTCTGGAAAAACCAAAACAAATAATTTTGTTTTGACAACAGGTGACAAACAGCAACAAACACTACAAACATAATAAAACAATTATGTTTTCTTTTTACTAGTGGCGACAACTGTTAATAATAGCGGCAGTTTCATTCATATTCGGCGCCTTATAGTGCTCGAATAATTAAACACTTCCTACTGCATAAATGACTAGAATGATGCTGTATAAGATAGCGGAATTTTGACAGCGGAAAATAAGAGATTACGCTACTCGCCGCAAGTGGCGGCACTATCACTAAAGATAATTAATTTTGTTATGTAATTACCAGCGGAGCGGAAATTTATCATTCATTATGTATATATTTTTTTACTGAAGAAAACATCTCAGAGGAATAAAATATTAAAAGTGATCCTTAAAATAGCAAATTGATTGATCTCCGAAGTAAAGGAACTCGGTAAGTGAAATGTTGAAATTTAACAATATTCCGTCTTTCCGGCATTTCTTCCACTAGTAACCAATATTTTTGGTTGTTTTTCTAATAGCTTAGGTCATACTCAGACTATATGGAAAATTTGGAGAAAATTCATTGACTTGAATTTTCTCTAAATTTTTTTGATTTTCTGCGGCCATATAAGTTATTTTCAGTTTTTGGCCAATATCTCAAAAACTTCGACTAGTAACCAATACTTTCGGTTGTTTTTCTAATAGCTTAGGTCATACTGAGACTATATTTAAAATCCTTAAATTTCCCATATAGCCTCTGAAAAAAAAACTCGAAAGTATTGGTTACTAGAGGAATGTGTGAGATATTGTCAAGAAACTGAAAATATCTTATATGGCCGCACAAAATCAAAAAAAAATCTTTTGAAGTCTATAGTTAAATAATTTTCCCAAATTTTCCATATAGCCTCAGTGTGACCTAAGCTATTAGAAAAACAACCGAAAGTATTGATTACTTGAGGAAGTTTTTGAGAGATTGGCCAAAAAGTGAAAATAACTTATATGGCCGCAGAAAATTAAAAAATTCTAGTGAAAATTCCAGTGAATGAATTTTCACCAAATTTTTCATATAGTCTCTGTATGACCTAGGCTATTAGAAAAACAACCAAAAGTATTGTTTGCTATTGGAAGTTTTTGAGATATTGGCCAAAAACTGAAAATAACTCATTTGGCCGCAGAAAAGTCAGAAAATTCTAGTGAAAATTCTAGTCCATAAATTTTCCAAATAGTCTCAGTATAACCTAAGCTATTAGAAAAACAACCGAAAGTTTTGGTTACTAGTGGAAGTTTTTGAGATATTGGTCAAAAACTGAAAATAACTTATATGGCCGCAGAAAATTAAAAAATTCTAGTTCATGAATTTTCCCCAAATTTTCCATATAGTCTCAGTATGACCTAAGCTATTAGAAAAACAACCAAAAATATTGGTTACTAGTGGAAGTTTTTGAGATATTGGCCAAAAAGTGAAAATAACTTATATGGCCGCAGAAAATCAAAAAATTTTAGTGAAAATTCAAGTCCATGAATTTTCTACAAATTTTCCATATAGTCTCAGTATGACCTAAGCTATTAGAAACAAAACCAAAAATATTGGTTACTAGTGGAAGAAATGCCGGAAAGACGGAATATTGTTAAATTTCAACATTTTATTTACCGAGTTCCTTAACTTCGGAGATCAATCAATTTGCCATTTTAAGGATCACTTTTAATATTTTATTCCGCTGAGATGTTTTCTTTAGTGAAAAAATATATACATAATGAATAAAAAATTTCCGATTTTTAATTACATATCAAAATTAATTATCTTTAGTGATAGTGCTGCCACTTTCGGCGAGTAGCGTAATCTCTTATTTTCCGCTGTCAAAATTTCGCTATCTTATACAGCATACTAGAATGCCTCAAAGTTAAAAAAAATTAAAGACGTATTTTTTCTATTATTTATTTTACTTACACTTTATATAATTTGTTTGAACTGCTTAATTAATTTTCGAGAATTTCAATCAAAATAATTAATTAAAAGTATTTTCATGAATTTTGATCCGACTGGCAGATTGTGAATAAAAATCGATTAAAGACTTCAGGCAAACAGGAATATATACTATTTCTCTAGAATAACAGAATAAATACCATAAATCTACCTTTTCACGCTTTTGAGATGTAAAAAATGCATTTCCAATTTCTTTATTTTTTCCCAATTTTATCTTTAGTAATTATAAATTTCATATCAGGTAATATTTATTTTTTTATATACAAAGAACTCTTGGAATGTATACGATAAACATAAAAGTGCCTCTAAGGCAACGAAAAAAATCCAGAATTTTTCTCTCGTCTACAGTTTCACACAAACTCGTACAGAAAAAATATTTTGAGAAATAAAAAATTAAAAATTCATATTTCACAACGTCACACGAGTGTATGATGGAAAAATCATCTTAATTCACCGGAAGGCTTTTTACAAAATAAATTTACGTTCGTCGTATATGGAAAAGATGTACGGTGTCAAATAATTCTCTGCATATACTACAAACCAAAAGCATTTTATTAAACAACCAAATGTTTTATTTATTTTGTTTTTTTTTTTTTTTTGCAAACCTGAAATCAGACAGCTTATACTTCCGTGTATGATCCGGGAATGTATGAAGATGCGGTGCAATAAGTCTAACCAAGAAGAAAATTTTACGAAGAATCGTATTAGTGCGAGTATATGTAATTTGCTCGAGGACAAATATAAATCTCCATCTACATTAAAAGCAAAAAATAAAAATATGTAATTATAATTTATTAGAAACAATAAAAATTAACTGTAATTAGAAAATAAAAGTGGAATATTTATGATAAATTAAGATAAATTATATAATTTATCTGTGTAATGCAAGAAAGCAAAACACAATAATTACTTGTATTTCCCACTTTATCGTGTTGATGTGACATTGGAATTGGATTAAAAAATACCATGCAATATAGAAAAAAAGTACAAAACCCATAAAATTTAATAAACCACGACTTCAATGATAAATGATCAGTGCACGTCTGCCATATTTCTAAACAGATAACTTTTTAATTTTTAAACATCTACTTTATGAGGAATAAATAAGTTTTATACTTGAGATTACATATACATATTTACTTTGCCTTTCTTATGTAGCACATATCAACGTATCGCGTATCGTTTATTCTTTTATATAAGACATGTTTTTTTTATGTTTTTACCATATATTCAAATTCATGTTTTAACATAAATACAACATAAAACACGTGCAATTTTTATGACGGGTTTTCCTTTTCATTTTTCCATCCATCCATCCGTGGCTTCACTTCGTGTACTATACGAGTATAAAGTTGAAGAATAATAAAAAGGAAATCTTTTGGGGATAATTATTAAGAATTGTTTGAAAACAAAATGGAATAATAAATTTAATTTATTTAAAAAAATAAAAGTTTTTGACACCTTTTCCCTAAATTTATGTATGTGTTTGTGTATGAGGTGTGAGCGTAGGTATACGTATAAGATGGAAAACGTAAATTAATTTTTTTAGAAAATTAAATGTCATACATTTTTTATTGAATTAAAAATGAACCAAATTCATAACAGGCTCATAAAAGCTTGTTGTAAAAGCTTATATTGAGTAATTATCACAGAACTCTTTTTATTATATATGTATATGTGTGTCTGTGTTAATGTTAAGTAAAGGTTGATATTCCTTTGTTAATGTAATTCTAATGGAACGTATAATAGTGGAAAAATGTTTTGTGAAAAATTTAAAGTTTAAAAATATTAAATGTCGAGGTATTGTATATCATTGTGATTTATGTTTGCAATTAAAAAATATTTTCTTGTTGAGGCACACCAGAAAGAACGATGGCTATCGCGAGGTTGGGAGTTGCCACGAAATAAGATTATCACAAGTATACTGATCTAGGAAATGTTTGTAAATCTTAACCGTTCGCCAATATTTTAGCTCTATTGTGTTAGCACCTAAATTTAGGATAGGTGATTTTTTTCCTAATCTGTTTGACGGTCAAAAACGACAGTTATAATTACGAGTATTCACCCAAAATTATATATTTCAATTTTTAAACATAGTATGTTGGTGTTCGTTCAATGTGCATTTCTATCGAGTACCTTTTTAGAACAAACCTTAATTGTTTTTATATTTCTTCATACAGCTTAATAGCTCACGTGATAATAATTTATATGATGTTACAGAACTGTAACGAACAGGCCTCCTCTCGAAAACCCGTTGTTAACAGAAATTTGTATCAATCTAGTGTTCTTTACTTTTAACGGTCGCTTCACCAACTGCTCAGCCTGGGGGGGGGGGGTCTTTAAATTTTTAAAGCACTAGATTGATCTGTTACAGAACGTTTAACTACGAAAAGGCTAGAGATACATACCATTTATCCACGCTACCGAATACTCACGTCATTTCAGATTCCCATTCTAATTTTGTACTTTAAATCACGACATTTTGAATTATGAAAGCAAAATGCAGATATTTACACTTTTTAACAAATTATTTAGTAACCTTTTTTTATTATTTTAATAGTGCCTATCAAGCACTTAACAAAAAAAATAACAAATTTTCTCATATACGTATACGCTATATATATGGATTGGTTAGTTATTTCCCTAAATGTTGCTGTTAGGTAAAAAAAATACATAGAGTACAATTAGGCGAATAAAAATAAAAATATGCAATACAATCGAAACATTGATTTAGAAATTAGAAAACAATTAGGCGAATTCAGATAAAATTGTGTAACAATCAGCTGCGTTTTTCTGAAAATAATCGAGTTGAATTCGCGATAGTTTTTCCAAATTTGCCCAATTTAAAATTAAAAAATTAGTTTTTTTAATTAATAAATTTAGATTTAATAATCCTCTAAATATAACCGAAAAAATCCATCATAAAAGTTCTATAGTTTTCTTGTAATACTCGTATCACTGTTCTGCATAGTTCTGAACTACTCCGTGAAACAGAACTATGTAGAACAGCGATATTACAAGAAAACTATAGAACTTTTATGATAGATTTTTTCTGTTATACTTAGAGAATTATTAAATCTAAATTATTTAACTAAAAAAAATTATTTTTTTTAATATTATTATTGCCCAATGCAAATTTGGAAAAACTATCGCGAATTCACCTCGATTATTTTCAGAAAATCGCAGCCAATCGAAACATTCATTTGAAAGTAAGGCTTTATTATGCTAAATATGCGCAAAATAAAAAAAAACGAGTTTTTAAGTTAAAGCATAACATAGTCTAAAATGATAGTGAAGTTTGTGCTAAAAAAATTATTTAAAAATTACACTGTTAAATTTATTATTTTTCCTATTGGAATTTATTTTCAAAAGAAAATTATTAAATTGGATTCATTCTAAATGTTGTGTCGTCGAATCTAGAAATATCTAAAGATTCTGGCTAACATTTTTGAGAAGGTAAAGCATACACCTATTCCTAAGATTTAAGTAAACTATATTTTTGAGATTCATTCTATTAAAAATTTTATTTAGAAATTGAGCATTTTTGAACGGTTTCAAATAATATTCCAGCCAATTCTAGAAATGTCCACGCGGTTTCACTCACATTTTCGAATAGATGACGCATTATTCTACCGCTATAGTTACGCAATATTCTACCGTTATAGATTACGCAATATTCTACCGTTATTGACGTCCGATTCTAACGGGTTTGGCTATGCCTATAATAGAATCCATGTTTTCACTGATACTGTCCCTACCAGAGATGTCCACAGCATCTCGTATACATTTTTCGACAGCTTATAATATTTTCTAGTTTATGGAGCAAAAATGAGTCAATTGTAATTAGTCTAACAATGATTTTTGTAATTTTGAAATTACGTGATTTTCACAAAAATATTATTATTTCCTTCTACAAAATTTTAGCAATATTTCCAACTGGATTTTAAATTGACATTCCCAAACAAGCGACGAACCCGTTCTAATTGATTTGAATTATACGTTTCTCGCTTCTGATGAACGTTGTTCTGGTAAATAAAATTTTAAAATTTTTAACAAATTTTCTTTTTTTATATCGCCGAACGTAAAGATGTCCACAGGTTCTCACCCATATTTTCGAATAGATTACACAATTTTCTGCCGTTATCGTGATTGGCAGCCAGTTCTAACGGGTTTGGCTATGCCTATATTAGAATTCATGTTTTCATTTGTACTGTCACTACCAGAGATGTCTACCTAAGTCAAATTTCTACCAAATAACAAAAACTATACATGTGTGCACATATACAAAAATACGTTTACATGAAATACTTTGGCAAAAACTGTTGCGTGGTTAAAACAAATTAATAATTAAAATTAATTAATTCAATAGTCCCATATAAATACATGTTTTTTTATAATGGCCTTGGTATGTACTTTAATACAAAAATGCCAAATGGTCGGTCCCTGGGGTCGGTCATATGAATAACAAGCAAAACTGCAACAGTTGTTGCATGAAGCTTCAATGAAAAATTTTGTTCTACAGAAGTCAAAAGTCCCAAATATAGACATGGTTTTTTATGATGGTCTTAGTATGCACTTTAATACAAAATGCCAAAAGGTCGGTCCCTGGGGTCGGTCATATGAATAACAAGCAATAACTGCAACAGCTGTTGCATGAAACTACAATGAAAAATTTTGTTTTACAGAAGTCAAAAGTCCCATATATAGACATGGTTTTTTATGATGGCATTAGTATGCACTTTAATACAAAACTGCCAAACGGTCGGTCCCTGGGGTCGGTACTTTAATACAAAGTCCCCTAAGGCCATTATAAAAAACCCTGTCTATATATGGGATTTTTGACTTCTGTAAAACAAAATTTTTCATTGTAGTTTCATGCAACAGCTGTTGCAGTTATTGCTTGTTATTCATATGACCGACCCCAGGGACCGACCTTTTGGCATTTTGTATTAAAGTGCATACTAAGACCATCATAAAAAACCATGTCTATATTTGGGACTTTTGACTTCTGTAGAACAAAATTTTTCATTGAAGCTTCATGCAACAACTGTTGCAGTTTTGCTTGTTATTCATATGACCGACCCCAGGGACCGACCATTTGGCATTTTTGTATTAAAGTGCATACTAAGGCTGCGTGCCATACTCAAGGTAAATCGCAAAATTTGGTAAATTATAATTTTAGTACAAATTTACCTTTTCAATCGTGCCAAACTTAAGGTAAATATGCTGGTCTGGAGGGTTAAAATCACGGGCTCGTAGGTAACAAAAGAAACGTCAAAAGATGATTTGTTTACAATTTTCTTTAATTAAACTTCTTGAGAGTTAAAAAATGGATCAAATTAATAATTCTGAGGCAAAATATAAATTAACACTAATTTTGTTGATGTGTAAAGAAGTCGCAAAGTTGACAAATAAATATTTAACTTTATACGACTCAATTTTGTTGGAAATCAGTACCAGACAGGTAATTTCATCGCGGTATGAATTTAGGATATTAATAAACATTAAAATAATTTTGTTTTTAATTTTTAGCCGAAACGAACTAGGTGCATCAACTACAAACCACCACTTATAATAGCTATTTTGAATGGCGATTTAAAAGAAACCAAGGAAAATATTAGAATAATTCCAGAATCTTTCCGAAAATTGGTTGAAATAATTCCGGAAAAACTTTACGGTTGGAGCATAGAAATTGAGGTTATAGTTTTTTTGTTTTGGTTGGCCTGCGGTACGAGCTACAGAGTAGTGTCTAAGGCCATGATAATGCCAAAGAGCACTATCAAAAATATTATTCATAAATATTTGAATATTTTCGAAACACTGGCAAAAGACGTAGTTCAAAAGCCGCCTGCATTAACAGCATTAGATGACATTGGAATTAAGTTTGCCAATAAAGCTCGCTCCGAAATTTTTAGAAAAGCCGTAGGGGCAATCGATGGGTGCCACATAAAAATCAAATGCCCCCCCAACCAAAGAGATCAGTACATAAACAGAAAATTGGACTATTCCATCCAACTGCAAGCGGTTTGCGATGCGGAATATAAAATATTCAATATGTGTTGTGGTTATCCGGGGTCGGTGCATGATCAGCGAGTATTGGTGAATAGCCAATTATATAGATCGGCTCAATTTCCACCAGAAGGTTATTTTTTATTGGGTGATGCAGGATATAAATGTATGGTAAATCCAATCTGCATTTTAACACCGTACAAAGGTTACCAAATGACTGAAGCACAAACACGCTTTAATCATGCTCATTCGAAGGCGCGTATCACAATCGAGCAGACATTTGGCATGATGAAGTCAAGATGGCGAGCAATTTTCTTCAAAACGTTAGAGCTACAGGTGAAAAGATGTGTACAAGTGGTGTGTGCATGCTGCGTCATGCATAATATTTGTTTAGCAGCGGGGGATTTTACCGACTTTGATTCGACGGAAATCGTGCCTACGGAAAATGTCTCAAGTGGTCTCAGAGATCATAGAGATGCGATTCAGTTTCGGAATGAATTATGTTCTCGCATGTAAATTAAATAATAGAAAAATAAATACAAGTAATTCATTTATTTAAAAAAACGTATTTCATTATAATTATCACATATTTCATTTTTAGTTTAGTGTTTAGTTTTATATTAAAATTAATAAGGGTATTTCATTGTAATTATCACATACACATTTCATTTAGTCTTGTTTTGGTTTTCGGATTTATCGTTTTATTCCAGTTCGGGAAACTGTGCATCTGGAAACATTTGAATGGTTGCAAATTCAACCAGCTTCTCAATATTTCGTACGCTTTTGCGTACGTCCTCCGATGTTTCTTTCAAGATTTGCATCATTGAATCTTGTTTACTGTTTTTTTTAATTCTTTTTTCGGGCAAAAAGTGGTCGGTATCATTGTCTGTGGAGTCAGAATTGACCTCCATAACATCCTCCATAGAATTACTGCTCATACTAGCTGAACTATTCGATGAGCGGGATGGCCCAGCACTATTACATACATCCTGGTCAATTATATATGTTGGATTTATACCATGCCTGGTTTTTAAAAACTCGTGGAGTTCATTAAACAATTTCCACTGCGTAGGAAGTAATTCCCCGTCCTCAGTCGAAACGCCAGATTGAGGTTGAGTCATTCTCTGGAATTAGAATGAATTTATATATTATGGATTATTTTGAATGGGTTACAAAATTTACCTTATACTTTTTTAAAATATTCTGCCATTTTTGTGTCACATTTTTTAAATTTTTGTTTAATTTTGATTCCATTATAACTTTCCTGTAACAAAATAAAATGTTTAACACATAAAATACATAACCTAAGAAATAGCTGATCTTCTTACTGCCAACACTGGCGCGGGTTGCAGTTTTTCGACTGAAATAGCTTATCCCATAATATTCTCGCTTTGACTAACATTTTTTCTTCCTCCAATGTCCCTAAAATAAATTAAACTTAATCTGGGTAAATATAATGGCAAAAAAACTACATACATCGTTCCGAATAATTTTTTTTTGGTTTCTCTATATTCTGCATATTTTGCTCCATATTTTAGTTACTCGTATTACTGTTATTATTAATTATACCTATTTAATGTTTAAATATTATTTTGTTAGTATTATTTTGTTAATATTATTGAATTAGTAATATTTTTTTGTATTTTGTAATTTTTTTGGAAACATCTGTCTATGTGGAATGAATGTCAAAATATAACAACAACAACATATTAATAATTTACCCAGCTTTTTAGTACAGTATTTCAATTTACCAAAAAATTTACTAAAATTGCAATTTACCTTGAGTATGGCACGCAGCCTAAGGTCATCATAAAAAATCATGTCTATATATGGGACTTTTGACTTCTGTAGAACAAAATTTTTCATTGAAGTTTCATGCAAAAACTGTTGCAGTTATTGCTTGTTATTCATATGACCGACCCCAGGTACCGACCATTTGGCATTTTTGTATTAAAGTACATACTAAGGCCATCATAAAAAAACCTTGTCTATATATGGGACTTTTGACTTCTGTAGAACAAAATTTTTCATTGAAGTTTCATGCTACAACTGTTGCAGTTATTGCTTGTTATTCATATGACCGACCCCAGGGACCAACATTTTGGCATTTTTGTATTAAAGTGCATACTAAGGCCATCATAAAAAACCATGTCTATATATCTGACTTTTGACTTCTATAGAACAAAATTTTTCATTGAACTTTCATGCAAAAATTGTTGCAGTTATTGCTTGTTATTCATATGACCGACCCCAGGGACCAACATTTTGGCATTTTTGTATTAAAGTGCATACTAAGGCCATCATAAAAAACAATGTCTATATATGGGATTTTTGACTTCTGTAGAACAAAATTGTTCATTGAAGTTTCGTGCAACAACTGTTGCAGTTATAGCTTGTTATTCATATGACTGAACAAAGGAAGGCTATCATAAAAAATCATGTTTTTCTATATGGGACTGTTTACTTAATTAATTTTAATTATTAATTTATTTTTATCACGCAACAATTGTTGCCAGTATTCCTCCTAAATGTATATTCGCACACATGTATAGTTTTTGTTATTTGGTAGAAACTTGACTTCGGTTTTTAATAAGGTAGGAAAATTTGATTTTTTTTGTACTTAATGAATTAATTAAATTTCCAATATAATTTACTAAATTGTTTTGTAAATAATTAAATCTATGAGCATATTTTTTTAATATGTATTCATATATAAAATATAATTAGACGCATGCGCAGCAAGTTTTTGTAAAAATTAATAAGTAATGAATAATTACATAAAGACATAAATAAATAAATAAATAATATTAATAGTTTACCTAATTTTATTTTACATAATAGTAATGAAGTATAATGATGAGGTTTATGATTGGATGGCCACTGTACCCTTATATTGCGTGTCCATTTGCTTGCGGTACTACTGTACTCCGGTTGTACAATTTTTATGTAAGTTTATAATTTCAAAGACCCAATAAGCGAAAAGTTTTTTTTTTAAATTTTATGTTGTTTTATAGCTTTAATTGTTTTAATTTATTTTATGTATTTTACATCAATCATAACTTTTTATTATTACAGATTTAGTTTAAATTCAACTTACCATTGTCCATTATCCTCCATTTCTAATATCAAGTATCAGAATACAATTTCTTTTTATAATTACGATATAGTTTCTTAACTAGGTGTTATTACACGATTACAACAGTTTTAATTTGTGTTGTTTTTCTTATTTTTACATTTACATGTACAAAATATTTATAAACTAAATTTTAACACTATGGCAGTATGGCTACTCAATAATAGTTGCGTTCTGCAGCCATGACTATTCACTTCACCAAAACATTTTTTTTTTTTTTTTTAGTTTTTGTTTTAATTTTAATTTTTTTTATTTAGTCAATAAAATAATACTACAACTATTTTAATTTCAAGAAAACATAAACATCCACACAACATTGAGTGACAATATTTCTTAATTAAGTATATTATATTCTTTTTCAGTCACTTTTCCTATTATCTTAATTTCAAACGATCTTCCATTTTCTAACATTTACTATGTTTGGATCGATCGCATCACGCACTTCACAATACTCTTTCTTTTTTCGTTTTTTCCCTCCCAATTATGCAAAATTTTCGCTTTATATTCTCATCCAAAAAAAACGTTGTACACCACTACTCGTGCATTTATCGTTTTTATTTGTTTGTCTGTACTCTCGTTTGATCTCGTTAATTAAAGAAATTAATTTGATGCAAAAGTTAACATGGAATGTTAACCTAATCGCTGCCGACTAAAATACAAGGAGGCCTTACAAATCTTTACCCGACTTCTAAAACAAAGAAAACCCTTATCAACCCTCACTAAGTGTACTTCCAGGTTAATAAGGATACAAATTACTTGAAAATCATAATTCCTTGACAAATAATAAGGACTCAATAATTTAAGTTCCTATTATTTGTCAAGGAATGTTGATAACAATAAATTGAGTATGCTTAGGATCGTTGTTTTGCTAGAAGATCCATGATGGCTCGAGTCCCAATTGTTCCACGGATGGTTTCAAATTTTCTCTTTAGAATACCCAACTTTTTCCAGCGATCCATATTTCCATTTATAAAAATAAGTTAACCTACCCCACTCGCCAACATTGACCCCTTTATCGTATAACTGAACCACCACCATGTTTAATTGTTGGGACGATGCGTTTTGGCACTTTTAATATTTTAAAAAGGGTTAAAGCCCTTCTAATATTTTGGAGGTGAATAGCTTTATTTAGTAATTTCTGGAACTGGAAATTCAAATTCTTTCGCTCGTGCACTTTCGAAAATCTCCGGATTATATGAAATTGATTGAGTAAAATCGAATCGTGCTGGGCTTTTCCAAAAATTTGTCGGACATGACATTGATTTTATATTAAAGCAGGGCCAATTATGAAACTATTCAGAAAATTTCAGAATTTTCTTATGATTTGTTTGTGAGCAATATCGATTCGTGCTGAGCATTTTGGAAAATTCCCATTTATGTGAAATTGGTTTAGTACTAAAGGTTCATGTTGAGCCCGCCTTAACATTTGTCGGACTTGAAATTGATTTAATATTAATTAAGGAACAGTTACGAAATTATTCAGAAAGTTTCAGAATTTTCTTATGATTTGTTTGTGAGCAATATCGATTCGTGCTGTGCATTTCGGAAATTTTCCCTAGCACGAATCGATTATACTCAATCAATTTGATATAAACGGGAAATTTTCCGAAATGCACAGCACGAATCGATATTGCTCACAAACAAATCATAAGGAAATTCTGAAATTTTCTGTATAGTTCCATAATTGTTCCTACATTTATATTAAATCAATTTCATGTCCGACAAATGTTAGGACGGGCTCAGCATGAACCTTTAGTACTAAACCAATTTCATATAAACGGGGAATTTTCCAAAATGCTCAGCACGAATCGATATTGCTCACAAACAAATCATAAGAAAATTCTGAAACTTTCTGAATATTTTCATAATTGGCCCTCCTTTAATATAGAATCAATTTCATGTCCGACAAATTTTTGAAAAATCCTAGCACAAGAATCGATTTTACTCAATTAATTTGATATAAACGGGAAAATTTCCGAATTGCACAGCACGAATCGATATTGCTCACAAACAAATCATGAGATAATTCTGAAATTTTCTGTATAGTTTCATAATTATTCCAAAATTTATATTAACCCAATTTCATGTCCGACAAATGTTAGGACAGGCTCAGCATGAACCTTTAGTACTAAACCAATTTTATATAAACGGGGAATTTTCCAAAATGCTCAGCACGAATCGATATTGCTCACAAACAAATCATAAGAAAATTCTGAAACTTTCTGAATAATTTCGTAATTGGCCCTACTTTAATATAAAATCAATTTCATGTCCGACAAATTATTGGAAAAGCCTAGCACGAACGATTTTACTCAATCAATTTCACATAAACAGGAAAATTTCCGAAATGCACAGTACGAATCGATATTGCTCACAAACAAATCATAAGAAAATTCTGAAACTTTCTGAATATTTTTATAATTGGCCCTACTTTAATATAAAATCAATGTCATATCCGAAAAATGTTAGGACCGGCTCAGAATGAACCTTTAGTACTAAACCAATTTCATATAAACGGGAAATTTTCCAAAATACTCAACATGAATCGATATTGCTCACAAACAAATCATAAGAAAATTCTGAAACTTTCTGAATAATTTCGTAATTGTTTTCATGTCCGACAAATGTTAGGACGGGCTCAGCAAGAACCTTTGGTACTAAACCAATTTCACATAAACGGGAAATTTTCCAAAATGCTCAGCACGAATCGATATCGCTCATAAACAAATCATAAGAAAATTCTGAAACTTTCTGAATAATTTCGTAATTGTTCCTACATTAATATAAAATCAATTTCATGTCCGACAAATGTTAGGACAGGCTCAGCACGAACCTTTAGTACTAAATACATAAACGGAAAATTTTCCAAAATGCTCAGCACGAATCGATTTTACTCAATTAATTTTTATATTAAATTTTCGTGCTAACTCTAGCTAATACTCAAACCTCCATTAGGTTTTACAACATTTTATTATTGAGTTTTCTTTTTATTTTGTTTAATAATAATAAATTTAATTATTGGACGATGGATAATTTAACGAAATTATTATTAAATGAAAACGTTCAGTTTAATAGTAAACTTAAATACCTAATATTATATTTATTATTATAATAATTGATCAGCCGTGTACAATTTTTTAGTACTATTCAATGGAAAAAAATATTTTGTTTTGATATTTGAAGAATTTGTTGCATATTATATACATTTTAAAAAAAAATCGTGCTAACTTTTCGTGCTAGTTTCATATCGGTATATAAATATATTTTTTCCGTGTTTAATAATCTGTTTAAATATAAAAGAAATTCGTGCTAACTTTTTAAATAATAAGTGAGAAATACATTTTTTCGTGCTAACTTGTACTAAAATTGCATTTTCCGAGATCCAAATCATTAGTGTTGCCTCAGTGTTTTACGTGCTAACTTTTCGGACCAACTTCACAGACATCCGAAACGCACGTTATAAAAACTTTTTGATGTGTAAACATCTTTACTCGCGCCTACCAAAAATTTTTGTATTAGAGTAAACTTGTAAATGAAACGAACGGAAATGACGTACCTACTTCGTTTGAAAAAAAAGCAACAAACTCAATAAAAACAATTTTGTACTATACATGGCATGCTTGTATGGATATGTATAATAGTAGGGAAAAAGAAAAAAGTAATTTAGAAAATTAAATAGAAACCATCGACATTTCCATCGATCAGAAAAATCAAAATAATAATTTACGATACGAATTACAATTACGAAATTACATACTCTTACGATTAAAAACACAGTCAACATTTGTGTATGTTGCTTTATCACGAGTAACGAGTCTCTAGGAGCTGTTCATCACATCGGCTATCAATGATCCTGTCTTCTACTAAATGGGGTTATAATGACGTCTCGATTTTCACATTGAACTGCCAAAGTCTCAGGTCACAGTCACGCGGGTATGCTCAATTCATTTGCTTTCAAGTTGCTTGAGACCTGGCTGCGCAATGACGAGCATGTTAATATTCCTACGTTTGAATGCTGCGTTCAGTTCAAGAGAGATGGTCAGTGGGCTGCCGGAGTAGTAATTCCTTCAAAAGATCCATAAAATGAGCAAAGTGGATACAAATAGTTTGCAGTACGGACTTTCTCTTGTCAAAGGTTAGCCTTACTTTCTCGAAACCATTATTGACGTAACAAATGGACTGGCGAATGGAACTATGGGCTGTCTGAGGTATATTTAATGCGGCCATCCTGACCGGGATAACGAGAACGATGAAAAGTAAAAAATGTCAAACGACTCTGGATGGATTTCGGTACAAATTCATAAATTGGCAAGAAAACCACGCAGCTTAAAGCTGGATGGGCGCAGAAAACGAATATCAGCCGATGTTTGGTGCCCATTCCTAGATAAAGCTCAAGAGTTAATCGAAACAACAATCGGACAATTAATGTTAAGCGTAATCATTTTCCAGTTGTACCTGCATGTGCCACCACAATTCATGCATCACAGGGTGGTACCTACAATAACGAGATAGTCAGTATACTCTTACGATAAAAGGCGCAGTCAACAACTTATGTATATTGCTTCATCATGCTTTCTACCATGGATGTAAAAATGGGACCTCAATGGGTCTTCTTCAAAATGAGCTATCGCGCCTCACTACAAATCCGCTAAGTATAACAACTCAGGTTGTAATGGCGAATTTTGAACGAGACAATAATAACGTCTGGTCTTTAATATTGAACTGCCAGAGTCTCAGGTCACATCACCTCGACCTAACTGATACAGTCACGCAGGGATGCTCAATTTTCTTGCTTTTCGAGATTTGCGAGTACGCAATGACGAGCATCTTAATATTATTAATTTTGAATGCTGCGCTCAGTTCTATAGAGATGGTCAGTGGGCTGCCAGAGCAGCAATATATAAAAATACAAATGGAACTTATACAGTCACGTCGATTTCAGCTTCTCAATGGGAATAACACACTTTCTGTAACTGTATTCACCTCGCCGAATAAATCTGTCGAAGACATAGTGAAGTTCATACATTTCGTCCTTGCTCCATATTCTAAAAGAATTTCAAAAATTCTCCAAGGAGAGTATCATCTTTTGCCGATGATTATGAGCGGGGATTTCAATATTGCTGTTCCTCAAGCTGAACCACTTATAAACTTCCTGCGAGACGAATTCGATTTGCACATAAACTCAGATCGAAATATGTCGACTACGAGATATGGAACGACCAATGTGCAATTTTTCAATGGCTGATGCCACACTAGGGTAACTGGTATCCGGTAACTCGTTTGTTTCCCCTTTACCAATAAAATCAATCAAAAAATTACGACGCAGATAAAACCGATTTTATTGGTAAAGGGGAAAGAAACGAAAAAATTACCAGATAAAAGTTACCCTAGTGTGGATATGCTCAATGAAAATTAGAAAAGTTATAGTCTGTTTACACATCACCTTGAGAGTACTAATGAACTCACTCTTTTTTTATTTAGCTTAACTGGTTTCATATTTTATTTAACTCATTTGATATTTGTTTTTTTTTGTTTTATTTTATTTAAATCTGTTTGTACTAAGCAGACTCAATTTCCGTTTTGCTTCCGTCCGCGACGGGTATCGTTTTTCTTAGCTATCCACTTAGTTTACATTAGTTGCCTTAATTTTACAACAAATATTTGATTTTCATACTAATACATATTTTGCCGCATGTTGACTTCCAAATTTTCTTAACAAGGGTTTTCTAGATTTTAAAGATTGTGTAAAGCATCTGTAGATTTATTTACATAATTTTATCTAAATTATAATTTACTCGTTTATACGAAGTTTTACGCATACAATGAAACCAAAAAGCGGATTTAAATTTTTAGGAATGTTTCGGAAATTCTACACAAGTGAGAAGTTTGTCCTAAACCTTCCTAATTTTATTATTTAGGATAATTTAGGAAATGGGTCATGCTAATAGACACTATGACGATTTATAAGTTTCAAAATTGTTAATTTTGGTTTTCCCTTACGGCTCAGGTAAGTCACAAAACGCACTCATCTACATTCTATAAATAAAAAAACCAAGTTGTGTCTATCTGTTGGCCTGTCGGTTCCGAACGAGGGTTTTGGTGCTGAACCGATCTTCAAGAAAGTTTTAACATGTATAAGATTTTGTCATATCCAGAACAAACCTTACGGTATTTTTGAAGGTGTTGGACTCCATGTTTTAGAACCTCGCAATTTTTTTTTCTTCTAAAATTTACATTTTTTACGGGAATGAGAAGGGAACGGAGTAAATGAATTTAGTGACATGGTTGAATCCAAAGAGTTTATCCTCTAGAACACGCGGACCATCCTTATAAATTACACCGTTGCTTGATACTAAAATGAGCAGATTTTCGTTATATGTTTGAGGGGATCGAGCCACCGGAACGAGGTGCTCACATCAATTTTTTTCCAAAATGTTGATTTTTTATTTTTCACGCCTGTCCTCGATTTACTCGAACTTACGACGTTAGCATAAACATGGTGACCACAAGCATGATCATCTTGATTTTTGCACGGGCTTCTGGATTTTGGTTCTGTTCTGATTAGCACAACCTATGTGAGAGACTTGTTTAAGATCGCCCCAAAATTCGTATTTATTATAAGTATATTTAACTTTTTTAATATAATTTTCATAGATTTTCGTTCATAAATTGAGGAAAAACAGACTAGCCCTTAAATGATACTCCAATGAACTTGACACTTCTGATTGCAAGTTTCTGTAAATAATGTTCATTGACATCCGAAAAATATAGTGACCAATTCTGGATAACCACTTATTCAGCTAATATATTCTTCGGGTGACAATGTACATACCTGTTAGAAATATGCAATCAGGAGTGCATTGGTTTCTAGAACACTTTATGCCATAAAATCGTTCATTCAATGGTCTTTAATGTTCAATGGAATTGGGCCAATCCTAGATTAGAAAAAATACAGTCATTAGATTTTTCGGATGGCAATGAACATACCTGATAGGAATATGCTATCGGAATTGCTTATTCATGGATCTTATGGACAAATATTATTGAACGGTATACCTCTGTACTATGTTTGTTTAATATAGTTTATTTATCATTTTGGTTAAGGTTTTACCTCAATTTATGCTGAAAATTTACGAAAATTATATTTCTATGATAAGCACAAATTTCGTCAGTTTAGCCGCCCTTGGAAAATTTTACAATTAGGCTTAAATTATTTCTGGCTTTTTCCAGAAATCGGTTTTTTTTGTTTCGTCATTCAGGCGAAATTTGAAGTTTCGTTTTCCTTATTATTTTCTCATGATTGAAAGTTATGTGAAAGAGGAAATCTACCGCTATCATACCCTGTGACTTGAGTCACGTTTGACTCTTTGGCCATATTGGAAAAACGGGTCAAACTTTCTGCTCCCGCGCAGTTTTGATCTCGCCAGGAATTTGTTCCTATTTTTTTGTATTGCACTAATTTTCGCCAAATTTTCTTGATTATGGGTCCTCAGAAGGTCCTTTGCCATCTGCGAAATTGTATAATCTAATGTTTTTCCATTTTGATTAAAACTTTGTTTGTTGAATCCCAATTGTTTGCTGTTTTTGGAGCGCATGAAAATTTTGTAAACAACCACTAATTAAAAATTCATACATGATCAGATTGGTCTCTATGACATATCATTTGCAAGCTGAGAACGTTTACTTTTCGGCTGTGGAATTATTTTTTTTTCACAAAATCGGCCATTTTCCAATAAATTTGGAAAGCGCGTGCTCAAGGAAAAAGCGCATTTTTTTCTTTTCGTGGCTTTTTTCTCTCGGCTCCTTTATTTCTGATGTTTTGACACCTTACATTAGTCAGTAAATGTGGAATTTCCATCAATGTATATAAAGTCATCTCATTGATACTTGGGGAAAACCTGAGTCCTTCTAGTTTTGGGAAATAATACATTTTTGACATGACAGCAAGAGCAAATAGAAGAGAAAAAATCGATTTCGAACTTTCGATAATAAAAATAGAAGATTAGAATCCCACTGCTACACTGAATAGCAAAATAGAAGATTATTCTATTTTTGATTTCTTCTGTTTTAGTGAAGGAGATTTTTCAAGAAGAATAGAAGAATTCATTGAACGACGTGATTATTTTGTTAAATATTATAGTCAATTATAGAAAAGAAGATTTATCACTCTTCAGATCAAGAATAATGAAAAAATATTGAGGTTTTTCGTTTAAATTAACTTACTTCACCAACCTAAAACATAGAAAGTGAAGATTCAAATCTTGTCAAATTGGAGCAAAAAGGGAACATTTGTTTATGTTGTTTTTATTCAAGAAAATTTGTTTACAAGTAACAATTCTGACTCAAATCTTGGTCTAGTCTGACTCAAATCTTCTCTCTATCTTGGTTATAGAAAAATGGAGGTTAACTCCGTTAAACCGGTGTGTTTCCTTTGAAAAGATGATGCCGTCACCGTAACTCGAGGCTTAGAAAATGCACAAAGCGTGCAGGATACGTTACATTCTCAAACGGAATGATGGATCTTTCCAATGCCAAAATTTTGTCCACCGGGCTCGTTGCTGGGTAAGAAGTTAATTGTCACGAAGCTTTTGCGGTTGGAACATATAGTATCCTTAATCAAGTGCAAGGCAAGAGGTTTCATGCTATTTCATTAACACGCAAGTATCGCGTAATACCTCTTATAAATAAAACGTCTTCGATAAAAGTTCAGGATTAAGTTATAACAGTAGATCCCTTGTTAATTTTCCAAAGAAATTGTCTGACACAAGAAGAGTCCTCCCAGAACCTATAAACCCATTTCGATTATGAACTAGTTCCGCATGTTACGGAAAACCGCTAAATCGGCTCTAATAAATATATTCTCGGCAGAAACCGTTAAATGGCATTTCCGTTAAACAAGCAGTAGATGATGCAAACTCGTTGATCGTACAGACGGCGTTGCAGAAATATGCTGTCAACGGCCCGCCAGTTGTAGTAGTGGTACAGGATATGGACATCCTTGTACTGATAACAGCCCTGATCCCAAAACATCAAAAAATTTATTACTTGAAACCTGGAAAGGGAAAAAACCCCCAGCAAATGTTTTCCTCCAAGAGCTTGAATCCGCGGCCCTTCGTTATAGACAATATTTGATTTCTCCATGCGATTTAGGGAAGCGATACAACTTCCGCTTTTTTCGGGAAAGGAAAATCGTTAATAGTCGCCAAATTAGAGGGAAAGGTTACGAAGAACAGAGACACGGGACTGGAAGCGGTCATTGAAAGTTTTAAAAACCATAATCTTCCCCACGAGACCATATTTCAGGACGGGCAAATTGTCATTGCGTCGATGTACAGTGATGATGATACACAAACCCTGACAAAAATAAGATACGACATCTTCAAGCGATTCACCAGAGACAGAAACAGAGCAGGGCTACCATGCTCATCTATTTGTGGTTCATATGAGTCCCGCCAGTGTTTGAATTATGAAATTTAAAGGAACTTTATAACTCTTTATTCCAAAAACCTCGATCCGGATGGTTGCAAATAAATTTGCAAAAATTTGCCGAGAATCTGCAAGAAATTGTTGTTGAGTATTATGGGTAAATATTCTTCACTCTTTAGAGATTATAGTTTTCGTTAGGAAAAACCATTGGACAATAGTTTGTCATATGGGTAAAACTGGTTTTCGCTAGTTTTTCGCCAATTGGTGGGGTCCATCCTGCTGTAATTAATCTTATGGTCTGCTTTCTTAATAGGTATAACTTGAGCCCCCAACTTAAACGTTTCCCATTTTCGGTCCGAGGATTTTGCCAGTGAATGAATTGTAGTGGCGCCATCTACAATTGGTTTTCACAGTCCAAAATATTGAAAATAATATATTTGCAACGCCGCCCATCTCAAATTTTGTAAAAAACTTGCATATTTCATGAGTCTCAAAATTTTGGATTTTTCAACCCGACTTTTTGCAAAAAATATTAATGTTGCGAAAAAATCATTAGGACCATTTTTGTAGAAAATTAACTGATCTTCGAATCTTATCTGAACAAAAAAAATCTCTAACTGCCATATTTTGGGAGATATTCGCCGAAATTCGATTTTCCCGGTCTTTTGGGGCCATTTTCTCCCCCTACAACAGAATGTTTTCTTGAAAACTCGGTCTCATTTTTAATGAGGTACTAAATGCCACGTATCACCAGAAAATGAAAATTGCAACTAATAACTTACAGGATGGTCTTTTTTTCCTCCTCCATTTACTGGACTATAACGAAAGTGGGATTTTAAGTTTAAATTATTCATCCATTTAATAAATGAAATGCACAAAATACTCGCAACTAATTCCGCTTGATTGCCAATTACAAATGTATTTAAACCGAGATTTTGTATTTTCAATTTGTTTTTTTTATCGGAATGATTGAAAATTTGCAGAGTGCTCACAAAAATATTTTTTCAGAATTATTATTAAAAAATAAAAATAAATAAATAAAATCGACAATTTTATTTGTAAATATTATTCCGAATTGTGGAATACATTTTGCGTTATTATGGCGAATATGTATAAACAATAACAAATAATAAAAATAAAAAAAAAATGTTGGAGCATGTATGATGTACATTGTACCATATCAGTTAGTTGAAAGCTCAAAAAGCTTTTCAATTTAATATTTTTTGCGAAAACAAGTTATTCCGGTTTATGTTTTTCTCGAGTCCTATATACGAGAGCAAAGTTTTTTTTTGCACAACAACAAATTTTATTTACACTAAAAATTGAAAATAATACTAAAATTATATGAAAATGTATTTCGATAGTATTTGAGTATGCTTGTTGTTCAGGAAGCAGCGTTTGGTTGCCCATGTTCGAGAAAAAAAAACACAAGAGTTAGTTTTTCCAGTGAAATCGGCAGAAACAAATATACAAAAAAACAAATTTTAAATTCGTATTTTTTTTTGTAAATTGTAACAAATTCACTTTAACTTCTTTTTTTTTGTTCATTACAAACTGAAAATAAAAAAAAACTAAGCTTGTTAACAGAAATACGGTTAAACTATGCAATATATTCGTTTTTGGTAAAGCTCATACCTATGTACATATATAGCGAGTTATGTAAAAAAAATATCGAACAAATTTTGCAGGTGAATTTTTATTATACCGTTAATAGTTATGTACCTATCGAAAGAAAGTATGTACGTATGTACGGAATAAGGATCGTATTTGAATGACTAATTTAATTTCTGAAGCGAACACAAAAAGTTTTGAAATTTAAAAGTTGTTAAATAACTATATAGTTACAATGTATATATACAGAATTTTTTTTTAAGGTAGTGCGGTATCAAGCTCCCATTATACCACCACCCAGAAAAATGAAAAATGTAAAACTGGTAATTTTCCGAAAAAGGTGTACGTAGGTATTAAACACTAATAATGCAACGATAATTAGTTCAGACAGCTCGCGTATATAATTTAAAATCGCATACTCTACAAAAATTTCATTTTAATTTTTATCGAATAATGATAATATGCAAACTGAAATCGATGACATTCGATTATGTTGAATACCGAACAAAAAAAAAATATCGAATTAAATTACATCAAAAAAATAAAAATGAAAAGCCAACAACCGCAAAAGCTCGCATTAGTTATGCTGCTGCCATAAAATTCCGATTGTGAAATTGGATTGCGATTATGTCACACAATATTGGGGATCCAAAAAAAAAAAAAAAATAAAATAAAATAAAATCGAAAAATCTTAAAACCCAATTATTCGAATCACGAATATTATTTTTAGGTTTTCGTATTAAGTTATAAAAATATAATTTTCCAGATTTTTTTTATCGTATACCATTATACCTATACCACCTCCCCCCCTCCCCAGTACCAGTGCCACCGTATAAAAAATTATGTGAATTTGGTGTACATAAAGATACCCATTCCAAATTGCACCCGCCACAATCGTCTCGAAGAAGAAAATAATGAATTTTTGATCAACTATTTGTACATTCACCTTGCAGGTTTTCACGTGTGACCCAAATAATTTTTCTGCATTAAGAAATTGATTTAATATGGGGTGGCGTTATTTAGACGCAATGGTTCCGAAACTATTTTCCAATCAAGTTTAACATTTTCACAAATATAAAATAATTTTGATGAAATTTAAAAAATGATAGTTAATCTTTTCAAGAACTCTAACGTTAAGCGGTAAAATTGCTCAAAGGAAAAGTAGACTGATTGGGGATTTTATTCATGTTATTATTCATTTTTTATTTATAAAAGTTAACTCTTATTACTAAAATTTATAGAAAATGAAAATGTTATACAAGCAAGGTTGTATTTTCATACTTTGAACGCAACGCAATAGTGTTTATATCGTTAAAAATTTAGTGACCTGATTTAATATTGTGGAAAACAAATAACTGGATCGACTTTTTCCGATATACTACATAACATTCCTCCCCTTTTGAGAGAACTAAAATATTCTGAAGAACATTTATCTTATGGATTGTCTTCTAATATTTTAGTTCTATTTTAGTGTATATACACAAATAGTGTAATATTGTTTTTCTATTGTATATTGATAAGTTTTTCATAATTACTATCTGCAATGATCAGTAAACTGTTGAGTTCAATTGATCTGTCTTTCGTGTCAGCTCCGCTGAATTCTGAAAAATAAGCGCTGCTGAATTCTGGAATAACCTTAATATTTGTTGCTGGTTCATAGTGTCGTTAATCTGATTTTAAAATGTTGTATACTTGTTGATTTTAATATGTCCCACTGCTGAAGAGTTAATCTTAATAATGATGATTTTTTGGATCTCCTTTTGAGTTATTTGGCTCATGATTTGCTCTCAATATATCGTCAAACAGGTAGTTTTTGTTTTTGATGTTGAAAATGATTAAGGTCCGTTCTACATTATTGACATCTCCGTTTTTCTATAGCGCGGTTAGATTCTTTTTGATGTGTCTTGTGAAAAGTATACGTTTTTTACCCGCAGTATCCTGCCTACTTAACTTAACTTAACCCCTATAAACCTGTGTAGATCTTTAAATACATTATTTTCTGTTAGGGGTATTTCTCTTTGGAATTCTATTCCATTAGATATTAAGAGGTCAGCTTCTCCTGAATCTTTTAAAGCGTGTTATTTAGCAATTCCTCAGGGATATTTTAGCACTTCCGCCAACTCCTGGATCTAGTGTTTGTCATCAGAAATATTAATCGCATATCCTCATTACCAAATCAGTGGGATACTCGTATGCAACTCTTACAATGTAAGAGTTGACTCTCCTTTCACTCTCTTGAGAAGGAATTTTACGGACTTTATTCCTATTTCCCGGGTTTAGCGAAGCCAGCTTGCTGTCCTTATCTAGCTTTCGATCCTTGGCTATTCATGCGATTTCTCCTCCGTAGTCCTGTTCTTGCGTTAACTTTACCATCGTTGTTTCTGTAACCTGAAGTTCATTGCCGGTCTGCCATCTCTTGTTAACACCTTTTTGTCTACTATTGTTGATAAATCTTATACAATATACGCGCTTATTACTGTGGTATCCAGAAACCTTGTTCGACAGGTCTAAGAATATGTGCGCTACCTTTTTCCTTATCATTAACACTAATTTTTCTTCTAGCTCCGATTGTAAGCGTAATGGTAAGTCTGGAGTAACTTCATCAGTACTGCATTCGGGTGGCATAGATTTCAGAAAGGTTAGTCCATACCACCATAAATTGTTATATAGTAGTTCTCTGGTTGTTATGACACGCGAGGTAGCGTCTGCTGAAGTTTCTTATGATTTCTTGTTGTTCGTAACATTTCCTCGATTGTTGAAATTCTATTTGCCACAAATGTTTTGAAGCGGTTTGGGTCCCCTTTGATCCAACGTAGTGTAATGGTTGAGTCTGACCAAGCATACGTATTTATGTCTCCAAGTTTCATGGTATCCTGCATTTAATTCGAGGCGACGAATTGATATCTTTGTTTTGACTGGAGCAACTCGTGTTTTTGACATTAGTATAGTTGGGTTGTTATTTCACCACTATCCCCCACTGCCCCACAATATACAACTGCAGCATACGCATACTCTGATGCATCGGCAAACCCATGCAGTTCCAATTTACACCTTGATTTCATGTTGATCCATCTCGGAATTTTTATGTATGATATTTCATGTAGCTCATCCTTGTATTTCTGTCATTTGGTGGTTATATTTTCTGGTAGATGTTCATCCCAATTTATGCTTCCTGCATCATAATCTTGGCCATGATTGTTATTGGTGAACAACAATCCTATTGGTTTCGAAGAGTTCCTCAAGACTCAGATAGTAGTGAGCGTTTGGTTGATTGGTTGGCGGTTAGCTACACACCGGTTATGTTATTACCATATGTTATAGTTTTTAGCATATACGCCTTAATGGGCTCGGAGGGTTCCATTCTCCACAGTATTCGGTGGTAGTCTTGATCTTCTGCGTTGAGCCAAACTTGACGAAACATTTTTTCGATGTTGGCTGTGATGACGAAAACACCATGATGAGGTATGTAGTAAATATTTTCGACATGTTTATTTTCTGGGTTTTCTTGCGGTTGCTCCATGTGGTTTAGATCGATATATTCCTGCTTGAATTCTTGATGCAATTGCTTGTATGCTGGGTATTTTGCGAATCTTCTCTCGATTTGCAGAAATCTGGCTGAGGCTCTTCTCCGTTATTCTCCAAGCTTGGCGTGATTATTCTTAAATGGAATTTTTACGATTTATCGTCCACCAGCATGCCGCTTCAGTATTGTTTGGGACGTATTTTCTACCTGGTTTTCCTCTTCCGTGCGGCCTCTTTCTTCAGGAATGTTTTCAATCTCCACAAATAATCTCAGTTGTTCCTCGATTGACTTGGTTGTCACCATGGTTTTTCTAGTTTTGGTGTTTACGTTATTCAGGTTGCCAATTACGACCCATCCGAACTCCTGATGTTCTGTGCCATAGGTTCTCGATGGTCACCTTTGATAATACAATTGATATCAATGGATAGTAATCTGCTCCAATTATGAGATCAATCGAGTGAGCTTGATTGTAGTGTGGATATGCTAAATTTATGTTATTAAGGATGGGTCCATGCTCTAGTATCAGTATCGTTTTCAGGTAGTTGTTGGGTTAGCTTGTTATATATTAAAGCTGCGATGTCTAAGCTAAAGTCTCCAATCTTGGCAGTAGCTTTATGTTGATGGTGTGTCTACATATTCCTGTCTCGTTTCCCGCCTCATTTCTACTAAGAGCTCTAACTAATTGCCCCTATTTCTTGCGATAATTGATCCATTTTTAGTGTTACCTACTCCATTGGAATATTTTTGTTGCCCAGTGCTTCTTCAATAGATTCTAATTTTTTATACATACTCCTCATTAGGACATCTTGCTTCTTGAGCAGATTTTGGTTGTTACGGGCCACCCCTTTGGTTGTCCATATTGGGACAATGGTGATGGTGTTGGTCGTGCCGCATTGTTCAGGCGATAACGCATGTCGGCAAGTTGTTTGTCGTTAGTCTCGGCAACTATTTTTCTTGTCGTTCTATAAAGGCAAAAAAATCAGCGTATAGTTTTTTCAGCTCTTTTATTCTCCTTTCGAGATATAGGTTTTGCACTTCAAATTCACGATTTTGCAATTGATATTCAATTTTTTTTTATTTCATTCACAACTTTTTACAATTCAACCTCAATTTTTTCTGCAAATCTGCAAATATTTTTAAAACAGATTCAAGTTTTAATATTTCAAGTTCGTAAATTTTTTGCAAGTTTTTGCAAAATAATTTAGTGCTCTCAATTCTTAACGGGTTATGATGGGATTGGGTATGTTGAATGGAAATGGGATTCTTAAATGATTTTGGGAAGAAATTCTGGAATATGGCCACCTGGGACGGAACTCGATCAATTCTTAACGGATTATGATAGGATTGGTAATGTTAGATGGAAATGGGATTCTTAAATGATTTTTAGAAGAAATTTTGGATAATTGCCACTCAGACAATTTAACCGATTACGATCATGGGTTTGCATTATTTAATGGAATTAATGATTTCTAGAAGAAGTTTTTTAATATGGTCACCTACAACGGGGCACGGCTATTACTTAACCGATATGATGGAATTCGGCACGTCGGATAAGTATAAGTTTTGCACTTCAAATTCACAATTTTGGAATTATATCCAATTTTTTTGGAAAAAACTCCTTAATAAAATGCGCAAAAGTTGTAGAATTGACTGTAGAATTAGCTATGACTTCTTTATAAACAATTCCTTGACAATTCGTTGCTGCTATCAGCGATACATTTCTGCCTCTTACCACTGGCACCGTCACATGAGCACTTGTATTAATTCTTGATCGCGCTTTCGATCGCCTTAAATGGTAGTTAAAGCCACTTTTATCCACAAATATTATATTTTTTCGATCTTGTGGTGCATTTTCCGAAAAATAAATTGCATAACTCCTTCGAAGATCCTGGGTTCTGTCATCATTTAGGCAATCCACCTCAATTTGGCCAATTTTAAGGTTATTCTTAGTTTACGTAGTCCGTTTCGAATTGAAGAAATGCTAAGCACTATGTCAGCCGATTCTCTCAATTTTTCTTTGATATTCTTAAGGGTTATCGATGGATTATCGTCCACAAGTTCCTCAGTTTTATTTAAAATATTGTCATTAATTTTTGAGAATCTTTTTCCGCCATATTTTCTTGTAATTATTTCCTCGCCATCTCTCAAATATTTTTTAATAATTGTATTAGCGGTGTTTTTATTTATACCGGCTAGTTCCGCTGACTCTACAATTGATTTCTCATTGTAAAACTTAATTAATATTTTTTTAGACACTAAACTTGTCCTTTTATAATGCTGGCCGTGTCTCGTTTGGCGAATAGCACGTGACTTTTCCTGCTCCTCTGACCCTTGCAAATCATTCCTACCACTTTCATTTTCTGGATTTAATTTTGAAATATAAAAAAACGGAATATTTTTTTCAAAAACTATGTCAAAGCTCGCAGAATAATGATTCGTATATTTGTAATTATCTGTTTATATACTGATTCTTAGTCCTATACCTTCTCTAAATATCTTTTCTTATTTCATAAATAAAACAGTATATAATATTTAAAACAATAAATCCAAAATAATGTACCCAAACGACCTGATCGATCGCATGATCTAAAATTATAATTTTTATTAGAGGTATTACTTATACTTATCCGACATGCTCCATTCCATCATATCGGTTAAGTAATAGCCGTGCCCCGTTATAGGTGACCATATTAAAAAAACTTCTTCTAGAAATCATTAATTCCATTAAAAAATGCAAACCCATGATCGTAATCGGTTAAATTGCCTAAGGTGGCAATTATCCAAAATTTCTTCCAAAAATCATTTAAGAATCCCATTTCCATCTAACATAACCAATCCCAGCATAATCCACTAAGAATTGATCGAGTTCCGACCCAGGTGGCCATATTCCAGAATTTCTTCCCAAAATCATTTAAGAATTCCATTTCCATCCAACATACCCAATCCTATCATAATCGGTTAAGAATTGATCGAGTTCCGCCCCATATTCCAGAATTTCTTCCCAAAATCATTCAAGAATCCCATTTCCATCCAGCACACCCAATCCCATCATAATCCGTTAAGAATTGATCGAGTGCCGTCCCAGATGGCCATATTCCAGAATTTCTTCCCAAAATCTTGGGATTCTCCATTTCCATCCAGCATATTCAATCCCATCATACTCTGTTAAGAATTGATGGAGTTCCGTCCCAGGTGGCCATATTCCAGAATTTCCCCAAAAACTCATTTAAGAATCCCATTTTCATCCTGCATGCTCAATCCCATCATAATCCGTTAAAAATTGACGGAGTTCCGTCCCAGGTGGCCATATTCCAGAATTTCTTCCCAAAATCATTTAAGAATCCCATTTCCCTCCAGCATACCCAATCCCATCATAATCGGTTAAGAATTGACCGAGTTCCGTCCCATGTGGCCATATTCCAGAATTTCCTCCAAAACTCATTTAAGAATCCCATTTCCATCCTGCATACTCAATCCCATCATAATCCGTTAAGAATTGATGGAGTTCCGTCCCAGATGGCCATATTCCAGAATTTCATGCAAAAATCATTTAAGAATCCCATTTCCCTCCAGCCTACCCATTCCCATCATAATCCGTTTATAATTGGGAGCATTGAATTATTTTGTAAAAAATTTACGAACTTGAAATATTAAAACTTGAATCTGTTTTAAAAATATTTGAATTTGCTTTGCATTGAATTGAAGTTAGTTTGAAAAAACACGAATTTGCTTTGCAAAAAATTGACCATGAAATAGAAAAAATTGAGGTTGAATTGTAAAAAATTGAGGTTGACTTGTAAAAAGTTTCGAATGAAATAAAAAAAGATTGATTTTGATTTGCAAAATCGTGAATTTGAAGTGCAAAACCTGTAGGTTTTCGTCTTTCGACTATGTCTGTCTTTGCTGTAATTTCTTGCTTGAGCCAATATTTGTTCACCTATCTCACTTTGTTCGTTCAGCAACTTTTCCATTTCGTTGATCTGATGTGATTTTCGGCTTGTGTTGATTTAACAGCTTTGTTTGAGTTGTAAGACCAAACGTTATCAAATTAATTGTTTTATTTAATTGTTGTTTATGAATCTCCTTGAATAACTCTCGTTGGTGGATCGATTGATTCTGCCAGTTGTTGTTGCAGAATAAGTTACTGTTTATTCTTAGGTGTTGATTCTTTTTTATGCTCGAAGGACCATGTATAATCATGTCTTTGCTCTGACTATGTTTAACTTGATTATTTTAATAACTGCTGGTGAGGTTTAACTAATCAGTGAGAACTATATGGTTGTTGTTTTTAATTCGTTCGTTATATGCAAGTACAACAATTACAGTTCATTTGCGTTAATAATTTAATGCAGCGAATGAAAAAATTCTAAAAGCTATTGACAAGTAATTACATATAAATTATGTACGCTGAGACAGCAAATTTGTTTTTCATATAATTGCATTTGGTATTACGAACAGTTGTTGAATAGCTCGTTGACCTGGTGAGCTTGCCTTAAGAATCACTAGCTTGTGCTCATATGTTCACTTTAATAAAGTTCGACTTTTTTACACTCAAAACCAATACAATAATGAAATTCTAAAATTTTTTCATCCCAAAGGATTTTTGGAACTAAGCCAAATGCTAACAAATTTTAATAAAATTTTATGTCTCAACGAATTTCGTCATAATTTTAATGAGTTCTCCCCTTATATCTAAGTAAAAATATCATTTTGAGGAACAATATGATTTGTATAAATATTCAATGCCAATTCTTATTTTTATAATTGACAAAACCAGAAACATTTTCATTCCAAAATTTTTATTATTAAGTCGTATTTTAGCTGAACTGAAATTATATTCGCTTTACAATAGGGCACCCAACTCCTTCCTATAATAAGCGCACACATACTATTTCCGTCAAAGTTATTTCTTCTCAAGGATGCATTCACCAAATAAATAGAAAATTACCCGGAAATGTATATAAATTATTATTTTTATATAACATTTTGTTTTCGCATAAATAAAATTAAAAATACTAAAATTGCAATAATATAGCATTAAAAACGATATAATAATATTATTATTTGTCTTGAGGGTTGGTTCTTGTGATTGCTTGCAAAGAAAAAGAAACTGAAAATATAAAATTTTGTATGCCAACAAAAAACTCTTGTCTATATACTCTCGACAAATAAACACGAGATTTGAGAAGAGCTTTTCTAGACGTGAATTCATAAATATTTTGTTTTGGTTCTTTCCATTCACCAGTCTTTCGCAGCTGAATGATTTTCTGGAAATATAAATGGAACCGAATATAATATTATGTGGGGGGGACGATATAAAAATAGATTCTATCTTGATCTATATTTAGCGACATATATGTACGAGTCACCAATAGTGACATTTTTAATTACTTAATTAGGTAGTCGCAGAATCGCAAGAAAAATTCTCAGAAGCACAAATTATATATAAATAATTCAATTATAGAAATGGGATAGGCGAGGTACGATGATGGAATAATTTTTTCTGCTATTTTAATTGCTTCCTGTTTTATGCATCAATTATTCAGGTCATAATCAAATTATATCAATATTCTTCGTAGACGCTTCTTGTGAACCAATGTCAATATTTTGTGTTTTAATTAAATGACAAGCTACAGTGAAAATTCTACTACTGCATGTCTACTCCACTGCCGTATAGAATTAATTCCTCTCCAAATTTAATTATCCAGAATATAGAACAAAACTATATAAGAACATTCTCGATAAATGTTTACAATTAATTATAATTTTTTTTTATCAGAAATCCATAAAATATTTTATGATTTAATTGCTTTTTCAGTGTTTCTTCTGCATTCTATCGATTTTCATTTTATTTTAGAAATGAACTGCGGCACGTATTTTTGTTTCTTGGTACATATACCGTGAATAGTTTTATGTACAATTTTCCGATTTGACACGTCACACAGTGACTACAGTCTATAGAGATAACATAAAATATCATTTGTGATTTTCCATGTAATGTACAGTAAATCAAAATACAATACAGCTGATTTTTAAGCGTTTTCAAACATCTATAACTTTCTATTTATTTCTGTATTATGTAAGTAATACATTCGGTAGGGTACCCCAACGCACCCATCCCAACTACGCACATTTTATGTAAATTTGAAAAAAAAACGAGCGACAGCAACATAAAAAATAACTTAAATTGCAATTTTTTAATTCTCCAAACCAATGATGATGTTTCTGTCGTCGAAGGCGGTATGGGGTGCTATTAAATTACCATAAAATACTATTTAATGTCCAATTGAATTCTGTAGAAAGTGGAAATAATTTTTTTGTTAGAAAACATAAATAAGGAAAAGCGAAATAAATTATTGCGCTCGTAATTTAGCGAGGAAACATTAAAGATGTATGTAGACGCGCTTCGGTTTTGGGGAGTGTCGAATTTTGAAATAAACGGAAAACGTATTTTTCTTTTGTTGTCGAGTTATAAAATTTCCCTTTTTTCCGTTTAGCTTTATAAATTAAATATTCAAGTTTTCAAAAATTTGAGAAATAAAAATTTGCTGTCGATCAATACTACAGAACAAACGATGTGCCAATTAGCGGGACTTTACAGGAAATACCACAGAGTCAACTATAAATGGTGTCTTTATTTACACCCAAGAGAAAAATCATATTCAAGCAGCGTTAAGTTTAATTGTTATTACAATTTTGCGTTTCTTCTTCCACAGCCTGTTTTTTACTTTTTCACTCGATCATCCATTTTTTTAGTATATCGAGGAATTTCCAAAAATACGGTCAAAATCACATGTTGCATGGATTCTTAACTATTCTTTAAAGATTATATAACATTCATAAAATACACTGGACTCCAAAATTAATGCACAACTCAAAATTTACTTACTTTCGGGCGTTTGATGTAGTTTCGTACTGTATTTTACAAATAAAACTGTCAGCGTTTCAACGTTTAAGTTACAAATTTTATTTACACCAACATCTATAATTTTTTGAACAATTCACTATTTTACTTTTTATCACTGTTCACTATTTTTCATTTATTTGTTCCATTTATTATATCTGTTCCATCGGTGGCGGTTCAGAATCATTAGCTGAAAATAAATAGTAAAAGGTATTAATAATTTTGTGTATGTACATGTATAATTCAATAATTAACTTTCAATTATTAGTTGTGCAACTTAAATAGTAGCTGTGTTCCAATGGAGAAAGCAAACTACTCACAAGTACTTGTATCTACTCGCAGATACCCATGCTCAAATGGTGGTGTAGATGTTGAAAGTAGTTACGCATAAAATTAACGGTAGGTATTTTCGTTCAAAAAATTCTAATAGATGGCTTTGTGAGGAGTAGGCTATGTTGAAATGTCAGCACAAACAATATTTTTTGTTTACTTCTGTGAAATACCAAGCGACTTTTGACATATTCTTCTTTTCGGCCAGCGTATATCATAATCAAACCATTGCCTTCATTATAAAACCAGTTCTTACTCATTTTTGAGATTTTGTTGTGGATTTAGTTAAAAAATAATAATTTTCCAAAATAAGACGACAGCAAAATTATACTCATAGCTAACTTTGTACACAAAAAAGGTTATGTTTTACTTTTGTCATAGTTTTAGCTCGTTCCATTGGTTATCTACTTACAAGTTCTTGTGAGTAGCAAATTTGTCCCATTGGAACACAGCTAGTGTACGTTCACGTAATATTAATATCGACTGTCATAATTTATTATGTAAATAAAACAAAACTTACCATTGTACGTAAATGACAGTGGATTTGCTCTAATTTGGCACGAAAGCAAATAAAGGAGCAACCTGCATTATCGACAGCGATGTTATACGAATATTAATTTAATGAATATTTTTTTATTTATCGAAATAAAAATATAAACAAAAGTCAATAGAAATACAAAATTTGACATTTACGTTAGGACAATTTTAATTAGTTTGTATTTATAATTTTAATCATATTTAATAAATAGTGATACACAAATAAATTATACTCGTATTTGGTATCCTGGTTATTGGTTACTCGATTTTCAAAAACGAACTCATACTCGAAGGTTATCAAAACATAAATAGCCGCGCGCAAAATTTGTGCAACTTCAAAACTTCAAAGTGAACGAAAAGCAATTAAAAAATTAAAGTTCCAGTAAAATATTGTTTAATTACCAATGGCCGCTTCAAGAGATGATTTAATACTAGCAGGTTGGGAAAAACGTTTAAGCCGATCAACTGGTAAATAAAATTCTTATCAAATATTGTTTGAGGTTATGTGAATGGGAAGAAAGGTCAATAACCAATTTTTTCTTTCCGTGGTTTTACTTATTGCAGGAATGCACTGTTATTTAAATATGCCTACAAAATGATCTCAATGGGATTTACCTACAGCACCAGCTGAACGCTCCACATAACAGAGCCCAAGCCAAATACAAGCAATTAACTTATTGGTAAAACCAATAGATAAGATGAAAACGTAACTCGGACAAAGGATGAAACATATAAAATACTTGAATGATTTAAAGAGCTGATCGGGGGGCCACACTACCAGAATTAGACGAGAAATATTCTGATTGTAGCTCAGCGAAACGGGGTGGCGATTTAGATTTATTTAGTCGCGGTGTTATGCCAAAACCATTCGAAGAGGCTGTTATTAATTTAAAAGTTTGTGTAACATCTGATATTATTGAAACAGATTTCCGTAATATAAAGTCGCATGATCCCAAAGCCAAGGTGATGGTCGTCAGTAATCAAAATGATGGGGTTGTGACTTCGAGTAAATTATGTGTGCGATTGTCTTGGGTACTTGGATGGTGATGGTACATAAATTGGTTACACTCACAGTGAATGTTTAGTTGCTTCCGGCTAAAGTGCCCACAAGTTAACAATACAATTTCATACGACGTATCTGCTGGTAGTGTGTAACACAGCACTGTTCACCACTGTGTTTCATACGAATTTTCGTTCAACCCTGAGGTAGGTGAATTGAACACCACTTGCAAATTTTGGATGTGAAGTTTTGGTTGACGAAAAAGAATTGAGTTGGTGATGTGCGTTGTAAATAGCCAGATAAAAATCTAAATTATAAAAATTATTATAAAATTTTGATTATTATAAGTAATAAATAAAATGAAAACATAAATTGTGTATGAACCCTAATTATTTGATAACATACCAAATGAACATTGAAATTTTATTAGTAGTGATCCTTATAAAATCGAACGCATACAATTTCGGTTGCTCGGTAGTTTTATTTTGATATTTTATCGGTATATCGTCCGGAAAATACATTACACCGCTAGTTTTTTTTTTGGTGTACGCAAAATAAAATTTAAAAACTATAAGTTTACAAATGACTATATTAGTTTATAAGATAATATACTTATAAGATTGTAACTATTCGATTAAGTCAAATTGGTAATTACATTTTGGACAATTACATTGGACAATTACATTTTGAAGTTGAACAAAACGTGAAAACACAACTAAATATATCTAATTAAATAGTAATATGACCGAATAATATTGAATATTATTACAAATCGTAACTACATAATTTACAACCGGTAGAATAGAACTATTCTATACCAGCAAAAAAGTTGGTTTAAAACAATTCCAATTTGGGATTACATATATGAGATTGTTGTTGTAAATTACTCAAAGTAAGACCGCAATAATCTAAGTAAAAAACAAAGAAAAAACAATTAATCAAATGGTACAACATGTGTTTTCAAGGACAATACTAAAACTGTGTTTAGTGTTAAATACTGTGTAGTAGCTTTGTAAGCCACAATAAATCTATAAACTTAGTGATAGTTATTGTAATTTTAAAACTTATATGAGCACAGTGAACTTAAAGTGCAGTTTTTTTTAGTTAAAACGTGTATATCCTCTACATACATAATCTGCGAGTGGAACGTTTAATTTTAACACTGTGAATGTCGTGGCTTCCACCTAAGTTCGTGAAGTATGTCGGTGCATGGCAAAAGCGAACTGTATACAATACCGCAATCTGTCCTTAATATTCTATGCTCGGAATCTTAAGTAATACAAATTATTTATATATAAACTAATATTGTCGTTAACTAATGTAATTCATAACGCGTAATACTAAACGACTAATATCCGACAAAGGATTTACCACGATGAAATTATAATAAATACTCGAAATAATAATTTTATGAAGTGTTTTGTAACCAAAATTAACCGAATATAATTGAACTAAAATATATACGTAAAAATTACGTTATAAGATACTAGTGAATGTGCGGTTGTTTGGAACAAAGTAGCCCGACATTATTATTCTACGGATTCCTGATGCTACGAAGCAGTAAATAAAAAGATAATAATAATGGATTCGTCATTCAATTTCAACGATCAACTTTTATTGGTCAACCTCATTCAACATCCATCAGTTCATCATCTTCAACTCATATACGTCGGTAAATTTTTTTTATATTAATTTTTTTGTTGTAAATTACAAATTTTTTTTATTTAAAATTTTTTAATTTGACATTAATATCTAATTATACGCATGATGTCTAGTTTTGTATTAATACTATTTGAATATATTATTTATAGGATAAGAGTAGGCTAGGGTTAGATCAGGTATAGGTATTTTTTAATTATAGCGTTTATCAACGTTGAATTTTCTTTTACGATTTTTTTTTTGTTTTTTTCGTAACTTATAAATTGATAATGTTAATCATTTAATATTTTTCTCGTAGGATTATTATTATATGATCCATTTTCAATAATTATCTTAAATAAACTATCAATGTTAAAATTACGGAAATTCTAATGCGTTCACCTATTATTATTATTATTATTATTATTATTATTATTAATATTGTGGATCACCATAAAATGAATTTGTAAACTGATAAATGGGTAGGCTTACTGGCTTGGGTAAATAACAACCAACAATGGCAGGCATAGTGTTCCCCATTTCACTTTCGTCGAGTGTATTGTTCAGGCATTACGAAATCCTGTTATGTTTATTGAATTCCAAACTTTTACTTGAGATAATCCGTCCAAAATGAATTCACTCACTCTAGTTGGTAATGAGATTCCTTTTTTTTAAATTGTTAATTCTGTAAATGTCGTTAGCGTTCGGGTCAGACTTACAATTCAACGTCAAACCCCTTTGAATATTTTTTTTGTAATATATCATTCAGCATAATAATTATCTAATTATTTCAAAATGTGTTCTTTAATTTTACCTCATAAATGCTTTGATTGTCTTAATTTCACTTTATACAGAAGCGGTCTCGCAAGACTTATGTAACCCTTGAAAACCCCACCCCTTACTCCTGAGCAGTAGCCGCGCTTGAAACGACCGCTCATGGGCAATGCATTCGTAAGTTGATTTCTGATGGCGAAATGATGTTTTACGTGCCCATCTACATGATGGGAAATACCATACATCACTTGCAATTCCGTTACAAGTGGTTTAAAAAATACAAAGTAAATAGCAAACGATGGTGTGGTGTTTCGGAAAGTTTAAAAAATTCGTAAGTAATTTCCATAAACTCTGTGCAAATAAGAAAATCGTTCACTAATCATATGTATTTATATTTTATTAGGTTTGTTCGATTTTATTCGCTACTAAAAGTGGGGAAACTGAATTAAGGATTTTCGATGTCAAATGAAATTCAAATTTTATTTTTAAATATGTATATTTATTGCATTTCTTTGAAATGTATTAATTTTGTAAATTTTTTCCTTACTCCTATTTTTTGCATGTTACATTGTTTTGTAAAGTGGTACAATCTAATCTTAAAATATAATTCAATAATTTTTTTTAATTAATAAATAATAGTGCGTGTCTATACCATCTCTTTGATTTAAGTGATTACAGATATCACAAAAACTTAAATCTAACATCACAATATTTTGTATTGATCTTAAAACTAATGTGCTATAAATATATTTATCACTTACTGTCCCTACATAAATTTAAAAAAAAAAATCGCATTTACAAATAATTAAATAGATGTTGTGAACTCCTTTTGAAGGAGTAATTAAATTACCCCATTTTTTTTTTTAAATTAAATAGTCTTAAATTTTCTAGGAGTTGTTCACTTTTGTGAACTACTTTTAGATGGTCTTTGCACTTCAAAAATTTTTTAAGTTGGTTTGCCTGAATATACCCCACCCAATACGTTAAAATATCACATGAATATTCATCCAAATCCAAATCAATTAAGTCTAGCGCGCTAACTCGCTATCACCAATTGCTAGACTAAAATTTGTTTGTTTGAGTTTGGATGAAATTGTTAAAATTTCAGGTAAACCAATGTTGTCCGTACCTTGAGCTTTTATGGCTTTTTTAATGATCAATCGTTTATATGACGCCATAAATTGTTTACAAGTTGGATTGTTGTTTCGACCAGTTCGATACCGAATCAGGCCGAAAAACAACTCCAAATGGTCTTGGCTGAATTTATACATATTAATATATTTTAATTTATTCGTTAGTATAAAGTCATTACACAATTCTTTTATGCTTTCAATAGAAAGCCTACAAACCCTGTTTTGAAATTACTATTTAAAACGAGCAATTTTTTATTATTGTTTTCGTATTCGAAATTATAAATAATCTAATTTTTCAATAAATTTATTGTACGAATTTTTCGATAGTGGCCTTTTATAAAAATATTTAGCTGTTAAATTGTTGCTATTAAAAATATCAAAGCAATCCTTTATTAATTCTAAAAATTTTGCCGTAGGAAGACAGTTTTTAAATTTCTCATTTTTTTTTGTTTTAAATATTTTAAGGAATTGGCTACCCTAACCCCCCGATTCTGACGATAAGACTACTAAGACTATCTTAGCTAAGACTTTCTTGTTAACCCCCCGATTCTAACGTGCAGTCACAGACGTATTTTCAGTCTTAGCGAAAACTTTTGTCTTAACGAAGACTAGATACTTTAAAATCGTATTCTGCACTTAGTCTTATCTGTCAGTAGTCTTAAAAAATTGTCTTCGTTAATATCAGCGAAAAAGGTGGTCTTAGGAATCATAATTTTGACATTTACACAAAAACAATAATTATATGTATTTGACTATAAAACCGGAAAAAATATTCAAAATACAATATTCTGTACTCTTTCAGCATATATAAAACATAAATTTGAGTTTTTTTTACCAATTTCGAATTGAACTGTCGCTTTTCGTTCATAAATTTGAAACAATATCGTAAAAATTTGGTTTCGACTGCTCTACAAAAGTCTTTGGAGAGTTTCTAATATGTTATTTAAGACTACTGTCTTCAGAATTTCAATGAAGACTTTAGTCTTAAAAAATAAAGTCTTAACAAAAAAGTCTTAGCTAAGATAGTCTTAGTAGTCTTGTCGTCAGAATCTGGGGGTAAGACTTTATTTTTTAAGACTAAAGTCTTCATTGAAATTCTGAAGACAGTAGTCTTAAATAATATATTAGAAACTCTCCAAAGACTTTTGTAGAGCTGTCGAAACCAAATTTTTACCATATTGTTTCAAATTTATGAACGAAAAGCGACAGTTCAATTCGAAATTGTTTAAAAAAACTCAAATTTATGTTATATATGCTGAGAGAGTACATAATATTGTATTTTGAATAATTTTTCCGGTTTTTATAGTCAAATACATATAATTATTGTTTTTGTTTAAATGTCAAAATTATGATTCCTAACAGCGAGTTCATACGACGGATAAAAATCTCGGATTTTACTATCCCATCGTTTTAACCAATTATATCACGTAAATTATACAACGGGCACGCCTCTTTTCATATAAAAAAGTTGAAAATATTGAAAAATATATCTGGGATAGAAAAAGCCGAGATTTTTATCCATCGTATGAACTCGCAGTAAGACCACCTATTTCGCTGATATTAATGAAGACAATTTTTTAAGACTACTGACAGATAAGACTAAGTGCAGAATATGAATTTAAAGTATCTAGTCTTCGTTAAGACAAAAGTTTTCGCTAAGACTGAAAATACGTCTGTGACTGTACGTTAGAATCGGGGGGTAAGGCTAAGTACCTGTAATTTACTCTCATAATTGAGTTTTCAAAATTTAAATGAGTTGCATTTATTCGCGGTGCAAGTGCAAGGCCTTTCTCTAATTGCATTTTGTGTAGCATTTCAATGTATTGCCATTCAATAATCGTATTTTCTGATTTATTATAAAATCTTATGGCATATTAATACATATGGCAATTATCGATTAATATAATTTTTTTTTCATTTAATGGTTCTACATAAAAATAAGGTTGTTCTGGTAATGTCGCACCTAATATGTCTGCAAAGGTAAAGTTAGCTCGTAGCCCATCAAACGTTAGGCTAATTATTTGCGCATTACATTCCTCGCGTAGATGGGAAATGAAGAATCGCACTACGTGTGCTCTTTCATCTCCGGTTAACGAAGAAATATGCTACTGGAACTTTATACTTTAAATTCACAGCGCACAAAAAAAAAATACTAAAACATTAGTAGCCAATGTTCCATCATCATCGTCAAAATCGTCGAAACAACCAGCACCGTAGTCGATATACCCCAGAACAACCTTATTTTTATTGTCCCAGTCTTTGGATTTTTTAATAGACATCTCGTCCATCATTAGAGCAAAATATATTGGCTGTTGCTCATTTTGGATTTTGTTCCGAATTTGTTGAACGGCTTGCACTTTTATTCCAGGATCACCTTCGGTATTTTGATACCATCGCCTAATTGTTCTAACTGCAGGCAGTTGTATTTTATCTTTTTTAAAATAATTCCTTAAGTGCTCGTAACCGCTTGTAGAAAAAAACTCATCGTCATAACAAACTGCCGCAATTTCGCTGAACATTGCCCACCTTTTTTGTCCTCTTCTAATTCCTTAATAAATGATTTTTCTTCACGAATCTCCTATAAAATAAAAAATCATTAAAAATTAGAATTTTAATAAATTTTGTACTTTTATTAAATAATTTTATATACAATTTGTAATTTTAAATATATTACAATTTATTAAGTATTTTACGAATACGCGTTACACCTATACTGACTGCGGATTGGCAATCTCTATTTTGGAAAACTCAATCAAGCACTCTAGAATAAAATTCAATTCAGTTCAATACATCTTGAAAAACTTGGAAATCTATTACCAAATTCAAGCTTATTTTGTAGGGCACTTGAAAAAAATTTCTAAATGATGAGGTTTTCTCTTTTCGGGATCACTAAACCGCAGTCGGTATAGACTATCATCTATCAATTACCTTAATATATTATTAATTCGAGCAAATAATGCCATCCTTGATCCAAAAAATTGGTCAATTCATTAACCCTAACCAAATGCTCGTTTTGAAGTACGCGGAGTATAATCGACGTCCAAATTTATGTCTCCAGCATATCTGAAGTCTCGACTTATAGGATTGTTTGATGCCGTTGTTTGAGGTGACATCTTTCTTCGTTTAATTGGTGGCGTTTTCATGTTTGATGTGAATGGAAATAGTGAAACATTTTCAGTATTTTTTCCGGATGATGTAGCGGAGGCACTTGGAACTTCTGTAGCAAAGGGACTTCGAATCAACACGTTTTGAATGTCGTTCAGTATATTTAAAGATGATTGGGCTTCTTCCAATGCAATTATACATCTGAGTACACAAAAAAAAATAATGTTACTTATTGCAACAATTATGAAGCATATATTGAACATATCACATTCCATTATCCAATAAAAACTTGGAATGTATCGCAGACTTTGTAAGGCGGCCACTATGAGTAATATATTTCTCATCGAAATGTAATGAGCACAGCTTTTAATTTGTATTAAAATCCGAAGCGCACATTTGGAATTATTTTAAGCCACAGATTACGATATTCTGCAGTGATAGGTGGTCTATAAAATTATCAATTTGTATTAATTTAAAATTATTTCTTTTATACAATGTTTGAAAATCAAATAACGTTTTACTTACACTTGCAGCATGTATGACCCCGTAGATTTACTTGGGCAACTAAAATATTTAAAAGGCATCTTGCAACTGCCCTTGCGGGAGGTTTTATCAAAAAAAAATTTAATTTATAAATTAAATTAACAATAACCAAATTAACACAAATTAATTTAAATTGAATACACAGAATTGCTTAAAATTTCGAACAAAAATACAAATAACACAAAAAAACACAGTCGCTATGATACTTCGGAACAAAATGATGCTTGTTATGACACATAAAAAAAGAAAACAAAAAAAAAGGGCGTTACTAAAGAAATGTTTTGGTGTGAAGTTAGTTATCGTTAAAAATGTTTAGTGCTGCCGCTTGGAAACTTTTGCGGTACCTATTTTTAACGAAATCATGTTTGTGTGCAGGTTTACTATGGAATGCCCCTTATAGAATATTATAAGTTATTTGTATAACACTTAATAACACTGACATGGATCGGGTAGTTAAATGATCCTACTATGTTCGGGTAGTTAAATGATTCAGTTCAGCATTTAGTTGAACTGATCATTTTGCCGCTAACTTCTTTTCACGCTGTCAATTGGATTACAACAAATAAACTCAATTTTTGCTCGGTCACTTTTTTTTTGAGACATTCGAACCATTATAACCAACAGAAAGTAAACAATGTTTGGAGTTAATAAAAAAAATAATATTAAATTTTTTAAGAGCTGGGAGTTAATTCGCGTTTCGTGAAATAATGAAATTGAAAAGTTTTTTTCTTTAGCAATCGAGTAGGTTTGCGTTCCCCATAAGAAATTTTGATTTCACACAGTAAAATTTAAAATTACGTGCGAATAATTCAAATTACTAGATTGCGAATGAAAAAAAAAATTCATTTTCATTATTTCACGGAACGCGAATTGACTCCCTGTAAATAAATATTTTTATAAGACTGTGGGTGTATCTTTATTTAATTAAGTTCAGAATTCTTTCATTATTGCAAGTGATTGTGGGTGAATTCGCCATCAGCCATATTTCAATGTTGAGTAAACATTCATATGCCATATTGGGCGAAGGCACCTGCCGTTATCTAATATCTGGGTGATTTGTGTTCGCGATCATTCACGTCATCAAGGCCGTTGTTAATTCCAGTGTTTTCTAAAGCCGCAATTTACAATTGCTTTTATTATTCCCGTATTCCCTTCCTTTCCGTATTCAATTCTAAAACCCAACTCCCCAATCAGTATTGGTCGAAGGCTTGATCCTCGAATTTTGATGCGTGTTAAAAGTAATAATCGTCCCCAATAAAACATGTACTCCGACTAGGTTCTAACCCGCGACCATTGGGATGATAACACTTGGTGTTGTACTTTACCACACGATTACCAAAAGTTATATCGGTTGTATATCGTCGTTATGCACCAATATGAACCACATTTATCTAGGTTATGGGCCTAGCTAGTTGAATCCGATATCAAACATAACAAATCCCTCGCGGTCTGTTCTTAAGACCTTTCTCATTTTCATTCTGTCGCTGGCCTTTGCAATATTGCTTTACTTCATTATGAGTTCTCTTCATCATACGTACGCAGAAGTTCCTCCAGTGTCCGGTTAAACCTCTCTACCATTCCGTCTTTCTGTTGTTATAATGGTGTGATACAAGCCTTCATTTTTGTTCAAAGTTTTGAACAGTTCTTGAAACATGGATTAATCGAAATTTTTCTCTTGTTCCGAGCGTATTTCTTGTGGAACTCTGCATCTGCAAATCCAATTATTCACAATTGTGTCGGCTAGTGTCCAGTTTTCTTGATTCACAATCGGATAAGCTTAAACACACATGGATGTGGGTTGAGGTCGAGGGCGTATTAAACTGGCTGCATGTACAAAGCTTGTGGTGGTAGCAAGCAGGAAATTCCAATTAAATCAAGGGCACGCATTTTCAACCAAGCAAAGAAGTTTGGAAGTTAAACTGAAAAAATTGGAAATGAAGGTGGTACTCGCACAGTTATTACCTTAGAGCGAACGGGTACTGTATCATAAATCCAGCATTCTTCTGAAAGTAATATAAAAAAATTATAAAACTACCGGCAAAATAACCGCGTGACTTGCCTAGAGGTAGGCATTATTACTACAGGATCTGGTTGGTATAAGCGTATATGACCTGACAAAGTTTAGGAGCAGGCGATTACTTATGGTAATCAGTGGAACTTGAGACCTCCCACAAAATATGTAGAAGAACGTTCAATTAATCTAAAATTAGTAGAAAGACTCTAGTTTGGGTTCCTACAAGGAGAACCTTAAAATTATTAAAAAAGGACTTATGATGGTCCAATGAAATTTTGTGATCAATTTGAAGCAGCCTACGACTCACAGAAGAAAGTCTTGGAGAGTGTTATATGATATAAAATGGAGGATAAAAGAGATTTCCGAGCCCTCCTGCCTTAGGAAGATTATTTTACTAATCAAACCACAGGTGCGGAATCCTCCGAAGAAAACGTTACGGGTTTGAAAGAGCAAATTGCGTATTGGAAATCCCATAAACTCTTACATGTAATAGGAATATCCTTGAATAGAACAGATGTGGCGGGCGATGAACGGATGCAAGTCATTTAAATTCCCCGGACAAAACTGGATAGTTTTTGTAGCTTTTTTTATTTTTTTTTTCCGGACCAACCTGGATCTTTCGGCAAGAAATGTAGAACAAATAGGGAGTTATTCTGCTTTTGCTGGAGATAACCTTCACTGAGTGCTTAAATCTGATATTTATTTTAAGATCCTAAGACCCATGTGGTTTTAACAATGTGAAGTCTGTGTTAGTCATATGAAGAGTTTGTCTCGGGACAGGTCTGCAGATACTCTGCAAAATGGCGTCCTGCCCTCTCTTTTGGATAATAGATAGATTCTTGTTGGAACTGCTAGGAAAAACGAAAGCGTTTGCATTATAATTGTTGCAAGTGACGCAATGTTGTGCGTATACGAGTATTTCGAAATTATCCACATGTTGTCGTCTAAAATAGCGTAGATAATTGATTTTTGAGTAGACAATTCCGAAGATTGGTTTAGAGAATGTCGATAATTCGTACAATTTGAGCCTGTAAATTAGTGTCAGCTTAGATCTAACGGCCTAAACTTTCAGAATTTTCTTATTCGTTATTAACTCGACAAAATGTTTGGCTAATCAATGTCATCGATATTGGTTCAACCATAAGCGATTTCATTTACGTTCGTAGCCTCGTAACTTTGATACCTGGCATTGATCCAAGGAATCCGGGAAATGGGAGTATTTTGAACTGCTTTGTAGAAATTAATACTTTTTATTCTGGTTGAAATTGAGTTACATTCATTACATCTCGTAAATAGATCAGATAAAATATCAGTATGCATTGTACTTTCATGAGCTTCACCATTATTCATAAAGCAATGCGAGTCTAAATCTGGCTAATAGCTTTAAAAAAATTGCCTGTGCAATGTGCCACCTGTCATCCGTTCGCAATACAACATAGTTGGGGTTACTAAAACCGATTTCGGGTTCGAATAAATCAGTGGCACTATTCTGGTAATTCCCCGGGAATAGGGAACTGGGGAAAGAATTTACATATAAATTATATTTAAATAATTTTTTACTGGCATACTGAGGTAAAAAGTTAGTGGCAATTTTTTTGAAAACAAAATAAAATTGGGAATAACTTTCCCCGATAATTTCGCAATTGGCCAGAAAAAACTGATTTATAGATAAAAGCTATGTAAAATCTTTCCCCAGTTCCCTATTCCCGGGAAATTACCAGAATAGTGCCACAGGAGGTAAAATATCATATTAAAGAGCTTTTCGACACAAATTCTTAGTGATATTTTCCGACGGAATAGTTGATTTTTTAAAATTTGTATTTAAGCTTTTGCATTAGACCAGAATCATGATCTCTGGGAATGGCCGATAATGGCCATTCAAATTTGAGTAAAAAGGACATCGGTACACCGAGAATATCAAAGTTCGTAGCTATAAACCCGAATTTGTGGATTATTAGCACTAGGTGGTTTTGATTAGGTGACTTAATGGCCAACTTCATATACTAGCCAGACCTGAATCACGATCTTTGGACATGGCCAATAATCGCTATCCAAATTTGATTAGAAACGACATCGGTACACCGAGAAAATCAAAGTTCTTAGCTATAAACCCGAAGTCGTGCATTATTAGCACTAGGCGGTTTTGGTTAGGTGACTCAATGACCCACTTCATAAACTAGCCAGACCTGAATCACGATCTCTGGACATGGCCGATAATGGCCATCCAAGTTTGAGTAAAAACGACATCTGAACACCTAGGAGATTAAAATTCGTAGCAAAAAACCTGAATTCGTCGATTGTTAGGAAGCTATTAAGCTTAGTGCTTACCTGTATTTTACCTATATGACCCACTTCATGAATCTGGATATTTGGAAAGGGGATATTCATTATTTAACTCTAAAGAAATATTTACTAGAGATTTTAATATTATTTAATAATTGTTCTTATTTCATTTAGAACTAATTAATCTATCACATACTCAAACCCAAATTGGCATTATCAAGTTAAACTATATACTTTTAAATTAAATTCGTTTAAGTAGATTTATTTAAAATACAAATATGGGTAAATATAGAGGCATTCGTAAAACGATCTGATTTAACTGAAATACATACGAGTACATAGTTATAAATATTTATATGCCTCATAAAGCAATTGAAAAATAAATTGTTTATATGAGAAAAAGCCTAATGTCATTTTATAATCATTTCATCATTGCCGCTATTATGTTGTTACGATTTTTTTTTGTGTCATAACAATCATTTCCCTACATACGATCATTCTTAGTATTTTACTTTTATGGCGAATATTGTGTTGTGACTGATAGCAATGCCATCTGTGTACGAACACATGGCATTGATTGTACTAAAATATTTTTTCACCATGTGGATGTTTTTTTCTTAATTCTCGTATTTCTTCCTACCATAAGGCCGCGCGACCATCGATTAAAAGAGAGAGCGAAACCAATGTGCATAGGGTGTGTGCACAGCAATCCGCTCTAGAAGAATATTTTTTCTTATATATTTCTCGGGGGGTAAGGGGCATCGGTCTAGAAGGTCAATACACCAGCCCAAATGTCAACCTCACCTGCACGTGGTGCTCCCTGCTAATTAACCAACGAGGCTCTGGCGACCGAGTAACGGCGGGATAACCGAACACCGAGAACCTAGTAAATGATGTTCTCTCCACTGACCCACTGCCAATTTCACTGGTTAGATTGGTAGCTGCTTCAATAACCAGTCATTATAATGCAATGAGTTTTCAACAAAAAGGAATTTTTACCCCAGGTGGTACACCAACTGCTCAGTTGGCTAATCCACCCTCTAACGAGGCCGGCTCAAAGGATTCTGGGGTGAGCCAACCATTGCTATTCCCATTCGATCGAAGTTCAAAATTAGCTAGGTCACCACCTACACAAATAGAGTTCGCAACTCAGCAGGAAATCGAAAATGCTGAACTACGCAGAAGACTGAGTGAAATAGAAAAAGTCGCATCGCAACTTAGCAATGAAATCGCTAAGTTAAAGAAAGAAAACGAGGAGCTAAAGAAGCCCAATCTGATAGAGGTTGTGGAAACTCCTCTTACTTGTTATAACGAAACCAGTACCCTTGCCCGTACTGACGCTGAGTTCCACACAGATGAGGAGGAACTTGCAAGAGAAACTGATTGGATACACAAACAGAAGAAAAGACCAAGGAAAAAACGAAGAGCAGAATTCTCGCCAGAAGTTGAGGAGCTCTCGCAAGCAAAAGTTAATGAAACTGTCAATCCAGTGCCTGTACCCCAACATCACCAGCGACAAGAACAACGAAAGGTTGCAATGAAGACCAAAGCACCACCGCCAATTAATGTGGTAGGCATTACTGAGTTTGCGAATATCCAAGCTCTAATGAAATCAGTGTCCACAAACGACTATAGAGTAGTTGCACTAAACAATAATGTTTGGAAGATAAACACAAGAGATCCCGATGCATACAGAGCTTTAGCCACAAAGCTCACTGAAGAAGGTAAAGAGTGGTATACATATGAAGACAAAAATAACCGAAACATCAAGGTTATGGCCAGAGGTCTACATCCCACCTGCAGGAAGGAGGATATAATAGAAGATCTCAAAATGAAAGAACTGCAAATTGAAGACGCAGTCAATATCCTTAAACGAGAGAAAGTTGAAAATAGTCAAGGAACCAAGATCGTTAAAAGAGGGCTCCCGCTATTCATGCTCACATTCAACAAAAGCGAAAAAATTGAAAATATATTTAATATCAAAGCAATACTTAATATGAGGGTTAAAATAGAACCACTGAAAAAGAACACGAGATTAATACCTCAATGCAAGAAATGTCAAGCTTATAACCACACCCAAAGATATTGCGGGAGAGATGTTAGGTGTGTAAAATGTGCCGGCAGACACAACGCGAAAGACTGTTCTCTTAGTCGAACCGAACCTGCAAGGTGTATAAACTGTAAAGGACAACACCCAGCCAACTATAGAGGATGCGAAGTAGCGGTACAACTGCAAAGGTTAAGAAATAAAACACGCCAATCGACTCAAAACAGTAATGTTAGAAGAGAAAGGATTCCAACTACAACTAGAGCGCCGACTCAACCAGAGCCCATAGGGCCAGAGAGGAGATCCTACTCTCAGATAACGCAACAAAATACTATTGAAGAAAATCCACTAGAAAGGATATTTCGAAGTATAGAAACGATAAATGCACGCCTAGCAAAACAAGAACGTGGTCTAGAAGCTATATATAAGCGGCTGGATAGACAAGAAGCTACCAATGAGCTTACATCAATGCTATACTAATCAAATGAATAGATCATTTAGAATTGTTATTTGGAACGCGAATGGATTACCACAGCATGTTCCAGAACTAGAAATTTTTCTAAACTTAGAAAAAATAGATATATGTCTTGTCTCGGAAACTCATTTAACAGAAACTTCATTTATTAAAATACGTAACTATCAATGCTACCATGCTATTCATCCAGGAGGAAACGCTAGAGGCGGGTCTACCGTAATTGTTAAAAATAATATTAAACATTACGAAGTGCCCGGCATTGAGGAAGAAATTATGCAGGTTAAAACCATAATAGTTGAATCAATATATAATAGGGAACTCAGTATCTCCTCTATTTACTGTCCCCCACGCCATCAATTAAAAAAAGAAGACTACAGTCGACTTTTTAAATCACTAGGATCAAATTTTATCATAGGCGGTGATTTTAATGCAAAGAACACCTATTGGGGATCTAGACTTACAACCTCTAAAGGGAAAGAGTTATTTAATGCAGCTCGCGAGAACAACTGTGAATTCCTCTCTGGCGATAAACCAACATATTGGCCTGCTGACATACATAAAATTCCAGATCTTCTTGACTTCTTTGTAACAAAAGGAGTTTTAGAGGACTACACATGCATTGAAAATAGTGAAGGACTATCATCTGACCACTCACCTGTGATCATGACACTGAGTACAATGATAATAAAAAAAGATAATTCACCTAAGTTAACAAACAATAAAACCAATTGGGATCTATTTAAGAAATTAGTAGAAGATCGAACAAATCTCGGCGAACCAATTAGAACGAAGGTGCAGTTGGAAGATCAACTAGAAATATTTAATAACATCATCCAACAAGCGGCTTGGGAAAGTTCACCGATTTCTCATACCAACGCTATAATGAAACATAACTATCCTCTTGAAGTCAGAGAGCTACTTAGGGAGAAACGGAAAGCTCGCAAAATCTGGCAGCACTCTCGTGCACCGCAACACAAAACTATTCTAAATTTTTTGTGCAACAAATTAAAACAACTAATAAAAGAAATAAAGAACGAAAGCATAACTAAGCGACTACGAGGTCTTTCTGAATTAAAGGATGACGATTACTCGCTTTGGAAAGCAACGAAGGGACTAAAAAGATCCAAAATGCATGTGCCGCCTATCAAATGCGATGACGGTTCATGGGCTAAAAGTGACAAACAGAAAGTCTCTCTATTTGCTGCTTATTTAGAAGAGACTTTTCAACCGTTGCCGAGGCAAACAGCAAATGAAAATACAACAGTCGTAAACAAAGCAGATGATCTTGACATAAGGCTTGTGACTTTATTGGAGCTTAAAACTGAAATCAATAGTAACTTAAGTATCAGAAAAGCTCCAGGTTATGATTTAATAACTGGGCAAATTGTGAAAGCCATTCCCGAGAAAGGTTTGCGTAAATTAAATCAAATAATTAATGCAGCTTTCAGATTGAAATATGTTCCACGACAATGGAAGGTGGCCGAAGTAATAATGATTCCTAAACCAGGCAAACCAGGAAACGATAAAAAATCATATAGACCGATATCACTACTTCCAATCATATCAAAAATATTTGAAAAACTGTTGCTGAAAAGACTCAAACCTATAATAGAAGAGAGATGCCTAATTCCACCACACCAATTTGGGTTTAGAGAAAACCACTCTACAGTTGAACAAGTTCACAGAATAACGGATGTCATTGAGGATGCACTCGAGAATAAGAAAATATGCTCCAGTATTTTCTTAGATGTAGCTCAAGCTTTCGACAAAGTTTGGCACCAAGGGCTTGAATTTAAACTGCATCGAGACCTGCCTAAGCAATTTTATCAAATTCTTAAATCGTACATAGCTGATCGACACTTTAGAGTCAAATTTGAAAATGAGTACTCTGAAATAAAATGAATATCAGCAGGTATACCACAAGGTAGCGTACTTGGACCTATTCTGTTTATTCTTTACACGAGAGACTTACCGAATATTGAAGGTACCACAGTAGCAACATTTGCAGACGATACAGCTATTCTAGCAGTTGGAAAAGATATTTCGGAAGCAACAAGCAAACTTCAAAGTGCAGTTAACACGGTGAGCAACTGGACTAAAAAATGGCGCATCTCATTAAATGAAGCCAAATCAGTACACGTCAACTTTACAAATCAAAATGTAAACTGTATTCCCGTGGTTCTCAACTCAAACCAAATTCCATATGCAAATACAGCTAAATACCTTGGCATGACCCTCGATGCTAAGCTAAGATGGAAAGAACACATCAAGAAGAAAAAAGAAGAGTTAAACATCAAATATAGAAAAATGTACTGGCTCATGGGTAGAAACTCTGAGCTCTCAATACACAACAAATTACTTCTATACAGGCAAATGCTAAAACCAGTATGGACCTATGGTATCCAGCTTTGGGGTTGTGCCAAGAAAACCAATGTACAAATGATACAATGCTTCCAAAATAAAGTGCTACGAGGGATTGTGAACGCCCCATGGTACATTAGGAATGACAACATCCATAGAGACTTGAAGATGGAATACGTCACCGATGAAATAAAGAATCATGCAAGGAAACACGTACAGCGCTTATCTCTACACGAAAATGCAGATATCCGTCGTATGTTGGACACCACTAACGGCGTGAGGAGACTCCAAAGGCAGAAACCTCTGGAGCTGGGCAGTTTGGTTTAGAAGAAAGTATTATAAAATGAGTAACCAATAGGTTACTCATCTTAATCCGAGAACTTAATTTAAGAAAGATAAATTACTAGATGATCTCTGAATCAGTTGTAATATTGTATAAATAAATAAATAAATTTATTAAATAAAAAAAAAAAAAAAAAAAAAAAATATATTTCTCGTTTGCATCAATGCGAACTGATACAAACGAAAAACAGAGTAGGAAAAAGATTTTTCTAGAACGTTTTGGCGTTCGTTGTGCGGTGGGAGATTTTTTTTTTTTTTTTGGTTAGGCAGGTTTTGGAATTTGACGTAAAGAAGTTGAGTTTATTTTAAATCTATTAAAAAAAATAAAGTTTAGTTAAAATTTTTTAATGGTGGTTCGATAAAAGAATCGTCCCAAAATAAAGTTTTTTTTGTGACCTAAGAGCGAAGTAACGCTCAAGTATTTAATTAAGAAAACAAGAAAATTGATGTAGAAAATGTTCGGAAAATTTTATAAAAATAAAAAAAAAAACAATATTTGTGGAAAATTAAATTGAATGTTTTTAATTTTGAAAGTGAGTTGTGAAATTTTCTGGACAATTTTATGAAATTTCCATGCAAGAGTGGACATTTTTTATTGCGTTTCCCTATTCTTTTGCTTTTGAATAAACAATAGATAGTAAAGATTTTATGTCGAAAAATTGTGGACGGGTTGATTAAACGGTAGTGATTAAAATTAAACACCACCAAGACAACAAAGAAAACTGCTGGTGATGAATACCGCAATCTGTTTTAGTACAACAGCCGCATCTACGATTCACGGTGGAAGAACGCCCAACGAGTTTTTTTTTTGGGGCAAGTTGAGGCCATTCATATTTTTGCGGTAAGGCTAACCAAAGCCCAACGAAGCATAGCAAAGCCCAACAAAGGCGAGAAGACACCCAACGGCCCGGGTGTGGCTCCACCTGAGGCGTGACGGCACCAAGGCCCCAACTGTATTTTTTTTTTTTTTTTAAAAAAATTAGCGTATTAAGGTACGATTAATTTTTTTATTTCTATTTTATTTTATTTTTTTATCTTTTTATATATTTTGAATTTTTAAAAATTTTTAAATTTTTCTTTTTTGTTGTAATCGAGCGCCGCATAGAGGGTGTATGTCGCACGCTCGGTGTTCACGTTGGTCTCGTTCCCTCCTTATCCTGGTGGAAAGTTATTTTTCTTTTCTTTATAGCACAAACAAGAAATAAAAATATGAATTATTAAATTTTCCGGGTTTGGTGTGATGAAGGGGAACTTCTCGTTCTGTGTCGACGTGTGGTTGGCGGTCCCTTGGTGCCCGCATCCGAGTTCGGAACCGACGAATTTCGGCGGAACATCCGGGTTTTATTTATTATTTGCGTTTTTTTTTGTTTAAGGTTCTGTAGTCACGGTGTAGGCCAGGAAAATCGTAAGCCTCCATCTCTACGACCCTTCGCACAAAATCACCGTGGGAGGCCTCTACGATGTTTAGTGAAGAAATCTGTGGGTCGGCTGCTGAGCCGTCTTGTAACAATGTTTTAGTACAAAATTTTGGTTAAAATTTCTGTTCAAAATTTTTGTAGTATATCTGGCCTAATTTATAGTTATAATTCATAAGTACCAAGTTTTGCATTGCACCAATTGGTGACACCAAACGTATTGGGCAGAAAAAGAACAGCGCTAAAAGGTAGCTTTATTTAAGCAGAAATAAATGTGGACAACACTGAGCTTTCTAAAAATTAGCTAATCAGCTAAAAATTAGCTTTTGTTTAAAGGATCCATTTTCTTGGGAGTTTATTTATAACCATTCATGTTTTAGTCGTTTTCTCAGAAGTATCTTAAGAGGTTGGAAACATCTTTGTAATAGCATTGGTTTTTGTATGGCAGTTTACTCTAGAAACAGAGCCGTTGCGAGTATTATGGGGGCATCCGAAATTTTCACCACTGACGCTAATACTGAACCGATGAACATATAATGAATAGTCTTAGAGATGGATACGTCAAGCGATGAATGGGGTAAAATTAGTTGTGCGAATTTGGGTGGTTTTCAGTGGTGTAAAGAGAATCGGTGAGTAGTTGTGGAGATTATTGTTATTGTGTTTGAGTGTTTATAGCGGATATACTTGGAAAAATTTTGTGAGGGTATTTTTCGTCTTTTAGAGAGAGTTTCGCATTTTTCAGTGCTGTAATAAGTTTTTTTAATAGTATAAAATAAAAATTCTGAAATTTTCATTTCAATTCTAAAACCACGTCCACCCATCTTTTTTTGGTTTTTCATTTGTGCCTAGCAAATATCATTTCATTAGCACGAAATCCGCTATAACATTCAACTTTCTTATTACTATGTAGGCCATATACTCTCGTGTATTTTATGGTTTCCTTGGGTTTCATAGACATTATAAAAAAATTGTCCAAACTGTTTATTTTAATAAAGGGGCCATTGCCAAAAAATATATTTTGCTGAATATGCCCGGTCACATCATCAAAATATTTATATTTCATCACAATGTTATTGTCAAGCAAATTTGGTATGTAGAGGACGATATCAATAAAATAAATAAAACATAAACCGACATAAAAATAAAAAAAACATAAAATAGCAAAAATATGGATGGATATGTTAAAAGGTTTTCGAATCGAATTCGATTTTTATGCTTTTCCTCGGTTTGGGTTGTATGTGCGCCATATCGATGGAATGAGGAAATAAATTTTGCGATATTCATGTTATATTGTTTCGGGGAGACGGATGCTTCTCAAAAAAGCACTCGTCATAATATATAAATTTATATTTATACGTAGATTGAATGTAATTGAAAATTATTTTAGAAGAAGCCTTTTTTTTATTGGTGTATATCGTTACTCGTATGTATGGTTTTCTGCTGCTGTATTTATTTTATATACGGTTTATACATCCTAGATCGTAAAATTGGCTTAATAGCGCTTCCAAGTGTAATATTTTAACGAAACATTTATGTGTTGAGTGTTACCTATCTAGCATTATTGTTACGTTTATGCCAAGTTTATTGTGTGCTGTTTTGTATTTAACACATTTTTTTTATTTTTCGTTTCAGGTAAAAATGATATTTGAAAATGCACCTGTTTATGACCGCACTTAGAAAATCGTAAGTAAAATCTCTGACATGAGGGAATCATTAGTACGTGTAAATATATTTTATTTGGCTTGTTGATAGCTAAGATAAAATCGAATTCTTTATCAATATTTCCTTTAAATAGCTATACAATTTTATTTATTCGTTCATTCGAGCGCTTCGAACATATCGCTTGTAAAAGGTTATTAGCACTTCTAGAATTTAAAGGTAAAAATTAGCTAGCAAAAAAACATGACAACTCGATCCGCAACAAGAGTGCACCAGGCCGGATAATCAAGAGTCTGAATGTGTTGTTCAATATCGACCGAATATGTAGCCCCAACGAGATCCTGAACCAACTTCAGTACCCGTTTTATAATACGGTGTTTTGAAAGTAGGACATGCCCGAACCATGATCAATTCTGATCTCGAAATTCAGACTTATCCGATACATTTCTCTTTCTTTAATCGGTCATATCATAAAAACTAAAAGTTACTACTGGTAATATCTATAATATTTGGTTTTCGCTGATAAGGCTGATAATTTTGTATTGCGCGTAGAATGCTCGGTCAAACGGATTGATGCTGCAATCCACCCCAGGTACATCCCAAGTATTTAAACTCCATCACCTTTCCGTATTGTGTGTAGCCTGTTAAAAATTCATGTTTCCGCTATGTAGGCCATATACGCTTCGTTATATGGAGGCTGTTTTGCTAAGCTGGTTGCGCGCGTGTAAGTTAATATGTTTACTAATGTTGAGCTAGCGAATGGACCCATTCCAATGAATGGTTATATTCCAACGACTATCACTTTGGTTTTAGAGCCATCCATTAACACTGCACATCTATCAATTTTGAAGGAATACCCAAATCGTCGCCCGAGTACTTAAGTGTTACAAACGATAAAACTTGAAATTGAGATAATCGAATCTAAAGTTTAATCGGCTACGAACGTAAGACTATACACTATTTGACAAAATAAAATACATTTTCTTAAAATATGCTAACTGTCTCATCTAAAATTTAAAAGAATCTTTAAGCAAGCCCACAGTTTAATTTTAAACCGAAATTTAAAATTTTGAAAATTGCGTATGTAACACAAAACCGTTTTTCATATTTTTTATTTGTATGGTATATATCAGTATTTTCGTTTTTAAGCATTTTTGTTAAAAAAAATGCAATATGGTTTCGGTTTGCCGTCTGTCCGTCTGTCAGCCTGTGTGCACGATAACTTGAGAACGGATGGAATTCTCAACTTAATTTCTTCACTTAAAGTTCAAGCAATTCATGGGAATGATCCCTATTGATTTGGACATTTCTATGTTTAGGGTGTTCGGAGATATGTAGGATTTTGTTTAACCCCCCTCCTTAAAATTGATAGATTTTTTTTTTATTTTCTATTCTATTTTGGTTTCATCGAGCATGTGAATGTGGAATAAAAATATATTTCGTCTAGATGTGGGTTTGTGTGGGTGGTGTGGTTATGGGGGTGGTAGGAGTGGTGGTATGGGAGGTGGAGGGGGTGGGATGATGCACATATTTTTTTACACATTTTTTAACACATATTTTTTTAAACATCAGATGGTTTCTCCAGTACTATGTATAATTAAACAAATTTTAATTGTTATATCGGAAGAGGGCTCTACTAAGAATAAATCTCATACAATAATTTGCAGGTACGTTAGAGAACCGCTACTTTTTTTTTTAAATAAAACGGGGTGCAACTTTAACAATTGCATATTTATTTGTCTCACTTGTTTAAGAACAGCTGTAAAATTAATTAAAATGAACAATGAAATGAACACTTTCCGTGATAGCCATCCCCAAACGATTGTAACTGCCCTTGGATGCTTCGCACACGCTTTTTTTTTAAAACATCCGGATGTTTCAGTTGGGAGGGTTATTTTACGACCAATCTGGGAGTCACAACTCTTACATGTGCGTAGATACAAAACTCATATCACTTTACTATATTCACTATATACATATCACAACCACTTAACAATTCCCTTTGACGGAAAATCATCCTACCCCAATATTTGGAACAGATCAGCAAGTCATTTTTTTTTTGTTGCTAATAGACCAATCGACCCGAATAAATAACAATAGTGAGAATTATGCACACTTCATAACAGAACAACAAAATTAGTTAAATCATATGTAATTATTATATTTAAATTCAAGAAAACTAAGCGTAAATAAAAAAATACATCGAATTATTATTATTATATTTTTTTTTTGTTGGTGTGAAAAGTATGTTTTTCTATATTTTTCTTTCGGACCAGGTTTGTGGTAGTATGTATAAGGTAGTGCAAGTATATAAATATAGTTTTAAAAAAAATGGAAATATCATATAGATTCAGTAAAGTAAAACTCACCCGATTTTTCCACATCCACGTTTCACGAGAGCTCTTGTGCGCCGTGCTGGAACCTAGAGTAATTTGGGAATTCCCCACTATTTTGGAATTAATTATTTTTTTCCCTTTTTTTTGTTTTCAAATTATTTATATACTTTAAATTTTTTTTCCCACCACAAAAAAATTAACACTATAACTAAACTTAATTAACTAGTTTTAAAATAACCAATTAATTATTTAGATTTTTTTTGTTTTTTATGGATACAAACAAAAATGGCTAAACGCAATACCTACTTCTCTTTAAAGTTTTTATTTTTTTTTTTTTATTTTTTTTTATTTACCCACAAACTACACCATGCCCAACCATTCTGGCTAAAATTTAGATCACACTGCACCGTTTAATGTTATTATTTGTTTGCCGATCTTCAATCAGTGTACAAACAAAAAAACCGTAATCCAGCAATGTTAAACTCTCTCGCGTGTAGTGGTGTCAGCTGGAGGTGCATCATCACGTGTTTGTGGCTTCATATATACAAATATTTTCGGTAAACGGTATTGTTTGTTCTTGCCTTCGATAATTTTAAATTTTATTTAACCGGAATATCGCCTCAGTCACGAGTTTTGTTTATAAGTATGTGTGGCCGCCTATATTTTCCATCGTACGATTTTTGCGGGCGACAATTTATTTTTGTACGATATTCCACTTATTCGCCCGATTATTTTGAGCCGGCTTGAGGCCACGCGCACAGAGGTGCGGACCAGGTGGTACCGATCGCTTAGAGAAGTCGCGCCTCGATAATCACTTCTCAATACAAACCGGCTAACAATGAAACTATTCAAAGAAACAAGGAAAAATAACATCGTTAAGCTCACAATTATAGACACCGCATTATGTAAAATCATTATATTATTTAAGCAAAACCGCTTACCTCGCCAAGTGACAGTAAAAAAACAATATTATAATAGTTTACAGTATCCGGCTCAGTACAGCCAACAGTGTTCAACTTTTAATAACTGAACTGTTTTCCTTTTCGATGGTTTTCTACCGAGTGTTGAAATTGGAAAGAACTTACGAATGATTTCTCCCAATAATTTAGCCCAGTACAGTCATCGGGGAAATTTTTGATTGTCTATAAACCGAACGTATAGGAAATTATTTAAGTTTCGTAAAAAAAAAAAGTTTATTAACCCGCGAGAAATTTTGAATCTAAAGTGTTATATTTTATAACACTTGCAAATCGTACCATCAAATTTTGTCGCCGACATTCAGGCGTATTGTGAAAATAAGTAAAAGATGCGTTCCACACCATTTGTGTTCGCCGCACCATTTTAAAACCACACCGGCGGTTACACGATTTTCATTATGTTTAAGTCGGGTAAATAGGGCGACCAAGGTAATAGTTGTACATTGTACTTCGCCCCCCCCCTCCTGAATCCGTGCATTGATAATGCTGGCAGTATGAATCGGGGCATTATCCTGCTGGAAAATCTAAAGCTGTCCATTAAAATATTTGGCAAATTTTGGAAAAGCTTATTCCAAAACGGTTTGTTAGGTATTTTGCTGTCATTTTTACTGTCTGAAAATCTAAATCAATTATTCCAAAAAAAGATACTGATCCCCACACCATTACACCAGCCCCTTTATTGTACCTTATTCTAAAAATAATTTCATTTCAATTAGGTCATGAAAATAATAATTGTATCCATCTGGCCCGTCCAAATTATTTTTTTTTTCATCGGAATAGACAACCTTATGCCACTTTCTGCCCAATCTAATTTGTTGTCCTGCAAAGCAAAGACGCTGTTTCCTGCGTGCTTCATTTAATGGCGTTTTTATTTAATTTTTTGAAATGTTGAATGTGGGGAATGGCTGTATTATACGATGGATGGTTGCTCTGCTGGCCGTTTTAGCACTTATTTTGCTAATCAACAGGGTAGAATTTGAAGCTTCTCTATAAGAATGGCTCGTCGATCTTGGATTGTTGAAGCCATGTTCACACGTCCTTTACTGTTTTTTCATTGCTTTGGGTGTTACTTAGTTAATTATACACAACGGTTGAACTTCTTCCAATTTTAGCAGCAATTTCACGGATCCTATGGCCGCCCTCCTGTGCCCGAATTTGGGCTTTTTCTTCTATATTCAAGAACTTTGGTTTAGGCATAGTTGCGTACACGTCAAGGTTTAATCACGAACTGATACCCTACAGTCTTTTATTTTTAAGTTTTAGTCTTAGAAACGAGATATTTCAGTTGTCCTTAAACAAGTGAGACAAATAAATATGCAATTTTTAAAGGCGCACCCCGTTTTATTAAAAAAAGCGATTCTCTAATGTGCCTGCAAATTGCTGTATGGGATATCTTTTTAATAGAGCCCTCTTCCGATATAACAATTAAAATTTGTTTAATTATACATAGTACTGGAGAAACAATCTGATGTTTTACAAAAAATGTGTTATTAGACAAGTGAGACGGATTGTATGATGTTGTCCTACTTTTCGCTCGGATATATTTCGGATATATTTAACCCACAAGTGCTCAATAGGATTGAGATCGGGTGATTGAGGCGAATATGGTAGTGCAAATTTACAATTATAAATTAACCAAGTTCTGACTAATGCGGAATTGTGCTTAGGGTCATTATCTTGAACCAGCATGAAATTGTCTCCTATTCCCAACTTTTCGGCACGGGCTTTCAAGTTATTTTTAAAATTGACAAATATTGGAATTTATCCATTGTACAATCGACTAATACCAAGTTTCCAACACTATCAGCTGCCATGGCACCTCATGACACTTCCACCTCCGTGTGTTACGGTTGATGTTAAATTTATGCTGTATAAGATAGCAGAAAATTTCCAGCAGAAAAAATGTATTTTGCTATTCACCGCTAGAGGTATCACGATCACAAAAATCAATTTTTTTATGCTGACATTTTTCGAAACCAGCAGAAAATTTTTGAAATTTTGGTGCAAATTAATGCTCAGCAGAAAGTTTTATGGGAAATCTAAAAATTTATGAGAAAATATATGTTTAAATGTATTGAAGCGAAGAAAGTTAATTTTCTTTTAAAAACGATTTACTATCAAAATATACTAAAATTACTATAATCATCATTATGCAAATACAGGGCAACATCAACAAAATTACCATCGTTGATAGCACTCCTTACATTTCTGAAAGTTATTTTAATGTGAAATGTTTTAGTTTTTTAACAAAAGTGTTAGAAACCCACCTTCCCCCTGTAACTACCTTGGGTATATGTTTTTATGGCAGCTGGGATCATAACCTATATACATGTGCAACATAAGATTCATACCTGGCGGCAGTAACCTTCCATACATTTTCGAAGTCATTTTAAAGTGGAATGTTTTCAGATTTTTAACAAATAAATGACTTCAAAAATATATGGAAGGCTACTGACGCCAAGTGTGAATCTTATGTTGCTCATGAATATATAGATTATGATCCAAGCTACCACAAAAACATACTCCCAGGGTAGTTACAGAGGGGTTTATTTGAGTCGGTTTCTGTTCATTAAGATTGGTCTTGAGTCTCAAAATGAGTCTGTGTGGCGCAATCTTTCAATGTAACGACAATTGGTTCTGTTTCCAAACACATAATATTATTAATTTTAGAATCAATACTAAAATTTTTTGATGTGGTATCATTTTGATCATTTTAAATTTCCGTTGTTGCTGGGTCACTTACAGATGGATCGGTTTCATGGATGGTTGCGCTAAAACAATTATGCAAAATTTAATTAATTCCATAATAGGTACATAATGTATACCGTACCTTGATCGCAAATTACGTTTTTGACTTCTCACATTGCGTGGCGTTGCCAAATCTTCTTTTCAGTGGAAAAAAAATCGAGGAAGAACTATTTCATTTCAATTGTGACTTTCCCTTTAAACCACACTCTACGAAGATTGCGTTTGGTATAATAAAGTCATCCGGCTTTAAATATTTTGAACATATTCGTTTTTGTAAGACATCTTTTCTGCGGCACAAATATACCCAATGTTTACAAAGTTTTTTGTCTTTTGGAAATGTATGAAAGGTTATTTCTTATTTCACTACATTTAGCACTATTATCAATATTAGACCCAAATACCGAACACCTCGTTATTAAAATTTGATAAACTAATCAAACTGTTAAATTTTAATTAATTAACCATATATTTTTATTAATATCACCTTGAAATACTCAAAATTAGTATAAGTCGCGAATAAATTTGCTTTGTTTACTCACCACTCCCACCATATTGAATTTTTTTTTTAAAGATGCGCGGGAATGAACGAAAATGATAATCATGACTATATCCCCTCTATTATGTGTACTGTGGGACTACTGTGGGAATCTTATAATAAGATTTGTCAAGTCACTTGGTAAACTCACCTCTCAGTGAAAAACCAATCTGGCTAACAAAAATTTTTAAACTATGTATATTATCGGAACTTAGCTACAGATGACTTTAAGTTTTTATAAAATCAGTTAAAACCCGTTTTTGATTAGACAGTTTAAGTTTTTTACAAACCGTGTTAAAAAAGATTTTTTCGGGTTCTTATTACTGTGCTTTTGAAACCAACCCAATAGGTTTATAGCCGCTTTAAAGAAACTTAAAAGTAAGTAGTTTTAATACAAATTGTTTACTCCTTTAAAACCGTTTCAGAAAATTTAGGTTTTTTTTAAACTATTTTAAATTGCTTCCTCATTAGTAAAAATAAAATGAGATGGTATCAATAACCGCGGCCAAAAGCAGTATCTACTAAGGCTTCGTAACTTGTCAGAAACGTATCTGAAACCATGTCAAACACTTTTTGGTTTTAAAACCAAAGTTTCGTATCGGTTTTAAAACCTATTTGAAACCAAAAATGGAATCCGGACCGATTGTATCTACGATAAATACGATCTGCATTGCCGATTTGTGCGCTGAAGTCACCCAAAACAATCTTTACGTTGTGTTGGGGAATTGTGTTTAAAACGAGGTGGAGGTATAGAAAGAGTTTTTAGAATGTTCTAATTTCACCTTCGTTTGGGCATGTTTCACAAATGAAACGTTGAAGTGGTCCGAATATCAGTATTCAGATCCGGTTTTAAATTTTACATTGTTTTCCTTATTTCGAGTTTGAGGTCGTTGTTGTAAATTGGAGTTAATTATCCGAGACTTTTGTTAAAGTTTTGAATAAATGTTTTTCTTTGTTGGGTTGCTAGCCCAACGCAACCGACCGCCTCAAGATTGCGTATTGGTCTACCGATTTCTACTATGTCTTGTTGATCTACAATTCCACTATAAGGCCTCTTTTGGTCAGTATAGGTTTCAAAAGGTTAATATTTTCATCAAATTATCAAATTTTATGTTCAAGAATTTAAGTTTTATTTTTTAATACCTTGGCCTAGCCTGATCGGTATCAGGCTTCTGTTTTTTTTCCAGGTCAGTCATCCTGAGTGACCATAAGCTCTAAAGAATTGGTAAGTCTATTTGGAATTTTTTGCTGGTGCGAATCTTCAAGTAGAACACTGCTGCAAAATTAGAGAGTTTATCCAAACCTGTGAGGAATACATGATCTTCGAGAAAACAGAGGTTTATATGTAGGATTTCCATTGTTTTTTCGGTGTTTCAGTAATTTCGTATTCGATGTTTAATGGAGGTCTAACATATTTAGCTTGCAAGCATATAAAATAGGCTCGCGATAAAATGAACGCCGTATACCGTGGACTCCGGGTTACCTGAACAATTAGAAAACTCGATAACGTCAACTAAATTTTTTAGTACATTCTCCTCAATTGGTTTTTTTGTTGCATAATTTGAATCAAGTAAAGCGGAATATACGATTCGGGGATTCCCAATTTGCCCTTTTTCATATGAAAAAAATCAGCTCCCGCAAACATGAACAATCTCATAAATATGAATTTTGCTTGGTTCGCGTTATCCACGTTATCGCGCGTCTATTGTATTGCAATTATTGAAGTATGTTGTTATGAGGTTCTTCAAATTTGGAAAATAGCGTCTTTTGATAAACTCATAATTCTGCAATATTCCACGTTGATGATTTTCTTCATGCCTTTTCTTGAACATGGCATTTTGATCCTCAGGGTCTAACACGTATGTTTGGAGGAATTGCGTTCTTACCAAATAATTTTTTGAAGAGTTTCTGAATTTTTCTTGATAAGCTTCTTTAGCTATTCCAAAGATTATTGCGTCACTCATAATACCCGTAACAGGATATTTCGTTATTATCGTGTTCTAATATTAAACCCTATGGTTGGTAAGTGAAAGTTAGGCATATAAATTATTACGCTGTGTTTACCGAATGGATATTAATGAATAATATTTGATCCTAGCAATTCAGGATCGGGGAATGGGTTGTTGGTACAATGTTTAGTGAGTTATTCTGTATCCGTAGAGGAGTTAGATATATCGGAAGTGTTAATATTATCAACTGTAAGTGGTTTGGGTTGTGTTCGTGATAACGCATCTGCATTGGTATTTTTTACACGCTTCTACGCATTCCTTTACACGATTACGCTAGTTGAGTCGATGTGAATAGGTTCTGAATGTATAACAGTAAGTGAGAGGACCGCTCCAATAGCTAGGTTACTCGCGCAGGTATAGAAATTCCGATTTTTCCATTTGAACTTTTAAATTAGCCTTTCCTAATTTATTGAATACTTGCTTTAAATTTACGTTGTGTTCCTGGAATGACGTCGATAATATTATCATGTCATCCGACGATAATACATTGTCCATGACCCTATGAAATGTTGACGGGGCATTCTTTAAACCAAAAGGCATTTTATAATTTTCGTAATGCCCGTGGTCCGCAGAAAATGCTGTTTTAGGGATATCTTGTTTCCTTACCTCTATTTGGTGGAATCCAGATCCGAGATCCAAGGTAAAGAAATAAATGCATTCCCCAAATGTATCGAGATGTCGGTGATATTTGGCAGAGAGAAACGATTATCTTCTCATTTATTTTGCGATAGTCTATTACTAATCGCCATTTGACCTTCCCGCCGGCATCGGCTTTTATGAGCACGATCCATATAGAAGACGACCAAGGAGGATTCCGTTTTGTAACATCTTGTAGATCTGCTTTTTTACCTCCTCTTTGTGAATGTGCGGGTTCCAATAATTCTTGGTATAAAGACGGGGTTTTCATTTTTAAGGTTCATATTACGCTGTTCTTTTTTAAGAACTAATTTCTCGTATTCGCATTCTTGGATGTTACAGTGATTGGACTCCGCTCGATAAACCTTTCTAAATAATAACTTGGGTTTAATAGGTTGTACGACAACAAAAGTATGTGCTTTATTACTGACGTTCACAACTACCAGAACTTCATACCAATTTTTGCAGTGCGATAAATTCCTTCCGGAATGATTAATAATCGTTGTTTTTGGTTAATGTATTCCCAATTTAAACATCAACCGGAATTTCGGCAGTAAGCTTGCTTCATGAGTAAAATAGTATATACTTTTGACAAATAGTTAGATTTGAATAACAAAGGGATCTCGACCTTGTCACATATGTGAAGTTATTCCACGATTCTATCCCAGAAAATAAAAAATTTCATCAGACAACACTAATCAATAAAAAAACCATTTGCTCCTGTTTGAAGTTAACCCAGCCCAGTATTTATTAAAAATCTCGTTAAATACAAAAATTAAATTCGTTACTTTTAAATTATGAGAATTTTAGCCATGCAACCGATGCAGCAATAGAACATGTATTCGTACGAACTAGACACGAAAATGGTACTTGGTCATAGTCCTACCTTTTTTTTTTTAAAAAGTTAGAAAAAAAAATCGTTCCTTGGCCACTTTGCCAAATTGTGCCCTGGACCTGATATATCCATACAACTCGTATTTGAACAAATATTGAACACAGGAGTGGAGTAAAACACGGTGTCCAAAATGTTATCAAATTGTAAGGTATATTTGCTAAAAAGTTATTAGAAACCAGCTTCTCTATTGAAGGCATTTTAATGTTTCTTAATTAACAATAGAAACTTTTATTTTAGGTGGTTGGTTAAATTCGATTTCATCAACCGAGGTACATTTGCTTGGTTTAAACATTAAAGCAAAATTTAGTTGTATACATTAAACAAATCTTGCGCCCCTCTTCATCAATCTAAATTTAAAAAAAAATGTTAATGGCAATTTCGTAATTTATCGAGAAGAAGATATCAGTATCAAAATCATTTTGAACAAAAATCGTTTCACCGTATGAAAATCCCTTAAATTAATGTAAAAGGCATAATATAACGTTATAATTTTTACACTCGAAGCGACGTAGATCTTGTTACAGCGACGTAATAATATTATTTACCCCCCCCCCCCCTCTCCCCCTACCCAATAAACTAAGTGTATCGCAATTAATTTAAATTATAAAATTATTAAATTATCATCATATTGAGATGTCTAACAATATCGCGTATATCTAATTATAAATTACTTAAGTTAAAATTAAGATGCGACGATGGGGGAAGGTGGTGGTGAAATGTATAAAGACAATTTTAAGAATTTTGTAAAATACGCCCCAGCGAATTGCGCCTTGGAAACGATAAAATATGTAAACAATTTTGAGCATACATTATGTATGTGCCTAGTTATGATACATGCTACTTTCGTTTGTTTGCTACATCATTAATTCAAGATGGAATAAGAAAAATACAATTTTCCAATAATTACAGTCTCATGTTTCGAGAACAATTTGTTCGTTTTCGTTTCTTATGCTTATTCAAATCAAATTTCACATATTTCCAAAAATTAAATTAAATTGTTGACAAAAGTATTTTTTTAATTTAAAATCAGCAAGCATTAAACAAAAATGTTTTCGTTCGTTCATATTTGTTGAACAGAATTAAACGCTTCTTTGATTTTATTTAATGAGTCTGGTTGTGGAGTGCTGGCATGGTGATCTCTATATCCATATATGCACATATATGTAGATATTTGAAGGTTATTTTTTGCGTTTGAAAAACTGGAGAAAACCCAATTATAGTACTAAGAATATTGCAACTAACCCTGCGTTACGAACGCCAGTGGAACTAGCATATCTTAAAGTATCGGAACAGTTTAATTAATCAAGCATTAATTTTTCATCTTAACATAACCCATAAATTATTTTTGGTAATTATATTTCGTTGTTTAAAACATAACAAAATAATAATACGCTAAAAATTTTCTAACGAAAATGGTTTTGCCTAATAGTAAAATTTTAATAAATTCGAAGGAAAGCTTGGGGAAAACGCTTCGATTCATATTACTTAGGCCGGAATTCCACTATAAAAGATCTTTGTCAAAGGTGTTTTATAAAATATTTGAATCAAATTTTTTTAAAACAGTTTTGATCAAATAATTTTTGAAAACTACACTACATAAAAGATTTTATTAAAATGTTCCTCAAACTTCAGTAAAAATGGAACAACACCGAACAGCGTGTGCAGCAACATTAAGCGATTTTATTATTATTTGGTTCATAAAAATAAAATGAAACAGAAAAAAAGGAATCTGAGTATCGAGATGGGATTTAAAAAATGTCCATCATTTATTTATTAGACGTCAAAAAATTCATTCAAAATAATTTCATTTGACGCAAAACAGATGAACAAGAATTTATAGTATTCACGAAAAAATCAAAATCGAAATATTGTGAATTTTTTTTCTTCGCGACTTTATGATTTCTATTTTCTCATGAACAACTAAAAACATGAATTTTGTTTTTCGTAGATGAATGTTTTAAAAAATGGTGAATATTATCTATTCAGTTAAAGGACAAAAAATATGAAAGAAGAGTAAACTAATTCACAAATATTTTAAAATATCGAGCTCAAGAATTATAAAATTGTTTCCGGAACCATTTTAGTGTTTTGTGTGAATTAACCCTTTTACAAATTTTGATTTTGCGATTTTTATCAAAGTGGCACGGTTTATCAAAGAACTAAATTTTCGATGGACAATTTGATATAGGAAATTTCGTTATTTTAATATTCGTCAATGATAAATTTATATCTATTTTATGATCAAAGTTGAAGTTAAATTTTTTTTGATGAAGTTTTGTATCAGAAGTAATATCCAGTTTCGATCTGATAAGATCATGAAAAAATTCAATCATCTCATCAGGCCATGGCGACTGAATACTACTACACAATAATCACACTTTGTGTTCTATACAGAACACCCGTGTATCATTAACTCTAGTGAATTATATGATAACTCACTAAATCTATTCTTACAAACTTACCATTCACATTTTGGGTTCGTCGAATCCTAGTGAGTAATTTTTATATTTTTAATATTTTTCCCTTACCAATTAATACTGAATTAATTAATTAATTCAAATCGATATATCGAACATATCGGCCATAAGGCCATTTAGTTTATTAGGCTATTTAGTTATATAATTGTTCAGCGATTCGAATATACTCCGTGTTATCTGAAAACACAACTAAATGGCCTTAAGGCCGATATGTTCGATATATCGCTTTGAATTAATTAATTAATTCAGTATTAATTGGTAAGGGAAAAATATTAAAAATTTATATCTATGTATATACATGGAGGAATTTAGTTTACAGGATAGCTGGGTTTGGGATGCCAATACGTTACGGGATGCTAATCCTTTACGAATCCGTTAGAGGGGCTTAGTTTTGATATCGACGTGTATCAAAACTGGATACCCTATCATGTGATTTTTTAGAAAGTGTTGACAAAATTTTACTCCTATGTAGAAGAAACAAACGGGAATAATTTTCAAGTTGTTTAACATGGAGCGATCAACTTCTTGCTTGGGATTTAATTTACGTTCAAGTGCTTATTTTGAATCTCTCTCTATTTGGAGAACTAAGATGCTTTGTAGTCAAAAAATAAATTATGAAGGAAATCATTGCAATATTAACCACTAAAAAATTTCTTAATTATATTGCATAAATGCGGTATATGTATCTAAAAAACCCTCGATTTAACGGATCCCGATTTAACGGACGATGGATTTAACGGACCTCGATTTAACGGACCCTCTATTTAACGGACATTTTTTCCATTTTTCGGTTACCGATTATGATGGTATTGGGTATACTGGATGGAAATGAGATTTATGCAAGATGTTTTGGAAAATGGCCATCTTGGACGGAACTCAGGCAGTTTTTAACCGATTACGATGGAATAAGATCTTTTTAATGGCAATGAGATTCTAATGATTTCTAGAAGAAGTTTCTTAATATGGCCATCTAGAACACGGCTATTACTTAACCGATTGATTTGACAGATAATTTTTTATTTTCAATTTTTCGGTTATTCACCGCGCCTATATGTATATATATTTTATATTTATTTTACTGAACAGATCAAGTTGAATGATATTTATTTCTCTATTTATGGTTATTCAACAATAAAAACACTATTATTTCCCATTATTTTTGTGCACTTTTAGCACTAGATTTAATTTTAAATTTAAATAAAATTGAGACTATCTCATTCTTTATGTGATAATTTTTTATTTAATATGTATTTTTATTTTTTATTTCATATTAGTTTCGAGAGTTCTCTATTCGTCAATTATTTTCGTCAGCTACATTGATAAATTGTTGATAAGCAGGCGTCTTTCTTAATTATTTGATTTTAAAAAACTTAATTTTTTATAAAACTCAATTATTTACACTTTAAAATAACTTTATATACACATATAAAAAACGTAAAGGTTATAAATAAAATATAAGTTGAATAAAAACTTCTTTAAGTGGCAATTTCTTATTTATTTATGGAAAACCTGGTTTCGGATATTCATCCTTCCTCAGTTCCTTTTATTATTACAACACTTAAAGCAAGCGGCGTCTTTCTTAAAGCAAGCGGCGCATGATGCTAACATGTTTCTGGAAAGGCTGGATCCCTTAACATCTATCACCAGTACGTGATCCACTCATGGAATTTGTAGGTGAAGCGGCAGGCAAACTACATACTCTCACAAAAAATCACGTGATGAACCCTACACAAAGGGCTCGAAAACTGTTCACGGGAACATGGAATATGATGCCTTCTGAGGCCTTGAGATATCCAATCCCATTATAATTGGTTAAGAATTGGTCGAGTTCCGTTCCGTGTGGAATAATTCCAGAACTTCTTCCCAAAATCATTTAAGAATCCCATTTACATCCAACATATCCAATTTCATAAATATGTTACTATACAGATGTTTAATTAGGGTTCAATTGATTATAAAAATGTATGGGGAGGGAGTTGTTAGATGTTAGATTTTTATCAGGATCGCTGAATTTATTTTATTTTAAAGTAAAATATTAAAATAAAATAAATTCAGCGATCCTCATAAAAATCTAACATTTAATAAAAATTCTAACTAAAACAAATTTTATTTTATAAAAACTTTAATCTTTATATAAAATATTGGAATTAAATATATCAGATTTGAAAAATATTAATTCTTAAAACTTCATTTCCTTACCACTCTGCATTTTTTTTTTTATTAAAATTCAATTTTAATTAACATTACGCTAATAGAAAAACTACATACATACGGGAGTATGCACAAAATTTATCTATCTTGTTCTAATGAAACAAACAAAAAATACTAAATATTTCCATCAATAGAAAAAGATTCACCAAAAATCAAAATCGTCAATTTCGTGAATCAAATATCTTCATCACATTCACTCTTTTATTTTTCTATGAACATTGGTTCGTCACGTAATATCATTTTATTAATTTGTGTAATTTTTACTTGGCATTCTTAATTCAAAACAAGAAAACGAATATTTGCTTTTCGAATGAAGAAATAACTATGTCGTAGAAGAATATTCATGTGAATAAAAAATAGAAAAATTTATTTTCGAGAACATTTTTGGTTCTTCATGTTTGTGGATTTTTTAATTCGTGAATTTTTTTGCACATTCATAAATGAAGATTCTTTGATGTCTGATTAAAAGAGCTGCAGATCCGAGATCATAACCACATAAAATATTTAAGAATGGATGACAATTCGTTTAATTTTATTGTCCACAAAATTTCGCTGTTAATTAAACGACAGGAAACACATTTACGAAATTCAATAAGTCTGGAGGACAGACTATTGGCCACACTTTGCAAAATTCATTCGCATCGTATTCTTGAATTAATATTTTTGTGGTTTTTGCTGCCCGTATTTAGTCGCCATTTTGAATAGGCAATATGTCAAAAATAATTTATCAAATTTACCTACTATCAAAGAAAATTGATTAAAATGTTTTATAAAACACCTTGGTCAAAGATCTTTTATAGTGTAATTCCGGCCCTAATGGAAGTTGATTTGTTTCATATAGAAACCTACATAAAAACAGTAAAGCAATTAGAGATTGAAATTGAAATGCGTGAAAGAATGGGTTAATAGCAACCAGGGGGGGGGGGATCTATCATAAAATGTTCGACGCGCGTTTTTTTCGACCACATCGCGAAAGGAAAATTATTCGACTGCTCTTGAGGTGTCGCAAATAAACGATTTAACTTAATAAATGAAATTTAATAAGAAAATAGACAGTTAATACAATATAGAATTTTTTTTAAATATAATTTATCGAAATACTTTAATACAAAAATTCACTAAAAATTATATTTTCACTTTAACAACTTAAACAAAATGGCGTTTCAATATTATTTGTGATTTATGTTATTCAATACGTTGTCGAATATCTCATAATAGTTGTAAAATTTGCAATGTCGAAAGTTTCATAATAGACCCCAGTGTTTCCCGTTTTTCATCAATTTTAATGATTTGTAATGCAGGGTTTAATCGATTTTTGCATACCAATATTTATTGGAAGGAACATTATTTTTAGCATCATTATTTTTAGCAGCAACTTTGAAAACAACAGAATAAAATCATGTTAATGATATATGTGGCAGATTGTTCTAACGGGCAAAATTTAAAAGAACAACATTTTGATTTCATTAATAGATGCGTCACCTTTGTGAAGTTGGCCCAAATTTGCATCCCAAAAAAGTAAAATTTTATAGGCTGGTTTAAAATATTTTATACATTATTGCCAATATTCAATTTCGAGGGAATGGTTCGTGTGGAGGGTTCCTGTTGTCAATATATATATATATATATATATATATATATATATATATATATATATATATATATATATATATATATATATATATATATATATATATATATATATATATATATATATATATATATATATATATATATATATATATATATATATATATATATATATATATATATATATATATATATATATATATATATATATATATATATATATATATATATATATATATATATATATATATATATATATATATATATATATATATATATATGTATATATATATATATATATATATATATATATATATATATATATATATATATATATATATATATATATATATATATATGTATATATATATATATATATATATATATATATATATATATATATATATATATATATATATATATATATATATATATATATATATATATATATATATATATATATATATATATATATATATATATATATATATATATATATATATATATATATATATATATATATATCGCTCACTGCGTGCAAGATAACGATAAGTACTACTTATCGCATTATTGCATGATTACATTTTCTTGTAGTTCAGAGAAAGGCGTATATTTTAGTTTAACTCATTTTTTAAAATGGGTCCTCCTGCGGATACTGTATCACTTCGCAATAATACGATAAGTCAATTTTTGTGTTTTGTTCCCGTTAATAATACCCTAACTTGACTTATAGTTTTCTTGGTTGTAACAAATCGCGTTCTCAATATTGTATTTCCCATTATCGTTTTCTTAGCAGGCGAATAGTTTTTTACTGCAACTGTAAGTGTAATTTATCGCAGTTTATGTAGCAAATAATTTTACGTTTTGATAACTATAAGTACTATTTACAGTATATTTCAGCTGGGAAATATTTATAAGTAAGTATTGTAAGTCTTGTTGTAGCTTTCTTGCTTGTTTTGAATGGCAACTATTGTTTTTTCACGAAAAATTTTAAAATTTAAAATTTTATAATTCTGGTAAAGTTTTCCCAAAATAAAATTAAAATATTGTTAAGAAATTATAAACCAAAGTTTATATAAACTTAGTATGTCCGCCGGTTTTTTCGAAGTTGATTTGGAAGCAAATGATTCAGGTAAGAAATTTTAAATTTATTATGGCCATGGAATATGACAGAAATGCAAATACGAGTAAATAGCTTTCTGAAAAATTACATATATGTATGAACAAAAGTCAGCTTACCGGGTGACACGCCGATTTAACAGAATTCCTATTAGAGTATTAGGTGACATGCTCCATGCTGTATATATAAAAAGTTTACGCCTGTATAATAGCCAATGCAATTTATTTTGCATTCCTAGATCCTTTGCCTGCTACGGCACTGATTCTAGTTACGAATTATTAGAATCAAACCCATCTGGTTACTCTCAATCTAAATCTTCGTCAAAGAATAACATCATAACCAGAAAACGTAAGAAAAAAAATTAAATAGCTGGCAAAGGATAGCAGCGAAGCGCCCTAAGAATACTGGCAACCAATATAAAAACTCAACTGGACGAATAATACCTGCGAAAGTAATGTAAAGTGGGTGTTCATCATAATGCCGCCTTAAGCGTCATGAACGAGTATCGGACCAAATTAGGATGAACGTTTTCACCCATTACTATAAATTAGCTAATAATGAACGTCAGTGGGATTTTGTAGCTCAAGGAGTTAATGTAGTGGATAAAAAAATTACCAAAATTTCTTTAGGCGATAGTCAAAGAAAATCATCTAACCTTTATTATCTTAATTATCATTTGAACGATAAAGACAAAAGTACAATCGTATGCCGAAAAATGTTTCTCGATACACTTTCTATCTCGAACCAGGCAGTTGATACTGCACTTTCAAAATCTGCAGTTGGTTCCCACTGAAAAAAAGCTTCCCTGTGCAGAGATTCGTATACACAGGTAAGGCTAAATACAACTGGAGGACGGCATACTTAGGCCAAACAGGACGCTCGTTTCAAATAAGATACAGAGAACACAACAATGACATACCCAAAATCCCACTCATACTCCGAAATCTAATAATCGTGATGTTTTATGATTCACTGTTGACTACAACAAAAATTTGTATTGCAATACTGCGATATGTAGAGTTACAATAGTATAAAAGGATTTCTTTTTTCTTTATAAATACTACAACTCGATTTACAATACAAGATCTTAAAATTTCTTCAGTCAAAAAAACTATAACTAGTACATACAATGTTGTTTTAATAAAGTTGTACACGATAAGTAACTCGTTTACTTATTTAAACTAATTTTTTTAGATTTTTGAAATGACTCCAGAAATTGTCATGAAAAATGAACCATTTGGAGTAAAGAACATTCTCAATTAAGCAAGCATTCAAAAAGATCTTGCTGAAAAACCTAAAATCCTATCTCCTGAAAAACGATGTTTTTGACTTATCGTTTTATTGCACGCAGTGAGCGATATATATATATATATATATATATATATATATATATATATATATATATATATATATATATATATATATATATATATATATATTTATATATATATATATATATATATATATATATATATATATATATATATATATATATAAATATGTTCCTTTCTCAAAATTCTCTTTAGTGTTACTTTTATGTCGACATTTTTCGAGCACTCTGCCGTCGTCAGTGTTGTGCGTCTACGCGTAATTCGGGATTATCGACGAGTTGGTGTCGAAAATAGTGGTAGACAATTCATTTTAGCGGAGACAATGTCGATAATTCGTAGAGCATGTAGAATATTCGTAGACAATGTAGATTATTGCTTTTTTGTTGTTACTCCATTTTTTTAATAGGGGCTTGTCAACTCACACTTTCCCAGTTGAAATTGCGAATTTCGAATATTTTGAAGGTTATAATTTAATTTTTATAAATCAAATAAGTGGCATTAGAGCACAACAGAACATTTCAGGAGAACCAAAAGACCGATCAAACATAGTTTGCCCGGGGCTAGAATGTCTTTGTTCATTATGATGGTAAATAAACCAATTTTAGTTGGTTTTTTTTTCAAAAAAAGATTTTGTAGCCAAAAAAGAGCAAATATAAGGGGTTGCATATAACTTTAAGTTACATATTAAAATTTTTAAAATTGATAACTAAAAGGAACATTTCATTTCAAATAATCTTACTAAAAACTATAACATAATTATTCTGAAATTATTTCAAAACAGGATTGAACATTACTGGTTTTTTGTTTAGATTTTTCACGGGAGATTCAATCATGCCCAATTTTTCATCTCTTTCAACATTGCTTTCCCGAGTATGTGATAGTAAATTATAAAACGAGTGGCAATCCTCTGATATTACAGATTTTAAATCCTGGAGATGGTTCTATTTTTTTGGGGTAATCATCTGTGAATAATTTAAAATATGGAGTCACGGTTTTGAACTCGTTGGGAGGTATTGAAATGAATCATTAAATTTAAATTGAATTAAAAAATTTGAGTGAGTTGAAAAGTTGAGTCAAAAAATTGAGTTGCTGTATTTGTGATTATGGTTTTTTCGAATTCGGAATCATTCATTCCGTATGCATTGTCGTTAGTACAAGGGGCCCTTTCCACTGATCGACCTAGGATATTCTGACATCCTTGTACCAAATCCTGACTATTATGTATTCACCAGTTCAAAAAAAAAAAAAAAAAAAATACATAGCATGCGTTTATTTGAGTGAACTAACATAACATTTATTATTTTGCAGTAAGCAGGTTTCGACAACGCATGCGCTGCATTATTACAATGTCAACTGAAGAAATCGATTGGAAGAAAATTGTAGTTAGCAGATTATAACATCTAAATTATTTTCAAAATTTTTATTTGTAATGCCATTTGTTTTTCAATTAACAAACTATATAACAAACTATATACATAAACACAAACCTATATACACGCATTACATAGAGTAACTTAGATGTCAACATTTGGACATTGTTTTTCGAAAACATAATAATTTCGAAGAAATACTCGAACTAAAGAAAACTGTTAAAAGTTTATTTTGAAATTGTCAACGTCACTTGCAAAACCAAAATTACCAGAAAATCAAAAACCACCACCTTCACCTGCCTCTGGTAATTCAAATTTGTGAATTCAAATCAAATGTCATTGCCATTTTAAAATTTAGGTTCGATTTTTTTAGTGAGCGGTAGAAATGAAGCCAAATGGTTCCATTAACAAAGGAATGCAGTAAAATTTACTTATTGTTAACAGAAACAATAATTTTCGACATTGTCGACATCATTTTATAATTGTCTACGTACATTCTCTACACGTGTAGAGTATTAATTATCTACGCGGTGTAGACAATACGGCACAACGCTGTTCTTTATTAGCGCCACCCCTTGCAACTTGAAGAGTTGTCGAGCGATATTTAATTTTCTTCTACGTATTATCACTGAGCCCGTGTGTGCGTCTATATTCTTTGTACCAAAGTGTGTTGGTGTAGCTATTCCGATATAGACTTTTTTGATTTGTTTCCACATACTTGATTGGTTTGAGTGCTGAATGTATTCCTTGTGTCGGCATCTTTTAGTCTTTCTCGCTCCTTCTCTTTCTCTCTAGCTTTCATTTCCCATGCACACTAGCTGGTTATTGATGGAACACTTTAATTATTACCCGTTGTTGTTTAAACCTTGCAACGTGAAGGAGCCATTAAACTCTATTGGAATGATGAATCCGATGATATCGCAACCTCCGAGAATTCCTTTACTTCGTTGTTCATACGAATCCGATATTCGTTGTTCACAACTTTAGAGTTAGTCCAGAGATGAAACGAATGATATTGTTTTCGATAACAATCTACAATCGTAAGAGTTCATTGTCCTGCTCTCGCGTTCGAAAGCCAGCACAGGTCTTATGAGTGCATTATAAAATGCAAGCTTGCACGCGACTGCGATAAATTTTACATCGCAATAATTTTGAGTGGGCGACGTAAACTCGTTGTCCGGCAGCAATTAGGGCTTTCATTTCTACATGTATTTCATTTCTACATGTATTCGCCAAATATCACAAGCCGGCAGGGTGGCCAGACGTACCCCTTTTTGGAGTATTATGCCTTTTTTCTCACAATCCTTTTTTCTCCCGATTTGCAAAATAGTTACCTTAATAGTTATCAAAATGATCAATATTTACATGTTTATGCTTTTGTACATTAAAATTCACGAAGCATTTAAAAATCTTCAATCAGTTCTCTTGGCCACTCCGTATGATTTGCGACATTAAATATTTTTTTTGAAATTTGCGACTTTGTTATCCGCAGTACAAAGATTTATTACGTAATGTTATGACCTAAGCTTGACCTTGCTTTTGGCTAATAAACGGCAGTATAAAATATCCAAAAAGACAAAAAGTATCCTTTTTTCGCTTAGTAAAAGCAACGGTTAATTCATATTATGGCCAACATCTACCCCTTCTCCACCACGAATGGATGTGTTTGAATTCTACGGCAACTAACTCGGCCAACGAACTTTAAAATTCCCAGCATCTGGCTTTCATGAAGCTCACATGCCAAAACCCCATACCACCTCAAGTGTAGCGTTTATGTGTGTATGCTGCGCTGGCTCGTCTCCAAAATAACAAAAAAAAACAGTTTGTTTGGGAAACAAATTCTTACAAAAATAAAACGAGAACCTTGACGAATTTTCGTAAAAAACAGTTTTTTTTATCTTCACTTCCGACCAGAAAACAGTCAGTTACCAAATTCCAGAAAAATGTGTGAACTCCCACAGTACACATAATAATAGCAAAAAACAAGACAGTTCCTACAAAAAAGATCGTCACGTCCGCCCAACCAACCGAAAATTAATAGGAACCATTCATCTTCTAAATCCAATCCAGAACATTTCCGCGCCTACCAGGCCTTTTGCAAATGTTGGATCCGCCAAAACATTTGCAAACAAGAACTAGCTCCCTTAAAAGACGGAACCAAAATCATCACTTCCTGACCAGCCCTGTTACACATCAAATCCAAAATCTTTCCGCTCTCAAACGATACCCTCATCGATGCTAGTTTCCAAAGTTATTGAAAAAACATCAAAAACCGAGAAAGTTTCTATGTAAGCTGTCCCATTCGGTCGGCCGACCTCTGCCAAAAACCCCAGTTGGACCTCCGAGTACATAAAAAATACCTAAGTGTGAAGCTTCATCATAATTAGTCAATCCAAGACACACACACGAGATCGACACATAGACCGACAGCTCATCGAAAACCGTCCCCTTACATTTCCACCCTCACTCTTACCCTATAAAAGAAAGTAACAAGTACAAATTACTAGAAGCAGTAAATAATCTATTCGTACCAATTTTTGAAATTTTATACCCCAATTTTGAAAATAAAATATCAATTTTAGAGTAGCCCAATTTCGGAATTTTGAATATAATCTACATAGCCAAGAATGTGGCCTGATTTATTAAATATACAGCGCAAAATTTCAATGTTGTTTCTCCTCACTACATACGCTTAAGCGCCAAATTGAACAGCTTAGGCGCTAGTGCATCAACCTGACGTTGTTAATTTAGACAGAAATCCCTAGACAAATGGAGGCGGCTCTAGAGCTATTACCCATAGGTTCTCGCGGTTTATACTGTCATATACCTGTCGGAAGTCAATATAATATATAGTTGATATATGGTTTTGTTTTCTCTCAACATTTTTCTAAAATCATCCTCATGGTAAAACTCTGGTCAGTTGTCGATCGGTTAGGATGAGAACCACACTGATAGTCGCCAATGTTGTTTTCGGCGAAAGTACAACATGTACCAACACTATGTAAACAGTGTTCAAAAGAGCAAAGCTCGATAATTTCCACATTTAAGACGGTCGCCTTTTTTATGCAACTGACATATGAGCGCGGTCTTTCAATTATCCGGCAGCTCTTCTTGGTCTTAAATAGAGACGATGAGATCGTATAGATTTGTTGCAAAGGTAGCGCATCCAAGCTTCAATTTTGTGGGGATTCCACCGAGACCGGGTGCCCTTCCATTTTCCGATCTACTAATAGCTGAATTTACTTCCTCCACTGTAGGATATTCGACAAAGATCTTTTCACCTTGAGGAGCTATTGCTCTAATCGGGGTTACTTCATCTTTCCGATTTAGCGGATTTTGAAAGTAGGTTTGCTATACTGAGAGAATATCTCGATTGTGTTCAGCTCTCCATTCCCGTTGTTGATGGCTGTACTTCTTGAGTGGAAGTCTTTCGTGAGATTCCGACGGTAACAAAATAGTTCCTTTAGTTTTCTAATTCCGCTTGGAAGCTGATGTTTTCGATGCATGGTCTCATATGGTCGTGCTTCTTTTGTCGAAGGTATTTAGTTGTGGTTTTCCTAGCGCGGGGATGTTCTGCTAGAGTGCTTCTAGTGTTGCGAGTCAACCATTTGTTTCAACCATGAAACTTTTCGTTATTTTCGACGACCAGGTCTTCTTCCGATGGTATTTTGCGCCGCGGTGGTTATGGCTTACTATATAGCGCGCCTGATTGGTAACTCTATAGTGACGCCTGAATGTAGATTTTGTACCAAAAATGACAGCGCGAGGTGAGCAAACCGGGAAATCATAGTAGCGGTTATTTTATTAATATTGGTTTACTTGAGCTCATTCCCGCCACTTTGTTTATATTTTTTGTTTCGTATGTTGTTCAAATACTTGAAAATCAGAAATCAAATCACATATCAAACAATCGGTTCCACTGATCAAAAACAAGCTAATACAAGATGTGAGGTATACGCCATCATCATAAATATTCAACCGGCTGAACCGGAACTTTTTATTTTGCTACTTACCTTTGCAAAATTGACGAACAAAATGCACAGGCATATACACTGAGAAAAATTGTATCTTAAAATCAAAGGATTTTACCTTAGTTTTAAATGATTTGTGACTATGGATTTTGCGCAAAATCTTTTTGGATTTAGATTAAAGAAATCAAAAACTTTAAATTAAAGTTATTTTTAATCATTGGTTCAAACTATTATGTATTTTAAATCAAACGATTTCACTTTTATTTCAAAGGGTCTTTAGAACTGAAAATTGTTTAAAATTAAGTTCCATTTGATTTTAAAATTAAACCGAAAAAGTTTTAAGCTAAAGAATCTCACAAATTTATTTTAAAGTATTTTATGAGTTTCAGCCAAATCATTGTTAGTTTTGGTTCAAAGAATTGCAAAACATAGAAATGAATTCCCTTCTAACTTTGATTTAAACAAACTATTCTTTTCTTTAAAATGTGCTGTACCCTCCTACTTACAGTGCATAAATAAAACTAATTATTATAAGTAATGCGGTTTAATTTTTATTTTATTTTATCACAAAAATATAAATTTCAATAGTATATTATTACATAAAATAAATAAATGTTTTTGATAATTTGAAATGTATTATCTCAATTTAAATTAATTTTAACAAAAAAAAAAAATTTATTAAATTCAGTGGCTATGTCTTTAGGTAAATGGTTAGAAAATGGTGAAAAACAAGAACTTATAGGCTGAATTATACCATCCTTAATTGACTTCTGAATCGAAAATACCATATTTCTCGGTAGCGATTTTTCACTATGTAGATTCAAAGCAAATTAGTTGTTGCAAATCTTGCAATGCCGCTTTATGATTGTTTCGATGAAATGAAGAATCATTTAATAATGAATTGTCAATAGTACTAATGGAGTTGTCAATTGATGAATTATCTGCAAATTCAATGCAATCGGGTATTGCTTTAGTTTGCACTAATGATTCTGATAAACGCTCATTGAACTGACGAGGTGGCGAATTTAATAAATTTGATTCACCAACTAAATGCTTTTGCAAATGTGTTTTATATTTGTTTATATTTTGGAATATTTGACTGCAGTTATTTTGAGCACATTTAAATTGGTATATAGAGGGCGTTCCATGAAAACTTTGTAAACGCTGTACGATTTCTTCTATATTACCAAAAGTTTTATTACATATAAAACAATAAATCATTTTTATTTCAAATAGCTAACAGTTCAATTTTTTGAATTGTAACAAATTAAATTTTAAAAATAAATAAATGAATTCAAAATAATTCGATGAGTATAGAAATAAATTTTAAAACTAAGCAAAGAGCTGAACATATTTTTTAATTCTGTTTTGGTTTGATTCTAGCTCAAAGAAATATTCTTGCAAAAAATACCAAACCTCTTTGCTTACAACTGAGTATTCTATGTTGAATACGAAGCAGCTTTATAATTATATCCAGACACTTACGGAATGAGTCACACTTGTATTTTATTCCCTCATATATAACGAACATTTCATGTATCTGTTTCCATTTTTGCCCAACAACAACTATTTTTGGTTGCAAAGATACGAATTTTTCTTTTATTTCATCCAATTTTCCGTTAAGCTCATTTATATTAGAAATAAATAATATGAAATCGTCCTGAGCATCCGATATTGTAGGTTTGACCTTCTGACTTATCCTTTTCGGCTGAATTATAGCATGAATTAGCAAACACACAATGATGTCTCTAAAATCTATATAAGAAAGAGAAAATACTTCATTCAATATAATCATACATTAAGTTAAACTGTATATATTGAAAAACTTACTTTCATCTAGATTCTCAAATTCATTCAATTCTGCTAACAGTAATTTATTATTTTTATCCTTAATTTCATTAGGAAAAATTTTAGTGATGCTTGTGTTAACAAATGTTTCGAACCGCTCCAACAGGTTTTTGCCTTTTGAGGGAAAATCTGTATCAAAATCAATTGCAATCTGAAACACAGTAAAACAATATTTAGGTTAGGTTAAATAGCTCAACCAATATACGCGTGCATCTGATATGAAAATACTTCCAACAATAACACCAACAATTTTCATTGTTAATTCATATTTAAATATGATTGAATCAATTTAAATTTACGGTGTGATTGTTGGATAACTATAGATTAGTATAATTTTATAAATTATATATAGCGAATAAACAACAGTAGTGAATAAATTGTAAACTTCCATTATAAGTGGGAACTACAAACGATTTTAGGAAAATTAGTTGCCTTATACCGTTAACTATCTTGCCAGCAATTTTAAAATTTTAATTTGTATTAGTATTTACTATAAGAAACTAAGACATAACAAAAGTATAAATTACCAACTGATAGCCTAAATGATGTCTATATAACGGCCAAGCATCCAAGAATTCCGCAATATTTTTATTGTTTGATGATTTGAACGAAGACATACGATTATTTAAAGTATCTCTCCATTTGTCGCATACCAAATTCCACGGCTCAAAATTATATTTCAGCCACTCCTTTTTTTCCAAAAAATCATCTAGTAATGGACAAAATAAAATAGATAAATTAAGAAATATTCAAATAGTTAATTCTCAATTCTCAATTGCCAGATGGAAGCGAATCAGGATATGATGGCACAACTGGTTGTGTATCTGCATTTCTTACGACCTTTAAATATTTAGTACCAAAACATACGTTACTATATCGGTCATATAATTTTCCTGCAGGTTTGTTTTTTCCACGACGAGGAGTGTACCTAGTATTCAGTCTGTGAAAACAAAAATACGAGTACATACAATCAAGAATCCTTCATTTGGCACCATTATCGATGAGGTAATGTGGAATGATAACTAACGATTGTAGTGAAAATATAAATCATACCGAATATTCCGTAGTGAACATGTTTGTAATTTTCTTTGATAGAACCTCAAAATCAGCACTTGTCAATTTGTAGTTTTTAGACATGTAGTGATCTATAATTGTGTGCACCAAGTATTTTCTATGTTTGTCATCAAGAGAGTTATTTTTCTTAAAGTAATCTACTACCAATCTTCCTTTAATGGTGTTATTTAAAATTTGGGAAACATCGTGGGAATCTCTCTCTGATTCATGTGCACTTAAAATTTGTAAAAAAAAAAAAAATAATTAATGGAAATTATCAATTAATACAAAACAAAACATAATATTTTACCACTGATCATGCAGAGGTGATGCTGCTGAAATTTGACTAGAAGAGGGATGTTGCTCCTCGATCCATTTTACAACACGACTGTTTAATGATCTGGTTGCTTCCGAAACGGGTAACGGATTATTCTAAATGAAATATTGACATATGAGAGACAGCGAAATGCAATTTTCTTATTTTATTATAGTTTGTTATTATTTACCATTTCAATTCGCCATTTGCGGAGACCTGCTAGAAATATGATCTTTCCCCTTTTGGATAGTTGTCAAAGAGATCATCGACGCGTTTAAATCAATCACTTCTAAAGTTTTAATGGTGCATTCATGGGTGTCCGTAAGAAATTTGATAATTTTTTGTGATAACCCCCAAGAAGAAACTAAGTTTTTAAATTCAATTATATTCGCTAGCTCGTCGTTGGCGGCTACTACAAGCAGATATTGACTGTTTTCACATGTGTAAGTAGTTGTAGATTCATTGAAAATAATACCATCATCGCCAGAATTTGTATCAATTGGTTCCATTTTGAATATTCAAACACTATTATGATAAACGAATAATGAAAACAAATGAATTAATTCTATCGATTTTCTAAACGAATTTGGGATATACTTTGAAATTTTTAAATTAACACTTCAAACATAATCAAAATAACTAGGAATTTAATTGATGTAAAACAACAATTTGAATCACAAGCACATTTTCATGTAATATGTTATCAAGCACATAGAGTTTACTTGCACAATTATGTAAAAATCACTGCTTTACCACAAAATTTTAAATCAAATCAACACTTACTAAAGTTAATGTAAAACAATATGTACCTACCTGAACATTAAACAATACAATAGTTTAAAATATGTAATTTTACAAATGGTGTTAGTTTACAAATGGTGTTAGTTTTTCCGTTTACCATATAAAAACTTCACGAGAATAAGATACAGGATACAACTTGATTCCAGAAGAACGCACTATTAAATAAAAATTGTGCAACTATAACGGTAAATAAAAAAAATAATAACTTAACCATTTGAAGTAAATCCGTAATCCTTTATTTTAAAGGTGTATATGTTTTATTTGCGAGAATCACCACTTATTTCAAATATTCGTATTCTTTGAAACAAAGTTTTTAATAATGATTTTCGATAAAATCTTCCAGAATTTAAAACAAAGAATTATTTTATTTTGCAAATTACAAAATCCTTTCAGTCAAATGATTTTCAATTTTTTGCCGCTAATTATTGCAAAATGGAAACCAAAGAATTTGTTTCTTTTGGAATAAATGACAATTAACTCTAAAAATTCTTTAAATCAAGGAAATATTTTTCAAAGGATTGATTTCTTTGAAATAAAAACTCAATTTTTTCTCAGTGTATGTACACAAAATAATTGTTCACCTCGCTAGCTCGCACTCTAATTTTTGGTACAAAATCGGCACTCTCGTCTTTTAAAGCATCGACATTTCATCGAGCGGTCTTTTTTGCTTGTCTATTGATCGTAGATGACAATTTGCACTTTTGGGTACAAATGAAAAAAAAAATTTGGGGTCCATTCCTTCCAAATTAAAACGGTGGGTTCTGCTAGCTTTAGAAAAAGTTAACAGAATCCATATCAAAAAATGATTTAAAAACAATTGGAAAATTAAAGGTTAAATTTAGGCTATATAAATGCCGTATTTATTTTTTTTATTCTGTTCGTTCTAGAAAGGCATGAGGCTTTATCACTCCAAAGCTAGCATCGAAACCGGACCAAACACGAAATTAGATCAATGATTGATTGACATACAAATAATTTTAGGCTCATAATGGCCTAACTAAAAATTTTGTGCTCCACTCGTTCTTGGCCAAACTTCAGGTCATTTAATCTACAGCTAGCATAACCCAAATCGGAAATCGAACTAAAACCAAAATTTAACGCAAATCATGATCAATTGACATCCAAATAATTTTAGGCTCATTATGGCCTAATCAAATGCCCCTTTAAAATTTTTTGGGCTCCACTCGCTTTTGGATAAACTTCAGGTCATTTCAGGACCAAACTGAAAAACTTGATCTATTGACATACAAATAATTTTAGGCTCATTGTGGCCTAATCAAATGCCCAACTAAAAAATTTTGGGCTCCACTCGTTCTTTGCCAAAATTCAGGTTATTTAATCTAAAGCTAGCAGAACCCAAATCGAAAATCTGACCAAGAATGAAATTAGAACGCAAATCAAGATCAATTAACATTGAAATAATTTTAGGCTCATTATGGCCTAATTAAATGCTCAATTAAAATGTTTTGGGCTCTACTCGTTCTTGGCCAAACTTTAGGTCATTCCAGGACCAAACCGAAATTAGAACGAAAAACTTGATCTATTGACATACAAATAATTTTAGGCTCATTGTGGCCTAATCAAATTCCTCATTAAAAAATGTTAGGCTCCACTCGTTATTGGCCAAGCTTCAGGCCATTTAATCTAAAGCTGGCAGAACACAAATCAAAAATCTGACCAAGAACGAAATTAAAACGCAAATCAAGATCAATTAACATTCAAATCAATCGTTCTTGGCCAAACTTCAGGTCATTTCAGGACCAAACCGAAATTAGAACGAAATACTTGATCTATTGACATACAAATAATTTTAGGCTCATTGTGGCCTAACCAAATGCCTTATTAAGAAAATTTGAGATCCACTCGTTTTTGACCAAACTTCATGTCATTTAATTAAAGCTAGCTGAACTCAAATCGAAAATCTGACCAAGAACGAAATTAGAACGCAAATCAAGGTCAATTAACATCCAAATAATTTTAGGCTCATTATGGCCTAATCAAATGCCCCTTTAACATTTTTTGGGCTCCACTCGTTCCTGGCCAAACTTCAGGTCATTTCTGAACCAAATCGAAATTAGAACGAAATACTTTATCTATAGACACACAAATAATTTTAGGCTCACTTTGGCCTAATCAAATGCCTCATTTAAAAAAATTTGGGCTCCACTCGTTCTTGACCAAACTTCAGGTCATTCAATCTAAAGCTAGCAAAACCCAAATCGAAAATCTGACCAAGAACGAAATTAGAACGCAAATCAAGATCAATTAACATTCGAATAGTTGTAGGCTCATTATGGCCTAATTAAACGCTCAATTAATTTTTTTTGAGCTCCACTCGTTGTTGGCCAAACTTCAGGTCATTTCAGGACCAAACCGAAATTAGAACGAAAACCTTAATCTATTGAGAAACAAATAATTTTAGGCTCATTGTGGCCTAATTAAAAGCCTTATTTAAACAGTTTGGGCTCCACTCGTTCTTGGCCAAACTTCAGGTCATTTAATCTAAAGTTCGCAGAACCCTAACCGAAAATCGGACTAATAATGATGTATCGAATCCTAGCCATCTCCCAAGGCTTAGGGGAATTCCCTCCATTTCATTTTTCCCTTTCTACTGTGGTGTTTGCAGGCAGGGGCAGCCATCGAAATTTATACTAACCGAAGCAATCGTTGTTTGACGTTGGTGAAGAAGTTATCTCATCCCATTCTTCACGCTACACCGCAAATATCTTTGGTCTGAATGCTGAACTGTATATTAAAAAAATTGTAAACAAAACTTAATTTCTATATTTAAAAATCTCTTTGATAACATCTAACCACTTTTCACCCATTTTAATTTTACAATAAAGTGTTATAAAAACACTTAGCGATAAAATAATGTATACATCAAAAACTACGTACACATAAAACGATTAAAATACATAATGACGCGACAAATTGAAAGTTTCATCTCTTAAGATGTAGAAAAACTAAGAAAGAGTACGAAAAAAAAATTGTTTTTAATTAATTAATGATAAAATGAAAGGAAAAAATTCTTCCTTAAGTGAAAAATAATTTCTGTAATTTAATTATGAATTTAATTGGAACGAATTTTAATTGCGCTAGAAAGCTTGGATACCGTGAATTAAGATTTGTTCACGTTATTAATTTTGTGCTTGATCGCACAAGTTGTAAATAATATTTTGTGTCGCGAGAACCTAACCAAACTTTCAACGAAAAAGTTTTCACAAAAAACTTAAGATAGCTTTTTTTGCTCATATGTACCAAACATAAATATTCCCATTATAATATTTTGATGTTTTTGTTGTTGGTTGTTTGGTTGTCGGAAAAGCTTTTTTGTATATTATGTATGTAGATGTATTTAAATTAAATAAATAATAAATACAAAATTTATGTTAAAAAATCACGAAAAAAAAGTTTGTTTCAAAGTTTTAAAAAAATATTTTGTTTTCTCGTATATAACGAGTAGAGAGTGTCAGTCACACACAAACAATGCTGATGATATCGAAAACTGGCTGGGGAAAACAGGATATTTTATTATATTTGTCATATAATTTTTTAACGTTATATTTAAACTCTTTTTAATGTTTAGAATTACACCAGACTATATCTATACTAGACTCTTGTCTACTGTATCGAAGTAGATGAAATAGACGAAGTGAGGAAAAACTTTATGAATAATTTGTTTTCCTTTTGGTGTCTTTTATGTATTCTATACAAAGTTGTTTTAAGAGCGATAAATTGATGACACCCTAGATAGAGCTTTATTTTGTTCCATTTTAAATTAATTTAAATGATGAGTTAGTCTCCGTATATATTCTTTAGATATTAACAGGATCGAGTGGAAAATCTTTAAATTAATCATGGAAATTGTTGACTTGCGATTTGTAGTACAGTAGATACTCGTCGGTTTTCACAAACTTTTAGTTGCATGCCGATGTACAACAACTATGATTACATATCGCCTTATATTATTCCCGGCAAGTAGACGACTTTGCTGTTTGCAATAAATAAAATAAAAAAATTATCTACATCCCATAATAATAAACAGGAACGAAATGAAACCAAACAAAAACACCAACAATGTTTTCATATTGGAATTTATCAATTTTTGCTCTCGTATATTGGCGCATATAACGTACGCGAAAAGCAACAAAAAAGTTAATGCAATTTATAAAATTCTTTATTGGTAAGCGAAGAGCGCGCAATCTGCTTTATTGTATATTGCCCCGGTATCTCGACCTGTTGTCTTACGTATATTTTTATTAAACTTCCAGGTATAGGTACACAAAATCATGCACGAGAAAAGTTTTTTTTTTATTTATTTTTAGATACACTTTTCCAATCAACCTGTTTGGCAGGTTATATAATAAACTACCGAATGAAACATCATAAATAAGCCAGAATTTTGTATTTTGGTGTGGTTTCAATCTCGTTTCTCGTTAATTGAACGAGATTGTTGAAAGAATTTTTTTTTTGGTTCGTTTTCCTTTAGCACAAGTAATTAAATTTCATTTTTTATTAAAAATTCTTGTCATATTTCTTATATGACGTTGCACACGAGATACGGAACGATAAGAAGAAAAAATTGCAAAATTATGTTTTGTTTTTTCTGGAGTTTGTAACTTTGGTTGGGTGAAAAATGTGATTCATACGACAAATTTTATATAAAGACATCTGCTTTGAAAGCGCACTCTTCGCTAGACTAGACGACGGAAATATACAGTACCTCTGTATATGTAGAAAAATTGTGAGCTGAATGTTTATATATCCGTTAAAATGAAAAATTAATTTCCCTCTTGTCAAATGATACTCCCTGTGCACTAGACAACTTATTTATTCCTCATACTTGATGCAGTGGATCGTCTTAATTTTTACAGCACATTGTGTTTAACCTTTTATCTTGAAACACTAATTTATATTTAAAGTTGTTATATTTTTGTAATTTATTCTGATGACGGCTTAAGATATAATTTGCAACTGTTAACTTTACAATTTTGTCAAACAATGTTCGGCCATCCCAGCAGTCCGCAGGAACCAAACTACATAACGAATTTAACTGAATTCTGTAATGACCATGATTCATTTGCCATATTCAGATTCCGGAACATAACATTTGTAATGTGCCGTTATCGTGAGGATGGCTCGGGCAGACAAAAATTTCGAATATATCACAACAATTTGTTGTACGCCAGTCTACCTAACTCGAAGAGCAGAACGACTTGCATGGCAGTCTCCCTCTTATTTTTTTTTTTGAGTTTGCTATCATGTCAGGAGGGAAGTATGTGTGCCGGAATCAAAAAAAAAAAAAACGTATAACTATAGAAAGGGGACTCACCTGATCTGAACGCACTTACCGATTTTGCTTTTCTTTCTTGCTTCCTCGGTATTCTCGTTGGGGGTGTAGCGCAGCAATACCCTGCTCTCAACAGTAGACACCTCAACTCATACAATACCAAAACAGCGTTACTTTCTCTAACTTTTTTTTTAATTTGGTTTTTTATTTTTACAATACTTCTTTATACATCATCCAACCGATATCCTTTTTTTATCCTCTCCTTCGTTCGAATTTTACAGATCCCACAAAATAAAAATCGATCCTTGTCTTCTTTTTTATATTTCTTTTTTTCGCGTCGTGTAGTTTCAACCTTCAAAACCTGACTACCGGTAAAAGCAACTTAAACCCACAAACACCATTCTAATTTATTTTTTTTGCTTTTTTTCATTTTTTTTTTATCAATACGAAAAGGCTTAGTCCAATACCATTGTTACTCTAGCATTGCATTTAGCTGGACGATTTTTTACTACTTTTAATACCAAAAACCGACACTTGTCAAATTTTATTTGAATAAAAAAAAATAATTTGACAGGAGCGTGTTTGTTTTGATTCTCTCTGTTATGGTATCTCCTTTCGTCAAGGTATCATGGACGCCGGTAAACTCTCCATGGTAATGCACTACATACAATCGAAAATCCCCTACAATTTAATCCCGTCTTGCTGATCACTTTCTCATTCATTAGCGCTATAATTCTCGACTGCCTGAAATCGCCTATGGCGAACTGAATTTGAATTGTTCTCAAATTGTAATGTTTCGAATACTTAGTGTGTGCTATTTGAAGGTTCTCCTCTACCGACTCGTGAATGAGCTTTAATCTTTGTGCGTGAACTCCCATGGCCTCCTTTAGCATCGTGTCTTTGCCTGTGGCGCCCTGATCGATCATATTCTTGCCAAAATTTACATAATATGGGATACATTTAGATGACTCGTGGCCTGTCGTCCGTGGTGCTTAGGCACTATGACCAATATTCTGATCCCAATCCCTATGATCCTCTTCTAAAACTCTTAATAGCGAATAAGATACTTCGATTGACCCTCTCTGCCGGGTTTGATTGCGGATGATTATACATGTTAAGCTAGTGCCTTACCCGATACTTGCGTAGAAATTCTTTAAATGCTCAAGCCACGAATTGGCTGTCGTTATCGGAGATCAGACTGGATGGTACTCCAAATTCTAGGAACACATTCTTCTTCATGTATTTAATGAGTAAACCAGTTTCCACTCTCCTTATAGGCTTCAACATAACAAACTTGCTCAATACATCAACGATTACCAACAAATATTGATTTCACAAGATGGACGGGCAGTTTATGGTCGTGCCATGTGTACAGTACTCTGGTTCTTTCATGTTGGGGTCCATACAGTCTTCAGTTCCAACTTCTTGATCCATTATACTCTGTGGTTTGACAATACTTATATAACTATCCTTTTTTTTGTGTCAAATCCAGGTATTTTTCGGAAAGTTCCACGACCTCACGCTTAAGCCTTTCATACTTTTGATCTTATGTCTCTTGATTTTCTATTTACAACCCATTGCATCTAAAACTGCGTTGAACTTGCCTTTGCGATGCAAAAGCTCAAAGTCATATTGCTGTATTCTCATAGACCAATGGTCTATGAATAACAAAAGTTTTTCTAAAAGAGGTTGCCAAAAGAGGTAGACATATAGAGGTTGCCAAGGACATTAACAAGGTGTCTAATTTATTACATTTATTAATCTGGAATGAATCGTCGGTACCAGCCAGCCATTCCTATCAATCTTCGTGGTTCTTTAATGGTTTTGAGGGTTGCAAAATTCAAAATGCACGCAATTTTATCCGGATTGGTTCTCAGATCATGCTAGTCCAATATGTAGCCTAGACATTAATTTCCTTCAAACAGAAATCCGACTTCTCTAAACTTATCGTTAGCTACTTCCTTCAAAAGTTCCATATGTTCTTCGAATGTTTGCGGTGTACCAATTATATCGTCAAGATATACGTGTAGCTTAGCCTCCAGATCCTCTCCCAGCCCAAGATCCATTAACCGACATAATTCTTGATCCGCATTACTTATTCTGAGCGGCATCAGTATGTAGCAAAATAGACCCCTGCCCGGAACAATAAATGATGTTTTTGGTCGGCTTGTCATCACTAGTTCAACCTACCAATATGCGTCGCTGAGATTAGTTTTTACCAAAATTTTAATTCTAGGTATCTTTGACCATGACGTCGTTAGCTTTCGAGTATCCAAGCAAAGACGTATTTTCCCCGTAGGTTTCATTACACACACAATAGTGCCAATTCCTGCTTCTTCCACGACTCCCAATCTCAACATTCAGTTCATTTCCCGTTATACATATGGAGATATGGGTCTTGATCGGTTAAGCCTCTCTTGTATCGATGTAATGTTGTGTTAGCTGAGTGCAGCATTTTATCTGGTAGAGTAACTAAAAATAACTCTGTAACTTGGGTCAACACTCGTTTTTGACTTGGATCCGTAATAGGATGCGTGTTGGTTGTTGTTTTCCATCTCACCTGCAATACTTTGAACATTAAACACCTTGACGTATTTTTCAAATACCGGTCAAATCCCAAACACTTTCCAAACGTGATTGAAGCGTTCTATCAGCAGTTTTAATTCTGATTTGTTTAGGAATGAGTTCAAGTTCTAGCCTTTTAATTCTTGTGTAAACCGTGCAATCGCCGAGAATAGTACACGTTGCTCCCGAATTGAGGAGATACACATGCAATGGTCTGTGGGTGAACTGTCTTCTGTGCCACTGATCCTTGTAACTTTTCAGATTCGTTTTTCGGTTTTTGAGACGTGCGTTTATTGCGTTTGAACTTACGTATGTGGTAGCGTGTTCTCCGGTAAATATTGGCGTTTTTCGGCTTCTGCATTTCCAGGTTGCTCGAGTCTGAATTCGTCGTTGGAACAATTTGATCTACTATTGATGTTTACCTGGTTTCTAGAGTCGGTGATTGATTAATTATTTTGTTCACATGTAAAATACGTTCCACCCTTGTGGTTTTTCGAACATTCATCCTCTTCCACTCCATCCAGCCCGCAACAACAACAATAGATGCGGTTCTGAGGTTTCTTGATAATTGCAACATTTCACACTTTACCGCTGGCTTCTCAAACTTGGTCTCTAACTTCGGAAGCCTCGTACCAGCGGTTGGTAAGTTGCCACTTCAGCCACTTGCTCCATTTCGTAGTGTCTTTGCATTTCCATCTGTGGCCCCTGGGCCTCGTCTGTTTTTTGCATAACTTTTCCAGTTGGTCCATGGTTGTTACATCTGCCACCGAAAGTTGCATTCAATACTGCGGGCGCATGTTCCGCTTTAGGATGTAAATGTTAGATCCTTGTTCGGGTGTGGAATACACCTTTAGAAAGAGCTTCGGATAGAAACCAGCTATCGGTTCATAGTGCTCCTGCATTTTCTTACGATTAATGTAATCGTGGTTTTGTGACAAAAAACTGGATTTCAAACCCTCGACCATTTCATCCCATGTTCTGACCTGCCAGCATTAACCCCAAATCATTCTAGAGCTACACCTTTCAGCAATTTGAATATTTCTCGACTGATTTCGGTCATGGCGACTTCATCACCTCGGGCATACAGCTCGACTTTCCATAAGAAATCTACCAGCTTCATCTTCGACCTCCATCGTTCGATTTGAGCGGGTCCAGCTGGCACCGGCTCTGTATTCAGCCGATGACCTTTTCTTTATGTTTTGTTCCCTCTGACGGGTTGTTTCATTCTGCCCTATCTTCGGAACAACCATTCTTGCTTTCTCTGGTGTACCTATTGATTGCCCGGATATTGGTATATTCACCCCCTAAGTGAGAACCTCACGTTTAATTTGTGTAAAATACCAAACAGGATTGCGTTTTTTCGGAATCCCACCCATCACTCAAATCAGCCACTTGATTTTCTTTGGACCATTTACTTTTCTCATGGCTAGCCTCTTCCATAGCCGATTTGCCACCGTTTGTAACCTTAGTGCTCAATTTGTCCTTATCGTCTGCACGTTCCTTGAGTTTTTTTTATCTTTATTAATAGACAGGAATGACAGCTTTTTCGCAGTTTCCAGTTCCCTTATCTTCAAATGCCTGTATAAGATATTAAAAGTGATCCTTAAAATGACAAATTGATTCTCCGAAGTAGAGGTACTCGGTAAATGAAATCTTGAAATTTAACAATATGCCGTCTTTCCACCGAAAATAACTTAATGACCGCAGAAAATCAAAAAAATTTAATGAAAATCCTAGTCCATAATTTTTTTCCGAATTGAGCTTGATACTGCTAGAGTGCCACGGGGAGACCATGTAGATGTTACGGTCGTCCCCGAATGAATGACACATATGTCAGGGGGCTATTATGAAAATTCGATATGGGATCCGAAAGCGGATTTTGCTATTATGAAAATCCGTTATCGAAAAACTCGCTATTATGAAACTAAAAAGAGAAAACGAAATCGTATTTTCCGAAAATCGAATGTCAAAATCCGAGTGCTATTTAGGTGACGAATTTCATTTTTTGTTATCGAATGTGTGTTTCTTCAACAATTTAAATCAATATAATATTTTTACGAAAAAGAAAAACTAAAAAAAAATTAAATTAAACAATACTTAAAATGTAAGTATAATATATTTAAATAAAAAATATTCATATTTAACCCTTTGCACTCGATTTATTTTCAAGGTGGTTGGGTACTTGTATTATTTTTAGCTAAATGAATTAAAATAGAAAGTAGAACTGAACGTATTATATTTATATTTATTGTAAAATGTTTTAATTTTTGTGATCTTTTACAGTGTTGTATTTGTTTGGTCTACAGACTGTTTTAGAGTAAATTAGTATTTTCACTGCCTGTGTGATATACGAGTGCAAAGGGTTAAATGATAATTATATTATGTATTTTGAATTTATTAGGAACTACAATAACTGGAGTATTGCTAACTTCATGCTTATATCTGGGGGCCTATTATGAAATTTGTCCGATATCGTAAAACACAAAATCGTAAAATCCGATCTCCGGCGGATATTAATATTATGAAACACGTATTTAAACTGTCAGAAGTGAACCAATGAAATTAGTTCTAATGACCATATATAGGGGAGTGAGGTCATTTTTTTTGTTTTCTGTAATTTTGTTGTTGATGTCATAGTAAATACTCGGGTTTTATATCTAATTTCGTGTGATTTGTTTATTGTAAAAATAAATTAAAATTAATACGTTGCCATTGGGAGGTTAATATGGATACGATCGCGTATTTTCTTAACACAAGTGACGATGACTCGGATGAAGATGAAATAATAACTTTTTCCATCCCTCGATCGTTTTTTCTGGAGGGCCCAATTCGTTTAATTTCCTTGTGACTTCCTGCCATAAATTATTTGCGGTCGGCTTGAACTGTGGAGAATTGAAACGATTTGTCGCTAATCCTTGATGAACGTCCAAAAAGGAAACTAGAAACTCAAATTGTTGTCAGTTTGTTGAGGCCCTATAACAAAATTTTGATTAAGTATGTCTAGGTACACCACATATTTAATAAAATTTAATGGATAGTTGATATGATTTACAATTAGTACATTTTAAAACATTTTTATTTTATCTTTTTTTTTAATTAAAATTTACACAAAATAAATTAAAAATAACTTTTATTATTCTTTTATAATTTACGATATCCGCCACCTAAATACCAATCGGATATGACATTTGTATTTTCATAAAATCCGCTAACGTTCGAATTTTTTATTTTCATATTTCGGATCGGATTTTCGATATCGGAAAAAATTCGATATCGGATTATTTCAAAATACCACCCCCGGACTTGCTACTCCGACTCTGTGGATGTCCTGTCAAGATGACGACCTGAAAAAGATTTAGATTTAAACCAATGGGCCTTCCCCTGCTCGTGCCAAACAACCGTTATCGCGCTCGATTACAAATATAATTAAATAAAAATTTGAAAATCGAAAAAACTTGAGTTTACTTTAACAACAAAAAAGAAAATCAAAAAAAAAATTTTGAATGAAAAATAAAAAACCTTCAGAAAGGTCCCGCCGAAATGGGTTGTGGCGTCTTATCACCGTTATTCCAAAAAAAATTGCAAATGGCCACGTAGTTCCACGTAAACTTCCGTTGGGCGTCTTCCCGCTTTTGACCGTAAATGTTGGATGGCCATGTACTTGGCCACCCTTAACTGTAAATGTGTTGGGCGTCTTTCCGCCTTTAACCGTAAGTTTAGTTGGGCGTCTTTCCACCTTTGATAAATTTTGCCTCGATAGGCCGCCGTTGCGGTGTCTATTGCTTTCACTATAAAAAAAAAATGTGAAAGTTATTGGCCACCCGTTATATTTACGGCGTCGTCGCCGATTAACCGCACCGTACAAAAAATTCTTGTGCAGTGCACGCGTCGGACACTCGTATCGATGCCGTTAAGTTTCTGGTCTTGGGTATTATGAAAACTTAATTATCTTTTATGACATATACCATAAGATTTTTTTCGCATTATAAAACGAACGAACAGAACAAAAATTAGCACTTGCACTTTTCCCAATTTTTCTCTTTATTTACTTAAGTTTTTTATATGTGTTAACCCATACCAGCACCCAATATTTATATAGTTTTCATTTTTCCGTCCTCTTTTGTTTATCAAATCACTGATTCCTTTTGAGGTATTTTCCAATACAAAAAAAAAAAAAATTCAAACTTTCAATGCTTTTAAAAAAACAATCACATTTAATTGTCTTTTTTTTAATTTTATAAAAATCTTTTACAATAAATTTATATACTTTTTACTCATTTACAACATTTTTAACCACATACAGAGCTCTTAAAAATACAGCACTCGACTCTATTTTATGAATTTCTAAACTAAACTTCTAAACTAAAATATAAAATTCCAAAACGAGACTCACTAAAAATTGCTCGCATCAAAACAAAATCTAGAACAATATTTTCATTTTTGGTGTGCTTTTTGTTTTTTTTTTGTGAGTGTCACTCGCTTACTCCTTTACACTGCACATCCAACCACAAGCCAAAACGAAAAACGTACCACAAAAATATTCTTCTATATCTTCACTCGTCGCACACATGCCCAAGGTGTACACATTGGTCTTGCTTTCACAATTATTCGAATTTTACGTGATACAAAACCTTAGTGTTGGCATTAGAACAACAGATGGCATTAGAACAACAGATGGCAATGTCATCCGTAAAATGCATTAATTATTCGACGGTAACGAAATCTTTAGAGATAAATACTAAAAAAATCGTAGGTGAGCACAACGGTAAGACCCCGAGAGGAGTCGTGATAAAATAGCGCGTTTGTCATGAAAAACGCGTAATCGACGACATCTGAATTAATGATCAATTATTCTCTTGTAAAGAAGTTTAAGCAACCTGTTAGATATTTGAATCGCTACAAGTTGACGCTATGAGTATATGGCGTGCTTGTAAATTCTATGCAAATTATGCATTTTGCGATAAAACCTAATTTACAAACGTAACAATCCTTTTTAGTGCAATTATCAATACCGTTACCATCTATTGCATATGTTACAAAATACAATAAATCCTCTATGTACATTACACACGTACATGCATATAAACTAATGCGGTGGAATTAAAGTTATGTACACGATAAAATACGTCCGTCATAATAATAAAAGTCACATGCGATGTATTTAGGAATTGCCAGTCACAAATAAAGTACTTGGGTGGAGTAATATAATTTTGTTCCTATCTTTGTTTGGGCAAAAAAAAAACAGGAATTTTATGTACGTGTACAACGACAAGTAGGATATTACACGCAATTTTCATATATTTTATGAGTAAATCCAACCCCTATATATCTGGATGGACGGGACAAAAATATCTTAATGACGTATTAAAAGAGAGTGAGTAATATTTTCCGGCATTTTATGTTGTTTTTGTTTTAAAAATGTAATTATTGTCGAGCACAAATTATGTGCATTAACTCGATAACCTATTTACCTCGTTACAATTTTCGATATATAACCATCGGTTATCATCAAGTAAAATTACAATTTAATTATATCAAAAAGTCTAGAAAACTAACAATTACTATAAATGTTAAGGCGGTATCGAAATAAGTCTATTGCTGTCTACTGTCTTAAGTTGTTTGTTAAATTCGTGATAAATATCGATTTGCGCTGAGCGAACCATGGATAAATAAAGTTTTTCGTTCTTTTTTTCTAGTTTCCCGTCATCGCTTATTAAATCAAGAGAAAAGTACTTTATTATAACAAACTTGGTTACGGATATAATGATGTCGAAACGACAAAGTTTATCGCGTAATTAATTAAAAGTTTTACCAAGTGTTTTACAGATACACATACCGCTTTAACTTTGGTTGGGAGTTGAGGTGTTAGATTGAACTGATGATTTAATATAAATTTGTATAATAAATGTCTTTCGTCGGTAACAGAAGTTACACATGTATACAAACATATCGGACGTGAAACAGCACACAACTTTCCAATTATACTCCTGAGGGTAGAGAAAGTGTTTTTGAAAAAAATTATACAGACTCCCTTGCAATTTCCTCAATCAGCATTTACTTGGTCAACTTAAAGTCGTTGAGGGTTCTTTATTCGGACCACAAGAGAGCTTGAATTTGTTGTTCTCAAAATAAAAAGTAATAAAGACAGGAAAAAAGTGAAAATTCAGTTGATGTTTGAGTGTAACGTTTCTCAACTCATTACTGGCCGGGGTGAGTCTATTGCAAGATTATAACAAAAAAAAAAGGATTGATTGATTGATTGATTGGACTGTAGAACCAAGTACTTGACGAGTGTCCCGGTTAACGCCGGGCCTATTCCTACAGCCTTTTTACACATAACAATAGGAGGGATAGGAAAGGTTTTTTTTTTTGGGACAGAACGACCCGGTTTCAGACACCTAGCGATCGTACGGCACAACACAATTCTAATCTACTTCTAATCTACGTAGGGGGGATAAAGGTTTAATAGGTTCAATGGATAACGATGATATTGGTCTTCAAAAATTGCTTCTTTAAATCAGCAACCCGATAAAAAAAATATTATTATTTCACGAGCATCTGGAAATTCCCTGAAATATAATTCACCATTAATAATTTCCAGCTTCCTAAAATAAAATTGATTGATTAATTCACTCCGAATACAGTCACCTAGGTAAATCCGATAGTGAGTAATACAAACACAACACAATTCTAAACTACACAATCATCAATTAATATTTTAAAGAAGTATTAGTCCACAAACATCTTAAGACTCCTGAAATTTAATTCTTCATTAATGTTTTTCGGCTTCCTAAATAATACAAATATTTATTGATTAATCCTCCTAAAACTCAACAACTTACAAAAGAATTTCCTGAAATCATAGTTATTAGAATTATATTAATAAAAAAACTAAACTGAAATCCAGCAGCATTTAAAAATTATACTGTAAACATGGTTGGGCTGTATAGTACTTAAATTGTCAGACTAATATTTTGAAACTTACAACCAAATTCTCAGAATATCATTAGTGGAGACTTTTTTTGTGATAAAATTCAAAACATAAAAGTCTACAAACACAACCCTGTAAAATGAATTTTGAGGGGAAATGATGAACTAAAAGTGATAATTTGTCATTTGTGGTTGAGTCATATGAATGTTTTTTATGAAGTACTTTTCATGTAGTGATATAATATATGCACATAAAATTTCGTATACAAAATCCTATTTAATATGTCCAATACATACATAAAACCACATCAAATTTGATTTTTTGTTTTATTTGAACCATAAATTTTACATTGATTTGGAAAAGTAAATAGAATTTCAAATAAGATTTTAAAGTTTAAAAATGTAACGTCAAAACAACACGAATTATGCACCTCACTATAAGAAATTTTATGTGTATATTTCCGAACGAATAATCGTCACATATTTATTAATGAACGATTAAAATATATTTCAATTAAATTTAAAAAATATAATTAAAATATGTTTTAATTAAATGCTTTAATTTAATTTACATTTTTTAAAATTTATGTACATCAAAAAAAAAATGATTTTGACACAAACATTAAAATATTTTTATTTTATTTGTGAAAACAAGATAGAAAATATTGCGCTCCTTTTCTAAACGCATCAATATTCGACGTGACATAATTCATCCGATTCATTCATTAATTAAGCTACGACGATTTCTTTTTATCACATTTTTTATCACCAAATGTGATAAAACACCATAAAATGACCGTCCAGATATTATTTCATTTTAGTTTTGATGAATTCTTTCTCATTTTTTCGAATAATTTCGATTTTGTTTAGTACTGGTGTAATTTTATTCCAATACCACCCAGCAAGCCCTGACCTAAACCCAATCTAGAATTGTTGGAATATCATTGGTAAGGCCAAATCTACGATATTTAGACTGCGGTCCAATTCGTGACTTATCCTGTGGAGTCCGACCCATTTGAAAGTCTACAATAAGTCTCCTATCGGCTAGGCTTATTGTAAACTTATTTAACTTTTATTCAAGGCTTGCACTCAAACTGGTGATTCATCAAAATAATTCTAACAAGTTTCCAACAAGGCTATATTCGACAGGAGGGTTTTTGTAGACTTTCAAACAAGTCAGTCTTCACAAAATAAGTCACGAATTGGACCGCGCAGTCTTAGAAATGTAACTCTGCCACATCTATGATATTTAGAAACCTAACAGCACTTGTAGCACAATCCAACGAAAATGGTATGGGAATTTTTTACAAATTAATTACAAATTTGTTACACAGTTAGAAAGTTTTTTACAGGTCCCGTTATCCTGCTGGCGTTAGATACTACGCCACACTTTTCGTATTTATGTTAATATTTATTTTATCTGTGCAAGAAATAGGTACCCTAAATATATTATGCGTGTGGGCTGTTGTAATAAATTCAGGGATACCTATTTCTTGCATAGGAAAGTAATATCATGCAAAATGATAGATTTTTGTGGGTGTGGGCTGTTGTAATAAATCCATTTTAAGGCCAGATTTTGGTAATTAAACTATTCCAATATATTGTAATTTATTTTGTAAAAACTCCTTGTATCAACACCAGTACGATACAATAATCATTGTAAACGGTTGCTTCCATTTGGGGTAGTTTTCTAGGTTTTTAATTATCCACTTTATTGTAACTATAATTTGTAAAAAAATTTCACCCCAGCACTATACAACAAAAATTCACAGAAATGCAAAAGGCGTTGTATGACGAAAAATAAGGTTTTTTTGGCTATTTTGGCTTTCCCTGGGAATAGGGAATTGTGAAATTCATTTTAATAGGGAATTGGGAAAAATATCTGGCCTACTGAGGGAATAAGTTTGGCATACATATTTTCGAAACAAAGTTAAATGGGAAAATATTTTTCCCTATAAAAATTTTGTGGAACAATAGTTTTCCAATTCACTTTGTTTTGAAAACTTTTGCACTAAGCTTATTCCTTCAGTAGGCCAGAAAAATACAATTTCGATAAAAATGCTATGAAAATATTTTTCCCAATTCCCTACTCCCAGGGCCAGAATAGTGCCACAGGAAGTCGTATTCCATTATGGAAAAGGTTAAAGAATGCGAAATATTTAGCAAATATGCAGATTTAAAATATAAACCACCAACATTATCACACAGCATATGAAAGCCATCCTTTTCAGGAAATACAATTTAACATTCTTGGTTACTGTTGATCATTACAGCGATTTTTTTGAATTGAATATCATTGCATACAAAGTCCACAATAGAAGCTTCTAACCGAAACTTTAGAACACACAGAATTCCTCAGCGTCTACTTACGTGGGGATTTTCTCTGATAATATCCGCACATCATCACCAGGAGAAAGGTAAAGCAGAAGACGCGGCTAAAACTACAATTATAACAAAAAAAAAGGATTGAAACAATTCTCTATTTAAAACTGTTACAAAGTGAGCTTCCGAAAATTTGATTAGAATATGTGATGCTCTCAAATGCGATGTTTAAGAAGAGTGTTCACAGTTTTACAAAGAATTTGCCCAGTTAACTTCAATCATTAAAAAGTTTTGCCAATCATCCAAAACCTTCAGTAGTATTTGAACCAGCAATCCCAAAAGATAATTCAAAGAAGTTGGTTATGCCACTATTTCCCTACCTGTTAAAAAGTTCCCCCAATTGAGAGAAATTTGAACCAACATTCCCCAAAAGAATTTAAAGAAAAGAATTTATGGTGTTAAATATATAAATGTTGTAAAAGCAGTCGCAAATGTTAAATTAAATAAATAGTTTTGTTATAAAATTATCCGTATTATTTGATGAATTTTGTCCACCAAATAATTGGTTTTGTCCACCATACGCACGGAATAATAAAATTGTATATACAGTTTTGAGATGAGACAAGAAAGTTCGTAAAACACATTAGTTGTCAATGTAAATTAAAATATTATTTTACAATTGTCTACCTGATGATGAATTTTGTCCACCCAATAATTAATAATAATATTAAAATTTCCTCTTAAACTTTTTAGTTAAATTATTAGTGATGTTCCTAAATCATACATGTGTTTAATGAAAATTTGAATAAATGAGTTAGATTTTATAATTGTCCACTTGATGTAGAATTTTGTCCTCCCATTAATCAATTTTGCTTCCATAAACCTATATTAACCGTTTGGGTCCCAAGCAGCGCGATCGCACTGTTGAGATTTTATGTCGAGAAAACCAAGCACATTTCGAACATTGTCGACAATTGGCGGGCGGTGCGTTACCGATTGTCGAAGTCGCGCAAAATCCATCAACAGACGAAAAATTCTAAAATATAAGTAAAAATATAACTAATTTATCTAAAACGACATTTAACAGTGGTTTACGAACTTTCTTATACTTTAACTCAAAAGTGTACGAACAATTTTATTATTCCGGACATAGGCGGCAAAACAAAGTATTTAATGTGCAAAATTAACTTTCGTAAAATGAATAATTTTAAAAAATAACTAATTTATTTAAAATGATATTTCAAATTTTGCACAATATTTATATTTTTAACCCCAGAAAGATTCACTCATTTCTATTGTGCTTTGGAATTGGCAAACTTATTATTAAATGCAAACTGTGGGCAAACTATGCTAACTCCACACATCTAAAGAATTTGCAAATATATTTTGCATTCGACTCTGATCAGGATTACATTTTTAATCCGCAATCTCGACTTTTCGTCTGTCCAAATCGTGGTTAATAGAAAATTTCTTTATACATCTGCTTTTTCGGCTCAGAGACAATTCAAATCCAACAAATTTTTGTATATTGGCGGAAATTTTATGACTTATTAAAATTAATAATCTTTATTAGTGGACTGGACAACCTTACTTTGAATTTTGATTCACTACAAAAAATGTTCACGTTGCTACATTTCCTCAAATTTTCCATTTGGCACACTTACCTATAAATTACCCATCAGAGTTCAGTATTTTGAAAAAATTTAAAATCCATGGTTTTTATTCAACTTTTAACAAATTATGTAAGGAAGTAATTTAGAAGTATTTGGAAGGGAACAGTTTTTTAGAAGTAAAAATTCGAAAAAGTTGTATTTTGCTACCAAAACAATTATGACCAGCCAAATGGTACAACTGTGGTGATCGGGAGGCAGGTTCAAATCCCAATAGGAGCAGGATGCACATGATTTTTCTTCATCAGATTACATCTGTGATGAAAATGAACCCAACTGTGATGGCTAGTTGGAGTGCAGAACCCATGGGCTGACCCATCCTCCATGTCCATACTATAAGCTGGCAGGGAGCTAAGCAAAGTTTAATGGTTCTACGAAAATCGGACCTATAGCCGTACGTTCTCGAATTGACTGGGAATGGCGTAAAAGTAGCACGTAAAAACCGAACCGTGAAAGAGTTCGGAGTTCCTCTATATATGGACCCTTTACTCAAAGAACTTCTTGACTACGAATATCAGTCAGCTAGATGTACGGCCAAGACTAATCAATAAAAATATCAACGTGGACAACTAAATGATTTTAAATAAATACTTTATACCATTTCGACATTTATTTATTAAAACATGTTGAAAACCAATGATTTCCGCTCTCAATGCCCACGGAGTCCATAGTCAAAACGAAAGAATATTTTTCATTTCCCAAAAGCGATTTGCTGCCTATGTAAAGTGAACGTCCTTAAACGACGTGAATTTTTCATAATATTTGTATCAACTTTAAGAAGTTACACTTGCAATTAACATAAGAGTATTCAGAATTTTTGAATAGTACACTTTTGAAATTCCTTTACACTTTTTAAACTTTTCTAGCATCGTTTTAATATTTTTTAATGCTACATTTTTCACAACTACAACATTCCTTAAATTGTGTAGCTGCACTTTTCGTTAAAAAGTTTATTTAATAACTTCTTTTCGATTCGATAAATACTTTTTTTAACTAAGGTTTACATTTTTAACATCAACACTTTTCAATTTGTGTAGCGCTACTTTTCGTTAAAAAATTCAGTTTGGTAAATTATGCTCTACTTTTCGTTAATGTAAGTTTACTTTGATATTTGTTTTAAAGAATATATTAAAATATTTACATTTTTTCAATACTACACTTTCAAACAAGAACACTTTTCGAATAAATTACTTTTTAAAGTACACATCTACATTTTACTTTGATGTACCTACACTTTTCGTTAAAAAGTTCACGTAGGTAACTTTTTTAAGAAACATAATGACTTAATGTTCAATGTTTCATTCTATTAATATCAACAAATTTTTATTTTGTGTTGTTGCAGTTTTTGTTAATAAACTCTACACTTATCGACATTTTCACGCTGTGTACTGTATGATCATTTTGTGTTAAGAATTTATAGTTTCAGATTTTTGTATTGATTGGACTGAAAAATTCACGGTTTCCAAAAAGTTCACGTTGATAACTTTTTATTATATTACAATATTATTCACAAAAAAAAAAAAAAAAAAAAAAATATTCAGAATTTTTGAATAGTACACTTTTGTAACTCGTATACACTTATTTAACTTGTGTAGCTTCACTTTTCATTAAAAATTTCACTTCAGTAACTTTTTTAAAATATATTATACATATTTACCATTTTATAATGATACATTTTTCGGAATTACAACTTTTTTAAATTGTGTAGCTACACTTTTAAAAATTTCATTGAGATTATTTATTTTAGGACCAATTCGATAACTTCTTTTTTAATTAAGATTTTATAATACTACATTCTTTAACATCAATATTTTTTAATTTGTGTAGCTCCACTTTTTGTTAGTTTACGTAAGCTAACCTCGATATCTTTTTTAAATACTTACTTAAATATTTATGTAGCTTTGCTTTTCGTTAAAAAGTTCATTTTGGTAACTTTTTTTACGTTCTGTAATATTATTTACATATTTTCAATGCCCCAATTTTTGTAACAGTTACAATTTTCTAATTTGTGTAGTTACACTTTATGCTAAAAAATTTTACGCCTACATTAGATATGGAATATATTGAATATTAATAATTTTCAATGATACACTTTTGTATTTCCTACACTTTTTCGGTGGTCATGAAAACCTACTAATTTCGAGTTGAAATTACTGAAAACAGTAGTAAATTTCGGTCGTTGAGTGCTATACATTAACAACTTCAGTTCATCATAAGTTTCAAGATCTAATCGCATTTCTTTTCTGGTATACCTAATGTGGAGAAGTTAAAAGACGTCTCCATCCTTATCGCTTATAGGAACGATATTGTCACTTGACACGCTTTATGACCGGTGGTCATTTTAGCAATACTTTTAGTTATTTTGGGTAGCTACACTTTCCGAAAATATTTACTTCAGTAATGTTTTTAAGTAATATTAAATAATTTTGATGTTTTCAAAGTGAAAACTTTTTTAAGGAATATTATATTTACATTTTTCATCAATACACTTTTCGTTTAAAAGTTTATTTTTAAACTTTTTTACGAACAGATTTTCAATGCTGCATTCATTTAACATCTAATTTTTTTCAGTTTCTGTACCTACACTTTTCGTTAAAAAAATATTTTTTTCAAATTAGAAGAATGATTATTTTGAAACATTACTTAAAGTGTTTCCGTTTCTAATTCGTTAAATGCCCTTTAACAGTTTTCAAGCCATACAAAATTAAGTTTCAATACCAACTGTTTTAATATTTTAGTTTTATCAAACGGTAGAGTAAAATATTTTGGTGTAGTCATCTGTCGACTGTGGTCACTAAAACATTATCATAAGTGATTTGACGTAACAAAAATTTACATATAAATTTGTTAAAACGTTACATATAAATTTGTTAACCCGTTCTAAGTTTTAAACGTAATAATTTGAGCACTTGCGATTCCGCAAATGATATTATTTTTTTAATTTGTGTAGTTACATTTTTCGTAATTTCAACTTTTTTAAGGAATTTTAAATTTATGATTTTGTAGTGTTACACTTTTTTATCATCTACACTTTTCATTAAAAGTGCTCTTCTTTAAAGTTCTTAGGGAATATTAGGAAATGAAAATTATTTCAATTCTATACTTTCTAACACCTACACATTTTTTAATTTTTGTAGTTTTTTCTATGGTACATTTTCTAACACCTACTATGTTGTTTAATTTGGGTGTCTACACTTTTTCTTAAAAGTTCACATTGTTAACTTTGATTAAGGAATATTATTTACGGGTTTACAATGCTACACTTTTAAAAGCCAAATTGTTTTTAAATTTTTTCAGTACACTTTTCGTTGAAAAACTAATTTCGGTATCTTTTTAAGGTGTATTATGTTTAGGATTTTCAGTACTACACTTTTTATCATCTACACTTTTCGTTAAAAGTGCTCTTATTTAAAGTTCGTAAGGAATATTACGTAATGAAAATTATTACAATGCTATACTTTCTAACACCTTACACATTTTTAATTTTTGTAGTTTTTTCTATGGTACATTTTCTAACACCTACCATATTGTTTAATTTGGGTGTCTACACTTTTTCTTAAAAAGTTTATTTTGGTAACTTTTATTATAACGAATATATATGATTCACGATTTTTTAATGCTACACTTTTTAAAGCCAATTGTTTTTAAATTTTTTCTGTACACTTTTCCTTGTAAAATTAATTTCTGTATTTTTTTAAGGTATATTATATTTAGGATTTTTGTGCTACACTTTTTATCATCTACACTTTTCGTTAAAAGTACTCTTCGTTAAATTTTTACTTTTTCAGAGTTACAATTTTCAATACCTACAATTTTATAATTTGTGAGTTACACTTTTCGATATAAGTCCAATTCGTTAACATTTTTAAGGAGTATTATAAAATTAAAATTTTTTTTATGTTGCATTTTCTAACACTTATCCGTTTCTTTAAATAGGCTTTTTACACTTTTTGGTTAAAACGTTCCCTTTCTACATTTTTTAACACCAACATTTTTTAAAAATTTGTGCTGTACACTTTTCGTAAGAAAAAAATTATTTTGGTAACTTTTTTAAGAAATTTAATAATTAGAATTTTCACTTGCTTCACTTTTTATCGTCCTCACTTTCCGTTAAAAGTTCTCTTCGTGAATCATTTTTAAGGATTATTATAAAATTTATCGGTGTAAAGTACATGGAAATTTTCATGCGAATGTATATTTGCTCGAGAATATTTCCTAAAAGTGTAAATAATTTTTTTTTGCTAAACGTGATTAAGTTTTTGTATTAATATTCTGCTTTTCGGAAAAAAATTTAATCATTAGCTTATGGCAAATTACACAAATCTCGGAGTTTGGCTCCTCTAATAGCTATTTAGGTTAGAAAGGGCTTGTGGAACTAAAATTACTTAATGGTATTACAAAATAAGCCGTACAGGTCTCGAATAGAATTTTTGAAAATTCACGCAGTCCGCAATTTTTATATGAAAAGCGTTATTGTAGCTTATGGCAAATTACAAAAATGTCAGAGCTTGGCTCCCATAGTGGCTATAGGTTAGCCGTAGCGCTTTCGCGTAGAATTATTGAACATTCACACTATCTGCGATTTTTATATGGATGGCTTTCATTGTGGTAAACTAGACGACTCTCAGAGATTGACTCAGGCAGTAGCTCGAATGTGCGAATGTTCAAAAATTCTTTGCGACAGCCCTATGGTTTATTACGAAATGGCATTAGATGACTTTAATTTCACAATGTAAGCCTTTTCTAACCTATGTAGCCACTATAAGAGCTAATCATCGTGTAATTTGCCATAAGTTACAACGGCATCCATTCATATAAAAATTGCGCATATTCCTAATAATTAAAACTATTTCTGACAAGAAAAATATGAAATACAAAAAATTGGTTTTGGACACTCGCATAAATTTCTGCCCCGAATTGTAAACGTGTTCAATAATTTAGAAGTATCCAGAAACTTCACACTGGTATGAAATTTACATTTTTTCAATGCTACACTTTCTGAAACCAAACATTTCTTTAATTTATGTAGCTACACTTTTTGTTTAAAAATCGACTTTCGTCATTGTTTTAATGATATATTGTAAAACTATCATTTTTCAGTGCTACACTTTTTCAAAATCTACATTTTTTTAAAATTCAGCTACACTTTTCGTTGAAAAGTTTGTTTCAATAACTTTTTTCTTAGGAATAATATTTCAGAATTTACGATTTTGCAATGCTATACATTATTCATACGTATTTTTGAATTTTAGCTAAAATGTTCGTTAAATAGTTTACTTCGGTGCTTTTTAATAAATTAATCATCTTTTAATCATCCTTTTCAAAACCTACTACACTTTTCAATATTTTTTCAAAAGTTCAACAATTATTATTAGTTGAATTAGTTTAATACTAGAGGAGAGTCTCCGGTTGTAGGCACAGTAACTACTTCGATTCCGTCAACTAGCAAAAATTTTATGACCAATTCCATGAAGTCACCTTTTTTGACAAAAAAAATCGTAACCTGTTGTGGGCACCCTTCGACAATTCGTTGAAATTGAAGAAGTAGTAACAATTATTTATCGTCTGCCTCATCTTCTAAGTCAGAAACACAATGTTTGCATGTGAAATAGCTGGAATGCATGTCAGCGCACTTCAAATGCAAGGGGCTATCACACGTGTTGCACTTGATGGAATTTCCAGCGGTCAACTTCGATGGCAGGCGATCTTCAAACGGATGATTCAGAACTTGTTATAATTATCAGATGGTGAAGATTTCTTTTCTTTAGAGCGTTTTTGCTATGTGCAGTTGCCTTCTTTCCTCTTCTTCGAATGGGAGACGGCCGCCCGCTTAGCGGCTTTGTCCTTTAAAGCAGCAACACTTCCTGGAAAAATAAGCATGGTGCTTTGCATCGGTTTACGACTGCGATTTGGTGGATTTTTTTGTGGTTCTGGTTGCAGTGGACCAATTTCATCAAAGACTGATAAGCTTTTCGTTCAAAACGCTGTACATGTGGGAGGTTTCGGAGTGGTAACCACTTTCACTTTATGTACAACATCTGTCCCAAGAAAGACAATTCGATGCTTTTCATCAATGCGATACTCGAAACCAGCTTCTTTCACATTCCGCTCGACCGTTTGAATAAAATGAACACTAGAATAGATGGATGGGTGGTATTAATGAATTCCAGAAGCTCTGAAGCCGGATTTAATGATTTTGGATGTCAATGCCAGACCAAGAATCTTACAGACAAGGTCAGCCATATGGCGAAAAAAATGCAAATCGAGAGAGCAAGGTGGAATGATCCAAGGTCCTACTTTGTTGGCATCATTTTTTTGCAAAAAGTATAGCATTTAATCATCTACGAAATTTACGCTTGTTTTCGAGGTGAACTTTCACCTAAATGTTTGTTTGTCAATCTAGAATGCCCCTAGATTTAGGGTTTTTCAATCATGTACGACTACAAATGTATGCTTCATTTTGCCTAAATGTTTGCTTTTCATTCCAAATTACGTAGAAGGTTATTTAGTAAACTAGGCGAACTTCCTCCTAAATGTTTGATTTTCAGTCTCGCTTGTTCCTAAATTTATACTTTTTTGATCATCTACGACTACGTTATATTTTCACCCCTAAATGCATCTTTCTAGCGTCATAAACGACTTCGTCAGACATGTATGTGAAGCTGGCACCCAGCCCGAAAACACCTTTTCAATGTTGGTGTGTTTATTTGCTAAATTAAATACTATCCCGAAAAATTTATTGAAAATGCAAGAAAAACGAGAGTTTCATCCCGAAATATTTTTGAAGTTGTATTAAATAAATAGTAATTAATATCGGTGAAATGGAATAAATATCACGGTTTTATTTGCTCTATTTAGATTATACACATTAAGGTAAAGTATGTGACAACAAACCACCTTATGTGACAAAAAAATTTAAATGAGTGCTGTTGTACAACATAATGAATATTCTTATTATTTAACTACAGAAGACACGAAACATGTAATCATCATATGCATACACCGTGTCGAGATTGCCCACAAAGATTTAAAAAATTTAAAATATTTAAGAAATAACAAATCAAGCAATTTGTCCTTATGGTTTCAATGTACCTTTGGTTTGATATGAAACACCGATTAAATTAATTAATTTTTTGTGGAAATCCTAGAGATAATCCCATCGGGAAATTAAGTTTAAAAGTTAGGTCCATCTGTCGCCTAAGCCATGTCAAAAGCTCATCATGGAATCACGACTGTAAGATCCTGATTTTAAGCAATTTGTCCTTATGGTTTCGATTTTCTTCATGTTTGGTATGAAAAATCGATTAAATTAAATAATTATTTGTTAAAATCCTAGAGATAACCCCATCGGGAAATTAAGTTTAAAAGTTAGGTCCGTCTGTCACCTAAGCCATGCCAAAAGCTCATTTTATAATCACGACTGCAAGATCCTGATTTTAAGCAATTTGTCCTTATGGTTTCGATGTTCTTCATGTTTCATATGAAAAATCGATTAAATTAATTAATTATTTGTGGAAATCCTAGAGATAACCCCATCGGGAAATTAAGTTTAATAGTTAGGTCCATCTATCACGTAAGCCACACCAAAAGCTCATGATATTATTTTTCATGTCAAACATGGAGAAACTCGAAACCATAAGAATCCATAAATCAGGATCTTACAGTCGTGAATTCAAGATGAGCTTTTGGCATGGCTTAGGTGACAGATGAACCTAACTTTTAAACTTAATTTCCCGATGGGGTTATCTCTAGGATTTTCACAAAAAATTAATTAATTTAATCGATTTTTCATATCGATATCACTCACCTGTTTGAGATTATTCACTTCGATTTATTGCACTTTTAAAACATTGGAAAATTACAAATGCGTTGATTTGTACGGACTTTTTTAATGTAATCGCACCAAATGAACAAGCTCGTCCATTCAATTCGATATTACCTAGAAAACTGCGTACTGTCAAAACAGAAGTATGACAGAAGTCAGATTTGCCATATTTGCATTCTGTCAAACAAATAACCGGAGAATGCCCATAACCGAAGGCTCTCCCCTACTACCGCATCAGTTTTACGACAGCAGGGATCACGACTTTCCATATTTCTTAATTTAAGTATCTTAAAATTAGATTAATTTTTAAGGTTTTAAATTTTTATTAGTTCAAAACTCTAATACTTTCGACACCTTTTCGGTGTAAATTTAAAAATGTTTTTTGAAAAAAAAAATATTTTTATACGTTAAACATATTTCCTTTAGGAAAGATCGTCAACAGCTGTCATCTCATTTTAAAAAGTAACAAATGATAAACGAAACATGAAAACGACCGAAAATTTTTTACGGATTAAAAAATATTTCCAAGCATACTCGATCAAAAAACTATTTAAACTACCTATAGTGACTCCTATAGTGGATCCGTAAATGTAAGCTAGGTAATGATTTATTTCTACTGTGACACTTTTCTGGTAATTCCCTGGGAATAGGGGAAAGATTTTATATGTAATTTCGGTTCAAATATTTTTTTTCCAGCCTACTGAGGAGAAAAGTTTGATGTAAATATTTATAAATTGGGAATAACTTTTCCATATCTAAATTGGTAGGGAACATTATTCCCAATTTTATTTTATTTTCAAAAAAATGACCACTAGCTTTTCACTTCAGTAAGCCAGAACAAACAATTTTAAATAGAAATTACATATAAAATCTTTCCCAAATTCCTTATTCCCAGGGAATTACCAAAATAGTGCCACTGGTAGAAGATAATGAATTGTGGACGGGAAAAATTAGGCCGCGAAATTTTTATTTCAGTTTTCTTATAAAATATTTAAGCCAACTTTGATCATTTTTTCAAGAAAAAAAATTATTTATAGAAATAGTTTGTGGCGTTAAACAAATCTAATTAGTCAAGCTCCTACTATGATCCATTTGATCAATAAAGTTCCATCTTACTCAAGCTGGCGATTATATTGATAATTAAGATATTCTGCTTCAAATAAAAATTTTCCAAAGAAAAGCAAACGGATGACAACGACGACGGACTCCCATCCAAATATATATATAATACTTTACTACTTCGTGATTGTAAAATGGAAATGTGTCCAAGAAAACGCAACACACAAAAACAAAATTATGCCATAACTTTAATTCCCAACTGAAAAACTAACCAAAATAACAAAACTTTGACAGTTGTTTTGTCTGAAAATTTTCTTGTTTTCCATTTATACAAAGTTTTCACTTTAATAAAGTTTTTTTTTTGTTTTATACATTTCTTAATTTTTTGTTGTTATTTGTTTATTTGGTTAGGTTCTTACGGTTGTGTATATTTGGATACAAGACGAAGGAAAATTTGTATAATAAATAAAACATGTTGCCAAAATGAAATCATCTCTGCACACATATAGTTTTATGTTTTTTGCCGATCTCCCTATAAGCGCACTTTAATACGTATGTTAACAGCTGGTGATAAATTTTATACGTTATTTCTTTTAAGGTAACTAATTAAGTTTTTTTTATGTGTTGGTGTGGATTACGCACACGCCACAACCATAATAAATATGTACATATTTTGGGCTGGTCTAGATTATACTCTCATTAAAAACAGATGTATACAGACCAATTATATAATTGTCGAAATAAATATCAATCGATTTCAGCCCCCTTAAGGCACTCGGTTATAATAATATATTGATTGAAACACAATACTTGAGTCGAGTTGTGAAAAAAACACTTTACAACGACAAGAACCAAAAAAAAAATTATATCGACTTTGACTCATCCTTCTAAGTGATATAATGCGCTCGTATCAAATATATCAAGATTTTCCCGTTACAATTTATGGTTCAAGAAATTTTGTTCTTGTTCTTACAGTTCAGTTGGAAGAAATGTATGTATTGATTCATCATAAATAAAAATTCATCACAAAAGGAAGATGAACTCTAGAAATGTAATTAAAGTAACACTCGTTCTCTTGTCTTTCTAAATTATACAAACACAAGATGAAAGATAAAAGGAATCAATTGATTTGAACTGTGCCTGCCTATAGGGTTTGAGTTCTATTTTTGTACACCTTTTTTTGTTTGATTGACAGGCTTGAAATGGGAATGAAGATGATAATAACAATAATAATAATATTATGTTTAGTGATTGGTAGGTGTCAATTGGCTTCCGTTATTGTTAACAGAGGGTAATGTGAGTAGATGAAAATGTGTATATTTGGATTATTCGATTAATGTGTTTGGGAAATGGATTTGTCGTATTTCGTATATACATATATGTTCCGCCGAGATGTTGTATATGAATGGAATAAGTATAATGCCGCCAGATAATTATTACTATTAAAATTAACTGGAGAATTATGTCACAAAGTTTGTTGTAAGTTTGCGGTGAATACAATTTCCAAACTATCCCAAAACTCAATTAAGTTCCTGATGATGAAGCTGCCTTCACTGTTTTTAAATTATGTTTGAAAAGTGTAAAATGCCGGAGCAATCCCAACTGTAGTTTTGGTAGCATGACAATTCAACGAAAACGACAATTCATCGAAAACGACCATTCACCAAAGGCGACAGTTCTTCGGATACGGAATTGTGAAAATAGCTCTGGAAAATTTGTAATTCTAGTACTAAACCATTTCACTACCGATCATGATGAAATTGATATGAAAGATGGAAATGAAATTCCAAAATTTTTAATTTTTTGCGGAAGGTCTGAAGTTAGGCAAACTAGGATGGACTAAACCATTTCCTGCACGATCATAATGAAATTAGTTATGTAGGATGGAAATGTTATTCTAAAAATATTTTTAGTGGAAGTTCTGGAATATGGCCAATTGAGACCGAAGGAAGCCGTTTCTTAATCAATCATGATGGAAGTGGCATTCTTTTCATGTTTCAGAATCAGATGTTTTTTCTCTGATAATCTGATAATTATCATAGCAAACATGTTATGCTCTTTCATTTCATTGTGCTATTGAAAGACAGATGGAACTTTATTAATTGTCCATCCAACGTTCCGACGTTTCATGGTTGTTCATTAGAAATATCGGTGGTCTCCGTTAACAGGGAAATGGAACTCTAAAATTTTCTATTTTGGATGGAAATAAAATTCTAAAATGTGATGCTAAGTAGTAGATTATGTATCAAGGGAGTAAAATAGAAGATTATTGCTTGAGTAAAGGAGTTACCGCGGACGAAGCCCAAGGATGGCAGCTAAACGAATGCCGTTATTGACACAATCCGTACTCCGACAGGGGTCATAGTTATGTTCCTTTTCATCACTTTCATCGGGATTCGAACCCGGTACCTTCCGATCCAAACGCCCAAGCTTTAAACACTGTGCCATTTGGTCGGTGTAATGGTATTTGACTTTACAAGTCAATAATTAAAGTAGTATCAGTCAATAAACACTTGGCGTTAAGCTGGTGTGTGAGTAATGAATTTGAGTAAAAATGTTGGATTGTCATTAGCTCTCCTGCAAAGAGATTTGAATTTTGGTTCCGACAGCTGATACAGGTTTGTAAATAATTCATTTAATCAGCTCAGTTTGAGTCTCCTAATCATAAAAGCAATACTAATAGAAAATTTTGTATTTAAATCAAGAGTTTGATTGAAAAATTGAATTCATTTACTATCAATCCAATCGATTTAGTCTCATATTTTAATTAGAGCTAAAATAACTTATTTAATTGGTCATTCAACCTTGCAATAAACGATCTCTTGACTACGATAGCAAATTTAATAACAAATTTTTTATTTGGATTTTGCGTTTGAATGAAAATTTTCAATGACATTACCTCAGATTTAAACTCAGATTCCGATAGCACTTGATATAGCTTTTCAATTGTCTAACTCAATTCACCCAAATGGAGATTTATATGGTTAATGTTATACGGCTCTCTCATTCCTGGAGATTTGAACTTAGATTCCGATGGCCAATTTATGCCAATTTATTTAAGTTTGAATGAAAATGTTAAATATGGATAACTACGCTACCTTCTCAGAGATTTCAACTCGGATTCCGGTGGCACCTGAATAAGTTTGTTGAATTGTTCATTTTGTAATTTGTGTATAAGAATTATAAGTTTGAGTGAAAATGTTAAATTTCCATTAACTCTCCATTCCAGATTTGCATTTATGTTCTCTAAAATAGCATATCAAATTGCTCATTGATCCAGCCAAAGTAGAACCTTTGATTGTTAATGGGAAACTTGATTGGAAATTAAAAGTTTGAACTATGAATGTTAGTGAATATGTTAAATGATCACTAATTCTCCTGCTGAGAGATTTAAATTGATGTTCTGATTCCACCTGATGGTTATCAAATTGATGATACAACCACCCGCATGAACATTCTAACCAAACTAGTCAGGTAAAATAAGCTTTTGTATATAAACGAGGAGTTTGAGTGGAAAACTCAACTTGCCATTCCAAGCGAATTGTATTCAGTGGCTTCTGAAATAAATAATTCAATTGTTAATTTAACCAGGCCGAACAGACCTCCTAATATACAGATAAGGGATAACATACAGATATTACACAGGTTGGAACTGAGGTATTGAAAGCACCTGAGATATTTTAACCAGAATAGCAAACTTGATGCGATTGATTGTATATCGATAAGTACATCAATTTTAGTTAGCATTCGTATTAATGTATTTTGAGTTTGAGTTAAAATATTAAATGGCCATTAACTCTTCTTCCCAGCTATTTGGAATAAAATTGCTAATCTATCTGTAAACATGGAACCTCATCACAAGAATTCGAAATTTGATACGAGTTTTTGTATATGAGTTTAAGTGAAAATGTTAAGGTTCTCTAAGCAGAGTTAAAATCAGATACTTGAGTTTGAGGGAAAATGTTAATTGGCCATTAATTGCAGGTGCTTTTTAAATGACTCTATAATGAATGAATGAATGAATGAATTCTATAATCTTCTTATCATGGAAGCAAAGTTGATAAAAGGTTTTGTATGTGATTCATGATTTTCAGTGAAAATGTTATATTTTCAATAATTCCCCTAACCAGCAATTTCCGATCGCCCCCATAAAGTAGACGTTTTGCGATTGAGTGAAAACGTTTAGTTTTCAACATGGGCCAATTAAATTGCTCTTTCACCAGTAAACATCCTCACCAGAATAGCAAACTTGAGACTGTTTATGTAAATGAATTGTACGTTTGAGTGAAAATGTTAAAATCCATTAGCTCTCCTTACTAGATATTTGACTCAGATTTCAATAACACTTAAAATAGGTTTTTATATTGTTCATTCATTTAATCCTACTTAGATCTCCGAACTAGTGATGCAAAGTTGAAACAAATCTTAATATACAAGAAATTAATTTGAGTGAAAATGCTACATTTCTGTTAACTATAATTCCATTTTAAATTATTTAAACATTTTTATTTTTTAAACAAGTTATTTTAAGCTTTTAAGCCATCTAATAGTGAACAACTTGAACTGTTCAAAACTGTTAACTAAAATAAAATAAAGTTGCTCTAATGGTGGATTCAGCTATTCGGAGTTTATCACTTTAAAATAAAAATATTTGGATTTACTTCACGACAGTTTTTATATCGGTAAATTGAATATATATTATAAACGTCTATGTCACTGACTCACTCGAGAACGCACAGGGTGACCAAACAATTTTTTTTTTATCATTCTACATTAGTCAATGGGCGCATATATGGCTGATCATCACTAGAGAACGGTTGGACCGATTTGGCTGATTTCTATTTGTTGTGTTCGTAATTGTCAGGTTTGTATGAAAGAAAATTATGGGAAAATCCACTGGAAAAGTCGGAAAATCGTAAAATGATGGTTTTGTACGGTTTTTCACACGTATCCGATCCAAGTGGTCTTTTAGAAGAGAAAAATTAGAAAATCTTAGTGGAAAACTCGGAAACTTCCGAAAAAACCCGAAGAAAATTGATTTTTTTTTCTACCTCATCGCAGTTGAAAACGGCTGAACCGATTTGGCCTTATTATTTTTTGGGGTTCGCAATTGCCAGGAGATGGTTCTTACGAAAGAAAATGATTGAAAATCCACCGTAAAAGTCGGAAAACTCGGAAAATCGAAAAATGATGTTTTTGTACAGGATTTTGCACGTATCCGATTCAGATGGTCCTTTAGAAGAGAAAAATTAGAAAATCTGATTGAAAAACTCAGAAGCTTCAGTTGAGAGTGGCTTAACCGGCTTGGCTCAATCTTTTTTTGTTGTACTCGTATTCCCAATTGCCAGGAGATGGTTCTTACGAAAGAAAATTTTGTTGAAATCTACTGGAAAAGTCAGAAAATTCAGAAAATCTAAACATGATGTTTTTTGCGGAATTGCGCACGTATCCGATCCAGATGTAAAAGACCATTTGAAGTGAAAAATAGGAAAACCTTAGTGAAAAACTCGGAAACTTCCGGAAAAACCCGAAGAAAATTGAATATTTTTTCTAGAGCATCATTTGAGAACGGCTGAACCAATTTGGCTCAATCTTTTTTTACTGTGTTTCCAATTTCTAGGAGATTATTCTCGCGAGAGAAAATTAGAAAATCCACCGGAAAAATCGGAAAATTCGGAAAATCGAAAAATGATGTTTTTGTACGGGATTTCGCACGTATCCGATGATCCAGATGGTCTTTTAGAAGAGAAAAATTGGAAAATCTCGGAAGTCGGAAACTTCCGGAAAAACCCGAAGAAGTGTTTTTCTCGTGGTCAGTTGTACGTCACGTGTTCGAGAGTTTGCAAACTATCATCGTTGTTCATTTACGAGCCGGACAAAAAACCGAAAAATATTGTTTACCACAGTGCATTGTATTGATTTAATTCCACTCGAATAAAATACATTGAATTATTTTGGATTCCAACTGACTCCAATTCATATCCACAATGAGGAAAATTCAAAAAACAACTCAAACTTCGAGAGTTGCATGATTTTGAATCGACGTTTGTGGTTAAGACTAATCAATTTTTACGACCAATTATATGACTTAAAAATGACGATTTTTCTCTTCTGAATTTTTCCACAAGAAATAAAAAAAAAATCGTCAGTGTGATCTATTTTTTTCAAATTTTTGGTCAACGAAATACACAAAAAGCAGCAAAAAAATACAGAATGCAATCGTAAAATTGAAAGACTATTTGTTATTTTCGAAGTAGAAAATTCTCATTAATTTCTTACAATATCTGAATTTGACAAGACGTGTTTTTAAATTGATATCAAAAGTTAAAATTCTAAAAAATGAGGCAAGCAGAAAAATTTCATCAATAAGACAGATAACAATAAACGGGCGCGAAGCGCCTCAGAACAACCTAGTATTTTAATATTTGTCAAAATGCCTGCTACACTTTGGTCGATTCCAGAAAACTCAGAGATGTTACCAGGTTTGGGTCTTTTTATTTTCACGTAATTAACTGTTTTGATCAGGACGATTTATCCGCTTTTTGAAAATATATGCCCACAGTTGGTAACGGGTCCGAGTTTTATGAAATCCAATTTTCCCCATATTTTCCATATAGTCTTAGTATGACCTTAGCTATTAGAAAAACAACAAAAAGTATTGGTTCTAGTGGGAGTTTTCGAATTATTTGCAGAAACTCATAAGATTTTATATGGCCGTGAAAATTGTAATTGATAAATTTTGTCCGAATTATCCATGTACGCGATTCAAATTTTACAATTATTATCAAATTTCCACCTTACATTTATATTTCAATCAAAAATCAATCTAGAAACTAAATTTCATAAACATTAGTTTTGAAATGGCAAGGATAAGTCCAGCATGAACAGATCCTAGTATTTTATCTACAAATCACTTTAAAATCCCTAACCAATACTACTAACCAAATTTTATTGGCGAAATAAATGGCGGAATATTGATAAATTCCATATTTCATATGCCAAGTCGACTTTGGAGACTTGTCATTTTAGGGTTCACGTTTAATATTTTATTCTGTTGGGATGGTTTATTTTGTGAAACATAGATACAAAATGAATAAAAAATTTCCGGTGGTAATAAAATAATAAAATAAATTCTCTTTTGTGAGTGATTGCCACTTATGGCGAGTGGCGTCATCTATTATCCGCTGGCAAATTTTCGATATTTTATACATCATGCGAGTGACGCTTTTACCAATTAACAAAAATAAGCATGTATTGGAAATCACACTGTGAAAATAATTCTTATATGAATTTTGAATGAAAAATTAAATTTGATGAAATTTAAAATAGAATAATATTTAATAAATTAATTATTCTAATACTATGCCGCGAATGTATATAGTTGTTTTTGAAGAAATATCTTACATGGCTCAGAAATATCTTTTTAAGTAAAATCATTATCGACTCCTTTGCTTTTTAGTGCGGATATAGGTTTCCAGATCATCTGTCCTTCTAGGGAATCCTGGAGGAATGGATCAATACTGGAAAACGAGGCACTGAAATTTTTCACGGACGGCTCTAAGCTAGACGGCAAAGTAGGAGCCGGAGTCTTCTGTGAGAAGCTCAATGTTAATATTTCTGTTCGTCTCCCTGACTACTGCAGCGTGTACCAGGCGGAAGTGGTGGCGATAGGGGAAGTCGTGACATGGTTGAAGCATAACGTGGTATCTGTTAGGGATATCGCAATTTATGTGGACAGTCAAGTGGCACTCAGGTCACTAGAGGCGGTTTCTCTGAAGTCACGGGTGGCACTGGATTGCCGATCATCTATTAATGAGATGAGCGAGTATTACAGTATCCAGATATCTGGGTCCCTGGTCACTCGGACGTCACGGGAAACTGCAGAGCAGACGAACTAGCTAGGCACGGCATGATTCTCCAGATGCAACCGGAAAGGGCAGGTCTGGGGAGGCCTATAGCAGCGCTCAAATTGACGCTCAGTAAAAAGGCAATCGCCTTGACAGATGAGAGGTAGACCAACACTCTCACGTGCAGGGTAGCAAAACAGGTTTGGCCAAAACTGGACCTGCGGCGCTCCAAGGCACTTGTATCTCTGGGAAAACGAGATTTAGGATTGGTCGTAGGGATACTGACAGGACACTGCCTTTTTGGGGAACATGCGAGAAGGCTGGGTCCAGAGACGAATGACTGTTGTAGAAGTTGTATGGACGAAGAGGAGGAAGAGACGTTAGTTCACTTCCTATGCTCGTGTCCAGCACTATCATACAAAAGACGTAAGTACTTGGGTGTGTACAACATGGACAGCCTTTCTGAACTCGCGGACTTTGGGGTGCGAGATATTTTACGCTACATCAGTAGCACTGGTTGGATTTAGCGGGAGTAAGGGGAGATTGGATCCTGTGGTATCACAATGGGCCATTATTGGCCTAAGTGTGCGATAGCAGCCACTTTAACCTAACCTAACCTAATATCGCCTATTACAGCGCCATCTATCATGAATCGAAAAAAATGTTTCAAGGAAATCCTACGTATACTTTTAGCCGTAGAATCCGAATCTGCAATAAAAAATAGGGGTCCTATCTTAGTTTTCAAGTTGCCCCCACCCCTCTTACAAACAGGGGCGAGGGGTCCTAATTTTAGCACTAATGTTTTTCCTCTCCAGAATGATTTAATTTTGATAATGGTCATTTTTTATCGTAGAGGGCTTATTTTCCGAGATATTTGAAAGTTTCAGCTTAAAAAACTCACCCGGTATATGTCTGACATACTGGATTTAGTAGAAGGCCACGCCAGTCATTGATGTCCGACGCAAACGATAAATTTGCGGTATCTTTTAAAAGCTTAGCCTACCAGTGGCACTATTCTGGTAACTCCCCGGGAAGAGGGAACTGGTTATAATTTTTCCAAATCTAAATTTTTCCAAATCTAAAACTAAACGCAAACATGCATTTTTGTTTTCGAAATAATCTTCGAACTGAACCGATTGTTTTAAAAACAAAATACGAGATACAGATTTAAAATACAAAAAAAAATACAGATAAAAAACATCAAGACCAGCTGCGCTACAGAGTGAGCGTATTTTTAAAGTCGAGAATGACCACGTATTTCTGAAAATATTGAGGTCGGCAAATGGTAACACAAACCTTGGTTGCTGTACGATAAGAACGAGATGTACCTTGAGTGTAAACTATAAGGATTACAGCTTTTACCGATCCCCCGATGTGAGTATTCTGTATTAAATCTCGAAAAAAGTTGTAAGCACACAAAGACACGCAGATCGCAGTCGTCAAAGTTTAGCTAACATGATAGATCCCGCATTGTTAAAGTAGCCGGTCGGATGGGATCGATCTCATGCATAAACAATGATGAGCTATCAAAACTGCGTACTTCTGGTGCTGCAAAGTTGACTATAAGGCAAATGATTGTAGAAGCGGGTTGACGGCCTATCGAGGTGAAAACACGGTTTTCCGAGGGGCCAACGCCCAATGTTTTGACGGCCTATCAAGACCACTCAACGGTTTTGGTCAGACGACTTTCTACATTTAAACGGTTTAATGCGAGACAACGTCCAACCAAATTGTTTACCGGGTGACCAGTTGAGGCCACTTCATTTTCCTACGGTTTTGGCGCACCAGCGCTCAACGGTATCGGTGAAAACACCGCAACGAACAGGTGGCCAGCCGGTCATTTATTGTTTTGGTATCGGGGAGACGCCCCGAAGCGCTACAGGTGGCCACCCGGCCATTTGTAAAATTCTAACCAATGGCGAGGAGACGCCCAACCCTTTTCGGTGGGACCTGGCGGAAGGGCCGCGAGGTACAAAGTTCTTTAATATTTTTTTTTTCAATTTAAATTTGGTATCTTGTATAATTCAAATTTATATTTAATTTTTCATCATTCCAATTCCAATTTCATTTAATTTTTCATTTTTTTATGTAATCGAGCGCCACTATAGTCGTTCGACACGGGCGCGGGGTGGGTTGCACGTTGGTTTCGCTCTGATTCATTACGTTTTGCGGTTATATTTTTATTTTCCCGTTATATTTTTTTGGTATTTATTTTTCGCTTCAAATTTTTTTTCTTTTACGGTTGATACTTTAGGTCTGATTTATTTTGATTTTCCCATTGATAAAATTATTTTTTTTGTATTTGAATACTAAAATAAAAACCGCACGGCATTCGGCCTCATTTTTCTTTCCGTTTTTGTTCCCCGTATTTAGTTGGTAATTTTTATTCTTTCGTGTGTCATAATACAAATAAAATGAATTGCTAAATAATTTTTCAGGTCGGTATGATGGGAGGGGTTTTTCATTCTGTGTCGGTTCCATATCTACGCGCTGGGCATGCCACTCCCCATCATCCCCTTGGCAGGACATCCACAGAGTCGGAGTGGTGAGTCCAGCGTATGTGTCGTCCGTTCTGGGACATCTGGTGAGAGAGGTCTCTGCGTGCTTAGTGAGTTGGCTGAGAGCCATCCGTAACAATCTCTTACATAACGCAATCTTTCTGAAAACTACTTTTTTGAACCTAGTCAATATAGCGATTTGCAAATCTGCAAATTTCGCAGTCACAAATTTTCATTGTTACAATACTTTATTTTACTTTGTAAAAAAAGAAATAAACGGGCTCGGAAACGTTTTGGATTAAAGGATTCTGTTCTGCGTAGGAACTTATTTTGTAGTTCGTCATAGTTAGATGCAAAGTTGTCAGAGCGCTTGCATGGTGGAAGATCTGGAGGTCATGTTGGATCCAAACAATTTCTTCAAAGTATAAAGGGAGTGAGTTGAGTGTACACGATACGGAACTAGTAGTGAAATATCGGTGAGTAAAATATTAGAAAAAATTGTCCAGGATAGATGGATATTATGAGCATAGTTAAGAATTTTGATAAACGGAATTATCTCCGAACCCCCTGACTACTAAAAATTGTAATTTAGGATTATAAAACAAATATTGTAAACTGATTAAAATCAATGTTAAATAATTTATCTCGACTGAAATTTATTTGTTTCAAACATTTGCAGGGAGTGACAGTTTGTATACATATACCAAGTTTATATATAAAGTCAGCAATCTGGAAAATTAAATTTGCACAGAATAAACAGCTATAAAAGCTTCAACCTCAATTTCATAATGAATGCATTTTTATAGCTTTTTTTACGAGCTTTAACAAAATAAAAAAAAAACATTTTTCTGTTGTTATCTCTCTGGTTGGGTACAGTGCCAGACACACAAAAATAAACTATGGAATTCCATTTGCACACTAAAAACTTATCTATTCGAATTCGAAAGATAAAAATACTTGAAAACTCATCTACATTTTAATTTATTTTGGTTGCAAGCATTACGGCTTTGTGTTTGAGTTGCATAACAAAATACCATATCTAATAGTGTCGAGCTTTTAATTTTAATGAAGTTTTCGCAGCTCGCTCAGTATCAACTTATGTGAAATATTTTTTAAATAAATTACAGTGCTTTGTATAAAGCTTACGAGTTTTGTTATGCAAAACAAATTATCGCTAAAAATACTTCGCCCGCACAAATCATATCAAACCAATAACACAACCAATAGAAATACGTTCACGTCACACATATTTATTTATGTATGTACATATTTCGATTTATGTGTATACTTACATATTGCCTATGTGTAAAATAAAATAAATTTGTATAAAACTCAAAATAGAACGAAATACATAATTTACATATTTACGTATGTAAAGCATTTTGTCTGGGTACTGTGTAACGTGAAGATAAAATAACGAGCTTTCGAGTTTTTTTATGGTTAGAAATCATGAAATATTGATGTAATCCCTTTAATGATGTGGTAGAATATATATTACCGTTATTCTTATCTGTACTGAAAACAGCTTTAAGTTCTAACAATTATGAAAGCTTCAATTTATATTTTACGGTGTCACCATGAAACTATATAAGTGTTTTTGTTTTATTTTCGAGTGAAAAAAGTTATAAAAGCTTGTGACAAAAGCACAAACAAACCGATAAAAATAGTTCGCACACAGCCATAAAAAACCCTGTGTATTTCATAATACTTTTTTGTGGTACGTATATATAAATAAAATTTTGGTTAGAGCTTTTACCGTAAAAGAGATCAATATTATTTTATATACTAATGCTTTTTGAGGCTCAAAATAGATCATGAATCGTATATTATGTCTATATCATCATTATTATGTACTCTAAATCATGCACATTACAATCATCATCAACATACATATATACTCATCTTATAAATAGACCGAAAAATATACTTTCCTTGTTTATTTTATTTCAGTTTGTGCTTTTTTTGTGTGTGTGTGCCGAAAATGGATATAAAAGGTAATAAATATAAATTACCAAGTATAAATCAACCCGTAAATAATAACAACAACAAAATATGCACAATAGGAAAACATACCGGGGGGAAATAGATAAATTTTCCTTTTCTTTGTATTCATTCTGGTTTACATTTGTTATCATTCCACGGGTGGTGATGATGCTCATGATGATGATGATGATGATGATACTCATGGTTATTGATGTTGATAATAATCGTATAAGGATCTCAGTCAAATAATAATGAAAGTTTTTTTTTACTATTTATGTAAAGCACATATTTTAGTTTTGTTCTATCGCCTTGAAGGAGAAATAAATGTAAAAGCTTTTGTTGGTTTTTGCTTTGCATGGTGGATGTGTAACTAATCGTATCGTAATTTTTCAGCCGCCAAAATGGTTTTAGCTTTATAAAATTAAAAAGTATAAAATTTTTAATTAATTTTTTAAATAATTACTCGATTGACATTATTTAGCAAAGAATAATTTCAAGGCGAGGTTTTCGGGGCGTACGTGTTTTCCCGCCATACGGCACGTCACAATGTATGGATTATTTAATTTGGAAAACGGTAAAAATGACAATTGGTTCCATCGCAATATTACGCAAAATAAGGAATTATAAAAAGAAAATTCCATTTTGGTTAATTTCGATTGTTTTTTTTTCGTGCGGGGTGGTGGTACGACTTGGCAGGTAAATAAATAACAATTTTTCTGTACCGCTATACCTTTTGTTTGCTGAAAATGTATTTTTCCATTATTTGGAACGTAAATTGATTTCATTCGCGATTGAGTTAATGGTATTGCTTAAACATAAAATTTATGGTTTTATGTATTATGTATCTCATATAGAAAACACAGATATGTTATGTTGATAAAAGGAATATTGGAAATACATTAAAATGGTAATGTACTACTAGTTTGACCTAGTTTTTGCTCAGAATCGGCATTATTTTGGTTTATTTATGTGGTATAATCCAGTAAAACTGATTCAAGGCGACACATTTTCGGAAGGTAAATAACTAAATAGTTTAATTTTATTGCTCTTGAATCAATAAAAACTATTTGTGAGATGAATTTTGCACAATAAAGGTTTAAAATAATTGCGGTAAGAAAAAGTTTCTGATATTGTTTGTAACAAGCAATTGAGATAATTCGATCGAACGTTGACGGAAATTCGTTGTAAATTTACACGACTCTAATTAGCGCCTTTGTGGGTTGGTCATACATATTAAATACATTGCCCACACATTTTTCATCAGTGTCATAAATCTACTAATAAAAATAAATAGTACCCTATTGAAATTTGAAATCCATTAAACGCTAAAATTTTATAAAGTCCTTAAAACTAAATACGATTTGAGTAGAATAAAGAGGTGACGTAGTCGTTTATGTAGAATAAAGAGGTGACGTAGTCGTTTATGACGTAAAAAGCATACATTTAGGGGCTAAATTATGACATAGCCGTAGATGATCGAAAAAGAATGAATTAAAGGCAAGCAAGATTGAAAAGCAAACATTTAGGAGGAAATTCGTCTAGTTTAGCGACAAAAAAATAGTTTACGAGTATTTTCGTGTGAAAAGCAAACATTTAGGTGACATAACATACATTTAGGAGAAAAGTAAGACGTGGTCGTAGATGACTGAACAAAACATACATTTAGGGACAATCGAGATTTAAAAGCAAAGATTTAGGAGGATATTCGCCTAGTTTGCCAAAAACACAAATTTATGAGCAATTTCAAAAGAAAGCAAACGTTTAGGAGAAATAAATCCTACATTTAGGAGAAGAAGTATGACGTTTCGTAAATGATTGAAAACTCATAAATGTAGGGGGCAGTTGAGATTGAAAAGCAAACATTTAGGAGAAAGTTCGTCTACAAAGCGTAAATTTAGGAGCAAAAAAGAATGACGTAGTCGTGATGATTGAATGGCACACTTTTTGAGCAGCATGACGTCATATAAAACGTCATCTTTTAAAGTAATTTTTTGTGTTTGCCATCGTATAAAATCATGCTACGACTTTTCATTGATTGTTGTTGTTATAAGACAACGTCTATGAGTCATCAAATTATAATATATATATTCGCTGTATAAATAAAAAAAATCAAGATCAAGGTCAACTATTGATATTCAATCTGAGAAAATTATTCTTGGTCATCATAATATGATAGTCAGCGACTTACTTATGTATGTTACTTCTTAAGCCTCGGGATACTCAAAGTCCATTAGGACATATAACGATCGAAAACCTCTATAAATAATTTATACAAAAATTCAAGCTCAAGGTTGGTTATGATATGGGGAGGGGAAGTGTTTTTTTCTTGATTACAATAATTTTGAACAGTATGTGTCACAACTGAACAAGAATTATGAATTATTATATATTTCTGCATTAATATGTATAAATTGTTATAAAAAAATAGTTTTTATGATATTTTATTCTATTTTTATTTTTTTAGAAGTCGTCACGTTAATGACAAATAAAAAAAACTTAACAAACAAATAAAAAAATTATTTTATAATATCTTTTCGATCTCGATCGTTTCTAAATATATGCTTTTTTCAATCATCTACGACTACGGTACACATTTTCTCCCAAACGTATGCATTATTTCGCCTAAATGTTTGCTTTTCATTCGAAATTACCCATAAATTTGTGTTTTTTGGTAAACTAGGCGAATTTCCTCCTAAATATTTGTTTTTCAATCTCGCTTGCCTCTAAATTTTTGATTTTTTGATCATCTACGACTACGTCATACTTTAGCCCCTAAATGTATGTTTTTGACGTCATCAACGACTACATCATATTTAGCCCCTAAATGTAGGTTTTTGACGGCTTCAACGACTACGTCACCAATGATGTCATTTTTAGGATTGAGATGACCCAGCAAGAGCCACTTTACTCTACTGATTCGTTTTTGCGTAACACTCTCAATGACAATTGTTAGCTGAGGGTATCAATCGAATAGTCGTTAAAAATACAAACAATAGTCGAATAGTCGTTAAAAGTACAAACAGACCTGCACAAACGACCAAAACTCTCATCGACTCATTCTATTTTGGAGTACATCTTATTTATTTTCACAGTAACAAGACATCAGGAAGATTGCACCACAATAAAATGGGGAATACTACGAAATCTCGGTTTTCAAAATCCCGGTTTGAAAATCTCGGTTTTCAAAGTCTCCGTTTTCAAAATCCCGGTTTTCGAAACCCAGATTTTCAAAATCCCGGTTTTCTTTTCTTCTAGTTCTAATTGCACAAAATAATTAATAAAGTTTTTTAATTGCAAGAGTTGGTACTTGCAACATTTTGTTATAATTGCAACATTTTGTAGTTGCAAGATTAATAAAAAAAGCAAAATTTTGTTAATGCAACATTTTTAAATGCAATAATTGTAGAGGCTCTCGCCTTCGATAACTCTCACGGGCACTTAGCCCTCCATCTAAATTCCATCCCAATATTAGCCGTTTTCTACAACTTAGTCAAAAAATCATATAAGAGTCCCATTTTCTCAGATGCCAAATTTTAAAAATTCAAACCGGGATTTCCTAAAAATCGGGTTTTTTATACGAAACCGGGATTTTGAAAATCAAGATTTCGTTACACACCCATAATAAAATCATATCGCTCATTTGCGTCACTATTGCAGCAACTCAAAATTCACTGATTTCTAAAATATTCAAATCAAACGATTCCCAATAATTCATATTTTTAATATTTTGTATCAAAACATATTCTCGTATGTAGTTATTTCTAGCAAGTTAGGTAAAATTCCATATAAAAAATCACTCAATTCGCGAATGGAATTAACATTTTAAAATATTGGAAACCATCCTGAGAAAATTTACAAAATATTAATTTAAAATTAAGATCCGATTGAGGGAGGAAGGAAAAAGTTATTTCAGCAATCAGAGTGTATTTTTATTTACTTTTGAAAAATGCCGTTTTTACAAACAAATTTGAGTGACATTTTCAAATCGTTTTCCTGAAAAATTAAAAATCTTGGATTGTGTCACTTGTGCAGCAAATTAGCGATATAAGAATAACTCCTACAAATGAGCGATATAAGCTTCAAACGAAGCTTATTTCGTTCCAATGTAGGTTTGCGCTTTTTAGCGAACTTCCCATTAGCTTCATACAAATTAGAGTGAATCCCATTTATTCTCACAATAAAAAGACTTCACGGAGATTGCATCACAATGAAACCATATAGGAATAACTCCTACGGGTCTAACCTAGTAAACGAAGCATATTTCATTCAAATGTAAATTTGTTCAGTACGTTTTTGTGAGCAAATTTCTCATTAGCTCCTTATGATTTTTGAGTGAATCCTAATTATTCTCACAATAACAAAACATTACGGAGATTGCACCACAATCAAACCCTATAGGAATAATTCATAAATTATTACCTCCCGTGATGTCTTGTTATTGGCAATGAAGTTCACTCAAAAATAAAAAAATTTGATGACTGTTTTACTTAAAAAAAAGTGTGCCATTGTGAATCATATCACCACTTGATAAGTCAAACTCTAAAAAACAACTTATATATGATTGATTTTTGATGTAGTCTCTGGAGACGAACAGAAATATTAACATTGAGCTTCTCACAGAAGACTCCGGCTCCTACTTTGCCGTCTAGCTTAGAGCCGTCCGTGAAAAATTTCAGTGCCTCGTTTTCCAGTATTGATCCATTCCTCAAGGATTCCCTAGAAGGACAGATGATCCGGAAACCTATATCGAAGCACAACGTTGGTTTAATATAATCTAGATTCACCAGTTCCTCCCCTAGTGATCTAACTATCGTCGAGTGTCCCGCCTGAAGACACTTCCACTGAGAGACAGCCGAGAGCCTTGTAGCCACATTGGCTGCCATCTGCTTATCAAAAAATTCGATTGGAATAAGGTGGAACATAACCTCTAAAGCGCGTGTAGGTGTTGTCCTAAGCGCCCCGCTTATAAGTATACAGGCCGTTCTTTGCACCTTCTCCAACATCCTTATGCCATGCCTTCTCCAACATCCTTAGGCGATATTAAGTTTTTTTCGATTTCTCCTAATGAGAACATTATGCATACGAGTCTGCAATATGTTTGCATTAAAATTAACACGTTTTCAATGTAAATACTTGAAATTAGTTTTAAACAAATTGTATTTCTTAAATTTAAAAAAAAACTGCTTTTAGCGTAAAACAGGAACAACGACGTGGCCATCATCTTTTAATTAAATTAGGTGCTCAAAATGATGGCATTCGACTTCAATGCACTTATTAATCCGCATTTCAAATGAATGTACACAACTTAGCAGCGTGTATGCTGGAATTTCGGCACAAGTATTTCTTATTCGCTCAATCATATTCTCACGTGTTGTTGGTTCTTGTTTGTAAACTTTGTCCTCGAGATAGCCCCAAAAAAAGAAATCTGGCGAAGTAAGATCTGGTGATCTGGCGGGCCAATTTACCGGACCAGCTCTACCAATCCAGCGACCATTGAAATCACGATCAAGTACTTCACGTGCTACTGACGAATAGTATGCTGGACATCCATCATGTTGAAACCACATGTTCTGTCGCAATTCTATGCTCAAGTTTTCAAATAATGTTGGCAGTTCATTTTCCAAATGAATGTCTCGGTACATTTGACCATTCAAGTTGCCTTCAATAATATGGGGGCCGATGAGTTGGTTGCCAATTGTTCCACACCATACGTTGACAGTCCAAGGGCGCTGATGTTCAACTTGGCAAAGCCAGTGTGGATTTTCAACACTCCAGTAATGCATGTTGTGTCGATTAACCGTTCCATGGTTTGTAAAAGACGACTCATCGGAGACCAATACATAGCGAAAAAAATTGGGATTTTGCTGTATTTGTTCTACTGCCCACTGACAAAATGTTACCCGATTTTCAAAATCAACGCCATGAAGATCTTGGTGTAAACTCATATGAAACGGATGATACTTATGTCGTTTCAAAATTTTGCAAACACTGGTCTGGGATAATCCGGATTCGCTAGCTACTTCTCGTGTACTTATATGAGGATTATAAGCTACTTTAGCCAATACAGCAATTTCGTTATTTTCCTCAGTGACTGTTGCTCGACGGGTTCTTTTCTTCGATCGAACACTTCCATCAGCAGTGAATTGTTTGATAGTCCGGTAAAATGAAGCTGAATCCTATCTGTGGCACTATTCTGGTTTTCCCTGGGAATAGGGAATTGGGAAATATATTTTCATAGCATTTTTGTCTAAATTATATTTTTCTGGCCTATTGTTGGAATTAGTTGGGTGTAAATATTTTTGAAACAAAGATATATTGGGAATTATTTTTCCCTATAAAAATTTTGTGGAACAAAATGTTTCCCAATCAACTTTGATTCGAAAATATTTACACCAAACTTATTCCAACAGTAGGCCAGAAAAATATAATTTAGACAAAAATGCTATGAAAATATATTTCCCAATTCCCTATTCCCAGGGAAAACCAGAATAGTGCCACTGGAAAACGCGAAGCGTAGAGATTGACCGCATTATCAAGACTACGGCCAGCTTTTCCATAAACCATTCTAATTATTTCTCCATTTTGAATTGTAATAGCCTTACGCAAACACGTCTTATTGTTTTCGAAATAATCTTTGAACTGAATCGATATTTTTAAAACAAAAAATATTATTTATTTGAAAACAAATTTAGTCGCATGTTCCTATGCAAAATCATCGCCGTCATTGTTCCTGTGTTACGCTAAAAGTAGTTTTTTTTAATTTAAGAAATACAATTTGTTTAAAACTAATTTCAAGTATGTATTTACATTGAAAACGTGTTAATTTTAATGCAAACATATTGCAGAATCGTATGCATAATGTTCTCAGTAGGAGAAATCGAAAAAAATTTAATATCGCCTATTACAGCGCCATCTATCATGAATAGAAAAAAATGTTTCAACGAAATCCTACGTACTTTTAGCCGTAGAATCTAAATATGCAATAAAAAATAGGGGTCCTATCTTAGAGGTCTTACCTTTCCAAGTTGCCCCCCACCCCCTTACAAACAGGGGCAGGGTTCCTAATTTTAGCATTAATGTATTTCCCCTCCAGAATGATTTATTTTTGATAATGGTCATTTTTATCGTAGAGGGCTTATTTTTCGAGATCAAAAAACTCTCCCGGTATGTCTGACATGGCTCACGTGGATCTTCTTAGTGTCAGACACATATGACTGACGTGGCGACTATCGTGTTAAGAATGAATAGAATTGTTGAATATAAAGAACTAACGTGCATGTTTAAAGATTTCACTATGAACTTTTTAGATTACACGTTTAATTGGGGCTGTTGTGATCAACGTTTAAAGCTAAGCTTTAACAATCTTTTACTGAACCAGAAATAGTTACAACTTCATCAAAAACGCCCATTATTACACAATTAGAAATCTACACCTCCTGTGGGTTGCTGATAATTCGCATCCCATTTTGGAAACGAAACCATTCATTTTCGTTCTAACGTTATATTGTGTTTTTATTTTGTACTATAACTGAATTAAAAAAAAAGAGAGGCAGTATGAATTCGTGTACAGCTGTCTCATTCAACCCTATTTGAGGTATATGAAATAATTGCATGTAATATAATTAAGTTTCGGGCGATTTTGATTTGACACAATTTCAATCAATACTCGTAGCGACATCTGAAATATAATGTAGAAAACTACCATATGGTACTACTATAAGAGTTTGTATACTATGCACAATTCCAAGTTGTTGTTAAAATCCTACACATTATATATTTGAAACGGTATTCTTCTTACCTCATTACCTCCATTCATCATTCTTCAGGGTCAGGTTGTCTTTGATAACTAAAATAACGACTAATGCATGATTGTTCGTTTAGAATATCGTTGTTTTCGATTTTATTTTTGATTGAAGGTTGGCATGGATATAGTGCCCTTACATCTCTTTCTACATCTGCTTTTCGAGCATAATATTTACCGTTAATTTGTTAACATCATATTCAATAAGCTTGTGTAAAGTCCGTCATTTTAGCATCTGTGGCACTATTCTGGCTTTCGCTGGGAATCGGGAATTGTGAAAAATATTTTCATAGCATTTTTGTTTAAATTATGTTTTTCTGGCCTACTGTTGGAATTAGTTTGGTGTAAATATTTTTGAAACAAAGATATAATGGGAATTAATTTTTCCTTTAAAAAATTTTGTGGAACAAAAGTTTCCCAATCAACTTTGTTTCGAAAATATTTAGACCAAAATAATTCCAGCAGTAGGCTAGAAAAATATAAGTTAGACAAAAATGCTATGAAAATATTTTTTCCAATTTCGTATTCCCAGGGAATAGCAGAATAGTGCCACTGAAAAAATTGTAATGGTAACAGCATATATTAGAGCTCATATCTTGAAGACGCTGATTTTGGTACAATTAACCTTACGGTAAATATACCTCATGATGATACTACTGTGTGTCTATGATTGTTGTGTAGAAATTGGGTAATTTTGCAATTACGAAAATAAATAGAGCGTCGTGATTTTCTTTTGTCAAGAGATATAAAAAACAATGTGCAGGAAAAGTAAGTAGTTTGGTTGGCAATACGATTCGGGACAAACAGAAGCCAAGATTCCTCGCTGGAAATATATCGAGGCACAAAGTAATAAATATTACATCTAAGGCCGTGTGCCCTACTTAAGGTAAATTGTTTACTACGGTAAAAACCGAAAATTAGGACAGATATTTCAATCAGTTTGCCATAGAGTTTTTGAAAAATAATGGAATTTACTTAAAATTAACTTTTACCTTAAGTTTGGCACACAACCTAAGTTGAATAAATGAAACATTAATAATGTAAAGGTGAAGAGTTAATTTACCATTAAATTGTAGGACCAATGATTTTTGTTCCGTAAATCCGATTAAGATTGAAACCAAACAAATATCGAGTTATATTCAATGTTGTTATTACCACTAAAGGTTAGTTTTGAAATTAATTTGTGGAGTGAAGTTTACAAATTCGACCTACTAATTTATTTTGCTAGAGTTTGAGTTTTGGTTGAAGTTCTAAACGTAACCCAGTTCTAATAAGCAAAAGTTATCTTCTTCGTTGAACTGGCTTACTGCAATATGCTGATTTTTGTATTATTAAAATATTTATTTACCAAAGCTCTTTCCCCATTTTAAGCCGGTTAATTAAGCGATTTATGATCGACCTTGATCATAAATCGCTTAATCGTGCCATGCAAATTCACAATACCTTTCATTAAATATAACTTTGTCAAGAACCCAAATTTGACGTATTTTATCATAAACCACAATCAAAATATGTAAACACCACCATCACGACCAAAAATTTACATAATTTTTCCATAAATCTTAATTTTTCTTTGCACAAGTGTTAAATACCCAAAGATAAAAGTCTGAAAAATATTTCCAATCAACACACATTAATATTAATCCGATGGTGTAAGTAAAACCCGAAAATCCTCTCAACAAAAATCAAAATATTGTCACGATTCTTTACACAACGTTCGTTATATACTAAAAGACAAAAGCTTGGTGATTTTAAATTTTTGGGTTTTAAATCAAAGCCCCTCCCCCTACAAGTACGATACTTAGAAAATGGATTTTTAAGGCGATACCGATTCAAAAATATTTATTTATTGTGTTTAGTTTTAGAACGTATACCAAATATGTATATATAAAGTTTTCCACAACTAAACACATACCGAGCTCATACAAAAAAGCTGTCACATAAATTTAATGACATTTACCAAAAACGAAAAAAAACGAACGACTTTAATTTATGTGATTTTGATAAAAATGTTTTAGTTCGGTGTTTGGTTTTAATGTTTGTCGAATGGCGTAAAATTATTTTTGCACCGGAGGTAATACGAAATATATAGTGCCGTCCGTACCTTTATGTACATAATTTGTTAAAGCTTTTTTTTCTTGTGCAGTAACAAAAAAGCTTTTTAATATGTGAATGTTTTGATACAACTGCGCGATTTCATGTACGATTTTATTGTTAATGGACGTATCTCCTCTAAATCTTACACTATATGTTGTTGCTGTTTGTTATTTTTTTATTTTTTTTTTTTTTGAAACATTGATTTTCCGTTACTGTCTGGAAAATAAAAGTTTTTCCGCCTTTTATTTTTCATCCCCATTATTATTCATTATGAATCGAGGATAAACTTGATCAAAATTGATTTGGTATAAATAAAAAAAAAAAAAGTTTTTCGTAAAAATTAATTTTACTTTTTAACAACAACAATTAAATATATACGAATATAAAGAATAAGAACTTTATATTTTTTGAAAAACTAATTTCCGTTTAATTTAGTTTAAAGTAAATATAAGAACAACAAAAATTTTATTAACACTTTAAGTTATGAAATAAGTTGTAGTTATATGCGGGAAGAGATGTTTTGTGGCTTTTTTCATTCAAAACTTTCAGTTTTCCGTTATAAAATTATAAGTTTGATTGAGTTTTAAGTGGATTTTTTTAATTAGGCTCGTCATCCTGTCCTCATCGCAAAAACAATACGGCAAAGTCGGTAAAATAGTTAGAACATAATCGTCGATAGACTCTGGCGAGGATGGAATTTGGAGAAGATCGAGGTTTCATGCAACTGAATTTAGAAGTTTTGAATGTAGGTTGTCGGATAATGATCCGGTATTGCGACCGAACTATGTCGCCGATAACCTCCTATGCATATGGATACCGATCTTTCCTCCTTCACATATGTAGGGGTACAAGATGACGGTATTGTCATTGCGCGGCATGAATGGATGAATTTCAAATTCGAATCGAGCCTTCGTGGTTGAGATACGGGTTGATTATCTGTCGTTGGAATATATGGAATCACGTAATGTTTCACGGGTGAATTGTAAATTAGTTCAGCGGTTAGGGACGGTTACTTCTTTAACAGCCGATCGAAGTCGTTGTCTATCGTATATTGAAAGTATTAGAGTGGGCCAATCGACTCTAATCGTCGTGGTTATTTGTTAAATATTTTATATTTAGCCATAGATTACACTTGCTGAATAATGAAGGCGAAGCAAGTACCTTCAGAAGTTGGAGTGTCAAAACAATTTGGACATCTGGATCAAGATATCTGAAAAACAAGCGAATATTAGCAACGGAAAAATAAATAAAAGGTTTGCTGTGAAGAGTGCAAATTGAATCTTTCTAAACGGCTATCTTTCTGGACAATGGGATTGTATAAATTGCGAAGGCTGCCATAGCAAAGACTCCGTAAACAGACTTGCTACAACACTGATCGACAGCTTAATCAAAGCCTGTGAAATTGCTATACTAAGGCAAACGAGCTCCGAACGACAAGTCGCGTGGTGGGCTCTGAGCTTTAACAGAAAACGTAAAGAAGTTCAAAGAAGTCGGAAAGAATTCCAAAACACTAGACAAACAGAGCTAAAGGAAATTAAAAAACAAGCGTACAGGGTATTAAGAAATTCGTACTTTAATGAGATTGCACGCGAAAAACAAAAAAGCTTTGAACAATTTGTATCCTCACATGGTAATAAAGAGCCATGGGGATTTATTTACAAATACCAGGCGGGTAAAATTAAATACCGGGGGGGGCTATTTTGAAATAATCCGATATCGGATTTTATCCGATATCGAAAAATCCGTTCCGCCGCGAATTTTCCTATTATGAAATGTTTTGGTCGAATTTGCCAACTATAAGCATAAAGTAAGCAAGTATGCGTTGCGTAATTAACTTGAAGCTGCTAAATTTTATTTTGTTGTTGTTTTTTAATTGGATAATGATTTGTCAGATGAAATCTATTCCTTTTTCTATAATATGCTGTGTGTGAATAATGTATATGTTTATAAATAAAATGGTTATAAATAAATAATTTATTGCGATTCCCTCATTTCGTTCCATAAACCGACAAGTGACTCAAATTGTCCCTCAGTTGTTGTTGTCGTCCTAATAAATTCAAAATAAATAATTTATTTAAATATATTATACTTTTTTTAGTTTTTATATTTCGAAAAAAGGCTGCGTACCAGTTGTCGGGTAAAAGTCATTTTTAAGCAAATTTTTCGGTAAATTTTTTTTATTTTTGAAAAACTCTATGGCAAACTGTTTAAAAAATTGTGTGGTACACATACATTGATTAAAAGTCGAAGAAACACACACATTCGATAGCAATAAATGAAATTCGTGAACTAAATAGCAGTCGGATTTTGACATTCGATTTTCGGAAAATCCGATTTCGTTTTCTCTTTTTAGTTTCGTAATAGCGGATTTTTCGATATCGGATTTTCATAATTGCAAAATCCGGTTTCGGATTCGATATCGAATTTTCATAATAGACCCCCGGGAGACATTAAGCTCAATTTTATCTCAGGGAACAATAACCACAACATGGCAAGAAACAAACCAATTGCTACAAAACTCCCTGCTTCCTGACGATGATCCTGTAAATGATACAGGAGAGCAAAAGAATATAAGATTATTGATACAAAGCAGGGTCTTGCGACTAGAAACGGTCCACCTTTCACTGGTGAGTATAATAAATAGCAAGGCACCTGTACCTGACCTAGTCGAAACAGAAGTGCTGAAGGCAGTTTGGCCCATTATTGGGACTAAACTAATACACATGTTCAATAAGTGTTTAAATCTGGGTGTGGTTCCAAAAATCTGGGAAGCAGGTAAAGATGTTGTGATCAATCAGAAAAGGAGGTAACAGAAACGAAGCTGACGCGAAAGCGTACAGTATAGACCATTGGTCCTTCTTTCGATTACGGGCAAACTGTTAGAAAAATTAGTAACAGACAGGGTGATAGAAAAATTTAATGCCGGCGTACTCTACTCTGCTAAACAATTCGGGTTCCACAAAAACAGATCAACGGAAGATGAAATCCTAACGCTAATGAACAAAGTTAAGCTGCAAATTCAAAGTACGTGTTGGGACTACTCCTGGATATTGCAGGTGCATTCGACAATGTCTGGTGGCCTTGTATAATGAAACACCTCAAAACTATTGGCCCCTCAAAAAATATTTATAAAATAATATTAGATAATTTAAAACAGCGATTATTGAGGACTGCCATGGAAAAATTCAGAAAAATTTAACAAAAGGATGCCCCAACGATAGTTTCTGCAGCGAGGAAGAATAAATTGTCTATGCTGACGATAAAGTTATAACCATATATGAACACTTCTGACAGGATCTTGAAAATAAGACTCAGTTGGCACTAAATCGCATGTGGGAATGGTGTATGCAAAATAAACTAGCTCTATCTTTGATAGCGTTTGGGAAATTTGTCGTAATAAAATTGTAAAAGATATCGATTTTTTTCATTATTTATCTGCATGTTTAAAATGTTGTAACTTTTTATTCACTTCACCGATTTAACTGTTTTGTATGTCAAAGTGCAAGTTAAAATGTTACTGAGATATATGAATGTAAAACCATTTACCGGGAAAAAGGCCACGAACTTTTCTCCTACCCAATATATACAGGAACATAGACGCCAGCAGCATATAGAAAGGTAAATATGTGATAGTTACCTCGGTGTGACGTTTCAGCCTGATAGCAAATCAATTAGAGTTTTTCGTGCAAATTTGCTGATCAAGTGCAAATTTGCTGAGGAAATCATTACGAATGATCGGACAGCTGAAACGAAAGCGTGAGTAAATGGGCGTTTGAATCCGATGTTAATCTAGAGCAATTGTTTGCTGTAGGTATTGATTTTCGAGCCATTCGAGCAACTATAGTTTGTAAAATTTTATATTTAAAAATGTTAGCGTATTGCAATGTCTAATGGATGGAGGTCAACCTCGTTGTCCGTTAAAAATTCAGATCGTTTATGTTATCGTGTACGAAAAGTCGGTTTTTCGTTTGTCACAATTCGTTTTGCTGGGCCGACTATGTTTTTGACCACGCTCCAAATTTTTGTTATGTTGCGAACCGTACATTTCTGTTTGAAAATCGGCTGTTGTTTTAGCATGGTTGAAATTTGTTTGTCCGATTACAGGTGGTCGGCATATTCTATATTCGTTTGAAATGCTGCGATGGAGGCTTTTCGTACATTTCGGCATCGTAAACCTTGTCAGTCATTTTCGCTAATTTGTCGTTATTCATTTTTGCCTAGCGCGGATCATTTTTGCCTTGAATGGGTACCCTGTTGTGGTCTTCCGTGTGGGCTAAATACACCCGAATTTTTTTTGGCTAAATGGGGCTAAATTTTGGGCTAATTACCTCCGAAAAGACTTATTGAGTGAGATGATACAACAATTTTCTTTGAACAGTCCCATTATTTGCTTATCTTCGGAAACTGCAAATTAGTTATTTTTAGTGCTCCGATTCAAGTATGGAATAGTCTACGGGAGGGGTCCGGATTAAGTTTCATTTACCATGTTCGAGACCACGTTGGCGTGATCTAATCAAAACAAAACAGCTTTCCTAGTTTTCCAAAAGATGGTGTAACTTGGAATCTGCCGACCTTCTTCAATACCAAAATTATGTCCATTACATATTGTAAAGAAGGACAACGACTGAAGACTGTGTGTGTACTACGCAGTAGGCTTAACGCAGTCACAACTCCTGGCCGTTACCAAATGACTACTCAATCTTCTCAAAAATAGATATCGTTAGAGCATACCATCTCATCCTAGTCGCAGCCGATGATGTTAATAAAATAACAATTACTCTTTAGCTTTTTGACCCGAATGCCATTTGGTCTCAGAAATGCTGTCAAAGCTTCATCAACGAAATCGAGAGAGATCTCGATTTTGTTGTGCTTAATATTCCATTTTGACTTCATTTTGTGTTAACAACTCATCCAAAAATTAAAACAATATAGTCAAATCTGTTTTTGTATGGTAATATAGACCGCATAAAAAAATCGCATAAAATAAATCTTCCGAAACTTCACGAGTAGGTATAAAAAATAGTTTTTGCAACACATTTAAAAAGTTGGGGACCGCATAAAAAAAGTTTCACGTAGAAAAAAAACTCAAAACATGACGCAGTACCTACTTTCATTACGCAATCTGATAAAATATCAAAAATCGAAAAAACAAAATGGCTAACATATATTAACTAGGTAGATTAATCACATTCAATTATGTTCTAATTTGATTGACATTTTGAACGAACTTAAGTAGATTTTCTTGAATAAATTTTGCCTTACCGCATAAAAAAAATCGCACAAAAAGATGACACAAAAAATCGCACAAAAACATAGGACACAAAAAAATCGCACAAAAACAGGTTTGACTGTATTTTGTCAATATACAGCCTTGCTCAAAAGTATGGAGCCTCCAAATGTTTGCGTTTTTTGAATATATAAAGGAGAAATAAAATAGAAAAAATGCTTTAATTTATCTTGTTTATTGCTAATTTTTATTTAATGCTTAGTTACCCCTCCTTTCGTTTTAATAACCGCTTGCATCAATTTTCTCCCATTCGTTTTTATTTTCAAAATTAATTCGGATTTCGATTTGGTTTTGTTGAAATATTTTTTTTTTACTATTGACTACAAATTTTCAATGGGGTTTAAATCCGGTGACTATGCTGGCCACTCCAAAACTGATATTCTGCGACTGTGAAACCATTTCGTAGAAACAGCTGATGTGTGGCAGGGGGTGTTATTCTGTTAGAATAAAAATGTCTGCTGGACATTTGTTGAAAACATCTTCCGGACGTATGGCATTAAAACTTTCGATAGCATACTGGTGTATGTCCAAGAATTCATCTTTCCCTGTTGACGCTTGCCGTTGACATGCATCCCTAGATTATCAAACTTCCGCTACCAAATTTTACTATAGGAACGACGCAGTCAGGATGATATTTTTCAGCACGTCCCATTCGCATGTCCTCTTAGATTCTCTCAATCCATATCCCAGAAGCCTTCTTCTGCCCGTCTGAGGAGAGATTTTTATAATTCCAGCTTCATTGAGGTCAGAATCTAGCTCTGAAGAGGCTTTTTTTCATGCAACAAGTGACATTCTGACAAATTGTCGTTCATCGCGTGGTGTAGTTTTCCCGCTTGTCCCCGTTTTTGGTCTGTCCTGATGATACTAAGTCAGTGCAAATCGTTTTAATGCAGGTTGCACAGTTTTCCTGGAGCATTTTAATTACTCTAATTAGAGAATTCCTTTAATTGATTGATTGATTCTGAATGCACGACCAAGTTCCCGGATGATGCCAGGCCCACCGTACACCCTGTTTTACAAACAACAAAACCAAAGGATTGGATAGGTTAAATAAGTAAGACAGAATCGGCACGGTTACAGACACCTAGGTAACATAATGACAACACAATACTAATCTACTATGTGAAGGATAAAGGTTTAACACGTTTGATGGATAACCATGTTACATAATTTTCAACAATTTATTCTTTAAATCAGCTACTTAAAAAAAATATTATTTCACATGCGCCTGGAAATTTCCTGAATTTTAATTAATACTTTTCAGTTTCTGAAATAATATAAACATTTATTAATTTAATCCTCCTGAACCCTTGAATTGAACAACGACCAAATAGCAAAACACACCTTTTTAAAAATTGATAAAAAAATATGTGAGGTATCCCATGGTCAAATTCGGTGCGCAAAACTGAATTTGGCAAAATTTTGGAATTCGGCTATAATAAGTGGAACCAGGCCAATTCTTACCCTGTAACTTTCCAATTTAGTTTGTAGAGCTGGGCTAGGATTCTCATATAAACTAAGATCAACTTATATAGGGATTTTAGATGAAGTTCTACAATTCGACCATTGTGAATGGAACTTGACCACACCCCAACCAATTATTGTCAAATACAGCAGAATTGGGTGGGGATTTAAAAATGGGTTTTAGAGAAGTTCTGGAATTTGGCCGTTTCTTAACTAATGGTATCTGGTATGTTGAGCTGAATCGAGATTTTAACATAAATCGTAGATGAAGTTCTGGATTTTCTTCAAAATAAATTTGAAAATAATCAGCCAAGGAATTATCCAGAGTCACCACTCAAAATCGCTGAACCAAACTTGGCCTTAATCCGGAGCGAGATAATCCAGCCAAATTCAGCTTCACCGAAACTAAAATTTGAGCCCAATTCGCACCCGAAAATTATTTTTTGCATCTTCCGCCGTATACTGTCTAGAAATATATTAGTGAGACAATTCCGCACATCTCAATCAATCAATTAATTGGTGTATGAGCAAGTCGTCGAATATGATTTAGAACTCAAATCAATCGATATTCGTGTCTGATGTTCCCAGGCAATTGCGAACCAGTTTCGAGAAATGTTGTTGAGCCAGAAAAATTCTTTTATAGAAAATAGCACCAGCAGTATGCAATCTGAACAATAGTAGTTACGCTACAATTAATGTTTTTTCAACTGAATAGCTTCCATATTTTTTTGTAAATCGCTTAAAATGGGGTTTACAGAAAGAATAAATTTCATTATTATTTCCTTAATACTGGATGTAATAAAACGATTTAAAGGGAGCATCCGAAAATTCAAATAATGATCAATCATTATGAGTTTGTCTTAACTGTGGTCTACTATTTTGTGACAAATATCAACATAAAGGGTGGGCAATTTAAAAGTTGTGTTTTAAAAACACTACAAAATGAATATGCATCTTTATTTTGTGGAAACTTTCTTTTATTGTGTAGGTTAGAGTCACCGATTTAACAATGAAAACAATTTCGTTCATGTTTTGCCCTCTGCTGGCCTTACAGGTAATCCATTCTGTGAGTCCAGTTTTTAAGAACTTTTTCGATTATTTCAGCGCCTATTTCGCGGTTATTCGCATGCTAGAATTGTCCCTTGATTATCCGCGTAACATCTATCCTTAACAACACTTCGTGGAAAACATTCCAACGGCGTCAAATCGCAGTTCCGGGCAGGCTTTTGACATCTCGAAAACGGCCGATGATTCGGTTGTCATTCACATCGATTATAGGCAGGAGTCCAAACCCCATATAAAAAAAAAAATCATGAATTTCGATCAAGGTTGCATGTAAAACTGGTTTTATTTTTACAAAAATCAAACAAAAACATTCGTTCGAAATCCGCAGCTAAAACATTACGAATGGTTTGCGAATCGTAAAAACTGAATTATATGAAAATAAATCAATTTTTCAACGCAACCTTGATTGGAATGAATGATTTTAATTTTTTTTTATATGGAGTTTGGACTCTCGCTGCAGTAAATCCGGCGAGTTCGGCTTGTTTAAATAGCCCTCGAGATGGAAATGTGCTTCGACTGAAAAGTGGCTTTTGACCCAAATCGATCATTATGAAGCTGGTCTAAGGCCCATGCAGATAATTGATATCGAAGCGGAATAGCGGTCAGTTGCTTTTAACAGCTGAGTCATCTGGACATTGTAGGCGAATAGTTCGAGGTCTTTGCGCAGTATTCTCCTCAGCTGGTGCTAATAATGATGGGTTGCTGCGTTCGGCGTCGAGTTGAGGTCGAAGGATTATCTCCTACACCATGGACCACAGCCTCAATATCCTTAGGCGTGTGCACTGCCCGAGCACGGGGACCACTTCCGCCATCCAATGCGATCCTTTCTCACGAATGTTCTTCACCAAGTTCACTCCAGCGATTCTGCTTGGTGCTATTTCACGACCCAACTTTTTCAACACTAGGGCCTTACTATAAAATTCGTCGTTAATGCCCAAAGGCTATCGTTTTCCTATAGCAAACGTAGAAACAAAAGAAAAAAGAATAGTAAAAATTCCATACATTTTTCCTTTTTCTTCTTTTGCCTACTATAGGAAAACGACATCCTTCAAAAATGAATGTCGAATTCAATAGTTAGGCCCCTGCGTTTGAAAATAAGTTTTCAATATTTCGAAACGCTCCTCAAGTGAAAACATAATTGTTTCGCGATGTGGAATATCAGACTGACGAGCTTTCAAAATTTCAAGCAAATCCTTAAAAAAAATGTTGCCATAGCCTATGGCTCGAAAACAAATCAATAGATGGCCCACTCTGTACAATAAAACATTATAAGGTGATAATTTGTATTTAATTTTAGCCAATCGTTAAAATTTTTGCACGGCATTTCATAACAATAAACTTTTATCGCTTTGCTTTTACAGTTTTTCAGTAAATTTGGTTTCTATCTAAAATTCTATTCATAAGTAAGTCAGTTTTTCCTCTACTGAGTGAGGCTCAGGCGGATTTCAATAATAATGCTGGGTCTTGATTTGTAGATGTTTTTTTTCATGATGCTCTTCTTTTTAATTAGATTTTGTTGGTTTTGGTGGTAGCATTGGGATTCATTTCGACCAATTCCTCCACGGAACAGTTTAACACTATCAAGGTTTCTGCAACCAAGGACCGACCCGTCAGTTTTTTTAGAGCAGAAGTTCTTTGTTTTCTCTAAGTAAGGTTCTAGTTAGGGTTTTCATTAGTGTTGTGTATCGCTCCATGAAGAGACAAGTTCCTCCGCGCTTTTAATGAGGATCTATAAGATGCTATATGGGCGAACTTTTACAGATATCATATTAATAAGATGACTTCTCTGGTTAGGAGGCTTAAGAAATATTTTGATGCATCTTTCTTTACTGCTAATCAACATCCATAGGAATTCCGATACTTCGAACCTTCTGCCAATAGGTTCGAAGTATCGGAATTCCTATTGACTCGATACTATATTTACGAGTTTTGGTCTGATATCGTCTATGCTCATTTCGCATCAGATCAGTATAGTGCAAGCTCTGTCACCTGTTAGGCGGCTCCATCTTATAATTATTTTCCTTTTCATTCCGTAACTCCTCCGACAAATTCATAGCTGCTGGTTTGTATAATATTCCAATCAACTTTATTAAGTTAGTCTTTCCAGTGTACACTTCTCCATTTCATTAAATATGTCCTTACTACCTCTCGTGGGAACCGTTAGGAAACAAACTTTTGTCGTTATTTTCCTATATAAATCTAATACTTCTGACCTTGCGAATCTAAGACCTATTAGTAGCCCTCTCGTGTTTCCGAAAGTTCACCCATTCTTTCATACTGCGTCTCTATTTGAGTTAATGTTTCGAGGTTAAATCAACTGTAAATTAGACTCTTTACAACCAAGTGGATGATTTTTACCGTTACCCGATGTCCCTACTAGCTAAACCGATTTTGTTCTGTGAATGCATGCCTTTTTCCTTGCGTTTAAAAAGTATTGTCTTTTAGCTTCATGATACTTTTTTTTTGTGAATATTGTCATGTTAAAAACCTTTTTATAATGTAGTATGCACCTTCCATGGCAGACTATAGAGTGCATGGAGCTATGCAATGTGCATAGATAGTTTTACGAAAATTGGCCCTATAGCCATACATCCTCGAATTAGCTGCCAACGGCGAAAGATAGGGCATGAAAAGCGAATGGTGAAAGTGTTGGGAGCACTTCAGCCACAGAACAAAATGCAAAGTTAATAAAATAGAAAAAATTAAAAAATAACCATCAATTTTGTTAGTCGGAAATTTTACCAAAAAAATTGACGTCCGAGGCACACAGCATTAAATCTTCTAATAATTTGTGTCTGATACCAGTTTTTTTGACAAAATTACTCACTGAACTTATATCATGTTATTTCGCACCGGGGTTTAATAGATGGCGTGAAACATAATGCACTATTTTGTTTTATTTAAATTTTATCAATAATCGAAGTATTTACTATCGATGGTGGTCTAACGACTATAAATCACTAGTACGAACAAACGGCGAAAAATTTCTTAACGGCAATTTAAAAATCTAGATTGTCTGTTTCTCACCAATTTTTTGTATAAATTTCCAATTAACAAAATTAATGATTAGTTCTTACTAGTCGTTCATAGATGCCGCAAATCAACTCGTCTTTGCAATTTAATTAAAATTGGTTAACTAATTTAAAATTTATCAACTTCGACAGTATGTTTAATCGGCTATTGATAGCTCCGAACTAATTTTGCAGTTAAGATGTAAAAACCATGCTTATTTTGGTTTCAAAACAATAGAGACATCTATATGTAATTGTTATGAACTTGTTACGGACGGCTAAGCAGCCGACCCGCAGATTTCAACTAGTCATACAGCCTCACGCACGGTGATTTTGCCGGCGAATACTGGGGGTAAGGGGTCGTGGGGATTGAGAGGCTTGCATGACTCTGGCCTATACTAAATAAAAAACCCGGATGTTCCGCCGAAATTTGTAAAAACGAAACATCCCCCGGAGTAACCCACCGACCCGGAAAGGCCGATGCCCAGCCGCAACAAAGTAGCATTAGAGGGTACGGACGCCTCCTCAACAAACCAGGTCTCTCTCTACCCGAAGAGACCTCCAACGAATCTCACACAATTCACACTTCGATAGCATGAAGCCGCCTAAGTGCTAAGAGGAGACCGCTGGATTTTACGGACGCCCCCGAATGGACGACACATATGCTGGACTCGCCACTCCGACCCTGTGGATGTCTTGTCAAGGAGATGAAGGGGAGTGACAAGCCCAGCCTGTAAATATGGCACCGGCACAGAAAGAGAGTCCCCCCTCCCATCACACCGAACCGTAAGAAAAATTTAATAATTCAGGTTTTAAAAAAAAATCAAAACCCAAAAAAAAAAAATCGCCGAAAAATGGAGAAATGAGATGAATGCTATGACGCTCGATTACAATTGAAATAAAAAATTTGAAAATTTGAAGAATATGACGTTAAATAAAAATAAATTAAATGTACCAAATAAAATGAATTAAAAATAACGAAAAACTTTAAATTAAGTAAAAAAACATCATACCTTTGACCTCAGGAAAGGTCATCCTGTAGGGTTGCGACGGCGTCCTTGCGGCCTGGTTGTCTGGCCCTGCCACAGGATCCACACCCGAACCGTTGGGCGTCTCCGCGTCGTAAACCGAATAACCGTTGCGGCCTGAGATTGTCGATAAATTTATATGGCCTCCACTGGCCGCCAAACAATTACGGCTTTCTTCGCTGCCACTGTGCCCCACCGGAGAACATTGCGGCAATTTTGCCGTTGGGAGTTGGGATGGTAATGATGAATAGCCTCAACTGGCCACCCGTAAATCATACACCGTTGGGCGACCTTCGCCTTTGGAAAATTCTACAACTGGGTCACCAGTAATGTTGTGGTGTCCTTTCCAATAAACAACACTAATTTAATTAAATAAGCTGACCACCAATGAAATATGGGGCAAGTATCGGGTGGCAGCTTGTAAACAAAATGCGGCGCCTACTTATGTGTTGCGGTCCTTTCGGCGTTACCCCCAAAAAAATTATTTCGACCCTTTATGCAACCGTAAAAAAAAAGTTTTTTGTTTTTATGTTATGCCACTCAGTTACTCTATCTCGTGTTTGTTGATTGGAATAATTTCACCACGTATAAATTTTTTTTGCTAACCCTTTTGTAAAAGCGTTGGTATCCGCAAAACGAAGCCCAATATTTAGTTTTCCCTTTTTCCACTTTTAAATAAATATTTAGTAATGTCGCCAGATTCCACTATCAGCACCTAATAGGGCCAACACCAAGCCGCGACAATTTTGTTTTCTAGCAAAACCGAAAACTTTTCTCGGCTGTGCATTTAATTGTTACAACCCAGTTTTCTCACTCCTCAAATAAAACTTCGTCTTAATTTAGTTTATTTTTAACAATCTTGAATTAGATATTTTATTATTATAATTTAACTGTTTATCATTAATCTTTTTCAAAAAAAAATCAGCCATTTAGTGATTTTTAATACAATAATACAAAAATAGCACTCGACCGTTCAAAAACAAATTCAAAACCAGACTCGACTTTTATTTTCAAAAACCAAAACTAGACTGTTCTACAAAAAAAATTCTCGTACCGCAAAACTCTCGATGCAGAAAAATATTTCTACTTAAAAAAATATATTAATCTACATTTTCTCGCTCTTACCAATCCATTCGACGTATACGCGACACAGTAGGAATGAGAAAAACGTGAACTAAGGTGTAAAGACAATCTCACACTGCACAAAAAAATTTAGGTTAATGTCATAATACAGTTGGCACTGCCATCCGTGGCCTCATTCAAATGATTACAATGGAATTAAAATTTGAAGTAAAGAGTGTGAAGCATTGTTATGAGCGTGAAATCGTAACAAACTAGCCCTCAAATTTTTAATATTTAATATTATTAATAATTTACATTAGCTAAAATCTCCATAAATATTAGTTAAAAATATGAAGATCAATCAAACCTACTGGCGAAATTACAAGTGGTTGTAAAAATGCAGCTGCTGTAAACTGCTGTAAATGTCATAAATCATTTTATACGAATCGTAAATTTTCAATGACTCCAAGGTGTACCAATAAGCAAATGCCACGACAAATTGTCATTTTGCCGGAATCTACCCGCTGGTCATTTTTTAAATGGCAGTCCTTTGCTTTTTTCCTGAACTAAGTATGCTCGATTTAATTATAAATTGTCTAGGTATATATCAAATCGTACAAGGTACTTCAGTTGTCTTATTATTTTGCACGCGGTACTAGGTGTTCCAATAGCGTAGACACACTGCCATCATCTCTTCCGCCTATTAGAACTAAATATATTTATTTATCAGGGTCGTATGTTCTAAAGCTTTTCAGAAAATATTTTGTCTACATTTTCAATTAAATTTATGCATCAAAAAATTTTTATGTTATACCACATAATGTCATCCAACTGTGAAGCAGAAAAAAGCTTTTTAACTAACTTTTGTTGCATTTAATATTTTTTTTTTTTTATAAAGTAAAATGCAGAAAAGTACAATTGAAATGAATGTAATTCCCTTAAGCAAAAATTTTTATGTGTATTACATTCATTATATGTACATACTACTCCCATAAAATGTACATTTCCATTATGCTTCTGAATCCAGGAACCAGTAAAATGGATAAAATATTATGATGAATATTATACGTAGACGGTCTTTTCACTATATGTACTCGGTTGTGAATACTACCAAAAATTTCTTTGGGGAATTACAATAAAAATTTGTTAAAAGAAATTGTTTTTGTGGCCAAAATTGATATTTTTTCAAGTTCAGACCACAAACACGAAAAGCTTCGTGTAATTTATTTATATGTATGCAGACAGATCGTGCTTTGTAATGAATTTTGTTAATGGAAAACAAAATAAAATAAAAAGTTTTACGATACAATTTTCAAAGGGGGGTGCACGTTACTTGTCATGTCACAAATATATCCCTTACACAAAAGTCGGTGTATACAAAGGGTTGCTGTAAATGCGTATAGTTACTATAAATCATGTGGATTTTTTTTTGTTTTATAAAATATGGGTAGAAAATAGAAAAATTTGTATTTTAAACTGTTGGGGGTGGTTAATTTTATATTATATACCTTCACATCTAAAATGTTCACGGAAATACTATTTAGGGGAGCTTTTATTGTAGAGAAAGAAATTCATTCATTAAAATGTTTACCACATGTTTGAATTTTGTTGTTGTTGTTGTGTTTAATTTATGATTTTGATATTTTGTGAAATTACCTTTGGAAAAGTCGAAAATCGGAATGAGTGTGTGCGTTTGTTGTTTTTGTTGCCGATGTGAAAAATTAGTTTTGGTCTGTTAGATTAAAAAAATAATAGAAATAAATAAATAAAATTTTAGTTGTGCCAAGGGGTATAGGTGGATACTACAAAAAAGGGATTATGGAATTATTATTGGTTTTTTTTATATATATTTTTATACCTTAAAAATCAATACATTTACTAATTTGAATTCATCCAGTGGGGGAAAAAAGATTAAATTATTGTTTTGTGTGCGGATATAGTCAGGAGAACTTTTCCAATTATAAAATTAAACAGTTTTTATTTAGTTTTATTTAAACTTAGGTCGTACAAATAACAAAAATTAACAAAATTACAAAAAAAAATGTTTTATTTTCGAGTTAATCCAATCCATACCTTTTAGTTTTGTTTCATCATACCGTAATCTGACAGACGGTAATAGCAATATAGTTTAGTACTCTGCAAACCGTGGCAAAGACTAGATGATTAAAAATTCTATGTTACGAGTATACCCAAATGTCTTGAGAGGTAAATTTTACAAGCAAAGATAATAATTTATTTCCGTTATTCATCTGTTTAAGGTTACAGGAGAGGTAATAAGGTATTAAAATTAATCTTGTGAGTGTGCCTTTAGGGTAAATGTTACGTTTAGACAGGATTTTGTTGTTTGGTCGGTCAAATTGATTGCAATACGAATGCGAATTGACGTTTCAATCAGGGGTGCGATAAATTAAACTTTTTGTTTTTAATAAATCTTAAAGCCGATTTATTGTTTCATTATAAAAATTTTCAAATAGGGATCTTGTAATTTATTTAACTTAACCGGTGTCCAGGGTATTTGTATGGTATTTTACATAAAAATATCTGCCTTTGATTTAAACTTGAGAGCTTTTCAGGTGTTTGAATAATGGGGCTCAAACATACCTTCTACCGCATCTTAAAGAAGTGTATTGTCATTTTGAGTCAACGGCGCGAAAATTGTCTGGTTTTTTGTATGGAATGTCACTGTTAATACTCCTCACACCTCACCAGAATAATATGTATAAATGCTCCTGTATTCTTTACAAATTTGAATCTCGAATAATTCTCTGTTAATTTATGTTTTTAAAATTAAACTCAGGTTCCATAGATAATGCTTTGTTGATAAGGACTTGACTTCTAATAATAATTCAACTAAAAATCACTTCTAAAAAACTGGTTCTAAATCGACAATAATTTTATATCGTTGCCTCAGATGCCATCTGTGTTTTTATTTAACATTAATTTATTGAAATTATTTATCAGTTTATGTAATAGTGACATCTGTCGGTGACTAGCTAACCTAATATAAATAGGTAACCTTGAATCGAACCTAACCTATAAGATCAATAATTTATTTCTAATACTAATGTTTCTTTTTAGGTCGTCGTCAATATTTGATTTGTTTTTTTTTGCAGTGCACAGTCCCATTGTCACTATACATGTATAGATAGAGCTGATTTTCGATCGTGACATGCCTACCACCTCTATGTGAACAGCTTTGGTGCTCAAAAAACGAATATGCAGACGTATGCTTTTACTGGATCTGTCCTCTTCTTCGTATCGGCTCGGCTGCACTTTAAATGGCTCACAATAATCTACGCCTATACTTTATAAAATGGATGCACGTACTGAAGTAGTTCAGACGGCAGCTTTCGCTTAAGTTGGTTTTCTGTCTTGGAATGACTCTCACTTCCGCACATTTATGTGGCAGCAAAATGCTCGAGCGCCTTCATCGTCAGTGTTTCTGGCCCCAAATGGCAAAACAAGTTAAACAATATGTTGCTGGCTGCACTAAATGTAAAATGAAGAAAGCTGTTAATTATTCGACTTAACCAGCCATGGGAGCTGCGGTCATTTCAACACGTCTATTCCAAAAATTATATGTAGATTTCTTGGGCCGTATCCCCGTTCGAAACTAATGGTCCAAGATGATAACGATATAGGAAATACCTGTATCGTTATGATCTTGGATCATTATTCGAAATTTGTAGTTGTACGCCCATATAATCATTCGTACGTTCTTATATTCGTCCTCAGAGCAACGCTTCTGAGCGTGTTAATAGAACTTTGATTGCCAGTATTCACGCGTATATTAGCGACCACGATCATAATCAGTGGAAGAAAAATGTACTAGAAATTGCGGCTGCTTTACGTAATACCATTCATGATACTTTGCAGTATTCCCCTCATTATGTCGTGTTCGGTCAACATATGTCGTTGCATGGTTCAGACTACGCGGTGTGGAAATTACTCGATGAACATGATCCCAGCGAAGTCCAAGTGTGGCCTAAACCAGATCGAGTTAATCTTCTCAAGGATTGTATTATCCATTATTTACGCATCGCACACGAAGCGAACCGACTGATTAAGTCGCTTATTTCGTCTCAAATTTGAGTGGCAAAAATTTAGGTACTTATCATGTAAAAGATATCCGCACAAGTCGCATCATTCGTCCGATGACAATATTGGTTTTTCGTGGTACAATTGGCGTACCTTTCAATTAATTTGTTTTGATTTTTTTTTGTATCGTGGTATTTTAAGCCCGGCTTTGTGAGACATCTCAGGATGTGGGACGTTCCCACGTTTGCTACGATTTCTTGGTCATAACTATGCTTCTCACACCTTATTTCATATTTTGATCTCATTGTAATCGGTTGATTGGTGTACCAATGTGTGCCCTTGTGCGTGCGTACGAGCGGGTGCGATGTAGATTGGTATTTTTGTCTGTGTTTCTTCTTGTGTGTGTGTGTGTGGCATCTCGTTCGTTTTTTGTTTCGCGCCGCTCATTAACGATATGTGCAAGAACGAGAGGCACAGAAGAAAATATATTTTTATGCATCGTGCTATTTTTGGTGTGAGAATTTTGTCAGTCTTGTTTAGAATTTTAAATTGATGAGTCTCGTTTTGAAGGATAATGAGAATAGTCCCGTGCTGAAATTTTTTAAAGACTTCGAGTCTAAAAATTATTTTTGTTTTTTTTAATATAATCTTTTGTGAATTATGGAATTGGTGTATTATGTTAGAAAAAAAAGAAATAAAATTGTGAATTTTGAGAAGAAGCTAACAAATGACAAGTTTTCATTTTGTGTGTTAGGGTTGAGAAGACATTTTCATGGTATTTTTCCTTTTTTATCGATTTGCCAATAAAAGTGTTTTTTTTTTTTTGACTAATTAATTTATTCGTGTGTTGTGCTTTATGAGCCAGTTAATACCATAATTGGGTGGTATGCTTTAGTTTATCGATGACACACGGAATTGTTCATGATTTTATGAATTTAGATTCTTCCAATCAATTTAAAACGATTGATGTTCTAGTGCGCCATGATCAATAATTTTTGCACCCAAATTCAGCGCCATCAGCAACACATCAAACGGCGTCAATCACATAATTTATTAACGAGTACCGTATTACATATAAACGGTTTCCTCTTACTAACGGGTGCCACAATTAAGTAGTGGGGGCCATATTATCGCCGGGTGTGGTCCCTGTATAACGTTGAGATTACGCCCAAGGCATTGGCCATAGGTGAGGTGGCCAGGTGAGGCCATACCGTTATTTTGCGGTAAGGCGAGACAACACCCAACATACGAGTGGCCAGTTGCGCCCGAGTTTTTCAGGTGGTCAGTTGAGATCACTTGGTTTGGATTTACGTTTTTGGTGATACGACGCACAGTGTGGGTTACAGTTAAGGCGAGCCAACGCTCCACAGGAAATTATTTACGGGTGGCGAGATGAGGCCATTCAAAATTATAAGGTTCACGGCGGGAAGACGCACAATGGTCCGGGTAACTGGAGTTGCCTATGGCACAACTGCAACAAGGCCACAACCCACAAGGACGTCGCCGCAACAATCCAACCGGGTGACCTTGTGAAAGGTCGAAAGGTACCATTGTTATTTTTATTTTATTTTTTTTTTTTATTATTTTGTTTAAATTTTTTTTATATATAATTTTTTTTTCGCGTTGGTGCGTTGGCCTCGAGTACCATAATTTTGAAAGTATTCATTTTGATGTTTCTCTTTTTTTCCGCTATTTCCTTTCGTTTTTTATTTTTTTTCATTTTTTCCTCCATTATTCCTCCATTTCGTATTTTTCTTTTGTTGTTTGTGTCAAATGAAAACGAAATACCATTAAAATGAATTACTAAAATTTTTCGATTGGGTGTCATGAGAGGGCGACATTCATTCTGTGCCGATGCCATATTTACATAGGCTGGGCTTGTCACTCCCATTCATCCTCTTGGCAGGACATCCACAGGGTCAGAGTGGCGAGTCCAGTACATGTGTCATCCATTCGTGTGCGACCGTAAAATCCAGCGCTCTCCTCATGACACTTCGGCGGTTTCAAGCCCTCTAATGCTGCTTCGTTACAGCTGGGCTTCGACCTTTCGGGGTCGATCCGGCTCCGGCAGACGGGGTACTTGTCACTTGGTCACTATTATTTCTTTATACACATGTTCCTCAAGTTTCATCCGACAAATTTCGACGGAACATTCTGTTTTTTATTTCTATTTAATTTGCGTTCTTTTTATTTAAAATTTCTGTAATCACGGTGTAGACCAGAAGCCCCAAGCCTCAAACCCCATGACCCATAGCATTTCTCCCTGCGATATAGCCGGCAAAATTCACCGCGTGTGGTCTCTGCGTGGTTTAGATGATATACGCGTGTCAGCTGCTGAGCCATCCATAACAACTTGATGCAATGTGGCTCACTATGACTCTAGATAGCATCTTAGCTCGTACAATCCAAATCCTTCGCGTACCAAACTTTATACTGTATCATAGTTTCCCAGTAATATGATCGGGTGCTAGACATTGAATGGTGCTAAACATTTCTAGATTTAAGCTTAATAATTTGTGTCGAAGCAATTGATTGATTGATTGATTGATTGGACTGTAGAACCAAGTACTTGACAGGTGGTCCCGGATAACGCCGGGCCTATTCCTACAGCCTGTTTACACATAACAATAGGAGGGATAGGAAAGGTAATTTTTTTTTTTTTTTTGGGACGGAACGACCCGGTTTCAGACACCTAGCGATCGTACGGCACAACACAATTCTAATCTACTTCTAACTACTAGAGGGAGGATAAAGGCTTAATAGGTTTAATGGATAACGATGGTATTGGTCTTCAACAATTGCTTCTTTAAATCAGCAACCTGAGAGAAAAATTTTATTATTTCACGTACATCTGAAAATTCCCTGAAATTTAATTCTAAATGAATGTTTTCCGGCTTCCTGGACAAGCTGATTGATTGAATCAGCCCGGTTACAGACACTTAGATAAAGTCGATAGTAAGTAACACATTAACAACGCAATTCTAATCTACACAATCTACAATTGGATGCTTCATTTGCCAAAACGATTAAAGGATGAAACACACCAAGAGCAGCGCAACATATTCCAAACAATCCACACTAGCGGCTGCGAATGGGTGTGCACATCAAGCAGCGCAGCAGTTTATTTTGTTTTAGTAGTAAAATGCACTTGTCTCAATTTTATTGAGGTTATGAGTAGCATCAAAGAGCAGTCAATTGAAGCCGCTGGTTGTGGAACCTATTGATGCCGCGACAGATGCAACTTCATTCAATATAATTTTTTTAAATTTAAATTTTTCTATTAAAATTACAAAATATTTGATTTCTTTTATTGGAAATACGTATATTTACACTCGAACTATGATCTTTTTACATTAAATAAGCGAATAAGGCAATATTTAAATTGGCCGCTCGCTGCTGCTACTTGGTGTGTTTCATCCTTAACTCCGTAAAACAAAAAGTTGATAAAAACTGAGAAAATATAAAAATGGTTTTAAAATTCGTTATAAATTGCAACTTTAGTTATTTTTAGTTTTGTCATTTAATGGTGTTAACACTTATTATTACTGTAATTTATTTTCAATGTATAGAGCCAATCAAGTACGTTGATATTAAAATTTACAAATATTCAAAAAATGGAGTTAATCGGTTTGGCTTGTGAACCATTCCAATTAATATTTCAAAGGAATATTATTTCGCCTACATCGGTAGATTTCCTGAAATTTAATTCTAAATTAATATTTTCCGGCTTCCTAAATAATATAAACATTCATTAATTTAATCCTAATGCAATTCCACAACTTAAAGTAGAATTTCCTGAAACCATACTTGTTTACATTATATTAAAAATTACTCTAAAATCCATAAGTATTTAATAAAAAATATCTGAGGCATCCCAAAGGCAATGGTACATATTCGATTAATTACCAAGTAATTTATACTGCACTGGACATATTATGTCGAGCATGGCAATGGAGCCTTATCGTTCCTCAGCCAATTTCTGTCAAATATGGTATGCAGAATTGGATTGGCACTATAACATTATGCTCAATGGAACTAGGCCATTTCTCAATAAATGATGGTCAAATTGATGGTGTGCAAAGCTGAATTTGATGAAATTTTGGGATTCGGATATATCGAATTAAACCAGGCCGCCTCATAATCTACAACTTTAAATTCATTTTACAGTACTGGGCTAGGATTCTAATAAGAAAGGTCAGCTTAAATTGGGATTTTAACGTGTCTTTTTGATGAAGTTCTACAATTCGGCCATTCTTAATGGAACTTGGGAATCATATTAAAAAAATCTATATATTGTCAAATCAGGTATTCAGAATTGGGTGGAGATTTAAAAATGGTATTTAGCGAAGTTTTGGAATTCGACCGTCCTAAGCAATTTATTAATCAATCATGTTCGAATCTGGTATGTTGAGCTAAATTGCGACTCCAACATAAATCCCGGATGAAGTTCTGGATCTTTCCACAAAACAAATCCGAAAGCAATCGGCCAATTAACTATCCAGTTTGTTTATTCACCATAGCTGAAACAAACTTCGCTTAACCCGCTAAGAGATGAACCAGTCAAATCCAGCTTCCCAAAACTAAAATTTGCTAGAATTCCAATCCAGCCCAATTCATACCCAAAAATTAATTTATGCATCTTCTGCAGTATACTGTCTAGAAACAGATTACTGAGACATTTTCGCATATCTCAGTCATTCAAAAAAGATCAAGGTTTACGTGAGGTGATGACACGAACGGAAAATAAAACCACGCGGAATGCTTCTTACATAATTGGTGCATGAGCAAGTTATTGAATAGAATTTAGAACTCATCAATACTTGTGTCTGACGTTCCCATGCAATTGCGAACCTGTTTCGAGAA